>OX336388.2:1690211797-1691411797 GCA_946902985.2 Meconema thalassinum | reverse complement strand
TAATTATGACAGGTAACAGTAACTTCGATTCTAATTATGACAAGTAACTGTAACTTCGATACTAATTATGACAGGTAACTGTAACTTCTTTACTAATTATGACAAGTAACTGTAATTTCGATACAAATTATGGCAGGTAACTGTTACTTCGATACTAATTATGACAAGTAACTGTAACTTCGATACTTATTATGACAGGTAACTGTAACTTCGTTACTAATTATGACAAGTAAATGTAATTTCGATACAAATTTTGGCAGGTAACTGTAACTTCGATACTAATTATGCAGGTAACAGTAACTTCGATTCTAATTATGACAAGTAACTGTAACTTCGATACTAATTATGACAGGTAACTGTAACTTCGTTACTAAATATGACAAGTAACTGTAATTTCGATACAAATTATGGCAGGTAACTGTTACTTCGATACTAATTATGACAGGTAACAGTTACTTCGATACTAATTATGACACGTAACTATAACTTCGATATAAATTATGACAGGTAACTGTAACTTCGATGCTAATTATGACAAGAAACTCTAACTTCATTACTAATTATGACAAGTTACTGTAATTTTGATAAAAATTATGGTAGGTAACGGTAACTTCAATACTAATTATGACAGGTAACAGTAACGTCGATACTAATTATGACAAGAACCAGTACCTTCGATGCTAATTATGACAGGTAACTGTAACTTCGATACTAATTATGACAAGGAACTGTAATTTCGATACAAATTATGGCAGGTAACTGTTACTTCGATACTAATTATGACAGGTAACAGTAACTTTGATACTAATTATGACAGGACAATGTAACTTCGTTACTAATTATGACAAGTAACTGTATTTTCGATACAAATTATGACAGGTAACTGTAACTTCGTTACTAATTATGACAAGTAACAGTACCTTCGATGCTAATTATGACAGGTAACTGTAACTTCGATACTAATTATGACAAGGAACTGTAATTTCGATACAAATTATGTCAGGTAACTGTAACTTCGTTACTAATTATGACAAGTAACTGTAATTTCGGTACAAATTATGGCAGGTAACTGTAACATCGATACTAATTATGACAGGTAACAGTAACTTCGTTACTAATTATGACAAGTAACTATAACTTCGATACAAATTATGACAGGTCATTGTAAATTCGATACTAATTATGACAAGAAACTCTAACTTCGTTACTAATTATGACAAGTAACTGTAATTTTGATAAAAAATTATGGTAGGTAACTGTAACTTCAATACTAATTATGACAGGTAACAGTAACTTCGATACTAATTATGACAGATAAGTGTAATTTCGATACTAATTATGACAAGTAACTGTAACTTCGATACTTATTATGACAGGTAACTGTAACTTCGTTACTAATTATGACAAGTAACTGTAACTTCGATACTAATTATGACAGGTAACTGTAACTTCGTTACTAATTATGACAATTAACTGTAATCTCGATACAAATTTTGGCAGGTAACTGTAACTTCGATACTAATTATGACAGGTAACAGTAACTTCGATACTAATTATGACAAGTAACTGTAATTTCGATACAAATTATGACAGGTAACTGTAACTTCGATACTAACTCTGACAAGAAACTCTAACTTCGTTACTAATTATGACATGTAACTGTAATTTTGATAAAAAATTATGGTAGGTAACTGTAACTTCAATACTAATTATGACAGGTAACAGTAACTTCGATACTTATTATGACAGGTAACTCTAACTTCGTTACTAATTGTGACAAGTAACTTTAATTTCGATACTAATTATGGCAGGTAACTGTAACTTCGTTACTAATTATGACAAGTAACTGTAATTTCGATACAAATTTTGGCAGGTAACTGTAACCTCGATACTAATTATGACAGGTAACAGTAACCTCGGTACTAATTATGACAAGTAACTGTAATTTCGATACTAATTATGACAAGTAACTGTAACTTCGTTACTAATTAAGACATGTCCCTGTAATTTCGATACTAATTATGACAGGTAACAGTAACTTCGATACTAATTATGGCAGGTAATTGTAACTTCGATACTGATTATGACAGGTAACAGTAACTTCGATACTAATTATGACAAGTAACTGTAACTTCGATAATAATAATGACAGGTAACTGTAACTTCGTTACTAATTATGACATGTAACTGTAATTTCGTTACAAATTATGGCAGGTAATTGTAATTTCGATACTAATTATGACAGGTAACAGTAACTTCGATAATAATTATAACAAGTAACAGTAACTTCGATACTAATTATGACAAGTAACTGTTACTTCGATACTAATTATGAAAGGTAACAGTAACTTCGATACTAATTATGACACGTAACTATTACTTCGATATAAATTATGACAGGTAACTGTAACTTCGATACTAATTATGGCAAGAAACTCTAACTTCGTTACTAATTATGACAAGTAGCTGTAATTTTGATAAAAAATTATGGTAGGTAACGGTAACTTCAATACTAATTATGACAGGTAACTGTAACTTCGTTACTAATTATGACAAGTCCCTGTAATTTCGGTACAAATTATGGCAGTTAACTGAAACTTCGATACTAATTATGACAAGTAACTGTAACTTCGATATTAATTATGACAGGTAACTGTAACTTCGTTACTAATTATGCATGTAACTGTAATTTCGATACAAATTTTGGCAGTTAACTGTAACTTCGATACTAATTATGACAGGTAACAGTAACTTCGATACTAATTATGACAAGTAACTGTAACTTCGATACAAATTATGACAGGTAACTGTAACTTCGTTACTAATTATGACAAGTAACTGTAATTTCGATACAAATTATGGCAGGTAACTGTAACTTCGATACTAATTATGACAGGTAACAGTAACTTCGGTACTAATTATGACAAGTAACTATAACTTCGATACAAATTATGACAGGTAACTGTAACTTCGATACTAATTATGACTAGAAACTCTAACTTCGTTACTAATTATGACAAGTAACTCTAATGTTGATAAAAATTATGGTAGGTAACTGTAACATCAATACTAATTATGACAGGTAACAGTATCTTCGACACTTTTTATGACAGGTAACTGTAACTTCGTTACTAATTATGACAAGTCCCTGTAATTTCGATACAAATTATGGCAGGTAACTGTAACTTCGATACTAATTATGACAAGTAACTGTAACTTCGATACTAATTATGAGAGGTAACTGTAACTTCGTTACTAATTATGACATGTAACTGTAATTTCGATACAAATATTGGCAGGTAACTGTAACTTCGATACTAATTATGACAGGTAACAGTAACATCGATACTAATTATGACAAGTAACTGTAACTTCGATACAAATTATGACAGGTAACTGTAACTTCGTTACTAATTATGACAAGTCACTGTAATTTCGATACAAATTATGGCAGGTAACTGTAACTTCGACACTAATTATGACAGGTAACAGTAACTTCGATACTTATTATGACAAGTAACTATAACTTCGATACAAATTATGACAGGTAACTGTAACTTCGATACTAATTTTGACAAGAAACTCTAACTTCGTTACTAATTATGACAAGTAACTGTAATGTTGATAAAAAATTATGGTAGCTAACTGTAACTACAATACTAATTATGACAGTTATCAATAACTTCGATACTAACTATGACAGGTAACTGTAACATCGTTACTAATTATGACAAGTAACTTTAATTTCGATACTAATTATGGCAGGAAACTTTAACTTCGTTACTAATTATGACAAGTCCCTGTAATTTCGACACAAATTATGGCAAGTAATTGTAACTTCCATACTAATTATGACTGGTAACAGTAACATCGATACTAATTATGACAGGAAAGTGTAACTTCGTTAATAATTATGACAAGTAACTGTAATTTCGATACAATTTATGAAAGGTAACTGTAACTTCGTTACTAATTATGACAAGTAACAGTACCTTCGATACTTATTATGACAAGTAACTGTAATTTCGATACAAATTATGACAGGTAACTGTAATTTCGATACAAATTTTGGCAGGTAACTGTAACCTCGATACTAATTATGACAGGTAACAATAACTTCGATACTAATTATGACAAGTAACTGTAATTTCGGTACAAATTATGGCAGGTAACTGTAACTTCGATACTAATTATGACAAGAAACTCTAACTTCGTTACTAATTCTGACAAGTAACTGTAATTTTGATAAAAAATTATGGTAGGTAACTGTAACTTCAATACTAATTATGACAGGTTACAGTAACTTCGATACTAATTATGGCAGGTAAATGTAACTTCGTTACTAATTAAGACAAGTCCCTGTAATTTCGATACAAATTATGGCAGGTAACTGTAACTTCGATACTAATTATGACAAGTAACTGCAACTTCGATACTAATTATGACAGGTAACTGTAACTTCGTTACTAATTATGACAAGTACTGTAATTTCGATACAAATTTTGGCAGGTAACTGTAACCTCGATACTAATTATGGCAGGTAACAATAACTTCGATACTAATTATGACAAGTAACTGTAATTTCGGTACAAATTATGGCAGGTAACTGTAAATTCGATACTAATTATGACAGGTAACAGTAACATCGATACTAATTATGGCAGGTAATTGTAACTTCGATACAAATTATGACAGGTAACAGTAACTTCGATACTAATTATGACAGGTAACAGTATCTGCGATACTTATTATGCCAAGTAACTATAACTTCGATACAAATTATGACAGGTAACTGTAACTTCGATACTAATTACGACAAGAAAATCTAACTTCGTTACTAATTATGACAAGTAACTGTAATATTGATTAAAATTATGGTAGGTAACTGTAACTTCAACACTAATTATGACAGGTAACAGTATCTTCGATACTTATTATGCCAAGTAACTATAACTTCGATACAAATTATGACAGGTAACTGTAACTTCGATACTAATTACGACAAGAAAATCTAACTTCGTTACTAATTATGACAAGTAACTGTAATATTGATTAAAATTATGGTAGGTAACTGTAACTTCAACACTAATTATGACAGGTAACAGTATCTTCGATACTAATTATGACAGGTAACTGCAACTTCGTTACTAATTATGACAAGTAAATGTAATTTCGATACAAATTTTGGCAGGTAACTCGAATTCGATACTAATTATGACAAGTCCCTGTAATTTCGATACAAATTATGGCAGATAACTGTAACTTCGATACTAATTATGACAGGTAACAGTATCTTCGATACTTATTATGACAAGTAACTATAACTTCGATACAAATTATGACAGGTAACTGTAACTTCGATACTAATTATGACAAGAAACTCTAACTTCGTTACTAATTACGACAAGTAACTGTAATTTCTATACAAATTATGGCAGGTAACTGTAACTTCGATACTAATTATGACAGGTAACAGTATCTTCGATACTTATTATGACAAGTAACTATAACTTCGATACAAATTATGACAGGTAATTGTAACTTCGATACTAATTATGACAAGAAACTCTAACTTCGTTACTAATTATGACAAGTAACTGTAATTTCGATACAAATTATGGCAGGTAACTGTTACTTCGATACTAATTTTGAAAGGTAACAGTAACTTCGATACTAATTATGACACGTAACTATAACTTCGATATAAATTATGACAGGTAACTGTAACTTCGATACTAATTATGACAAGTCCCGGCAATTTCGATACAAATTATGGCAGGTAACTGTAACTTCGATACTAATTATGACATGTAACAGTATCTTCGATACTTATTATGACAAGTAACTATAACTTCGATACAAATTATGACAGGTAACTCTAACTTCGATACTAATTATGACAAGAAACTCTAACTTCGTTACTAATTATGACAAGTAACTGTAATTTCGATACGAATTATGGCAGGTAACTGTAACTTCGTTACTAATTATGACAAGTAACTGTAATTTCGATACAAATTTTGGCAGGTAACTGTAACATCGATACTAATTATGACAAGTCCCTGTAATTTCGATACAAATTATGGCAGATAACTGTAACTTCCATACTAATTATGACAGGTAACAGTAACTTCGATACATATTATGACAAGTAACTTTAACTTCGAAACAAATTATGACAGGTAACTGTAACTTCCATACTAATTATGACAAGAAACTCTAACTTCGTTACTAATTATGACAAGTAACTGTAATTTCGGTACAAATTATGGCAGGTAACTGTAACTTCGATACTAATTTTGACAGGTAACAGTATCTTCGATACTTATTATGACAAGTAACTATAACTTCGATACAAATTATGACAGGTAATTGTAAATTCGATACTAATTATGACAAGAAACTCTAACTTCGTTACTAATTATGACAAGTAACTGTAATTTTGATAAAAAATTATGGTAGGTAACTGTAACTTCAATACTAATTATGACAGGTAACAGTAACTTCGATACTAATTATGACAGATAAGTGTAATTTCGACACTAATTATGACAAGTAACTGTAACTTCGATACTAATTATGACAGGTAACTGTAACTTCGTTACTAATTATGACAAGTAACTGTAATCTCGATACAAATTTTGGCACGTAACTGTAACTTCGATACTAATTATGACAGGTAACAGTAACTTCGATACTAATTATGACAAGTAACTGTAATTTCGATACAAATTATGACAGGTAACTGTAACTTCGATACTAATTCTGACAAGAAACTCTAACTTCGTTACTAATTATGACAAGTAACTGTAATTTTGATAAAAAATTATGGTAGGTAACTGTAACTTCAATACTAATTATGACAGGTAACAGTAACTTCGATACTTATTATGACAGGTAACTCTAACTTCGTTACTAATTGTGACAAGTAACTTTAATTTCGATACTAATTATGGCAGGTAACTGTAACTTCGTTACTAATTACGACAAGTAACTGTAATTTCGATACAAATTTTGGCAGGTAAACTGTAACTTCGATACTAATTATGACAAGTAACTGTAATTTTGATACTAATTATGACAATAACTGTAATTTCGATACAAATTATGACAGGTAACTGTAACTTCGATACTAATTATGACAAGAAACTCTAACTTCGTTACGAATTATGACAAGTAACTGTAATTTTGATAAAAAATTATGGTAGGTAACTGTAACTTCAATACTAATTATGACAGGTTACAGTAACTTCGATACTTATTATGACAGGTAACTGTAACTTCGTTACTAATTATGACAAGTAACTGTAATTTTGATACTAATTATGACAATAACTGTAATTTCGATACAAATTATGACAGGTAACTGTAACTTCGATACTAATTATGACAAGAAACTCTAACTTCGTTACTAATTATGACAAGTAACTGTAATTTTGATAAAAAATTATGGTAGGTAACTGTAACTTCAATACTAATTATGACAGGTTACAGTAACTTCGATACTTATTATGACAGGTAACTGTAACTTCGTTACTAATTATGACAAGTTTCTTTAATTTCGATACTAATTATGGCAGGTAACTGTAACTTCGTTACTAATTAAGACAAGTCCCTGTAACTTCGATACTAATTATGACAAGTAACTGTAACTTCGATACTAATTATGACAGGTAACTGTAACTTCGTTACTAATTATGAGAAGTAACTGTAATTTCGATACTAATTATGAGAAGTAACTGTAACTTCGTTACTAATTATGACAAGTAACTGTAATTTCGGTACAAATTTAGGCAGGTAACTGTAACTTCGATACTAATTATGACAGGTAACAGTAACATCGATACTAATTATGACAAGTATCTGTAACTTCGATAATAATAATGACAGGTAACTGTAACTTCGTTACTAATTATGACATGTAACTGTAATTTCGTTACAAATTATGGCAGGTAATTGTAATTTCGATACTAATTATGACAGGTAACAGTAACTTCGATAATAATTATGACAAGTAACAATAACTTCGATACTAATTATGACAAGTAACTGTTACTTCGATACTAATTATGAAAGGTAACAGTAACTTCGATACTAATTATGACACGTAACTATAACTTCGATATAAATTATGACAGGTAACTGTAACTTCGATACTAATTATGACAAGTCCCGGCAATTTCGATACAAATTATGGCAGGTAACTGTAACTTCGATACTAATTATGACAAGTAACAGTATCTTCGATACTTATTATGACAAGTAACTATAACTTCGATACAAATTATGACAGGTAACTGTAACTTCGATACTAATTAGGACAAGAAACTCTAACATCGTTACTAATTATGACAAGTAACTGTAATTTCCATACAAATTATGGCAGGTAACTGTAACTTCGATACTAATTATGACAGGTAACAGTATCTTCGATACTTATTATGACAAGTAACTATAACTTTGATACAAATTATGACAGGTAACTGTAACTTCGATACAAATTATGACAAGAAACTCTAACTTCGTTACTAATTATGACAAGTAACTGTAATTTCGATACAAATTATGGCAGGTAACTGTTACTTCGATACTAATTATGAAAGGTAACAGTAACTTCGATACTAATTATGACACGTAACTATAACTTCGATATAAACTATGACAGGTAACTGTAACTTCGATACTAATTATGACAAGAAACTCTAACTTCATTACTAATTATGACAAGTAACTGTAATTTTGAAAAAAAATTATGGTAGGTAACGGTAACTTCAATACTAATTATGACAGGTAACAGTAACGTCGATACTAATTATGACAAGAACCAGTACCTTCGGTGCTAATTATGACAGGTAACTGTAACTTCGATACTAATTATGACAAGGAACTGTAATTTCGATACAAATTATGGCAGGTAACTGTAACTTCGTTACTAATTATGACAAGTAACTGTAATTTCGATACAAATTTTTGGAGGTAACTGTAACTTCGATACTAATTATGACAAGTCCCTGTAATTTCGATACAAATTATTGCAGATAACTGTAACTTCCATACTAATTATGACAGGTAACAGTAACTTCGATACTAATTATGACAGGACACTGTAACTTCGTTACTAATTATGACAAGTAACTGTATTTTCGATACAAATTCTGACAGGTAACTGTAACATCGATACTAATTATGACAGGTAACAGTATCTTCGATACTTATTATGACAAGTAACTATAACTTCGATACAAATTATGACAGGTAACTGTAACTTCGATACTAATTATGACAAGAAACTCTAACTTCGTTACTAATTATGACAAGTAACTGTAATTTTGATAAAAAATTATGGTAGGTAACTGTAACTTCAATTCTAATTATGACAGGTAACAGTAACTTCGATACTTATTATGACAGGTAACTCTAACTTCGTTACTAATTGTGACAAGTAACTATAATTTCGACACTAATTTTGGCATGTAACTGTAACTTCGTTACTAATTACGACAAGTAACTGTAATTTCGATACAAATTTTGGCAGGTAACTGTAACTTCGATACTAATTATGGCAAGTAACTGTAACTTCGATACTAATTATGACAGGTTTTTTTTTTTTTTTAGTTTTTCGAGGGAAACGTGGGGAAATCTTCAAAAGACAGATTGCAAGCTTCCGGACTTACAACTGTGCAGGATTCTTACCTACTAAAAACCCACAAATCCTATACTTGGCTTAAGGCCACCCCGGAACTGCCTGTTCAGCCTTACTTCAGGGTGGAGCCTCTGTTACGACCAGAAGTCTCAGTCAATTTCATTAAATGTGATGATAATGAAATTACTCATCATCATCTTCACTGTCTTCAGCAACCAATCTTCTCGGTTCCTCTTCTTTTTTTGTTTTCAGCAGCTCAGAGATGTAGACTGCAATCTGTGCCCAACTTTCTCTGCTGCTGAGCATTTTATCCACCACATTGTCTGGTGTAATGACACCTACTTTTGTCTCCAGAAGCCTTCGAAGATTTCTCCACCTCAAGCATGCAAAGAATGTGTGCTGAACATCGTCCCATTGATCATCACAATAACGACAACGTGAACTCGGTGAAATTCCCATTCGATGGAGGTATGCTTCATAATAACCATGGCCAGAGAGAAACATGGTAATGTAATAATTAACCTCACCATGTTCCCTCGACAACCATGGCTTCAGTTGCTTGATGAGCCTAGCGGTCCACCTGCCACGATTTTCACGTTCCCATTCTTCCTGCCATTCCAGAAGAGATCTGTCTCTTTCCTCCCTCTTCACGCGTATTTTAGAATGCTCGTCTTTGCGCAAGTATATACGGCGCCTTTCCTTGGCCAGGATGTAAATGGGTATCGCCCCAGCTATTACTAGCACTGCCGGTCCAGACACTGTACGATAGGCAGAAGTTATTCTGAGGGCAGCTCTTCTGTGAACAGAGTTTATCCGCTTCCTATACATCTCAGAGCCAAGAGCTACTGACCAAATCTCTGCACCATAAACAATAACTGATTCGATAATTATTATGACAGGTAACTGTAACTTCGTTACTAATTATGACAAGTAACTGTAATTTCGATACAAATTTTGGCAGGTAAATCTAACTTCGATACTAATTATGACAGGTAACAGTAACTTCGATACTAATTATGACAAGGAACTGTAACTACGATACTAATTATGACAGGTAACTGTAACTTCGTTACTAATTATGACAAGTAACTGTAATTTCGATACAAATTATGGCAGGTAACTGTAACTTCGATACTAATTATGACAGGTAACAGTAACTTCGATACTAATTATGGCAGGTAACTGTAACTTCGATACTAATTATGACAGGTTACAGTAACTTCGAAACTAATTATGACAAGTAACTGTTACTTCGATACTAATTATGACAGGTAACTGTAACTTCGTTACTAATTATGACAAGTAACTCTAATTTCGTTACAAATTAAGGCAGGTAATTGTAATTTCGATACTAATTATGACAGGTAACAGTAACTTCGATACTAATTATGACAAGTCCCTGTAATTTCGACACAAATTATGGCAGGTAACTGTAACTTTCATACTAATTATGACTGGTAACAGTAACTTCGTTACTAATTATGACAGGAAAGTGTAACTTCGTTAATAATTATGACAAGTAACAGTAATTTCGATACCAATTATGACAGGTAACTGTAACTTCGTTACTAATTAAGACAAGTAACAGTAACTTCAATACTAATTCTGACAGGTAACAGTATCTTCGATACTTATTATGACAGGTAACTGTAACTTCGTTACTATTTATGACAAGTAACTGTAATTTCGATACAAATTTTGGCAGGTAACTGTAACTTCGATACTAATTATGACAGGTAACAGTAACTTCGATTCTAATTATGACAAGTAACTGTAACTTCGATACTAATTATGACAGGTAACTGTAACTTCTTTACTAATTATGACAAGTAACTGTAATTTCGATACAAATTATGGCAGGTAACTGTTACTTCGATACTAATTATGACAAGTAACTGTAACTTCGATACTTATTATGACAGGTAACTGTAACTTCGTTACTAATTATGAAAAGTAAATGTAATTTCGATACAAATTTTGGCAGGTAACTGTAACTTCGATACTAATTATGACAGGTAACAGTAACTTCGATTCTAATTATGACAAGTAACTGTAACTTCGATACTAATTATGACCGGTAACTGTAACTTCGTTACTAAATATGACAAGTAACTGTAATTTCGATACAAATTATGGCAGGTAACTGTTACTTCGATACTAATTATGACAGGTAACAGTTACTTCGATACTAATTATGACACGTAACTATAACTTCGATATAAATTATGACAGGTAACTGTAACTTCGATGCTAATTATGACAAGAAACTCTAACTTCATTACTAATTATGACAAGTTACTGTAATTTTGATAAAAAATTATGGTTGGTAACGGTAACTTCAATACTAATTATGACAGGTAACAGTAACGTCGATACTAATTATGACAAGAACCAGTACCTTCGATGCTAATTATGACAGGTAACTGTAACTTCGATACTAATTATGACAAGGAACTGTAATTTCGATACAAATTATGGCAGGTAACTGTAACTTCGTTACTAATTATGACAAGTAACTGTAATTTCGATACAAATTTTGGCAGGTAACTGTAACTTCGATACTAATTATGACAAGTCCCTGTAATTTCGATACAAATTATGGCAGATAACTGTAACTTCCATACTAATTATGACAGGTAACAGTAACTTTGATACTAATTATGACAGGACAATGTAACTTCGTTTCTAATTATGACAAGTAACTGTATTTTCGATACAAATTATGACAGGTAACTGTAACTTCGTTACTAATTATGACAAGTAACAGTACCTTCGATGCTAATTATGACAGGTAACTGTAACTTCGATACTAATTATGACAAGGAACTGTAATTTCGATACAAATTATGTCAGGTAACTGTAACTTCGTTACTAATTATGACAAGTAACTGTAATTTCGGTACAAATTATGGCAGGTAACTGTAACATCGATACTAATTATGACAGGTAACAGTAACTTCGTTACTAATTATGACAAGTAACTATAACTTCGATACAAATTATGACAGGTCATTGTAAATTCGATACTAATTATGACAAGAAACTCTAACTTCGTTACTAATTATGACAAGTAACTGTAATTTTGATAAAAAATTATGGTAGGTAACTGTAACTTCAATACTAATTATGACAGGTAACAGTAACTTCGATACTAATTATGACAGATAAGTGTAATTTCGATACTAATTATGACAAGTAACTGTAACTTCGATACTTATTATGACAGGTAACTGTAACTTCGTTACTAATTATGACAAGTAACTGTAACTTCGATACTAATTATGACAGGTAACTGTAACTTCGTTACTAATTATGACAATTAACTGTAATCTCGATACAAATTTTGGCAGGTAACTGTAATTTCGATACTAATTATGACAGGTAACAGTAACTTCGATACTAATTATGACAAGTAACTGTAATTTCGATACAAATTATGACAGGTAACTGTAACTTCGATACTAACTCTGACAAGAAACTCTAACTTCGTTACTAATTATGACATGTAACTGTAATTTTGATAAAAAATTATGGTAGGTAACTGTAACTTCAATACTAATTATGACAGGTAACAGTAACTTCGATACTTATTATGACAGGTAACTCTAACTTCGTTACTAATTGTGACAAGTAACTTTAATTTCGATACTAATTATGGCAGGTAACTGTAACTTCGTTACTAATTATGACAAGTAACTGTAATTTCGATACAAATTTTGGCAGGTAACTGTAACTTCGATACTAATTATGACAAGTAACTGTAACTTCGATACTAATTATGACAGGTAACTGTAACTTCGTTACTAATTATGACAAGTAACTGTAATTTCGATACAAATTTTGGCAGTTAACTGTAACTTCGATACTTATTATGACAGGTAACAGTAACTTCGATACTAATTATGACAAGTAACTGTAACTTCGATACTAATTATGACAGGTAACTGTAACTTCGTTACTAATTATGACAAGTAACTGTAATTTCGATACAAATTATGGCTGGTAACTGTAACTTCGATACTAAATATGACAGGTAACAGTAACTTCGATACTAATTATGGCAGGTAACTCTAACTTCGATACTAATTATGACTGGTAACAGTAACTTCGATACTAATTATGACAGGAAAGTGTAACTTCGTTAATAATTATGACAAGTAACTGTAATTTCGATACAAATTATGACAGGTAACTGTAACTTCGTTACTAATTATGACAAGTAACAGTAACTTCCATACTAATGATGACAGGTTACTGTACCTTCGATACTAATTATGACAAGGAACTGTAATTTCGATACAAATTATGGCAGGTAACTGTAACATCGTTACTAATTATGACAAGTTACTGTAATTTCGATACAAATTTTGGCGGGTAACTGTAACTTCGATACTAGTTATGACATGTAATAGTAACTTCTATACTA
The DNA here is from genome assembly GCA_946902985.2 of Meconema thalassinum. Lineage (NCBI taxonomy): Eukaryota > Metazoa > Arthropoda > Insecta > Orthoptera > Tettigoniidae > Meconema > Meconema thalassinum. The sequence goes on along the minus strand of OX336388.2, from coordinate 1,691,397,728 downwards.
ATTATGACAAGTAACTCTAACTTCGTTACTAATTATGACAAGTAACTGTAATTTTGATACAAAAATATGGTAGGTAACTGTAACTTCAATACTAATTATGACAGGTAACAGTAACTTCGAGACTTATTATGACATGTAACTGTAACTTCGTTACTAATTATGACAAGTAACTGTAATTTCGATTCAAATTTTGGCAGGTAACTGTAACTTCGATACTAATTATGACAGGTAACAGTAACTTCGATACTAATTATGACAAGTAACTGTAATTTCGATACAAATTATGACAGGTAACTGTAACTTCGATACTAATTAGGACAAGAAACTCTAACTTCGTTACTAATTATGACAAGTAACTGTAATTTTCATATTAAGGCATTCACGGCCCGGATTATTATATAAACAATTCATGCTTTTGGGCTAATGCCGTGTGTATTTTTAATTTAAAATCATACGTTTCGGAGAAACCTTGCCTCCTTTTTCAATGGAAATAAACAATGTGGCCAAAGAAAGTATATTAATGAGATTACAAAAAATATAGATAAATTCCTCTGTTCGTCACCAGAGAGCAGCTGCCAGAAATTACTGTATGGACCATGATGGAACGGCGGACAAAGTAGTAAGTATCCAGAAGGTAAAGGGGGCGGTGTGAAAATATAGAAACTCCTCGAAGAATGAGGAGGGGGGGGGGGGAGGTGGGAGGGTTAGATGGATATAAGGAAACATAGACAAAAGGGAATACTAGCTGAACGATACCTAACGTCATACAGTCAACGGCGAAAAAACAGATGGAAACTCCTCCAGTGACGAACAAAGGAGATCAAATCCAGGCTCTGAGCCCTAGAGGGAAAATGTACAATTTTAAATATGTGAAGAACAGAGAGACTGAGAGGAACTATCTCCCTAGATCCTTAATAACTGGTAGCCAAGTGTCACATAGCTGATATCCAGTGTCTCTGTTAAAATTATTGGGATTTTTACGAATTTCAACTGCCTCCCTTATAATTCTAGACCAGTTGTGCTTAACAAGGGCAAGCGCATGAGCATCCGTAAAACATACATCGTGCCCTGAAGACAGGGCATGTTCAGCTATAGCTGATTTGTCAGGTTGGTTTAGACGGATGTTCCTTTGATGCTCTTTGATGCGAGTTGCAATGGAACGTTTTGTTTGTCCAATGTAGACAATGGAGCTAGAGTCAGGTGGATGCTTACCTTTTTTGGATGTTCTTGTGAGGAGGAATGCGGATGGCTCCATGGGGCACAGCGTCTACCGTAAGCCAACTCACACTAACCGTTATTTACATGCGGACTCCCACCACCACCCAGCACAAAAACAAGGAATTATAACAACTCTAGCCAAAAGAGCGGAACGTATTTGTGAGGCATCAACTCTTCAGGAAGAGTTACATGCCTTACAAACCATGTTTAAGGGTAACGGCTATAATGAATCCAATATATATAGGTCCCTACATCCCAGAAGGAGGGATAGACAACTTTCTCAGAGCTCCGACGTGAGAGGAACTGCTTACCTCCCTTATATTCATATCACCACTGACCGCGTTGCTAAGATTCTCCGCAAGCACAAGATAAAAACAGTTTTCGGCACTATGACGAAAATTGGTCAACGTTTAGCATTAAGCAAAGATAAATTGTCTCCAATACTACAACCTGGGGTGTATGAAGTCCCTTGTACTTGCGGAAAAGTCTACATTGGACAAACAAAACGTTCCATTGCAACTCGCATCAAAGAGCATCAAAGGAACATCCGTCTAAACCAACCTGACAAATCAGCTATAGCTGAACATGCCCTGTCATCAGGGCACGATGTATGTTTCAAGGATGCTCATGCGCTTGCCCTTGTTAAGCACAACTGGTCTAGAATTATAAGGGAGTCAGTTGAAATTCGTAAAAATCCCAATAATTTTAACAGAGACACTGGATATCAGCTAAGTGACACTTGGCTGCCAGTTATTAAGGATCTAGGGAGATAGTTCCTCTCAGTCTCTCTGTTCTTCACATATTTAAAATTGTACATTTTCCCTCTAGGGCTCAGAGCCTGGATTTGATCTCCTTTGTTCGTCACTGGAGGAGTTTCCATCTGTTTTTTCGCCGTTGACTGTATGACGTTAGGTATTGTTCAGATACACTTCCCTTTTGTTTATGTTTCCTTATATCCATCTAACCCTCCCACCTCCCCCCCCCCCTCCTCATTCTTCGAGGAGTTTCTATATTTTCACACCGCCCCCTTTACCTTCTGGTTACATACTACTTTGTCCGCCGTTCCACCATGGTCCATACAGTAATTTCTGGCAGCTGCTCTCCGGTGACGAACAGAGGAATTTATCTATATTTTTTGTAATCTCATTGATATACTTTCTTTGGCCACATTGTTTATTTCCATTGAAAAAGGAGGCAAGGTTTCTCCGAAACGTATGGTTTTAAATTAAAAATACACACGGCATTAGCCCAAAAGCATGAATTGCTTATATAACTGTAATTTTGATAAAAAATTATCGTAGGTAACTGTAACTTCAATACTAATTATGACAGGTTACAGTAACTTCGATACTTATTATGACAGGTAACTGTAACTTCGTTACTAATTATGACAAGTAACTGTATTTTCGATACAAATTCTGACAGGTAACTGTAACATCGATACTAATTATGACAGGTAACAGTATCTTCGATACTTATTATGACAAGTAACTATAACTTCGATACAAATTATGACAGGTAACTGTAACTTCGATACTAATTATGACAAGAAACTCTAACTTCGTTACTAATTATGACAAGTAACTGTAATTTTGATAAAAAATTATGGTAGGTAACTGTAACTTCAATTCTAATTATGACAGGTAACAGTAACTTCGATACTTATTATGACAGGTAACTCTAACTTCGTTACTAATTGTGACAAGTAACTATAATTTCGATACTAATTTTGGCATGTAACTGTAACTTCGTTACTAATTATGACAAGTAACTGTAATTTCGATACAAATTTTGGCAGGTAACTGTAACTTCGATACTAATTATGGCAAGTAACTGTAACTTCGATACTAATTATGACAGGTTTTTTTTTTTTTTTTTTTTTTTTTTTAGTTTTTCGAGGGAAACGTGGGGAAATCTTCAAAAGACAGATTGCAAGCTTCCGGACTTACAACTGTGCAGGATTCTTAACTACTAAAAACCCACAAACCCTATACTTGGCTTAAGGCCACCCCGGAACTGCCTGTTCAGCCTTACTTCAGGGTGGAGCCTCTGTTACGACCAGAAGTCTCAGTCAATTTCATTAAATGTGATGATAATGAAATTACTCATCATCATCTTCACTGTCTTCAGCAACCAATCTTCTCGGTTCCTCTTCTTTTTTTGTTTTCAGCAGCTCAGAGATGTAGACTGCAATCTGTGCCCAACTTTCTCTGCTGCTGAGCATTTTATCCACCACATTGTCTGGTGTAATGACACCTACTTTTGTCTCAAGAAGCCTTCGAAGATTTCTCCACCTCAAGCATGCAAAGAATGTGTGCTGAACATCGTCCCATTGATCATCACAATAACGACAACGTGAACTCGGTGAAATTCCCATTCGATGGAGGTATGCTTCATAATAACCATGGCCAGAGAGAAACATGGTAATGTAATAATTAACCTCACCATGTTCCCTCGACAACCATGGCTTCAGTTGCTTGATGAGCCTAGCGGTCCACCTGCCACGATTTTCACGTTCCCATTCTTCCTGCCATTCCAGAAGAGATCTGTCTCTTTCCTCCCTCTTCACGCGTATCTTAGAATGCTCGTCTTTGCGCAAGTATATACGGCGCCTTTCCTTGGCCAGGATGTAAATGGGTATCGCCCCAGCTATTACTAGCACTGCCGGTCCAGACACTGTACGATAGGCAGAAGTTATTCTGAGGGCAGCTCTTCTGTGAACAGAGTTTATCCGCTTCCTATACATCTCAGAGCCAAGAGCTACTGACCAAATCTCTGCACCATAAACAATAACTGATTCGATACTTATTATGACAGGTAACTGTAACTTCGTTACTAATTATGACAAGTAACTGTAATTTCGATACAAATTTTGGCAGGTAAATCTAACTTCGATACTAATTATGACAGGTAACAGTAACTTCGATACTAATTCTGACAAGGAACTGTAACTACGATACTAATTATGACAGGTAACTGTAACTTCGTTACTAATTATGACAAGTAACTGTAATTTCGATACAAATTATGGCAGGTAACTGTAACTTCGATACTAATTATGACAGGTAACAGTAACTTCGATACTAATTATGGCAGGTAACTGTAACTTCGATACTAATTATGACAGGTTACAGTAACTTCGAAACTAATTATGACAAGTAACTGTTACTTCGATACTAATTATGACAGGTAACTGTAACTTCGTTACTAATTATGACAAGTAACTCTAATTTCGTTACAAATTAAGGCAGGTAATTGTAATTTCGATACTAATTATGACAGGTAACAGTAACTTCGATACTAATTATGACAAGTCCCTGTAATTTCGACACAAATTATGGCAGGTAACTGTAACTTTCATACTAATTATGACTGGTAACAGTAACTTCGTTACTAATTATGACAGGAAAGTGTAACTTCGTTAATAATTATGACAAGTAACAGTAATTTCGATACCAATTATGACAGGTAACTGTAACTTCGTTACTAATTAAGACAAGTAACAGTAACTTCAATACTAATTCTGACAGGTAACAGTATCTTCGATACTTATTATGACAGGTAACTGTAACTTCGTTACTATTTATGACAAGTAACTGTAATTTCGATACAAATTTTGGCAGGTAACTGTAACTTCGATACTAATTATGACAGGTAACAGTAACTTCGATTCTAATTATGACAAGTAACTGTAACTTCGATACTAATTATGACAGGTAACTGTAACTTCTTTACTAATTATGACAAGTAACTGTAATTTCGATACAAATTATGGCAGGTAACTGTTACTTCGATACTAATTATGACAAGTAACTGTAACTTCGATACTTATTATGACAGGTAACTGTAACTTCGTTACTAATTATGAAAAGTAAATGTAATTTCGATACAAATTTTGGCAGGTAACTGTAACTTCGATACTAATTATGACAGGTAACAGTAACTTCGATTCTAATTATGACAAGTAACTGTAACTTCGATACTAATTATGACAGGTAACTGTAACTTCGTTACTAAATATGACAAGTAACTGTAATTTCGATACAAATTATGGCAGGTAACTGTTACTTCGATACTAATTATGACAGGTAACAGTTACTTCGATACTAATTATGACACGTAACTATAACTTCGATATAAATTATGACAGGTAACTGTAACTTCGATGCTAATTATGACAAGAAACTCTAACTTCATTACTAATTATGACAAGTTACTGTAATTTTGATAAAAAATTATGGTAGGTAACGGTAACTTCAATACTAATTATGACAGGTAACAGTAACGTCGATACTAATTATGACAAGAACCAGTACCTTCGATGCTAATTATGACAGGTAACTGTAACTTCGATACTAATTATGACAAGGAACTGTAATTTCGATACAAATTATGGCAGGTAACTGTAACTTCGTTACTAATTATGACAAGTAACTGTAATTTCGATACAAATTTTGGCAGGTAACTGTAACTTCGATACTAATTATGACAAGTCCCTGTAATTTCGATACAAATTATGGCAGATAACTGTAACTTCCATACTAATTATGACAGGTTACAGTAACTTTGATACTAATTATGACAGGACAATGTAACTTCGTTACTAATTATGACAAGTAACTGTATTTTCGATACAAATTATGACAGGTAACTGTAACTTCGTTACTAATTATGACAAGTAACAGTACCTTCGATGCTAATTATGACAGGTAACTGTAACTTCGATACTAATTATGACAAGGAACTGTAATTTCGATACAAATTATGTCAGGTAACTGTAACTTCGTTACTAATTATGACAAGTAACTGTAATTTCGGTACAAATTATGGCAGGTAACTGTAACATCGATACTAATTATGACAGGTAACAGTAACTTCGTTACTAATTATGACAAGTAACTATAACTTCGATACAAATTATGACAGGTCATTGTAAATTCGATACTAATTATGACCAGAAACTCTAACTTCGTTACTAATTATGACAAGTAACTGTAATTTTGATAAAAAATTATGGTAGGTAACTGTAACTTCAATACTAATTATGACAGGTAACAGTAACTTCGATACTAATTATGACAGATAAGTGTAATTTCGATACTAATTATGACAAGTAACTGTAACTTCGATACTTATTATGACAGGTAACTGTAACTTCGTTACTAATTATGACAAGTAACTGTAACTTCGATACTAATTATGACAGGTAACTGTAACTTCGTTACTAATTATGACAATTAACTGTAATCTCGATACAAATTTTGGCAGGTAACTGTAACTTCGATACTAATTATGACAGGTAACAGTAACTTCGATACTAATTATGACAAGTAACTGTAATTTCGATACAAATTATGACAGGTAACTGTAACTTCGATACTAACTCTGACAAGAACCTCTAACTTCGTTACTAATTATGACATGTAACTGTAATTTTGATAAAAAATTATGGTAGGTAACTGTAACTTCAATACTAATTATGACAGGTAACAGTAACTTCGATACTTATTATGACAGGTAACTCTAACTTCGTTACTAATTGTGACAAGTAACTTTAATTTCGATACTAATTATGGCAGGTAACTGTAACTTCGTTACTAATTATGACAAGTAACTGTAATTTCGATACAAATTTTGGCAGGTAACTGTAACTTCGATACTAATTATGACAAGTAACTGTAACTTCGATACTAATTATGACAGGTAACTGTAACTTCGTTACTAATTATGACAAGTAACTGTAATTTCGATACAAATTTTGGCAGTTAACTGTAACTTCGATACTTATTATGACAGGTAACAGTAACTTCGATACTAATTATGACAAGTAACTGTAACTTCGATACTAATTATGACAGGTAACTGTAACTTCGTTACTAATTATGACAAGTAACTGTAATTTCGATACAAATTATGGCTGGTAACTGTAACTTCGATACTAAATATGACAGGTAACAGTAACTTCGATACTAATTATGGCAGGTAACTCTAACTTCGATACTAATTATGACTGGTAACAGTAACTTCGATACTAATTATGACAGGAAAGTGTAACTTCGTTAATAATTATGACAAGTAACTGTTATTTCGATACAAATTATGACAGGTAACTGTAACTTCGTTACTAATTATGACAAGTAACAGTAACTTCCATACTAATGATGACAGGTTACTGTACCTTCGATACTAATTATGACAAGGAACTGTAATTTCGATACAAATTATGGCAGGTAACTGTAACATCGTTACTAATTATGACAAGTTACTGTAATTTCGATACAAATTTTGGCGGGTAACTGTAACTTCGATACTAGTTATGACATGTAATAGTAACTTCTATACTAATTATGACAAGTAACTCTAACTTCGTTACTAATTATGACAAGTAACTGTAATTTTGATACAAAAATATGGTAGGTAACTGTAACTTCAATACTAATTATGACAGGTAACAGTAACTTCGAGACTTATTATGACATGTAACTGTAACTTCGTTACTAATTATGACAAGTAACTGTAATTTCGATTCAAATTTTGGCAGGTAACTGTAACTTCGATACTAATTATGACAGGTAACAGTAACTTCGATACTAATTATGACAAGTAACTGTAATTTCGATACAAATTATGACAGGTAACTGTAACTTCGATACTAATTAGGACAAGAAACTCTAACTTCGTTACTAATTATGACAAGTAACTGTAATTTTCATATTAAGGCATTCACGGCCCGGATTATTATATAAACAATTCATGCTTTTGGGCTAATGCCGTGTGTATTTTTAATTTAAAATCATACGTTTCGGAGAAACCTTGCCTCCTTTTTCAATGGAAATAAACAATGTGGCCAAAGAAAGTATATTAATGAGATTACAAAAAATATAGATAAATTCCTCTGTTCGTCACCAGAGAGCAGCTGCCAGAAATTACTGTATGGACCATGATGGAACGGCGGACAAAGTAGTAAGTATCCAGAAGGTAAAGGGGGCGGTGTGAAAATATAGAAACTCCTCGAAGAATGAGGAGGGGGGGGGGGGAGGTGGGAGGGTTAGATGGATATAAGGAAACATAGACAAAAGGGAATACTAGCTGAACGATACCTAACGTCATACAGTCAACGGCGAAAAAACAGATGGAAACTCCTCCAGTGACGAACAAAGGAGATCAAATCCAGGCTCTGAGCCCTAGAGGGAAAATGTACAATTTTAAATATGTGAAGAACAGAGAGACTGAGAGGAACTATCTCCCTAGATCCTTAATAACTGGTAGCCAAGTGTCACATAGCTGATATCCAGTGTCTCTGTTAAAATTATTGGGATTTTTACGAATTTCAACTGCCTCCCTTATAATTCTAGACCAGTTGTGCTTAACAAGGGCAAGCGCATGAGCATCCGTAAAACATACATCGTGCCCTGAAGACAGGGCATGTTCAGCTATAGCTGATTTGTCAGGTTGGTTTAGACGGATGTTCCTTTGATGCTCTTTGATGCGAGTTGCAATGGAACGTTTTGTTTGTCCAATGTAGACAATGGAGCTAGAGTCAGGTGGATGCTTACCTTTTTTGGATGTTCTTGTGAGGAGGAATGCGGATGGCTCCATGGGGCACAGCGTCTACCGTAAGCCAACTCACACTAACCGTTATTTACATGCGGACTCCCACCACCACCCAGCACAAAAACAAGGAATTATAACAACTCTAGCCAAAAGAGCGGAACGTATTTGTGAGGCATCAACTCTTCAGGAAGAGTTACATGCCTTACAAACCATGTTTAAGGGTAACGGCTATAATGAATCCAATATATATAGGTCCCTACATCCCAGAAGGAGGGATAGACAACTTTCTCAGAGCTCCGACGTGAGAGGAACTGCTTACCTCCCTTATATTCATATCACCACTGACCGCGTTGCTAAGATTCTCCGCAAGCACAAGATAAAAACAGTTTTCGGCACTATGACGAAAATTGGTCAACGTTTAGCATTAAGCAAAGATAAATTGTCTCCAATACTACAACCTGGGGTGTATGAAGTCCCTTGTACTTGCGGAAAAGTCTACATTGGACAAACAAAACGTTCCATTGCAACTCGCATCAAAGAGCATCAAAGGAACATCCGTCTAAACCAACCTGACAAATCAGCTATAGCTGAACATGCCCTGTCATCAGGGCACGATGTATGTTTCAAGGATGCTCATGCGCTTGCCCTTGTTAAGCACAACTGGTCTAGAATTATAAGGGAGTCAGTTGAAATTCGTAAAAATCCCAATAATTTTAACAGAGACACTGGATATCAGCTAAGTGACACTTGGCTGCCAGTTATTAAGGATCTAGGGAGATAGTTCCTCTCAGTCTCTCTGTTCTTCACATATTTAAAATTGTACATTTTCCCTCTAGGGCTCAGAGCCTGGATTTGATCTCCTTTGTTCGTCACTGGAGGAGTTTCCATCTGTTTTTTCGCCGTTGACTGTATGACGTTAGGTATTGTTCAGATACACTTCCCTTTTGTTTATGTTTCCTTATATCCATCTAACCCTCCCACCTCCCCCCCCCCTCCTCATTCTTCGAGGAGTTTCTATATTTTCACACCGCCCCCTTTACCTTCTGGTTACATACTACTTTGTCCGCCGTTCCACCATGGTCCATACAGTAATTTCTGGCAGCTGCTCTCCGGTGACGAACAGAGGAATTTATCTATATTTTTTGTAATCTCATTGATATACTTTCTTTGGCCACATTGTTTATTTCCATTGAAAAAGGAGGCAAGGTTTCTCCGAAACGTATGGTTTTAAATTAAAAATACACACGGCATTAGCCCAAAAGCATGAATTGCTTATATAACTGTAATTTTGATAAAAAATTATCGTAGGTAACTGTAACTTCAATACTAATTATGACAGGTTACAGTAACTTCGATACTTATTATGACAGGTAACTGTAACTTCGTTACTAATTATGACAAGTAACTGTATTTTCGATACAAATTCTGACAGGTAACTGTAACATCGATACTAATTATGACAGGTAACAGTATCTTCGATACTTATTATGACAAGTAACTATAACTTCGATACAAATTATGACAGGTAACTGTAACTTCGATACTAATTATGACAAGAAACTCTAACTTCGTTACTAATTATGACAAGTAACTGTAATTTTGATAAAAAATTATGGTAGGTAACTGTAACTTCAATTCTAATTATGACAGGTAACAGTAACTTCGATACTTATTATGACAGGTAACTCTAACTTCGTTACTAATTGTGACAAGTAACTATAATTTCGATACTAATTTTGGCATGTAACTGTAACTTCGTTACTAATTATGACAAGTAACTGTAATTTCGATACAAATTTTGGCAGGTAACTGTAACTTCGATACTAATTATGGCAAGTAACTGTAACTTCGATACTAATTATGACAGGTTTTTTTTTTTTTTTTTTTTTTTTTTTAGTTTTTCGAGGGAAACGTGGGGAAATCTTCAAAAGACAGATTGCAAGCTTCCGGACTTACAACTGTGCAGGATTCTTAACTACTAAAAACCCACAAACCCTATACTTGGCTTAAGGCCACCCCGGAACTGCCTGTTCAGCCTTACTTCAGGGTGGAGCCTCTGTTACGACCAGAAGTCTCAGTCAATTTCATTAAATGTGATGATAATGAAATTACTCATCATCATCTTCACTGTCTTCAGCAACCAATCTTCTCGGTTCCTCTTCTTTTTTTGTTTTCAGCAGCTCAGAGATGTAGACTGCAATCTGTGCCCAACTTTCTCTGCTGCTGAGCATTTTATCCACCACATTGTCTGGTGTAATGACACCTACTTTTGTCTCAAGAAGCCTTCGAAGATTTCTCCACCTCAAGCATGCAAATAATGTGTGCTGAACATCGTCCCATTGATCATCACAATAACGACAACGTGAACTCGGTGAAATTCCCATTCGATGGAGGTATGCTTCATAATAACCATGGCCAGAGAGAAACATGGTAATGTAATAATTAACCTCACCATGTTCCCTCGACAACCATGGCTTCAGTTGCTTGATGAGCCTAGCGGTCCACCTGCCACGATTTTCACGTTCCCATTCTTCCTGCCATTCCAGAAGAGATCTGTCTCTTTCCTCCCTCTTCACGCGTATCTTAGAATGCTCGTCTTTGCGCAAGTATATACGGCGCCTTTCCTTGGCCAGGATGTAAATGGGTATCGCCCCAGCTATTACTAGCACTGCCGGTCCAGACACTGTACGATAGGCAGAAGTTATTCTGAGGGCAGCTCTTCTGTGAACAGAGTTTATCCGCTTCCTATACATCTCAGAGCCAAGAGCTACTGACCAAATCTCTGCACCATAAACAATAACTGATTCGATACTTATTATGACAGGTAACTGTAACTTCGTTACTAATTATGACAAGTAACTGTAATTTCGATACAAATTTTGGCAGGTAAATCTAACTTCGATACTAATTATGACAGGTAACAGTAACTTCGATACTAATTCTGACAAGGAACTGTAACTACGATACTAATTATGACAGGTAACTGTAACTTCGTTACTAATTATGACAAGTAACTGTAATTTCGATACAAATTATGGCAGGTAACTGTAACTTCGATACTAATTATGACAGGTAACAGTAACTTCGATACTAATTATGGCAGGTAACTGTAACTTCGATACTAATTATGACAGGTTACAGTAACTTCGAAACTAATTATGACAAGTAACTGTTACTTCGATACTAATTATGACAGGTAACTGTAACTTCGTTACTAATTATGACAAGTAACTCTAATTTCGTTACAAATTAAGGCAGGTAATTGTAATTTCGATACTAATTATGACAGGTAACAGTAACTTCGATACTAATTATGACAAGTCCCTGTAATTTCGACACAAATTATGGCAGGTAACTGTAACTTTCATACTAATTATGACTGGTAACAGTAACTTCGTTACTAATTATGACAGGAAAGTGTAACTTCGTTAATAATTATGACAAGTAACAGTAATTTCGATACCAATTATGACAGGTAACTGTAACTTCGTTACTAATTAAGACAAGTAACAGTAACTTCAATACTAATTCTGACAGGTAACAGTATCTTCGATACTTATTATGACAGGTAACTGTAACTTCGTTACTATTTATGACAAGTAACTGTAATTTCGATACAAATTTTGGCAGGTAACTGTAACTTCGATACTAATTATGACAGGTAACAGTAACTTCGATTCTAATTATGACAAGTAACTGTAACTTCGATACTAATTATGACAGGTAACTGTAACTTCTTTACTAATTATGACAAGTAACTGTAATTTCGATACAAATTATGGCAGGTAACTGTTACTTCGATACTAATTATGACAAGTAACTGTAACTTCGATACTTATTATGACAGGTAACTGTAACTTCGTTACTAATTATGAAAAGTAAATGTAATTTCGATACAAATTTTGGCAGGTAACTGTAACTTCGATACTAATTATGACAGGTAACAGTAACTTCGATTCTAATTATGACAAGTAACTGTAACTTCGATACTAATTATGACAGGTAACTGTAACTTCGTTACTAAATATGACAAGTAACTGTAATTTCGATACAAATTATGGCAGGTAACTGTTACTTCGATACTAATTATGACAGGTAACAGTTACTTCGATACTAATTATGACACGTAACTATAACTTCGATATAAATTATGACAGGTAACTGTAACTTCGATGCTAATTATGACAAGAAACTCTAACTTCATTACTAATTATGACAAGTTACTGTAATTTTGATAAAAAATTATGGTAGGTAACGGTAACTTCAATACTAATTATGACAGGTAACAGTAACGTCGATACTAATTATGACAAGAACCAGTACCTTCGATGCTAATTATGACAGGTAACTGTAACTTCGATACTAATTATGACAAGGAACTGTAATTTCGATACAAATTATGGCAGGTAACTGTAACTTCGTTACTAATTATGACAAGTAACTGTAATTTCGATACAAATTTTGGCAGGTAACTGTAACTTCGATACTAATTATGACAAGTCCCTGTAATTTCGATACAAATTATGGCAGATAACTGTAACTTCCATACTAATTATGACAGGTTACAGTAACTTTGATACTAATTATGACAGGACAATGTAACTTCGTTACTAATTATGACAAGTAACTGTATTTTCGATACAAATTATGACAGGTAACTGTAACTTCGTTACTAATTATGACAAGTAACAGTACCTTCGATGCTAATTATGACAGGTAACTGTAACTTCGATACTAATTATGACAAGGAACTGTAATTTCGATACAAATTATGTCAGGTAACTGTAACTTCGTTACTAATTATGACAAGTAACTGTAATTTCGGTACAAATTATGGCAGGTAACTGTAACATCGATACTAATTATGACAGGTAACAGTAACTTCGTTACTAATTATGACAAGTAACTATAACTTCGATACAAATTATGACAGGTCATTGTAAATTCGATACTAATTATGACCAGAAACTCTAACTTCGTTACTAATTATGACAAGTAACTGTAATTTTGATAAAAAATTATGGTAGGTAACTGTAACTTCAATACTAATTATGACAGGTAACAGTAACTTCGATACTAATTATGACAGATAAGTGTAATTTCGATACTAATTATGACAAGTAACTGTAACTTCGATACTTATTATGACAGGTAACTGTAACTTCGTTACTAATTATGACAAGTAACTGTAACTTCGATACTAATTATGACAGGTAACTGTAACTTCGTTACTAATTATGACAATTAACTGTAATCTCGATACAAATTTTGGCAGGTAACTGTAACTTCGATACTAATTATGACAGGTAACAGTAACTTCGATACTAATTATGACAAGTAACTGTAATTTCGATACAAATTATGACAGGTAACTGTAACTTCGATACTAACTCTGACAAGAACCTCTAACTTCGTTACTAATTATGACATGTAACTGTAATTTTGATAAAAAATTATGGTAGGTAACTGTAACTTCAATACTAATTATGACAGGTAACAGTAACTTCGATACTTATTATGACAGGTAACTCTAACTTCGTTACTAATTGTGACAAGTAACTTTAATTTCGATACTAATTATGGCAGGTAACTGTAACTTCGTTACTAATTATGACAAGTAACTGTAATTTCGATACAAATTTTGGCAGGTAACTGTAACTTCGATACTAATTATGACAAGTAACTGTAACTTCGATACTAATTATGACAGGTAACTGTAACTTCGTTACTAATTATGACAAGTAACTGTAATTTCGATACAAATTTTGGCAGTTAACTGTAACTTCGATACTTATTATGACAGGTAACAGTAACTTCGATACTAATTATGACAAGTAACTGTAACTTCGATACTAATTATGACAGGTAACTGTAACTTCGTTACTAATTATGACAAGTAACTGTAATTTCGATACAAATTATGGCTGGTAACTGTAACTTCGATACTAAATATGACAGGTAACAGTAACTTCGATACTAATTATGGCAGGTAACTCTAACTTCGATACTAATTATGACTGGTAACAGTAACTTCGATACTAATTATGACAGGAAAGTGTAACTTCGTTAATAATTATGACAAGTAACTGTTATTTCGATACAAATTATGACAGGTAACTGTAACTTCGTTACTAATTATGACAAGTAACAGTAACTTCCATACTAATGATGACAGGTTACTGTACCTTCGATACTAATTATGACAAGGAACTGTAATTTCGATACAAATTATGGCAGGTAACTGTAACATCGTTACTAATTATGACAAGTTACTGTAATTTCGATACAAATTTTGGCGGGTAACTGTAACTTCGATACTAGTTATGACATGTAATAGTAACTTCTATACTAATTATGACAAGTAACTCTAACTTCGTTACTAATTATGACAAGTAACTGTAATTTTGATACAAAAATATGGTAGGTAACTGTAACTTCAATACTAATTATGACAGGTAACAGTAACTTCGAGACTTATTATGACAGGTAACTGTAACTTCGTTACTAATTATGACAAGTAACTGTAATTTCGATTCAAATTTTGGCAGGTAACTGTAACTTCGATACTAATTATGACAGGTAACAGTAACTTCGATACAAATTATGACAAGTAACTGTAATTTCGATACAAATTATGACAGGTAACTGTAACTTCGATACTAATTAGGACAAGAAACTCTAACTTCGTTACTAATTATGACAAGTAACTGTAATTTTCATATTAAGGCATTCACGGCCCGGATTATTATATAAACAATTCATGCTTTTGGGCTAATGCCGTGTGTATTTTTAATTTAAAATCATACGTTTCGGAGAAACCTTGCCTCCTTTTTCAATGGAAATAAACAATGTGGCCAAAGAAAGTATATTAATGAGATTACAAAAAATATAGATAAATTCCTCTGTTCGTCACCAGAGAGCAGCTGCCAGAAATTACTGTATGGACCATGGTGGAACGGCGGACAAAGTAGTAAGTATCCAGAAGGTAAAGGGGGGCGGTGTGAAAATATAGAAACTCCTCGAAGAATGAGGAGGGGGGGGGGGGGAGGTGGGAGGGTTAGATGGATATAAGGAAACATAGACAAAAGGGAATACTAGCTGAACGATACCTAACGTCATACAGTCAACGGCGAAAAAACAGATGGAAACTCCTCCAGTGACGAACAAAGGAGATCAAATCCAGGCTCTGAGCCCTAGAGGGAAAATGTACAATTTTAAATATGTGAAGAACAGAGAGACTGAGAGGAACTATCTCCCTAGATCCTTAATAACTGGTAGCCAAGTGTCACATAGCTGATATCCAGTGTCTCTGTTAAAATTATTGGGATTTTTACGAATTTCAACTGCCTCCCTTATAATTCTAGACCAGTTGTGCTTAACAAGGGCAAGCGCATGAGCATCCTTAAAACATACATCGTGCCCTGAAGACAGGGCATGTTCAGCTATAGCTGATTTGTCAGGTTGGTTTAGACGGATGTTCCTTTGATGCTCTTTGATGCGAGTTGCAATGGAACGTTTTGTTTGTCCAATGTAGACAATGGAGCTAGAGTCAGGTGGATGCTTACCTTTTTTGGATGTTCTTGTGAGGAGGAATGCGGATGGCTCCATGGGGCACAGCGTCTACCGTAAGCCAACTCACACTAACCGTTATTTACATGCGGACTCCCACCACCACCCAGCACAAAAACAAGGAATTATAACAACTCTAGCCAAAAGAGCGGAACGTATTTGTGAGGCATCAACTCTTCAGGAAGAGTTACATGCCTTACAAACCATGTTTAAGGGTAACGGCTATAATGAATCCAATATATATAGGTCCCTACATCCCAGAAGGAGGGATAGACAACTTTCTCAGAGCTCCGACGTGAGAGGAACTGCTTACCTCCCTTATATTCATATCACCACTGACCGCGTTGCTAAGATTCTCCGCAAGCACAAGATAAAAACAGTTTTCGGCACTATGACGAAAATTGGTCAACGTTTAGCATTAAACAAAGATAAAATGTCTCCAATACTACAACCTGGGGTGTATGAAGTCCCTTGTACTTGCGGAAAAGTCTACATTGGACAAACAAAACGTTCCATTGCAACTCGCATCAAAGAGCATCAAAGGAACATCCGTCTAAACCAACCTGACAAATCAGCTATAGCTGAACATGCCCTGTCATCAGGGCACGATGTATGTTTCAAGGATGCTCATGCGCTTGCCCTTGTTAAGCACAACTGGTCTAGAATTATAAGGGAGTCAGTTGAAATTCGTAAAAATCCCAATAATTTTAACAGAGACACTGGATATCAGCTAAGTGACACTTGGCTGCCAGTTATTAAGGATCTAGGGAGATAGTTCCTCTCAGTCTCTCTGTTCTTCACATATTTAAAATTGTACATTTTCCCTCTAGGGCTCAGAGCCTGGATTTGATCTCCTTTGTTCGTCACTGGAGGAGTTTCCATCTGTTTTTTCGCCGTTGACTGTATGACGTTAGGTATTGTTCAGATACACTTCCCTTTTGTTTATGTTTCCTTATATCCATCTAACCCTCCCACCTCCCCCCCCCCCTCCTCATTCTTCGAGGAGTTTCTATATTTTCACACCGCCCCCTTTACCTTCTGGTTACATACTACTTTGTCCGCCGTTCCACCATGGTCCATACAGTAATTTCTGGCAGCTGCTCTCCGGTGACGAACAGAGGAATTTATCTATATTTTTTGTAATCTCATTGATATACTTTCTTTGGCCACATTGTTTATTTCCATTGAAAAAGGAGGCAAGGTTTCTCCGAAACGTGTGGTTTTAAATTAAAAATACACACGGCATTAGCCCAAAAGCATGAATTGTTTATATAACTGTAATTTTGATAAAAAATTATCGTAGGTAACTGTAACTTCAATACTAATTATGACAGGTTACAGTAACTTCGATACTTATTATGACAGGTAACTGTAACTTCGTTACTAATTATGACAAGTTTCTTTAATTTCGATACTAATTATGGCAGGTAACTGTTACTTCGAAACTAATTATGACAAGTAACTATAACTTCGATACAAATCATGACAGGTAACTGTAACTTCGATACTAATTATGGCAAGAAACTCTAACTTCGAAACTAATTATGACAAGTAACTGTAATTTTGATAAAAAATTATGGTAGGTAACTGTAACTTCAATACTAACTATGACAGGTAACAGTAACGTCGATACTAATAATGACAAGTAACAGTACCTTCGATGCTAATTATGACAGGTAACTGTAACTTCGATACTAATTATGACAAGGAACTGTAATTTCGATACAAATTATGGCAGGTAACTGTTACTTCGTTTCTAATTATGACAAGTAACTGTAATTTCGATACAAATTTTGGCAGGTAACTGTAACTGCGATACTAATTATGACAAGTCCCTGTAATTTCGATACAAATTATGGTAGGTAACTGTAACATCCATACTAATTATGACAGGTAACAGTAACTTCGATACTAATTATGACAGGAAACTCTAACTTCGTTACTAATTATGACAAGTAACAGTAATTTCGATAAAAATTATGACAGGTAACTGTAACTTCGTTACTAATTATGACAAGTAACAGTACCGTCGATGCTAATTATGACAGGTAACTGTAACTTCGATACTAATTATGACAAGGAACTGTAACTTCGATACTAATTATGACAGGTAACTGTAACTTCGTTACTAAATATGACAAGTAACTGCAATTTCGATACAAATTTTGGCAGGTAACTGTAACCTCGATACTAATTATGACAGGTAACAGTAACTTCGATACTAATTATGACAAGTAACTGTAACTTCGATATTAATTATGACAAGTAACAGTAACTTCGTTACTAATTATGACAAGTAACGGTAATTTCGGTACAAATTATGGCAGGTAACTGTAACTTCGATACTAATTATGACAGGTAACAGTAACTTCGATACTAATTATGGCAGGTAATTGTAACTTCGATACTAATTATGACAGGTAACAGTAACTTCGATAATAATAATGACAGGTAACTGTAACTTCGTTACTAATTATGACAAGTAACTGTAATTTCGTTACAAATTATGGCAGGTTATTGTAATTTCGATACTAATTATGACAGGTAACAGTAACTTCGATAATAATTATGACAAGTAACAGTAACTTCGATACTAATTATGACAAGTAACTGTAACTTCGATACTAGTTATGACAGGTAACTGTAACTTCGTTACTAATTATGACAAGTAACTGTAATTTCGATACAAATTTTGGCAGGTAACTGTAACTTCGATACTAATTATGACAGGTAACAGTAACTTCGATACTAATTATGACAAGTAACTGTAACTTCGATACTAATTATGACAGGTAACTGTAACTTCGTTACTAATTATGACAAGTAACTGTAATTTTGATACAAATTATGGCAGGTAACTGTAACTTCGATACAAATTCTGACAGGTAACAGTATCTTCGATACTTATTATGACAATTAACTATAACTTCGATACAAATTATGACAGGTAACTGTAACTTCGATACTAATTATGACAAGAAACTCTAACTTCGTTACTAATTATGACGTGTAACTGTAATTTTGACAAAAATTATGGTAGGTAACTGTAGCTTCAATACTAATTATGACAGGTAACAGTAACTTCGATACTAATTATGACAGGTAACTGTAACTTTGTTACTAATTATGACAAGTAACTTTAATTTCGATACTAATTATGGCAGGTAAATGTAACTTCGTTACTAATTATGACAAGTCCCGGCAATTTCGATACAAATTATTGCAGGTAACTGTAACTTCGATACTAATTATGACAAGTAACTGTAACTTCGATACTAATTATGACAGGTAACTGTAACTTCATTACTAATTATGACAAGTAAATGTAATTTCGATACAAATTTTGGCAGGTAACTGTAACTTCGATACTAATTATTACAGGTAACAGTAACTTCGATTCTAATTATGACAAGTAACTGTAACTTCGATACTAATTATGACAGGTAACTGTAACTTCGTTACTAATTATGACAAGTAACTGTAATTTCGATACAAATTATGGCAGGTAACTGTTACTTCGATAATAATTATGACAGGTAACAGTAACTTCGATACTAATTATGACAAGTAACTATAACTTCGATATAAATTATGACAGGTAACTGTAACTTCGATACTAATTATGACAAGAAACTCTAACTTCATTACTAATTATGACTAGTAACTGTAATTTTGATAAAAAATTATTTTAGGTAACGGTAACATCAATACTAATTTTGACAGGTAACAGTAACGTCGATGCTAATTATGACAAGAACCAGTACCTTCGATGCTAATTATGACAGGTAACTGTAACTTCGATACTAATTATGACAAGGAACTGTAATTTCGATACAAATTATGGCAGGTGACTGTAACTTCGTTACTAATTATGACAAGTAACTGTAATTTCGATACAAATTTTGGCAGGTAACTGTAACTTCGATACTAATTATGACAAGTCCCTGTAATTTCGATACAAATTATGGCAGATAACTGTAACTTCCATACTAATTATGACAGGTAACAGTAACTTCGATACTAATTATGACAGATAAGTGTAATTTCGATACTAATTATGACAAGTAACTAACTTCGATACTAATTATGACAGGTTACTGTAACTTCGTTACTAATTACGACAAGTAACTGTAATCTCGATACAAATTTTGGCAGGTAACTGTAACTTCGATACTAATTATGACAGGTAACAGTAACTTCGATACTAATTATGACAAGTAACTGTAATTTCGATACAAATTATGACAGGTAACGGTAACTTCGATACTAATTCTGACAAGAAACTCTAACCTCGTTACTAATTATGACAAGTAACTGTAATTTTGATAAAAAATTATGGTAGGTAACTGTAACTTCAATACTAATTATGACAGGTAACAGTAACTTCGATACTTATTATGACAGCTAACTGTAACTTCGTTACTAATTATGACAAGTAACTTTAATTTCGATACTAATTATGGCAGGTAACTGTAACTTCGTTACTAATTAAGACAAGTAACTGTAATTTCGATACAAATTTTGGCAGGTAACTGTAACTTCGATACTAATTATGACAAGTAACTGTAACTTCGATACTAATTATGACAGGTAACTGTAACTTCGTTACTAATTATGACAAGTAACTGTAATTTCGATACAAATTTTGGCAGGTAACTGTAACTTCGATACTAATTATGACAGGTAACAGTAACTTCGATACTAATTATGACAAGTAACTGTAACTTCGATACTAATTATGACAGGTAACTGTAACTTCAATACTAATTATGACAAGTAACTGTAATTTCGATACAAATAATGGCAGGTAACTGTAACTTCGATACTAATTATGACAGGTAACAGTAACTTCGATACTAATTATGGCAGGTAACTGTAACTTCGATACTAATTATGACAGGTAACAGTAACTTCGATACTAATTATGACAAGTAACTGTAACTTCGATACTAATTATGACAGGTAATTGTAACTTCGTTACTAATTATGACAAGTAACTGTAATTTCGTTACAAATTATGGCAGGTAATTGTAATTTCGATACTAATTATGACAGGTAACAGTAACTTCGATACTAATTATGACAAGTTACAGTAACTTCGATACTAATTATGACAAGTAACTGTAACATCGATACTAATTATGACAGGTAACTGTAACTTCGTTACTAATTATGACACGTAACTGTAATTTCGTTACAAATTATGACAGGTAATTGTAATTTCGATACTAATTATGACAGGTAACAGTAACTTCGATACTAATTATGACAAGTAACAGTAACTTCGATACTAATTATGACAAGTATCTGTAACTTCGATACTAATTATGACAGGTAAATGTAACTTCGTTACTAATTATGACAAGTAACTGTAATTTCGATACAAATTTTGGCAGGTAACTGTAACTTCGATACTAATTATGACAGGTAACAGTAACTTCGATACTAATTATGACAAGTAACTATAACTTCGATACTTATTATGACAGGTAACTGTAACTTCGTTACTAATTATGACAAGTAACTGTAATTTTGAAACAAATTATGGCAGGTAACTGTAACTTCGATACTAATTATAACAGGTAACTGTATCTTCGATACTAATTACGACAAGAAACTCTACCTTCGTTACTAATTATGACAAGTAACTGTAATTTTGATAAAAAATTATGGTAGGTTACTGTAACGTCAATACTAATTATGACAGGTAACCGTAACTTTGATACTAATTATGACAGGTTACTGTAACTTCGTTACTAGTTATGACAAGTAACTTTAATTTCGATACTAATTATGGCAGGTAACTGTAACTTCGTTACTAATTATGACAAGTCCCTGTAATTTCGATACAAATTATGGCAGGTAACTGTAACTTCGATACTAATTATGACAAGTAACTGTAACTTCGATACGAATTATGACAGGTAACTGTAACTTCGTTACTAATTATGACAAGTGACTGTAATTTCGATACAAATTTTTGCAGGTAACTGTAACTTCGATACTAATTATTACAGGTAACAGTAACTTCGATTCTAATTATGACAAGTAACTGTAACTTCGATACTAATTATGACAGGTAACTGTAACTTCGTTACTAATTATGACAAGTAACTTTAATTTCGATACAAATTATGGCAGGTAACTGTTACTTCGAAACTAATTATGACAAGTAACTATAACTTCGATACAAATCATGACAGGTAACTGTAACTTCGATACTAATTATGGCAAGAAACTCTAACTTCGAAACTAATTATGACAAGTAACTGTAATTTTGATAAAAAATTATGGTAGGTAACTGTAACTTCAATACTAACTATGACAGGTAACAGTAACGTCGATACTAATAATGACAAGTAACAGTACCTTCGATGCTAATTATGACAGGTAACTGAAACTTCGATACTAATTATGACAAGGAACTGTAATTTCGATACAAATTATGGCAGGTAACTGTTACTTCGTTTCTAATTATGACAAGTAACTGTAATTTCGATACAAATTTTGGCAGGTAACTGTAACTGCGATACTAATTATGACAAGTCCCTGTAATTTCGATACAAATTATGGTAGGTAACTGTAACATCCATACTAATTATGACAGGTAACAGTAACTTCGATATTAATTATGACAGGAAACTGTAACTTCGTTACTAATTATGACAAGTAACTGTAATTTCGATGAAAATTATGACAGGTAACTGTAACTTCGTTACTAATTATGACAAGTAACAGTACCTTCGATGCTAATTATGACAGGTAACTGTAACTTCGATACTAATTATGACAAGGAACTGTAACTTCGATACTAATTATGACAGGTAACTGTAACTTCGTTACTAATTATGACAAGTAACTGCAATTTCGATACAAATTTTGGCAGGTAACTGTAACCTCGATACTAATTATGACAGGTAACAGTAACATCGATACTAATTATGACAAGTAACTGTAACTTCGATATTAATTATGACAAGTAACTGTAACTTCGTTACTAATTATGACAAGTAACTGTAATTTCGGTACAAATTATGGCAGGTAACTGTAACTTCGATACTAATTATGACAGGTAACAGTAACTTCGATACTAATTATGGCAGGTAATTGTAACTTCGATACTAATTATGACAGGTAACAGTAACTTCGATACTAATTATGACAAGTAACTGTAACTTCGATAATAATAATGACAGGTAACTGTAACTTCGTTACTAATTATGACAAGTAACTGTAATTTCGTTACAAATTATGGCAGGTTATTGTAATTTCGATACTAATTATGACAGGTAACAGTAACTTCGATAATAATTATGACAAGTAACAGTAACATCGATACTAATTATGACAAGTAACTGTAACTTCGATACTAGTTATGACAGGTAACTGTAACTTCGTTACTAATTATGACAAGTAACTGTAATTTCGATACAAATTTTGGCAGGTAACTGTAACTTCGATACTAATTATGACAGGTAACAGTAACTTCGATACTAATTATGACAAGTAACTGTAACTTCGATACTAATTATGACAGGTAACTGTAACTTCGTTAATAATTATGACAAGTAACTGTAATTTTGATACAAATTATGGCAGGTAACTGTAACTTCGATACAAATTCTGACAGGTAACAGAATCTTCGATACTTATTATGACAATTAACTATAACTTCGATACAAATTATGACAGGTAACTGTAACTTCGATACTAATTATGACAAGAAACTCTAACTTCGTTACTAATTATGACATGTAACTGTAATTTTGATAAAAATTATGGTAGGTAACTGTAACTTCAATACTAATTATGACAGGTAACAGTAACTTCGATACTAATTATGACAGGTAACTGTAACTTTGTTACTAATTATGACAAGTAACTGTAATTTCGATACAAATTATGGCAGGTAAATGTAACTTCGTTACTAATTATGACAAGTCCCGGCAATTTCGATACAAATTATGGCAGGTAACTGTAACTTCGATACTAATTATGACAAGTAACTGTAACTTCGATACTAATTATGACAGGTAACTGTAACTTCGTTACTAATTATGACAAGTAAATGTAATTTCGATACAAATTTTGGCAGGTAACTGTAACTTCGATACTAATTATTACAGGTAACAGTAACTTCGATTCTAATTATGACAAGTAACTGTAACTTCGATACTAATTATGACAGGTAACTGTAACTTCGTTACTAATTATGACAAGTAACTGTAATTTCGATACAAATCATGGCAGGTAACTGTAACTTCGATACTAATTATGACAAGAAACTCTAACTTCATTACTAATTATGACAAGTAACTGTAATTTTGATAAAAAATTATGATAGGTAACGGTAACTTCAATACTAATTTTGACAGGTAACAGTACCTTCGATTCTAATTATGACAGGTAACTGTAACATCGATACTAATTATGACAAGGAACTGTAATTTCGATACAAATTATGGCAGGTGACTGTAACTTCGTTACTAATTATGACAAGTAACTGTAATTTCGATACAAATTTTGGCAGGTAACTGTAACTTCGATACTAATTATGACAAGTCCCTGTAATTTCGATACAAATTATGGCAGATAACTGTAACTTCCATACTAATTATGACAGGTAACAGTAACTTCGATACTAATTATGACAGATAAGTGTAATTTCGATACTAATTATGACAAGTAACTAACTTCGATACTAATTATGACAGGTTACTGTAACTTCGTTACTAATTATGACAAGTAACTGTAATCTCGATACAAATTTTGGCAGGTAACTGTAACTTCGATACTAATTATGACAGGTAACAGTAACTTCGATACTAATTATGACAAGTAACTGTAATTTCGATACAAATTATGACAGGTAACGGTAACTTCGATACTAATTCTGACAAGAAACTCTAACCTCGTTACTAATTATGACAAGTAACTGTAATTTTGATAAAAAATTATGGTAGGTAACTGTAACTTCAATACTAATTATGACAGGTAACAGTAACTTCGATACTTATTATGACAGCTAACTGTAACTTCGTTACTAATTATGACAAGTAACTTTAATTTCGATACTAATTATGGCAGGTAACTGTAACTTCGTTACTAATTATGACAAGTAACTGTAATTTCGATACAAATTTTGGCAGGTAACTGTAACTTCGATACTAATTATGACAAGTAACTGTAACTTCGATACTAATTATGACAGGTAACTGTAACTTCGTTACTAATTATGACAAGTAACTGTAATTTCGATACAAATTTTGGCAGGTAACTGTAACTTCGATACTAATTATGACAGGTAACAGTAACTTCGATACTAATTATGACAAGTAACTGTAACTTCGATACTAATTATGACAGGTAACTGTAACTTCAATACTAATTATGACAAGTAACTGTAATTTCGATACAAATAATGGCAGGTAACTGTAACTTCGATACTAATTATGACAGGTAACAGTAACTTCGATACTAATTATGGCAGGTAACTGTAACTTCGATACTAATTATGACAGGTTACAGTAACTTCGATACTAATTATGACAAGTAACTGTAACTTCGATACTAATTATGACAGGTAATTGTAACTTCGTTACTAATTATGACAAGTAACTGTAATTTCGTTACAAATTATGGCAGGTAATTGTAATTTAGATACTAATTATGACAGGTAACAGTCACTTCGATACTAATTATGACAAGTTACAGTAACTTCGATACTAATTATGACAAGTAACTGTAACATCGATACTAATTATGACAGGTAACTGTAACTTCGTTACTAATTATGACACGTAACTGTAATTTCGTTACAAATTATGACAGGTAATTGTAATTTCGATACTAATTATGACAGGTAACAGTAACTTCGATACTAATTATGACAAGTAACAGTAACTTCGATACTAATTATGACAAGTATCTGTAACTTCGATACTAATTTATGACAGGTAAATGTAACTTCGTTACTAATTATGACAAGTAACTGTAATTTCGATACAAATTTTGGCAGGTAACTGTAACTTCGATACTAATTATGACAGGTAACAGTAACTTCGATACTAATTATGACAAGTAACTATAACTTCGATACTTATTATGACAGGTAACTGTAACTTCGTTACTAATTATGACAAGTAACTGTAATTTTGAAACAAATTATGGCAGGTAACTGTAACTTCGATACTAATTATAACAGGTAACTGTATCTTCGATACTAATTACGACAAGAAACTCTACCTTCGTTACTAATTATGACAAGTAACTGTAATTTTGATAAAAAATTATGGTAGGTTACTGTAACGTCAATACTAATTATGACAGGTAACCGTAACTTTGATACTAATTATGACAGGTTACTGTAACTTCGTTACTAGTTATGACAAGTAACTTTAATTTCGATACTAATTATGGCAGGTAACTGTAACTTCGTTACTAATTATGACAAGTCCCTGTAATTTCGATACAAATTATGGCAGGTAACTGTAACTTCGATACTAATTATGACAAGTAACTGTAACTTCGATACTAATTATGACAGGTAACTGTAACTTCGTTACTAATTATGACAAGTGACTGTAATTTCGATACAAATTTTTGCAGGTAACTGTAACTTCGATACTAATTATTACAGGTAACAGTAACTTCGATTCTAATTATGACAAGTAACTGTAACTTCGATACTAATTATGACAGGTAACTGTAACTTCGTTACTAATTATGACAAGTAACTTTAATTTCGATACAAATTATGGCAGGTAACTGTTACTTCGAAACTAATTATGACAAGTAACTGTAACTTCGATACTAATTATGACAGGTAACTGTAACTTCGTTACTAATTATGACAAGTAACTTTAATTTCGATACAAATTATGGCAGGTAACTGTTACTTCGAAACTAATTATGACAAGTAACTATAACTTCGATACAAATCATGACAAGTAACTGTAACTTCGATACTAATTATGACTTCGTTACTAATTATGACAAGTAACTGTAATTTCGATACAAATTTTTGCAGGTAACTGTAACATCGATTCTAATTATTACAGGTAACAGTAACTTCGATTCTAATTATGAAAAGTAACTGTAACTTCGATACTAATTATGACAGGTAACTGTAACTTCGTTACTAATTATGACAAGTAACTTTAATTTCGATACAAATTATGGCAGGTAACTGTTACTTCGATACTAATTATGACAAGTAACTATAAGTTCGATACAAATTATGACAGGTAACTGTAACTTCGATACTAATTATGGCAAGAAACTCGAACTTCGAAACTAATTATGACAAGTAACTGTAATTTTGATTAAAAATTATGGTAGGTAACTGTAACTTCAATACTAACTATGACAGGTAACAGTAACGTCGATACTAATTATGACAAGTAACAGTAACTTCGATGCTAATTATGACAGGTAACTGTAACTTCGATACTAATTATGACAAGGAACTGTAATTTCGATACAAATTATGGCAGGTAACTGTTACTTCGTTTCTAATTATGACAAGTAACTGTAATTTCGATACAAATTTTGGCAGGTAACTGTAACTGCGATACTAATTATGACAAGTCCCTGTAATTTCGATACAAATTATGGCAGGTAACTGTAACATCCATACTAATTATGACAGGTAACAGTAACTTCGATACTAATTATGACAGGAAACTGTAACTTCGTTACTAATTATGACAAGTAATTGTAATTTCGATAAAAATTATGACAGGTAACTGTAACTTCGTTACTAATTATGACAAGTAACAGTACCTTCGATGCTAATTATGACAGGTAACTGTAACTTCGATACTAATTATGACAAGGAACTGTAATTTCGATACAAATTATGGCAGGTAACTGTAACTTCGTTACTAATTATGACAAGTAACTGTAATTTCGATACAAATTTTGGCAGGTAACGGTAACTTCGATACTAATTATGACAGGTAATAGTAACTTCGATACTAATTATGACAAGTAACTGTAACTTCGATACTAATTATGACAGGTAACTGTAACTTCGTTACTAATTATGACAAGTAACTGTAATTTTGATACAAATTATGGCAGGTAATTCTAACTTCGATACTAATTATGACAGGAAACAGTAACTTCGATACTAATTATGACAAGTAACTATAACTTCGATACAAATTTTGACAGGGAACTGTAACTTCGATACTAATTATGACAAGAAACTCTAACTTCGTTACTAATTATGACAAGTAACTGTAATTTTGATTTAAAAATTTCGTAGGTAACTGTAACTTCAATACTAATTATGACAGGTAACAGTAACTTCGATACTAATTATGACAAGTAACTGTAATTTCGTTATAAATTATGGCAGGTAATTGTAATTTCGATACTAATTATGACAGGTAACAGTAACTCCGATACTTATTATGACAAGTAACACTAACTTCGATACTAATTATGACAAGTAACTGTAACTTCGATACTAATTATGACAGGTAACAGTAACTTCGATACTAATTATGACAAGTAACTGTAACATCGATACTAATTATGACAGGTAACTGTAACTTCGTTACTAATTATGACAAGTAACTGTAATTTCGATACAAATAATGGCAGGTAACTGTAACTTCGATACTAATTATGACAGGTAACAGTAACTTCGATACTAATTATGGCAGGTAACTGTAACTTCGATACTAATTATGACAGGTTACAGTAACTTCGATACTAATTATGACAAGTAACTGTAACTTCGATACTAATTATGACAGGTAATTGTAACTTCGTTACTAATTATGACAAGTAACTGTAATTTCGTTACAAATTATGGCAGGTAATTGTAATTTCGATACTAATTATGACAGATAACAGTAACTTCGATACTAATTATGACAAGTAACAGTAACGTCGATACTAATTATGACAAGTATCTGTAACTTCGATTCTAATTATGACAGGTAAATGTAACTTCGTTACTAATTATGAAAAGTAACTTAATTTCGATACTAATTATGGCAGGTAACTGTAACTTCGTTACTAATTATGACAAGTCCCTGTAATTTCGATACAAATTATGGCAGGTAACTGTAATTTCGATTCTAATTATGACAGGTAACAGTAACTTCGATACTAGTTATGATAGGAAACTGTAACTTCTTTACTAATTATGACAAGTAACTGTAATTTCGATACAAATTATGGCAGGTAACTGTAACTTCGTTACTAATTATGACAAGTAACTGTAATTTCGATACAAATTATGGCAGGTAACAGTACCTTCGATACTAATTATGACAGGTAACTGTGACTTCGATACTAATTATGGCAAGGAACTGTATTTTCGATACAAATTATGGCAGGTAACTCTATCTTCGATACTAATTATGACAATTAACTATAACTTCGATACAAATTATGACAGGTAACAGTAACTTCGATACTAATTATGACAAGAAACTCTAACTTCGTTACTAATTATGACATGTAACTGTAATTTTGATAAAAAATTATGGTAGGTAACTGTGACGTCAATACTAATTATGACAGGTAACCGTAACTTTGATACTAATTATGACAGGTTACTGTAACTTCGTTACTAATTATGACAAGTAACTTTAAATTCGATAATAATTATGGCAGGTAACTGTAACTTCGTTACTAATTATGACAAGTCCCTGTAATTTCGATACAAATTATGGCAGGTAACTGTAACTTCGATACTAATTATGACAAGTAACTGTAACTTCGATACAAATTTTTGCAGGTAACTGTAACTTCGATACTAATTATTACAGGTAACTGTAACTTCGTTACTAATTATGACAAGTAACTGTAATTTCGATACAAATTTTTGCAGGTAACTGTAACTTCGATACTAATTATTACAGGTAACAGTAACTTCGATTCTAATTAAGAAAAGTAACTGTAACTTCGATACTAATTATGACAGGTAACTGTAACTTCGTTACTAATTATGACAAGTAACTTTAATTTCGATACAAATTATGGCAGGTAACTGTTACTTCGATACTAATTATGACAAGTAACTATAACTTCGATACAAATTATGACAGGTAACTGTAACTTCGATACTAATTATGGCAAGAAACTCGAACTTCGAAACTAATTATGACAAGTAACTGTAATTTTGATAAAAAATTATGGTAGGTAACTGTAACTTCAATACTAACTATGACAGGTAACAGTAACGTCGATACTAATTATGACAAGTAACAGTACCATCGATGCTAATCATGACAGGTAACTGTAACATCGATACTAATTATGACAAGGAACTGTAATTTCGATACAAATTATGGCACGTAACTGTTACTTCGTTTCTAATTATGACAAGTAACTGTAATTTCGATACAAATTTTGGCAGGTAACTGTAACTGCGATACTAATTATGACAAGTCCCTGTAATTTCGATACAAATTATGGCAGGTAACTGTAACATCCATACTAATTATGACAGGTAACAGTAACTTCGATACTAATTATGACAGGAAACTGTAACTTCGTTACTTATTATGACAAGTAACTGTAATTTCGATAAAAATTACGACAGGTAACTGTAACTTCGTTACTAATTATGACAAGTAACAGTACCTTCGATGCTAATTATGACAGGTAACTGTAACTTCGATACTAATTATGACAAGGAACTGTAATTTCGATACAAATTATGGCAGGTAACTGTAACTTCGTTACTAATTACGACAAGTAACTGTAATTTCGATACAAATTTTGGCAGGTAACGGTAACTTCGATACTAATTATGACAGGTAATAGTAACTTCGATACTAATTATGACAAGCAACTGTAACTTCGATACTAATTATGACAGGTAACTGTAACTTCGTTACTAATTATGACAAGTAACTGTAATTTCGATACAAATTATGGCAGGTAACTCTAACTTCGATACTTATTATGACAGGTAACAGTAACTTCGATACTAATTATGACAAGTAACTATAACTTCGATACAAATTTTGACAGGGAACTGTAACTTCGATACTAATTATGACAAGAAACTCTAACTTCGTTACTAATTATGACAAGTAACTGTAATTTTGATTTAAAAAATTCGTAGGTAACTGTAACTTCAATACTAATTATGACAGGTAACAGTAACTTCGATACTAATTATGACAAGTAACTGTAATTTCGTTACAAATTATGGCAGGTAATTGTAATTTCGATACTAATTATGACAGGTAACAGTAACTCCGATACAAATTATGACAAGTAACTGTAACTTCGATACTAATTATGACAAGTAACTGTAACTTCGATACTAATTATGACAGGTAACAGTAACTTCGATACTAATTATGACAAATAACTGTAACTTCGATACTTAATATGACAGGTAACTGTAACTTCGTTACTAATTATGACAAGTAACTGTAATTTTGAAACAAATTATGGCAGGTAACTGTAACTTCGATACTAATTATGACAGGTAACAGTATCTTCGATACAAATTATGACAAGTAACTATAACTTCGATACAAATTATGACAGGTAACTGTAACTTCGATACTAATTATGACAAGAAACTCTAACTTCGTTACTAATTATGACAAGTAACTGTAACTTCGTTACTAATTATGACAAGTAACTTTAATTTCGATACTAATTATGGCAGGTAACTGTAACTTCGATACTAATTATGACAAATCCATGTAATTTCGATACAAATTATGGCAGGTAACAGTAATTTCGATATTAATTATGACAGGTAACAGTAACTTCGATACTAATTATGACAAGTAACTGTAATTTCGATGAAAATTATGGCAGGTAACTGTAACTTTGTTACTAATTATGACAAGTAACTGTAATTTCGATACAAATTATGGCACGTAACAGTACCTTCGATACTAATTATGACAGGTAACTGTGACTTCGTTACTAATTACGGCAAGGAACTGTAATTTCGATACAAATTATGGCAGGTAACTGTAACTTCGATACTAATTATGACTGGTGACAGTACCTTCGATACTAATTATGACAAGTAACTATAACTTCGATACATATTATGATAGGTAACAGTAACTTCGATACTAATTAGGACAAGAAACTCTACCTTCGTTACTAATTATGACAAGTAACTGTAAAGTTGATAAAAAATTATGGTAGGTAACTGTAACTTCAATACTAATTATGACAAGTAACAGTAACTTCGATACTAATTATGACAGGTAACTGTAACTTCGTTACTAATTATGACAATTAA
Organism: Meconema thalassinum; assembly: GCA_946902985.2. Lineage (NCBI taxonomy): Eukaryota > Metazoa > Arthropoda > Insecta > Orthoptera > Tettigoniidae > Meconema > Meconema thalassinum. Next base: position 1,691,365,141 of record OX336388.2, on the reverse strand, counting down.
CTTTAATTTCGATACTAATTATGGCAGGTAACTGTAACTTCGTTACTAATTATGACAAGTCCCTGTAATTTCGATACAAATTATGGCAGGTTACTGTTACTTCGATACTAATTATGACAAGTAATTGTAACTTCGATACTAATTATGACAGGTAACTGTAACTTCGTTACTAATTATGACAAGTAACTGTAATTTCGATACAAATTTTGGCAGGTAACTGTAACTTCGATACTAATTATGACAGGTAACAGTAACTTCGATTCTAATTATGACATGTAACTGTAACTTCGATACTAATTATGACAGGTAACGGTAACTTCGTTACTAATTATGACAAGTAACTGTAATTTCGATACAAATTATGGCAGGTAACTGTAACTTCGATACTAATTATGACAGGTAACAGTAACTTCTACACTAATTATGACAAGTAATTATAACTTCGATACAAATTATGACAGGTAACTGTAACTTCGATACTAATTATGACAGGAAACTCTAACTTCGTTACTAATTATGACAAGTAACTGTAATTTTGATAAATAATTATGGTAGGTAACTGTAACTTCAATACTAACTATGACAGGTAACAGTAACGTCGATACTAATTATGACAAGTAACAGTACCTTCGTTGCTAATTATGACAGGTAACTGTAACATCGATACTAATTATGACAAGGAACTGGAATTTCGATACAATTTATGGCAGGTAACTGTTACTTCGTTTCTAATTATGACAAGTAACTGTAATTTCGATACAAACTTTGGCAGGTAACTGTAAATTCGATACTAATTATGACAAGTCCCTGTAATTTCGATACAATGATGATGATGATAATTGTTGTTTTAAGGGGCCTAATATCGAGGTTATCGGCCCCAATTTCGATTCAAATTATGGCAGGTAACTGTAACATCCATACTAATTATGACAGGTAACAGTAACTTCGATACTAATTATGACTGGAAACTGTAACTTCGTTACTATTTATGACAAGTAACTGTAATTTCGATACAAATTATGACAGGTAACTGTAACTTCGTTACTAATTATGACATGTAACAGTACCTTCGATACTAATTACGGCAAGGAGCTGTAATTTCGATACAAATTATGGCAGGTAACTGTAACTTCGATACTAATTATGACAGGTGACAGTACATTCGATACTAATTATGACAAGTGACTATAACTTCGATACATATTATGACAGGTAACAGTAACTTCGATACTAATTAGGACAAGAAACACTACCTTCGTTACTAATTATGACAAGTAACTGTAAAGTTGATAAAAAATTATGGTAGGTAACTGTAACTTCAATACTAATTATGACAAGTAACAGTAACTTCGATACTAATCATGACAGGTAACTGTAACTTCGTTACTAATTATGACAAGTAACTTTAATTTCGATACCAATTATGGCAGGTAACTGTAACTTCGTTACTAATTATGTCAAGTCCCTGTAATTTCGATACAAATTATGGCAGGTTACTGTTACTTCGATACTAATTATGACAAGTAATTGTAACTTCGATACTAATTATGACAGGTAACTGTAACTTCGTTACTAATTATGACAAGTAACTGTAATTTCGATACAAATTTTGGCAGGTAACTGTAACTTCGATACTAATTATGACATGTAACAGTAACTTCGATTCTAATTATGACATGTAACTGTAACTTCGATACTAATTATGACAGGTAACTGTAACTTCATTACTAATTATGACAAGTAACTGTAATTTCGATACAAATTATGGCAGGTAACTGTAACTTCGATACTAATTATGACAGGTAACAGTAACTTCTACACTAATTATGACAAGTAATTATAACTTCGATACAAATTATGACAGGTAACTGTAACTTCGATACTAATTATGACAGGAAACTCTAACTACGTTACTAATTATGACAAGTAACTGTAATTTTGATAAATAATTATGGTAGGTAACTGTAACTTCAATACTAACTATGACAGGTAACAGTAACGTCGATACTAATTATGACAAGTAACAGTACCTTCGATGCTAATTATGACAGGTAACTGTAACTTCGATACTAATTATGACAAGTAACTGTAATTTCGATACACATTTTGGCAGGTAACAGTAACTTCGATACTAATTATGACAGGTAAAAGTAACTTCGATACTAATTATGACAAGTAACTGTAACTTCGATACTAATTATGACAGGTAACTGTAACTTCGTTACTAATTATGACAAGTAACTGTAATTTCGATACAAATTATGGCAGGTAACTGTAACTTCGATACTAATTATGACAGGTAACAGTAACGTCGATACTAATTATGACAAGTAACTATAACTTCGATACAAATTATGACAGGTAACTGTAACTTCGAAATTAATTATGACACGAAACTCTAACTTCGTTACTAATTATGACAAGTAACTGTAATTTTGATTAAAAAATTTGGTAGGTAACTGTAACTTCAATACTAATTATGACAGGTAACAGTAACTTCGATACTAATTATGACAGGTAACTGTAACTTCGTTACTAATTATGACAAATAACTTTAATTTCGATACTAATTATGGCAGGCTACTGTAATTTCGATACTAATTATGACAAGAAACTCTAACTTCGTTACTAATTATGACAAGTAACTGTAACTTCGTTACTAATTATGACAAGTAACTTTAATTTCGATACTAATTATGGCAGGTAACTGTAACTTCGTTACTAATTATGACAAGTCCCTGTAATTTCGATACTAATTATGGCAGGTAACTGTAATTTCGATACTAATTATGACAGGTAACAGTAACTTCGATACTAATTATGACAGGAAACTGTAACTTCGTTACTAATTATGACAAGTAACAGTAATTTCGATACAAATTTGGGCAGGTAACTGTAACTTCGTTACTAATTATGACAAGTAACTGTAATTTCGATACAAATTATGGCAGGTAACAGTACCTGCGATACTAATTATGACAGGTAACTGTGACTTCGATACTAATTATGGCAAGGAACTGTAATTTCGATACAAATTATGGCAGGTAACTGTAACATCGATACTAATTATGACAGGTAACTGTAACTTCGTTACTAATTATGACAAGTAACTGTAATTTCGATACAAATTATGGCAGGTAACTGTAACTTCGATACTAATTATGACAGGTAACAGTAACTTCTACACTAATTATGACATGTAATTATAACTTCGATACAATTTATGACAGGTAACTGTAACTTCGATACTAATTATGACAGGATACTCTAACTTCGTTACTAATTATGACAAGTAACTGTATTTTGATAAATAATTATGGTAGGTAACTGTAACTTCAATACTAACTATGAGAGGTAACAGTAACGTCGATACTAATTATGACAAGTAACAGTACCTTCGATGCTAATTATGACAAGTAACTGTAACTTCGATACTAATTATGACAAGGAACTGTAATTTCGATACAATTTATGGAAGGTAACTGTTACTTCGTTTCTAATTATGACAAGTAACTGTAATTTCGATACAAATTTTGGCAGGTAACTGTAACTTCGATACTAATTATGACAAGTCCCCGTGATTTCGATACAATGATGATGATGATAATTGCTGTTTTAAGGGGCCTAATATCGAGGTTATCGGCCCCAATTTCGATTCAAATTATGGCAGGTAACTGTAACTTCCATACTAATTATGACAGGTAACAGTAACTTCGATACTAATTATGACAGGAAACTGAAACTTCGTTCCTAATTATGACAAGAAACTGTAATTTCGATACAAATTATGACAGGTAACAGTAACTTCTTTGCTAATTATGACATGTAACAGTACCTTCGATGCTAATTATGACAGGTAACTGTAACTTCGATACTAATTATGACAAGGAACTGTAATTTCGATAGAAATTATGGCAGGTAACTGTAACTTCGTTACTAATTATGACAAGTAACTGTAATTTCGATACACATTTTGGCAGGTAACAGTAACTTCGATACTAATTATGACAGGTAATAGTAACTTCGATACTAATTATGACAAGTAACTGTAACTTCGATACTAATTATGACAGGTAACTGTAACCTCGTTACTAATTATGACAAGTAACTGTAATTTCGATACAAATTATGGCAGGTAACTGTAACTTCGATACTAATTATGACAGGTAACAGTAACTTCGATACTAATTATGACAAGTAACAATAACTTCGATACAAATTATGACAGGTAACTGTAACTTCGAAATTTATTATGACAAGAAACTCTAACTTCGTTACTAATTATGACAAGTAACTGTAATTTTGATTAAAAAATTTGGTAGGTAACTGTAACTTCAATACTAATTATGACAGGTAACAGTAACTTCGATACTAATTATGACAGGTAACTGTAACTTCGTTACTAATTATGACAAGTAACTTTAATTTCGATACTAATTATAGCAGGTAACTGTAATTTCGTTACTAAATATGACAAGTCCCTGTAATTTTGATACAAATTATGGCAGGTAACTGTAACTTCGATACTAATTATGACAAGTAACTGTAACTTCCATACAAATTATGACAAGTAACTATAACTTCGATACAAATTAAGGCAGGTAACTGTAACATCGATACTAATTATGACAAGAAACTTTAACTTCGTTAACAATTATGACAAGTAACTGTAACGTCGTTACTAATTATGACTAGTCCCTGTAATTTCGATACAAATTATGGCAGGTAACTGTAATTTCGATACTAATTATGACAGGTAACAGTAACTTCGATACTAATTATGACAGGAAACTGTAACTTCGTTACTAATTATGACAAGTAACTGTAATTTCGATACAAATTATGGCAGGTAACTGTAACTTCGTTACTAATTATGACAAGTAACTGTAATTTCGATACAAATTATGGCAGGTAACAGTACCTTCGATACTAATTATGACAGGTAACTGTGACTTCGATACTAATTATGGCAAGGAACTGTAATTTCGATACAAATTATGGCAGGTAACTGTAACTTCGATACTAATTATGACAGGTGACAGTAACTTCGATACTTATTATGACAAGTAACTATAACTTCGATACAAATTATGACAGGTAACAGTAACTTCGATACTAATTAGGGCAAGAAACTCTACCTTCGTTACTAATTATGACAAGTAACTGTAAAGTTGATAAAAAATTATGGTAGGTAACTGTAACTTCAATACTATTTATGACAAGTAACAGTAACTTCGATACTAATTATGACAGGTAACTGTAACTTCGTTACTAATTATGACAAGTAACTGTAATTTCGATACAAATTATGGCAGGTAACTGTAACTTCGATACTAATTATGACAGGTAACAGTAACTTCTACACTAATTATGACATGTAATTATAACTTCGATACAAATTATGACAGGTAACTGTAACTTCGATACTAATTATGACAGGATACTCTAACTTCGTTACTAATTATGACAAGTAACTGTATTTTGATAAATAATTATGGTAGGTAACTGTAACTTCAATACTAACTATGAGAGGTAACAGTAACGTCGATACTAATTATGACAAGTAACAGTACCTTCGATGCTAATTATGACAGGTAACTGTAACTTCGATACTAATTATGACAAGGAACTGTAATTTCGATACAATTTATGGCAGGTAACTGTTACTTCGTTTCTAATTATGACAAGTAACTGTAATTTCGATACAAATTTTGGCAGGTAACAGTAACTTCGATACTAATTATGACAAGTCCCTGTAATTTCGATACAATGATGATGATGATGATGATAATTGCTGTTTTAAGGGGCCTAATATCGAGGTTATCGGCCCCAATTTCGATTCAAATTATGGCAGGTAACTGTAACTTCCATATTAATTATGACAGGTAACAGTAACTTCGATACTAATTATGACAGGAAACTGTAACTTCGTTCCTAATTATGACAAGAAACTGTAATTTCGATACAAATTATGACAGGTAACTGTAACTTCGTTACTATTTATGACAAGTAACTGTAATTTTGATAAAAAATTATGGTAGGTAACTGTAACTTCAATACTAACTATGACAGGTTACAGTAACGTCGATACTAATTATGACAAATAACAGTACCTTCGATGCTAATTATGACAGGTTACTGTAACTTCGATACTAATTATGACAAGGAACTGTAATTTCGATGCAATTTATGGCAGGTAACTGTTACTTCGTTTCTAATTATGACAAGTAACTGTAATTTCGATACAAATATTGGCAGGTAACTGTAACTTCGATACTAATTATGACAAGTCCCTGTAATTTCGATACAATGATGATGTTGATAATTGTTGTTTTAAGGGGCCTATCATCGAGGTTATCGGCCCCAATTTCGATACAAATTATGACAGGTAACTGTAACTTCCATACTAATTATGACAGGTAACAGTAACTTCGATACTAATTATGACAGTTAACTGTAACTTCGATACTAATTATGACAACGAACTGTAATTTCAATACAAATTATGGCAGGTAACTGTAACTTCGTTACTAATTATGACAAGTAACAGTAATTTCGATACAAATTTTGGCAGGTAACAGTAACATCGATACTAATTATGACAGGTAATAGTAACTTCGATACTAATTATGACAAGTAACTGTAACTTCGATACTAATTATGACAGGTAACTGTAACTTCCATACTAATTATGACAGGTAACAGTAAATTCGATACTAATTATGACAGGAAACTGTAACTTCGTTCCTAATTATGACAAGAAACTGTAATTTCGATACAAATTATGACAGGTAACTGTAACTTCGTTACTAATTATGACATGTAACAGTACCTTCGATGCTAATTATGACAGGTAACTGTAATTTCGATACTAATTATGACAAGGAACTGTAATTTCGATAGAAATGATGGCAGGTAACTGTAACTTCGTTACTAATTATGACAAGTAACTGTAATTTCGATACACATTTTGGCAGGTAACAGTAACTTCGATACTAATTATGACAGGTAATAGTAACATCGATAATAATTATGACAAGTAACTGTAACTTCGATACTAATTATGACAGGTAACTGTAACCTCGTTACTAATTATGACAAGTAACTGTAATTTCGATACAAATTATGGCAGGTAACTGTAACTTCGATACTTATTATGACAGGTAACAGTAACTTCGATACTAATTATGACAAGTAACAATAACTTCGATACAAATTATGACAGGTAACTGTAACTTCGAAATTTATTATGACAAGAAACTCTAACTTCGTTACTAATTATGACAAGTAACTGTAATTTTGATTAAAAAATTTGGTAGGTAACTGTAACTTCAATACTAATTATGACAGGTAACAGTAACTTCGATACTAATTATGACAGGTAACTGTAACTTCGTTACTAATTATGACAAGTAACTTTAATTTCGATACTAATTATAGCAGGTAACTGTAATTTCGTTACTAAATATGACAAGTCCCTGTAATTTCGATACAAATTATGGCAGGTAACTGTAACTTCGATACTAATTATGACAAGTAACTGTAACTTCCATACAAATTATGACAAGTAACTATAACTTCGATACAAATTAAGGCAGGTAACTGTAACTTCGATACTAATTATGACAAGAAACTTTAACTTCGTTAACAATTATGACAAGTAACTGTAACGTCGTTACTAATTATGACTAGTCCCTGTAATTTCGATACAAATTATGGCAGGTAACTGTAATTTCGATACTAATTATGACAGGTAACAGTAACTTCGATACTAATTATGACAGGAAACTGTACCTTCGTTACTAATTATGACAAGTAACTGTAATTTCGATACAAATTATGGCAGGTAACTGTAACTTCGTTACTAATTATGACAAGTAACTGTAATTTCGATACAAATTATGGCAGGTAACAGTACCTTCGATACTAATTATGACAGGTAACTGTGACTTCGATACTAATTATGGCAAGGAACTGTAATTTCGATACAAATTATGGCAGGTAACTGTAACTTCGATACTAATTATGACAGGTGACAGTAACTTCGATACTTATTATGACAAGTAACTATAACTTCGATACAAATTATGACAGGTAACAGTAACTTCGATACTAATTAGGGCAAGAAACTCTACCTTCGTTACTAATTATGACAAGTAACTGTAAAGTTGATAAAAAATTATGGTAGGTAACTGTAACTTCAATACTATTTATGACAAGTAACAGTAACTTCGATACTAATTATGACAGGTAACTGTAACTTCGTTACTAATTATGACAAGTAACTGTAATTTCGATACAAATTATGGCAGGTAACTGTAACTTCGATACTAATTATGACAGGTAACAGTAACTTCTACACTAATTATGACATGTAATTATAACTTCGATACAAATTATGACAGGTAACTGTAACTTCGATACTAATTATGACAGGATACTCTAACTTCGTTACTAATTATGACAAGTAACTGTATTTTGATAAATAATTATGGTAGGTAACTGTAACTTCAATACTAACTATGAGAGGTAACAGTAACGTCGATACTAATTATGACAAGTAACAGTACCTTCGATGCTAATTATGACAGGTAACTGTAACTTCGATACTAATTATGACAAGGAACTGTAATTTCGATACAATTTATGGCAGGTAACTGTTACTTCGTTTCTAATTATGACAAGTAACTGTAATTTCGATACAAATTTTGGCAGGTAACAGTAACTTCGATACTAATTATGACAAGTCCCTGTAATTTCGATACAATGATGATGATGATGATGATAATTGCTGTTTTAAGGGGCCTAATATCGAGGTTATCGGCCCCAATTTCGATTCAAATTATGGCAGGTAACTGTAACTTCCATATTAATTATGACAGGTAACAGTAACTTCGATACTAATTATGACAGGAAACTGTAACTTCGTTCCTAATTATGACAAGAAACTGTAATTTCGATACAAATTATGACAGGTAACTGTAACTTCGTTACTATTTATGACAAGTAACTGTAATTTTGATAAAAAATTATGGTAGGTAACTGTAACTTCAATACTAACTATGACAGGTTACAGTAACGTCGATACTAATTATGACAAATAACAGTACCTTCGATGCTAATTATGACAGGTTACTGTAACTTCGATACTAATTATGACAAGGAACTGTAATTTCGATGCAATTTATGGCAGGTAACTGTTACTTCGTTTCTAATTATGACAAGTAACTGTAATTTCGATACAAATATTGGCAGGTAACTGTAACTTCGATACTAATTATGACAAGTCCCTGTAATTTCGATACAATGATGATGTTGATAATTGTTGTTTTAAGGGGCCTATCATCGAGGTTATCGGCCCCAATTTCGATACAAATTATGACAGGTAACTGTAACTTCCATACTAATTATGACAGGTAACAGTAACTTCGATACTAATTATGACAGTTAACTGTAACTTCGATACTAATTATGACAACGAACTGTAATTTCGATACAAATTATGGCAGGTAACTGTAACTTCGTTACTAATTATGACAAGTAACAGTAATTTCGATACAAATTTTGGCAGGTAACAGTAACATCGATACTAATTATGACAGGTAATAGTAACTTCGATACTAATTATGACAAGTAACTGTAACTTCGATACTAATTATGACAGGTAACTGTAACTTCCATACTAATTATGACAGGTAACAGTAAATTCGATACTAATTATGACAGGAAACTGTAACTTCGTTCCTAATTATGACATGAAACTGTAATTTCGATACAAATTATGACAGGTAACTGTAACTTCGTTACTAATTATGACATGTAACAGTACCTTCGATGCTAATTATGACAGGTAACTGTAATTTCGATACTAATTATGACAAGGAACTGTAATTTCGATAGAAATGATGGCAGGTAACTGTAACTTCGTTACTAATTATGACAAGTAACTGTAATTTCGATACACATTTTGGCAGGTAACAGTAACTTCGATACTAATTATGACAGGTAATAGTAACATCGATAATAATTATGACAAGTAACTGTAACTTCGATACTAATTATGACAGGTAACTGTAACCTCGTTACTAATTATGACAAGTAACTGTAATTTCGATACAAATTATGGCAGGTAACTGTAACTTCGATACTTATTATGACAGGTAACAGTAACTTCGATACTAATTATGACAAGTAACAATAACTTCGATACAAATTATGACAGGTAACTGTAACTTCGAAATTTATTATGACAAGAAACTCTAACTTCGTTACTAATTATGACAAGTAACTGTAATTTTGATTAAAAAATTTGGTAGGTAACTGTAACTTCAATACTAATTATGACAGGTAACAGTAACTTCGATACTAATTATGACAGGTAACTGTAACTTCGTTACTAATTATGACAAGTAACTTTAATTTCGATACTAATTATAGCAGGTAACTCTAACTTCGTTACTAAATATGACAAGTAACTGTAATTTCGATACAAATTATGGCAGGTAACAGTACCTTCGATACTAATTATGACAAGTAACTGTAATTTCGATACAAATTATGGCAGGTAACAGTAACTTCGTTACTAATTATGACAAGTAACTGTAATTTCGATACAAATTATGGCAGGTAACAGTACCTTCGATACTAATTATGACAGGTAACTGTGACTTCGATACTAATTATGGAAAGGAACTGTAATTTCGATACAAATTATGGCAGGTAACTGTAACTTCGATACTAATTATGACAGGTGACAGTAACTTCGATACTTATTATGACAAGTACCTATAACTTCGATACAAATTATGACAGGTAACAGTAACTTCGATACTAATAAGGGCAAGAAACTCTACCTTCGTTACAAATTATGACAAGTAACTGTAAAGTTGATAAAAAATTATGGTAGGTAACTGTAACTTCAATACTAATTATGACAAGTAACAGTAACTTCGATACTAATTATGACAGGTAACTGTAACTTCGTTACTAATTATGACAAGTAACTGTAATTTCGATACAAATTATGGCAGGTAACTGTAACTTCGATACTAATTATGACAGGTAACAGTAACTTCTACACTAATTATGACATGTAATTATAACTTCGATACAAATTATGACAGGTAACTGTAACTTCGATACTAATTATGACAGGAAACTCTAACTTCGTTACTAATTATGACAAGTAACTGTATTTTGATAAATAATTATGGTAGGTAACTGTAACTTCAATACAAACTATGACAGGTAACAGTAACGTCGATACTAATTATGACAAGTAACAGTACCTTCGATGCTAATTATGACAGGTAACTGTAACTTCGATACTAATTATGACAAGGAACTGTAATTTCGATACAATTTATGGCAGGTAACTGTTACTTCGTTTCTAATTATGACAAGTAACTGTAATTTCGATACAAATTTCGGCAGGTAACTGTAACTTCGATACTAATTATGACAAGTCCCTGTAATTTCGATACAATGATGATGATGATAATTGCTGTTTTAAGGGGCCTAATATCGAGGTTACCGGCCCCAATTTCGATTCAAATTATGGCAGGTAACTGTAACTTCCATACTAATTATGACAGGTAACAGTAACTTCGATACTAATTATGACAGGAAACTGTAACTTCGTTACTAATTATGACAAGAAACTGTAATTTCGATACAAATTATGACAGGTAACTGTAACTTCTTTACTAATTATGACATGTAACAGTACATTCGATGCTAATTATGACAGGTAACTGTAACTTCGATACTAATTATGACAAGGAACTGTAATTTCGATACAAATTATGGCAGTTAACTGTAACTTCGTTACTAATTATGACAAGTTACTGTAATTTCGATACACATTTTGGCAGGTAACAGTAACTTCGATACTAATTATGACAGGTAATAGTAACTTCGATACTAATTATGACAAGTAACTGTAACTTCTATACTAATTATGACAGGTAACTGTAACTTCGTTACTAATTATGACAAGTAACTGTAATTTTGATTAAAAAATTTGGTAGGTAACTGTAACTTCAATAATAATTATGACAGGTAACAGTAACTTCGATACTAATTATGACAGGTAACTGTAACTTCGTTACTAATTATGACAAGTAACTTTAATTTCGATACTAATTATGGCAGGTAACTGTAACTTCGTTACTAAATATGACAAGTCCCTGTAATTTCGATACAAATTATGGCAGGTAACTGTAACTTCGATACTAATTATGACAAGTAACTGTAACTTCCATACAAATTATGACAAGTAACTATAACTTAGATACAAATTATGGCAGGTAACTGTAACTTCGTTACTAATTATGACAAGTAACTATAATTTCGATACAAATTATGGCAGGTTACAGTACCTTCGATACTAATTATGACAGGTAACTGTGACTTCGATACTAATTATGGCAAGGAACTGTAATTTCGATACAAATTATGGCAGGTAACTGTAACTTCGATACTAATTATGACAGGTGACGGTAACTTCGATACTAATTATGACAAGTAACTATAACTTCGATACAAATTATGGCAGGTAACTGTAACTTCGTTACTAATTATGACATGTAACAGTACATTCGATGCTAATTATGACAGGTAACTGTAACTTCGATAGTAATTATGACAAGGAACTGTAATTTCGATACAAATTATGGCAGTTAACTGTAACTTCGTTACTAATTATGACAAGTTACTGTAATTTCGATACACATTTTGGCAGGTAACAGTAACTTCGATACTAATTATGACAGGTAATAGTAACTTCGATATTAATTATGACAAGTAACTGTAACTTCTATACTAATTATGACAGGTAACTGTAACTTCGTTACTAATTATGACAAGTAACTGTAATTTCGATACAAATTATGGCAGGTAACTGTAACTTCGATACTAATTATAACAGGTAACTGTAACTTCTTTACTAATTATGACATGTAACAGTACCTTCGATGCTAATTATGACAGGTAACTGTAACTTCGATACTAATTATGACAAGGAACTGTAATTTCGATACAAATTATGGCAGTTAACTGTAACTTCGTTACTAATTATGACAAGTTACTGTAATTTCGATACACATTTTGGCAGGTAACAGTAACTTCGATACAAATTATGACAGGTAACTGTAACTTCGAAATTTATTATGACAAGAAACTCTAACTTCGTTACTAATTATGACAAGTAACTGTAATTTTGATTAAAAAATTTGGTAGGTAACTGTAACTTCAATAATAATTATGACAGGTAACAGTAACTTCGATACTAATTATGACAGGTAACTGTAACTTCGTTACTAATTATGACATGTAACTTTAATTTCGATACTAATTATGGCAGGTAACTGTAACTTCGTTACTAAATATGACAAGTCCCTGTAATTTCGATACAAATTATGGCAGGTAACTGTAACTTCGATACTAATTATGACAAGTAACTGTAACTTCCATACAAATTATGACAAGTAACTATAACTTCGATACAAATTATGGCAGGTAACTGTAACTTCGTTACTAATTATGACAAGTAACTATAATTTCGATACAAATTATGGCAGGTTACAGTACCTTCGATACTAATTATGACAGGTAACTGTGACTTCGATGCTAATTATGGCAAGGAACTGTAATTTCGATACAAATTATGGCAGGTAACTGTAACTTCGATACTAATTATGACAGGTGACGGTAACTTCGATACTAATTATGACAAGTAACTATAACTTCGATACAAATTATGGCAGGTAACAGTAACTTCGATACTAATTATTGCAAGAAACTCTACCTCCGTTACTAATTACGACAAGTAACTGTAAAGTTGATAAAAAATTATGGTAGGTAACTGTAACTTCAATACTAATTATGACAAGTAACAGTAACTTCGATACTAATTATGACAGGTAACTGTAACTTCGTTACTAATTATGACAAGTAACTTTAATTTCGATACTAATTATGGCAGGTAACTGTAACTTCGTTACTAATTATGACAAGTCCCTGTAATTTGGATACAAATTATGGCAGGTAACTGTAACTTCGATACTAATTATGACAAGTAACTGTAACTTCGATACTAATTATGACAGGTAACTGTAACTTCGTTACTAATTATGACAAGTAACTGTAATTTCGATACAAATTTTGGCAGGTAACTGTAACTTCGTTACTAATTATGACAGGTAACAGTAACTTCGATTCTAATTATGACAAGTAACTGTAACTTCGATACTAATTATGACAGGTAACTGTAACTTCGTTACGAATTATGACAAGTAACTGTAATTTCGATAGAAATTATGGCAGGTAACTGTAACTTCGATACTAATTATGACAACGAACTGTAATTTCGATACAAATTATGGCAGGTAACTGTAACTTCGTTACTAATTATGACAAGTAACAGTAATTTCGATACAAATTTTGGCAGGTAACAGTGACATCGATACTAATTATGACAGGTAATAGTAACTTCGATACTAATTATGACAAGTAACTGTAACTTCGATACTAATTATGACAGGTAACTGTAACTTCGTAACTAATTATGACAAGTAACTGTAATTTCGATACAAATTATGGCAGGTAACTGTAACTTCGATACTAATTATGACAGGTAACAGTAACTTCGATACTAATTATGACAAGTAACTATAACTTCGATACAAATTATGACAGGTAACTGTAACTTCGAAATTAATTATGACAAGAAACTCTAACTTCGTTACTAATTATGACAAGTAACTGTAATTTTGATTAAAAAATTTGGTAGGTAACTGTAACTTCAATACTAATTATGACAGGTAACAGTAACTTCGATACTAATTATGACAGGTAACTGTAACTTCGTTACTAATTATGACAAGTAACTTTAATTTCGATACTAATTATGGCAGGTAACTGTAACTTCGTTACTAAATATAACAAGTCCCTGTAATTTCGATACAAATTATGGCAGGTAACTGTAACTTCGATACTAATTATGACAAGTAACTGTAACTTCCATACAAATTATGACAAGTAACTATAACTTCGATACAAATTATGGCAGGTAACTGTAACTTCGATACTAATTATGACAAGAAACTTTAACTTCGTTACTAATTATGACAAGTAACTGTAACTTCGTTACTAATTACGACAAGTAACTTTAATTACGATACTAATTATGGCAGGGAACTGTAACTTCGTTACTACTTATGACAAATCCCTGTAATTTCGATACAAATTATGGCAGGTAACTGTAATTTCGATACTAATTATGACAGGTAACAGTAACTTCGATACTAATTATGACAGGAAACTGTAACTTCGTTACTAATTATGACAAGTAACTGTAATTTCGATACAAATTTTGGCAGGTAACTGTAACTTCGTTACTAATTATGACAAGTAACTGTAATTTCGATACAAATTATGGCAGGTAACAGTACCTTCGATACTAATTATGACAGGTAACTGTGACTTCGATACAAATTATGGCAAGGAACTGTAATTTCGATACAAATTATGGCAGGTAACTGTAACTTCGATACTAATTATGACAGGTGACAGTAACTTCGATACTAATTAGGGCAAGAAACTCTACCTTCGTTACTAATTATGACAAGTAACTGTAAAGTTGATAAAAAATTATGGTAGGTAACTGTAACTTCAATACTAACTATGACAAGTAACAGTAACTTCGATACTAATTATGACAGGTAACTGTAACTTCGATACTAATTATGATAAGTCCCTGTAATTTCGATACAATGATGATGATGATAATTGCTGTTTTAAGGGGCCTAATATCGAGGTTATCGGCCCCAATTTCGATTCAAATTATGGCAGGTAACTGTAACTTCCATACTAATTATGACAGGTAACAGTAACTTCGATACTAATTATGACAGGAAACTGTAACTTCGTTACTAATTATGACAAGAAACTGTAATTTCGATACAAATTATGACAGGTAACTGTAACTTCTTTACTAATTATGACATGTAACAGTACCTTCGATGCTAATTATGACAGGTAACTGTAACTTCGATACTAATTATGACAAGGAACTGTAATTTCGATACAAATTATGGCAGGTAACTGTAACTTCGTTACTAATTATGACAAGTAACTGTAATTTCGATACACATTTTGGCAGGTAACAGTAACTTCGATACTAATTATGACAGGTAATAGTAACTTCGATACTAATTATGACAAGTAACTATAACTTCGATACAAATTATGACAGGTAACTGTAACTTCGAAATTTATTATGACAAGAAACTCTAACTTCGTTACTAATTATGACAAGTAACTGTAATTTTGATTAAAATATTTGGTAGGTAACTGTAACTTCAATAATAATTATGACAGGTAACAGTAACTTCGATACTAATTATGACAGGTAACTGTAACTTCGTTACTAATAATGACAAGTAACTTTAATTTCGATACTAATTATGGCAGGTAACTGTAACTTCGTTACTAAATATGACAAGTCCCTGTAATTTCGATACAAATTATGGCAGGTAACTGTAACTTCGATACTAATTATGACAAGTAACTGTAACTTCCATACAAATTATGACAAGTAACTATAACTTCGATACAAATTATGCCAGGTAACTGTAACTTCGATACTAATTATGACAAGAAACTTTAACTTCGTTACTAATTATGACAAGTAACTGTAACTTCCTTACTAATTATGACAAGTAACTTTAATTTCGATACTAATTATGGCAGGTAACTGTAACTTCGTTACTAATTATGACAAGTCCCTGTAATTTCGATACAAATTATGGCAGGTAACTGTAATTTCGATACTAATTATGACAGGTAACAGTAACTTCGATACTAATTATGACAGGAAACTGTAACTTCGTTACTAATTATGACAAGTAACTGTAATTTCGATACAAATTATGGCAGGTAAATGTAACTTCGTTACTAATTATGACAAGTAACTATAATTTCGATACAAATTATGGCAGGTAACAGTACCTTCGATACCAATTATGACAGGTAACTGTGACTTCGATACTAATTATGGCAAGGAACTGTAATTTCGATACAAATTATGGCAGGTAATTGTAACTTCGATACTAATTATGACAGGTGACGGTAACTTCGATACTTATTATGACAAGTAACTATAACTTCGATACAAATTATGGCAGGTAACAGTAACTTCGATACTAATTAGGGCAAGAAACTCTACCTTCGTTACTAATTATGACAAGTAACTGTAAAGTGATAAAAAATTATGGTAGGTAACTGTAACTTCAATACTAATTATGACAAGTAACAGTAACTTCGATACTAATTATGACAGGTAACTGTAACTTCGTTACTAATTATGACAAGTAACTTTAATTTCGATACTAATTATGGCAGGTAACTGTAACTTCGTTACTAAGTATGACTAGTCCCTGTAATTTGGATACAAATTATGGCAGGTAACTGTAACTACGATACTAATTATGACAAGTAACTGTAACTTCGATACTAATTATGACAGGAAACTGTAACTTCGTTACTAATTATGACAAGTAACTGTAATTTCGATACAAATTTTGGCAGGTAACTGTAACTTCGATACTAATTATGACAGGTAACAGTAACTTCGATTCTAATTATGACAAGAAACTGTAACTTCGATACTAATTATGACAGGTAACTGTAACTTCGTTACTAATTATGACAAGTAACTGTAATTTCGATACATATTATGGCAGGGAACTGTAACTTCGATACTAATTATGACAGGTAACAGTAACTTCGACACTAATTATGACAAGTAACTATAACTTCGATACAAATTATGACAGGTGACTGTAACTTCGATACTAATTATGACAAGAAACTCTAACTTCGTTACTATTTATGGCAAGTAACTGTAATTTTGATAAAAAATTATGGTAGGTAACTGTAACGTCAATACTAACTATGACAGGTTACAGTAACGTCGATACTAATTATGACAAGTAACAGTACCTTCGATGCTAATTATGACAGGTTACTGTAACTTCGATACTAATTATGACAAGGAACTGTAATTTCGATACAATTTATGGCAGGTAACTGTTACTTCGTTTCTAATTATGACAAGTAACTGTAATTTCGATACAAATTTTGGCAGGTAACTGTAACTTCGATACTAATTATGACAAGTCCCTGTAATTTCGATACAATGATGATGTTGATAATTGTTGTTTTAAGGGGCCTAACATCGAGGTTATCGGCCCCAATTTCGATACAAATTATGACAGGTAACTGTAACTTCCATACTAATTATGACAGGTAACAGTAACTTCGATACTAATTATGACAGGAAACTGTAACTTCGTTACTAATTATGACAAGTAAATGTAATTTCGATACAAATTATGACAGGTAACTGTATTTTCGTTACTAATTATGACAAGCAACAGTACCTTCGATGCTAATTATGACAGTTAACTGTTACTTCGATACTAATTATGACAACGAACTGTAATTTCGATACAAATTATGGCAGGTAACTGTAACTTCGTTACTAATTATGACAAGTAACAGTAATTTCGATACAAATTTTGGCAGGTAACAGTAACATCGATACTAATTATGACAGGTAATAGTAACTTCGATACTAATTATGACAAGTAACTGTAACTTCGATACTAATTATGACAGGTAACTGTAACTTCGTTACTAATTATGACAAGTAACTGTAATTTCGATACAAATTATGGCAGGTAACTGTAACTTCGATACTAATTATGACAGGTAACAGTAACTTCGATACTATTTATGACAAGTAACTATAACTTCGATACAAATTATGACAGGTAACTGTAACTTCGAGATTAATTATGACAAGAAACTCTAACTTCGTTACTAATTATGACAAGTAACTGTAATTTTGAATAAAAAATTTGGTAGTTACCTGTAACTTCAATACTAATTATGACAGGTAACAGTAACTTCGATATTAATTATGACAGGTAACTGTAACTTCGTTACTAATTATGACAAGTAACTTTAATTTCGATACTAATTATGGCAGGTAACTGTAACTTCGTTACTAAATATGACAAGTCCCTGTAATTTCGATACAAATTATGGCAGGTAACTGTAACTTCGATACTAATTATGACAAGTAACTGTAACTTCCATACTAATTATGACAGGTAACTGTAACTTTGTTACTAATTATGACAAGTAGCTGTAATTTCGATACAAATTTTGGCAGGTAACTGTAACCTCGATACTAATTATGACAGGTAACAGTAACTTCGATACTAATTATGACAAGTAACTGTAACTTCGATGCTAATTATGACAGGTATCTTTAACTTCGTTACTAATTATGACAAGTAACTGTAATTTCGATACAAATTATGGCAGGTAACTGTAACTTCGATACTAATTATGGCAGGTAACTGTAACTTCGATACATATTATGAGAGGTAACAGTAACTTCGATACTAATTATGACAGGTAACTGTAACTCCGATACTAATTATGACAAGGAACTGTAATTTCGATACAAATTATGGCAGGTAACTGTATCGTCGATATTAATTATGACAGGTAACAGTAACATCGATACTAATTATGACAGGTAACAGTAACTTCGATACTAATTATGACAAGCAACTGTAATTTCGATGCAAATTATGACAGGTAACTGTAACTTCGTTACTAATTAGACAAGTAACTGTAATTTCGATACAAATTATGGCAGGAAACAGTACCTTCGATACTAATTATGACAGGTAACTGTAACTCCGATACTAATTATGACAAGGAACTGTAATTTCGATACAAAATATGTCAGGTAACTGTAACATTATTACTAATTATGACAAGAAACTGTAACATCGATACTAATTATGACAGGTAACTGTAACTTCGATACTTATTATGATAAGTAACTGTAACTTCGATACTAATTACGACAAGTAACTGTAACTTCGATACTAATTATGACAGGTAACAGTAACTTCGATATTAATTATGACAAGTAACAGTAACTTCGATATTGATTATGACAAGTTACTGTAATTTCGATACAAATTTTGGCAGGTAACTGTAACTTCGATACTAATTATGACAGGTAACAGTTACTTTGATACTAATTATGACAAGTAACTGTAACTTCGATACTAATTATGGCAGGTAACTGTAACATCGTTACTAATTATGACAAGTAACTGTAATTTCGATACAAATTATGGCAGGTAACTGTATCGTCGATACTAATTATGACAGGTAACAGTAACATCGATACTAATTATGGCAGGTAACTTTAACGTCGATACTAATTATGACAGGTAACAGTAACTTCGATACTAATTATGACAAGTAACTGTAACTTCGATACTAATTATGACAGGTAACTGTAACTTCGTTACTAATTATGACAAGTAACTGTAATTTCGTTACAAATTATGGCAGGTAATTGTAATTTCGATACTAATTATGACAGGTAACAGTAACTTCGATACTAATTAGGACAAGTTACAGTAATTTCGATACTAATTAAGACAAGTAACTGTAACTTCGATACAAATTATGACCGGTAACTGTAATTTCGATACAAATTTTGGCAGGTAACTGTAACATAGATACTAATTATGACAGGTAACACTAACTTCGATACTAATTATGACAAGTAACTGTAACATCGATACTAATTATGACAGGAGACTGTAACTTCGTTACTAATTATGACAAGTAACTATAATTTCGATACATATAATGACAGGTAACTGTAACTTCGTTACTAATTATGACAAGTAACTGTAATTTCGATACAAATTATGGCAGGTAACAGTACCTTCGATACTAATTATGACAGGTAACTGTAACTTCGATACTAATTATTGCAAGGAACTGTAATTTGGATACAAATTATGGCATGTAACTGTAACTTCGATACTAATTATGACAGGTGACAGTAACTTCGATACTAATTATGTCAAGTAACTATAACTTGGATACAAATTATGACAGGTAACAGTGACTTCGATACTAATTATGACAAGAAACTCTACCTTCGTTACTAATTATGACAAGTAACTGTAATTTTGATAAAAAATTATGGTAGGTAACTGTAACTTCAATACTAATTATGACAGGTAACAGTAACTTCGATACTAATTATGACAGGTAACTGTAACTTCGTTACCAATTATGACAAATAACTTTAATTTCGATACTAATTATGGCAGGTAACTGTAACATTGTTACAAATTATGACAAGTCCCTGAAATTTCGATACAAATTATGGCAGGTAACTGTAACTTCAATACTAATTATGACAAGTAACTGTAACTTCGATACTAATTATGAAAAGTAACTGTAATTTCGATACAAATTATGGCAGGTAACTGTAACTTCGATACTAATTATGACAGGTAACTGTAACTTCGTTACTAATTATGACAAGTAACTGTTATTTCGATACAAATTATGGCAGGTAACTGTAACTTCGATACTAATTATGACAGGTAACAGTAACTTCGATACTAATTATGACAAGTAACTATAACTTCGATACAAATTATGACAGGTAACTGTAACTTCGATACTAATTATGACAAGTGACTCTAACTTCGTTACTAATTATGACATGTAACTGTAATTTTGATAAAAAATATGGTAGTAACTCTAACTTCAATACTAATTATGACAGGTAACAGTAACGTCGATACTAATTATGATAAGTTTCAGTACCTTCGATGCTAATTATAACAGGTAACTGTAACTTCGATACTAATTATGACAAGGAACTGTAATTTCGATACAAATTACGGCAGGTAACTGTAACTTCGTTACTAATTATGACAAGTAACTGTAATTTGGATACAAATTTTGGCAGGTAACTGTAACTTCGATACTAAATATGACAAGTCCCTGTAATTTCGATACAAATTATGGCAGGTAACTGTAACTTCCATACTAATTATGACAGGTAACAGTCACTTCGATACTAATTATGACAGGAAACTGTAACTTCGTTACTAATTATGACAAGTAACTGTAATTTCGATACAAATTTGACAGGTAACTGTAACTTCGTTACTAATTATGGCAAGTAACAGTACCTTCGATGCTAATTATGACAGGTAAATGTAACTTCGATACTAATTATGACAAGGAACTGTAATTTCGATACAAATTATGGCAGGTAACTGTAAATTCGTTACTAATTATGACAAGTAACTGTAATTTCGATAGAAATTTTGGCAGGTAACTGTAACTACGATACTAATTATGACAGGTAACAGTAACTTCGATACTAATTATGACAAGTAACTGTAACTTCGATACTAATTATGACAGGTAACTGTAACTTCGTTACTAATTTTGCCAAGTAACTGTAATTGCGATACAAATTATGGCAGGTAACTGTAACTTCGATACTAATTATGACAGGTAACAGTAACTTCGATATTAATTATGACAAGTAACTATAACTTCGATACAAATTATGACAGGTAACTGTAACTTCGATACTAATTATGACAAGAAACTCTAACTTCGTTACTAATTATGACAAGTAACCGTAATTTTGATTAAAAAATTCAGTAGGTAACTGTAACTTCAATACTAATTATGACAGGTAACAGTAACTTCGATACTAATTATGACAGGTAACTGTAACTTCGTTACTAATTATGACAAGTAACTTTAATTTCGATACTAATTATGGCAGGTAACTGTAACTTCGTTACTAATTATGACAAGTAACAGTACCTTCGATGCTAATTATGACAGGTAACTGTAACTTCGATACTAATTATGACAAGGAACTGTAATTTCGATACAAATTATGCCAGGTAACTGTAACTTCGTTACTAATTATGAAAGGAAACTGTAATTTCGATACAAATTTTGGCAGGTAACTGTAACTTCGATACAAATTATGACAGGTAACAGTAACATCGATACTAATTATGACGAGTAACTGTAACTTTGATACTAATTATGACAGGTAACTGTAACTTCGTTACTAATTCTGACAAGTAACTGTAATTGCGATACAAATTATGGCAGGTAACTGTAACTTCGATACTAATTATGACAGGTAACAGTAACTTCGATACTAATTATGACAAGTAACTATAACTTCGATACAAATTATGACAGGTAACTGTAAATTCGTTACTAATTATGACAAGTAACTGTAATTGCGATACAAATTATGGCAGGTAACTGTAACTTCGATACTAATTATGACAAGAAACTCTAACTTCGTTACTAATTATGACAAGTAACCGTAATTTTGATAAAAAATTTTGGTAGGTAACTGTAACTTCAATACTAATTATGACAGGTAACAGTAACTTCGATACTAATTATGACAGGTAACTGTAACTTCGTTACTAATTATGACAAGTAACTTTAATTTCGATACTAATTATGGCAGGTAACTGTAACTTCGTTACTAATTATGGCAGGTAACTGTAACTTCGATACATATTATGAGAGGTAACAGTAACTTCGATACTAATTATGACAGGTAACTGCAACTTCGTTACTAATTATGACAAGTAACTGTAATTTCAAATCTAATTATGGCAGGTAACTGTAACTTCATTACTAATTATGAGAAGTAACTGTAATTTCGATGCAAATTATGACAGGTAACTGGAACTTCGTTACTAATTATGACAAGTAACTGTAATTTCGATACAAATTATGGCAGGTAACAGTACCTTCGATACTAATTATGACAGGTAACTGTAACTTCGATACTAATTATGACAAGGAACTGTAATTTCGATACAAATTATGTCAGGTAACTGTAACTTCATTACTAATTATGACAAGAAACTGTAACATCGATACTAATTATGACAGGTAACAGTAACTTCGATACTAATTAAGACAAGTAACTGTAACTTCGATACTAATTATGACCGGTAACTGTAACTTCGTTACTAATTATGACAAGTAACTGTAATTTCGATACAAATGTTGGCAGGTAACTGTAACATAGATACTAATTATGACAGGTAACTGTAACTTCGATACTAATTATGGCAAGGAACTGTAATTTGGATACAAATTATGGCATGTAACTGTAACTTCAATACTAACTATGACAGGTTACAGTAACGTCGATACTAATTATGACAAGTAACAGTACCTTCGATGCTAATTATGACAGGTTACTGTAACTTCGATACTAATTATGACAAGGAACTGTAATTTCGATACAATTTATGGAAGGTAACTGTTACTTCGTTTCTAATTATGACAAGTAACTGTAATTTCGATACAAATTTTGGCAGGTAACTGTAACTTCGATACTAATTATGACAAGTCCCTGTAATTTCGATACAATGATGATGTTGATAATTGTTGTTTTACGGGGCCTAACATCGAGGTAATCGGCCCCAATTTCGATACAAATTATGGCAGGTAACTGTAACTTCCATACTAATTATGACAGGTAACAGTAACTTCGATACTAATTATGACAGGAAACTGTAACTTCGTTACTAATTATGACAAATAACTGTAATTTCGATACAAATTATGACAGGTAACTGCATCTTCGTTACTAATTATGACAAGTAACAGTACCTTCGATGCTAATTATGACAGTTAACTGTAACTTCGATACTAATTATGACAACGAACTGTAATTTCGATACAAATTATGGCAGGTAACTGTAACTTCGTTACTAATTATGACAAGTAACAGTAATTTCGATACAAATTTTGGCAGGTAACAGTAACATCGATACTAATTATGACAGGTAATAGTAACTTCGATACTAATTATGACAAGAAACTGTAACTTCGATACTAATTATGACAGGTAATTGTAACTTCGTTACTAATTATGACAAGTAACTGTAATTTCGATACAAATTATGGCATGTAACTGTAACTTCGATACTAATTATGACAGGTAACAGTAACTTCGATACTAATTATGACAAGTAACTATAACTTCGATACAAATTATGACAGGTAACTGTAACTTCGAAATTAATTATGACAAGAAACTCTAACTTCGTTACTAATTATGACAAGTAACTGTAATTTTGAATAAAAAATTTGGTAGGTATCTGTAACTTCAATACTTATTATGACAGGTAACAGTAACTTCGATATTAATTATGACAGGTAACTGTAACTTCGTTACTAATTATGTCAAGTAACTTTAATATCGATACTAATTATGGCAGGTAACTGTAACTTCGTTACTAAATATGACAAGTCCCTGTAATTTCGATACAAATTATGGCAGATAACTGTAACTTCGATACTAATTATGACAAGTAACTGTAACTTCCATACTTATTATGAGAGGTAACTGTAACTTTGTTACTAATTATGACAAGTAACTGTAATTTCGATACAAATTTTGGCAGGTAACTGTAACCTCGATACTAATTATGACAGGTAACAGTAACTTCGATACTAATTATGACAAGTAACTGTGACTTCGATACTAATTATGACAGGTATCTTTAACTTCGTTACTAATTATGACTAGTAACTGTAATTTCGATACAAATTATGGCAGGTAACTGTAACTTCGATACTAATTATGGCAGGTAACTGTAACTTCGATACATATTATGAGAGGTAACAGTAACTTCGATACTAATTATGACAGGTAACTGCAACTTCGTTACTAATTATGACAAGTAACTGTAATTTCGATACTAATTATGGCAGGTAACTGTAACTTTATTACTAATTATGACAAGAAACTGTAACATCGATAACAATTATGACAGGTAACTGTAACTTCGATACTTATTATGATAAGTAACTGTAACTTCGATACTAATTATGACAAGTAACTGTAACTTCGATACTAATTATGACAGGTAACAGTAACTTCGATATTAATTATGACATGTAACAAATTTAGACAAGTTACTGTAATTTCGATACAAATTTTGGCAGGTGACTGTAACTTCGATACTAATTATCACAGGTAACAGTTACTTTGATACTAATTATGACAAGTAACTGTAACTTCGATACTAATTATGGCAGGTATCTGTAACATCGTTACTAATTATGTCACGTAACTGTAATTTCGATACAAATTATGGCAGGTAACTGTATCGTCGATACTAATTATGACAGGTAACAGTAACATCGATACTAATTATGGCAGGTAACTTCAACGTCGATACTAATTATGACAGGAAACAGTAACTTCGATACTAATTATGACAAGTAACTGTAACTTCGATACTAATTATGACTGGTAACTGTAACTTCGTTACTAATTATGACAAGTAACTGTAATTTCGTTACAAATTATGGCAGGTAATTGTAATATCGATACTAATTATGACAGGTAACAGTAACTTCGATACTAATTAGGACAAGTAACAGTAACTTCGATACTAATTAAGACAAGTAACTGTACTTCGATACTAATTATGACCGGTAACTGTAACTTCGTTACTAATTATGACAAGTAACTGTAATTTCGATACAAATTTTGGCAGGTAACTGTAACATAGATACTAATTATGACAGGTAACAGTAACTTCGATACTAATTATGGCAAGTAACTGTAACATCGATACTAATTATGACAGGAGACTGTAACTTCGTTACTAATTATGACAAGTAACTGTAATTTCGTTACAAATTATGACAAGTAACTGTAATTTCGATACTAATTATGGCAGGTAACTGTAACTTCGTTACTAAATATGACAAGTCCCTGTAATTTCGATACAAATTATGGCAGATAACTGTAACTTCGATACTAATTATGACAAGTAACTGTAACTTCCATACTTATTATGAGAGGTAACTGTAACTTTGTTACTAATTATGACAAGTAACTGTAATTTCGATACAAATTTTGGCAGGTAACTGTAACCTCGATACTAATTATGACAGGTAACAGTAACTTCGATACTAATTATGACAAGTAACTGTGACTTCGATACTAATTATGACAGGTATCTTTAACTTCGTTACTCATTATGACTAGTAACTGTAATTTCGATACAAATTATGGCAGGTAACTGTAACTTCGATACTAATTATGGCAGGTAACTGTAACTTCGATACATATTATGAGAGGTAACAGTAACTTCGATACTAATTATGACAGGTAACTGCAACTTCGTTACTAATTATGACAAGTAACTGTAATTTCGATACTAATTATGGCAGGTAACTGTAACTTTATTACTAATTATGACAAGAAACTGTAACATCGATAACAATTATGACAGGTAACTGTAACTTCGATACTTATTATGATAAGTAACTGTAACTTCGATACTAATTATGACAAGTAACTGTAACTTCGATACTAATTATGACAGGTAACAGTAACTTCGATATTAATTATGACATGTAACAAATTTAGACAAGTTACTGTAATTTCGATACAAATTTTGGCAGGTGACTGTAACTTCGATACTAATTATCACAGGTAACAGTTACTTTGATACTAATTATGACAAGTAACTGTAACTTCGATACTAATTATGGCAGGTATCTGTAACATCGTTGCTAATTATGTCACGTAACTGTAATTTCGATACAAATTATGGCAGGTAACTGTATCGTCGATACTAATTATGACAGGTAACAGTAACATCGATACTAATTATGGCAGGTAACTTCAACGTCGATACTAATTATGACAGGTAACAGTAACTTCGATACTAATTATGACAAGTAACTGTAACTTCGATACTAATTATGACTGGTAACTGTAACTTCGTTACTAATTATGACAAGTAACTGTAATTTCGTTACAAATTATGGCAGGTAATTGTAATTTCGGTACTAATTATGACAGGTAACAGTAACTTCGATACTAATTAGGACAAGTAACAGTAACTTCGATACTAATTAAGACAAGTAACTGTAACTTCGATACTAATTATGACCGGTAACTGTAACTTCGTTACTAATTATGACAAGTAACTGTAATTTCGATACAAATTTTGGCAGGTAACTGTAACATAGATACTAATTATGACAGGTAACAGTAACTTCGATACTAATTATGGCAAGTAACTGTAACATCGATACTAATTATGACAGGAGACTGTAACTTCGTTACTAATTATGACAAGTAACTTTAATATCGTTACAAATTATGGCAGGTAATTGTAATTTCGATACTAATTATGACAGGTAACAGTAACTTCGATACTAATTAGGACAAGTAACAGTAACTTCGATACTAATTAAGACAAGTAACTGTAACTTCGATACTAATTATGGCAGGTAACTGTAACATCGTTACTAATTATGTCACGTAACTGTAATTTCGATACAAATTATGGCAGGTAACTGTATCGTCGATACTAATTATGACAGGTAACTGTAACTTCGATACTAATTATTGCAAGGAACTGTAATTTGGATACAAATTATGGCATGTAACTGTAACTTCGATACTAATTATGACAGGTGACTGTAACTTCGATACTAATTATGTCAAGTAACTATAACTTCGATACAAATTATGACAGGTAACAGTGACTTCGATACTAATTATGACAGGTAACTGTAACTTCGATACTAATTATTGCAAGGAACTGTAATTTTGATAGAAATTTTGGCAGGTAACTGTAACTTCGATACTAATTATGACAGGTAACAGTACCTTCGATACTAATTATGACAGGTAACTGTAACTTCGATACTAATTATTGCAAGGAACTGTAATTTGGATACAAATTATGGCATGTAACTGTAACTTCGATACTAATTATGACAGGTGACAGTAACTTCGATACTAATTATGTCAAGTAACTATAACTTCGATACAAATTATGACAGGTAACAGTGACTTCGATACTAATTATGACAAGAAACTCTACCTTCGTTACTAATTATGACAAGTAACTGTAATTTTGATTAAAATATTTGGTAGGTAACTGTAACTTCAATACTAATTATGACAGGTAACAGTAACTTCGATACTAATTATGACAGGTAACTGTAACTTCGTTATTAATTATGACAAGTAACTGTAACTTCCATACAAATTATGACAAGTAACTATAACTTCGATACAAATTATGGCAGGTAACTGTAACTTCGATACTTATTATGATAAGTAACTGTAACTTCGATACTAATTATGACAAGTAACTGTAACTTCGATACTAATTATGGCAGGTAACTGTAACATCGTTACTAATTATGTCACGTAACTGTAATTTCGATACAAATTATGGCAGGTAACTGTATCGTCGATACTAATTATGACAGGTAACAGTAACATCGATACTAATTATGGCAGGTAACTTTAACGTCGATACTAATTATGACAGGTAACAGTAACTTCGAAACTAATTATGACAAGTAACTGTAACATCGATACTAATTATGACAGCTAACTGTAACTTCGTTACTAATTATGACAAGTAACTGTAATTTCGTTACAAATTATGGCAGGTAATTGTAATTTCGATACTAATTATGACAGGTAACAGTAACTTCGATACTAATTAGGACAAGTAACAGTAACTTCGATACTAATTAAGACAAGTAACTGTAACTTCGATACTAATTATGACCGGTAACTGTAACTTCGTTACTAATTATGACAAGTAACTGTAATTTCGATACAAATTTTGGCAGGTAACTGTAACTTCGATACTAATTATGACAGGTAACAGTACCTTCGATACTAATTATGACAGGTAACTGTAACTTCGATACTAATTATTGCAAGGAAATGTAATTTGGATACAAATTATGGCATGTAACTGTAACTTCGATACTAATTATGACAGGTGACAGTAACTTCGATACTAATTATGTCAAGTAACTATAACTTCGATACAAATTATGACAGGTAACAGTGACTTCGATACTAATTATGACAAGAAACTCTACCTTCGTTACTAATTATGACAAGTAACTGTAATTTTGATTAAAATATTTGGTAGGTAACTGTAACTTCAATACTAATTATGACAGGTAACAGTAACTTCGATACTAATTATGACAGGTAACTGTAACTTCGTTACTAATTATGACAAGTAACTTTAATTTCGATACTAATTATGGCAGGTAACTGTAACTTCGTTACTAAATAAGACAAGTCCCTGTAATTTCGATACAAATTATGGCAGGTAACTGTAACTTCGATACTAGTTATGACAAGTAACTGTAACTTCCATACAAATTATGACAAGTAACTATAACTTCGATACAAATTATGGCAGGTAACTGTAACTTCGATACTAATTATGACAGGAAACTTTAACTTCGTTACTAATTATGACAAGTAACTGTAACTTCGTTACTAATTATGAAAAGTAACTTTAATTTCGATACAAATTATGGCAGGTAACTGTAATTTCGTTACTAATTATGACAAGTCCCTGTAATTTCGATACAAATTATGGCAGGTAACTGTAATTTCGATACTAATTATGACAGATAACAGTAACTTCGATACTAATTATGACAGGAAACTGTAACTCGTTATTAATTATGACAAGTAACTGTAATTTCGATACAAATTATGGCAGGTAACTGTAACTTCGTTACTAATTATGACAAGTAACTGTAATTTCGATACAAATTATGGCAGGTAACAGTACCTTCGATACTATTTATGACAGGTAACTGTGACTTCGATACTAATTATGGCAAGGAACTGTAATTTCGATACAAATTATGGCAGGTAACTGTAACTTCGATACTAATTATGACAGGTGACGGTAACTTCGATACTTATTATGACAAGTAACTATAACTTCGATACAAATTATGGCAGGTAACAGTAACTTCGATACTAATTAGGGCAAGAAACTCTACCTTCGTTACTAATTATGACAAGTAACTGTAAAGTTGATAAAAAATTATGGTAGGTAACTGTAACTTCAATACTAATTATGACAAGTAACAGTAACTTCGATACTAATTATGACAGGTAACTGTAACTTCGTTACTAATTATGACAAGTAACTTTAATTTCGATACTAATTATGGCAGGTAACTGTAACTTCGTTACTAATTATGACAAGTCCCTGTAATTTGGATAGAAATTATGGCAGGTAACTGTAACTTCGATACTAATTATGACAAGTAACTGTAACTTCGATACTAATTATGACAGGTAACTGTAACTTCGTTACTAATTATGACAAGTAACTGTAATTTCGATACAAATTTTGGCAGGTAACTGTAACTTCGATACTAATTATGACAGGTAACAGTAACTTCGATTCTAATTATGACAAGTAACTGTAACTTCGATACTAATTATGACAGGTAACTGTAACTTCGTTACTAATTATGACAAGTAACTGTAATTTCGATACAAATTATGGCAGGGAACTGTAACTTCGATACTAATTATGACAGGTAACAGTAACTTCGACACAAATTATGACAAGTAACTATAACTTCGATACAAATTATGACAGGTGACTGTAACTTCGATACTAATTATGACAAGAAACTCTAACATCGTTACTATTTATGACAAGTAACTGTAATTTCGATACAAATTTGACAGTTAACTGTAACTTCGTTACTAATTATGACAAGTAACAGTACCTTCGATGCTAATTATGACAGGTAACTGTAACTTCGATACTAATTATGACAAGGAACTGTAATTTCGATACAAATTTTGCCAGGTAACTGTAACTTCGTTACTAATTATGAAAGGAAACTGTAATTTCGATACAAATTTTGGCAGGTAACTGTAACTTCGATACAAATTATGACAGGTAACAGTAACTTCGATACTAATTATGACGAGTAACTGTAACTTTGATACTAATTATGACAGGTAACTGTAACTTCGTTACTAATTCTGACAAGTAACTGTAATTGCGATAGAAATTATGGCAGGTAACTGTAACTTCGATACTAATTATGACAGGTAACAGTAACTTCGATACTAATTATGACAAGTAACTATAACTTCGATACAAATTATGACAGGTAACTGTAACTTCGTTACTAATTATGACAAGTAACTGTAATTGCGATACAAATTATGGCAGGTAACTGTAACTTCGATACTAATTATGACAAGAAACTCTAACTTCGTTACTAATTATGACAAGTAACCGTAATTTTGATTAAAAAATTTGGTAGGTAACTGTAACTTCAATACTAATTATGACAGGTAACCGTAACTTCGATACTAATTATGACAGGTAACTGTAACTTCGTTACTAATTATGACAAGTAACTTTAATTTCGATACTAATTATGGCAGGTAACTGTAACTTCGTTACTAATTATGGCAGGTAACTGTAACTTCGATACATATTATGAGAGGTAACAGTAACTTCGATAATAATTATGACAGGTAACTGCAACTTCGTTACTAATTATGACAAGTAACTGTAATTTCGATACTAATTATGGCAGGTAACTGTAACTTCGTTACTAATTATGAGAAGTAACTGTAATTTCGATGCAAATTATGACAGGTAACTGGAACTTCGTTACTAATTATGACAAGTAACTGTAATTTCGATACAAATTATGGCAGGTAACAGTACCTTCGATACTAATTATGACAGGTAACTGTAACTTCGATACTAATTATGACAAGGAACTGTAATTTCGATACTAATTATGGCAGGTAACTGTAACTTCGTTACTAAATAAGACAAGTCCCTGTAATTTCGATACAAATTATGGCAGGTAACTGTAACTTCGATACTAATTATGACAAGTAACTGTAACTTCCATACAAATTATGACAAGTAACTATAACTTCGATACAAATTATGGCAGGTAACTGTAACTTCGATACTAATTATGACAAGAAACTTTAACTTCGTAACTAATTATGACAAGTAAATGTAACTTCGTTACTAATTATGACAAGTAACTTTAATTTCGATACAAATTATGGCAGGTAACTGTAATTTCGTTACTAATTATGACAAGTCCCTGTAATTTCGATACAAATTATGGCAGGTAACTGTAATTTCGATACTAATTATGACAGGTAACAGTAACTTCGATACTAATTATGACAGGAAACTGTAACTTCGTTATTAATTATGACAAGTAACTGTAATTTCGATACAAATTATGGCAGGTAACTGTAACTTCGTTACTAATTATGACAAGTAACTGTAATTTCGATACAAATTATGGCAGGTAACAGTACCTTCGATACTATTTATGACAGGTAACTGTGACTTCGATACTAATTATGGCAAGGAACTGTAATTTCGATACAAATTATGGCAGGTAACTGTAACTTCGATACTAATTATGACAGGTGACGGTAATTTCGATACTTATTATGACAAGTAACTATAACTTCGATACAAATTATGGCAGGTAACAGTAACTTCGATACTAATTAGGGCAAGAAACTCTACCTTCGTTACTAATTATGACAAGTAACTGTAAAGTTGATAAAAAATTATGGTAGGTAACTGTAACTTCAATACTAATTATGATAAGTACAAGTAACTTCGATACTAATTATGACAGGTAACTGTAACTTCGTTACTAATTATGACAAGTAACTTTAATTTCAATACTAATTATGGCAGGTAACTGTAACTTCGTTACTAATTATGACAAGTCCCTGTAATTTGGATAGAAATTATGGCAGGTTACTGTAACTTCGATACTAATTATGACAAGTAACTGTAACTTCGATACTAATTATGACAGGTAAATGTAACTTCGTTACTAATTATGACAAGTAACTGTAATTTCGATACAAATTTTGGCAGGTAACTGTAACATCGATACTAATTATGACAGGTAACAGTAACTTCGATTCTAATTATGACAAGTAACTGTAACTTCGATACTAATTATGAAAGGTAACTGTAACTTCGTTACTAATTATGACAAGTAACTGTAATTTCGATACAAATTATGGCAGGGAACTGTAACTTCGATACTAATTATGACAGGTAACAGTAACTTCGACACAAATTATGACAAGTAACTATAACTTCGATACAAATTATGACAGGTGACTGTAACTTCGATACTAATTATGACAAGAAACTCTAACTTCGTTACTATTTATGACAAGTAACTGTAATTTCGATACAAATTTGACAGGTAACTGTAACTTCGTTACTAATTATGATAAGTAACAGTACCTTCGATGCTAATTATGACAGGTAACTGTAACTTCGATACTAATTATGACAAGGAACTGTAATTTCGATACAAATTATGCCAGGTAACTGTAACTTCGTTACTAATTATGAAAGGAAACTGTAATTTCGATGCAAATTTTGGCAGGTAACTGTAACTTCGATACAAATTATGACAGGTAACAGTAACTTCGATACTAATTATGACGAGTAACTGTAACTTTGATACTAATTATGACAGGTAACTGTAACTTCGTTACTAATTCTGACAAGTAACTGTAATTGCGATAGAAATTATGGCAGGTAACTGTAACTTCGATACTAATTATGACAGGTAACAGTAACTTCGATACTAATTATGACAAGTAAATATAACTTCGATACAAATTATGACAGGTAACTGTAACTTCGTTACTAATTATGACAAGTAACTGTAATTGCGATACAAATTATGGCAGGTAACTGTAACTTCGATACTAATTATGACAAGAAACTCTAACTTCGTTACTAATTATGACAAGTAACCGTAATTTTGATTAAAAAATTTGGTAGGTAACTGTAACTTCAATACTAATTATGACAGGTAACCGTAACTTCGATACTAATTATGACAGGTAACTGTAACTTCGTTACTAATTATGACAAGTAACTTTAATTTCGATACTAATTATGGCAGGTAACTGTAACTTCGTTACTAATTATGGCAGGTAACTGTAACTTCGATACATATTATGAGAGGTAACAGTAACTTCGATACTAATTATGACAGGTAACTGCAACTTCGTTACTAATTATGACAAGTAACTGTAATTTCGATACTAATTATGGCAGGTAACTGTAACTTCGTTACTAATTAAGAGAAGTAACTGTAATTTCGATGCAAATTATGACAGGTAACTGGAACTTCGTTACTAATTATGACAAGTAACTGTAATTTCGATACAAATTATGGCAGGTAACAGTATCTTCGATACTAATTATGACAGGTAACTGTAACTTCGATACTAATTATGACAAGGAACTGTAATTTCGATACAAATTATGTCAGGTAACTGTAACTTCATTACTAATTATGACAAGAAACTGTAACATCGATACTAATTATGACAGGTAACAGTAACTTCGATACTAATTAAGACAAGTAACTGTAACTTCGATACTAATTATGACCGGTAACTGTAACTTCGTTACTAATTATGACAAGTAACTGTAATTTCGATACAAATTTTGGCAGGTAACTGTAACATAGATACTAATTATGACAGGTAACAGTAACATCGATACTAATTATGACAAGTAACTGTAACATCGATACTAATTATGACAGGAGACTGTAACTTCGTTACTAATTATGACAAGTGACTATAATTTCGATACATATTATGACAGGTAACTGTAACTTCGTTACTAATTATGACATGTAACTGTAATTTCGATACAAATTATGGCAGTTAACGGTACCTTCGATACTAATTATGACAGGTAACTGTAACTTCGATACTAATTATGGCAAGGAACTGTAATTTGGATACAAATTATGGCATGTAACTGTAACTTCAATACTAACTATGACAGGTTACAGTAACGTCGATACTAATTATGACAAGTAACAGTACCTTCGATGCTAATTATGACAGGTTACTGTAACTTCGATACTAATTATGACAAGGAACTGTAATTTCGATACAATTTATGGCAGGTAACTGTTACTTCGTTTCTAATTATGACAAGTAACTGTAATTTCGATACAAATTTTGGCAGGTAACTGTAACTTCGATACTAATTATGACAAGTCCCTGTAATTTCTATACAATGATGATGTTGATAATTGTTGTTTTAAGGGGCCTAACATCGAGGTAATCGGCCCCAATTTCGATACAAATTATGGCAGGTAACTGTAACTTCCATACTAATTATGACAGGTAACAGTAACTTCGATACTAATTATGACAGGAAACTGTAACTTCGTTACTAATTATGACAAGTAACTGTAATTTCGATACAAATTATGACAGGTAACTGTATCTTCGTTACTAATTATGACAAGTAACAGTACCTTCGATGCTAATTATGACAGTTAACTGTAACTTCGATACTAATTATGACAACGAACTGTAATTTCGATACAAATTATGGCAGGTAACTGTAACTTCGTTACTAATCATGACAAGTAACAGTAATTTCGATACAAATTTTGGCAGGTAACAGTAACATCGATACTAATTATGACAGGTAATAGTAACTTCGATACTAATTATGACAAGAAACTGTTACTTCGATACTAATTATGACAGGTAACTGTAACTTCGTTACTAATTATGACAAGTAACTGTAATTTCGATACAAATTATGGCAAGTAACTGTAACTTCGATACTAATTATGACAAGTAACTGTAACTTCCATAATAATTATGAGAGGTAACTGTAACTTTGTTACTAATTATGACAAGTAACTGTAATTTCGATACAAATTTTGGCAGGTAACTGTAACCTCGATACTAATTATGACAGGTAACAGTAACTTCGATACTAATTATGACAAGTAACTGTGACTTCGATACTAATTATGACAGGTATCTTTAACTTCGTTACTAATTATGACAAGTAACTGTAATTTCAATACAAATTATGGCAGGTAACTGTAACTTCGATACTAATTATGGCAGGTAACTGTAACTTCGATACATATTATGAGAGGTAACAGTAACTTCGATACTAATTATGACATGTAACTGCAACTTCGTTACTAATTATGACAAGTAACTGTAAATTCGATACTAATTATGGCAGGTAACTGTAACTTTATTACTAATTACGACAAGAAAATGTAACATCGAAACTAATTATGACAGGTAACTGTAACTTCGATACTTATTATGATAAGTAACCGTAACTTCGATACTAATTACGACAAGTAACTGTAACTTCGATACTAATTATGACAGGTAACAGTAACTTCGATATTAATTATGACATGTAACAAATTTAGACAAGTTACTGTAATTTCGATACAAATTTTGGCAGGTGACTGTAACTTCGATACTAATTATCACAGGTAACAGTTACTTTGATACTAATTATGACAAGTAACTGTAACTTCGATACTAATTATGGCAGGTAACTGTAACATCGTTACTAATTATGTCACGTAACTGTAATTTCGATAAAAATTATGGCAGGTAACTGTATCGTCGATACTAATTATGACAGGTAACAGTAACATCGATACTAATTATGGCAGGTAACTTTAACGTCGATACTAATTATTACAGGTAACAGTAACTTCGATACTAATTATGACAAGTAACTGTAACTTCGATACTAATTATGACAGGTAACTGTAACTTCGTTACTAATTATGACAAGTAACTGTAATTTCGTTACAAATTATGGCAGGTAATTGTAATTTCGATACTAATTATGACAGGTAACAGTAACTTCGATACTAATTAGGACAAGTAACAGTAACTTCGATACTAATTAAGACAAGTAACTGTAACTTCGATACTAATTATGACCGGTAACTGTAACTTCGTTACTAATTATGACAAGTAACTGTAATTTCGATACAAATTTTGGCAGGTAACTGTAACATAGATACTAATTATGACAGGTAACAGTAACTTCGATACTAATTATGACAAGTAACTGTAACATCGATACTAATTATGACAGGAGACTGTAACTTCGTTACTAATTATGACAAGTAACTTTAATTTCGATAGAAATTTTGGCAGGTAACTGTAACTTCGATACTAATTATGACAGGTAACAGTACCTTCGATACTAATTATGACAGGTAACTGTAACTTCGATACTAATTATTGCAAGGAACTGTAATTTGGATACAAATTATGGCATGTAACTGTAACTTCGATACTAATTATGACAGGTGACAGTAACTTCGATACTAATTATGTCAAGTAACTATAACTTCGATACAAATTATTACAGGTAACAGTGACTTCGATACTAATTATGACAAGAAACTCTACCTTCGTTACTAATTATGACAAGTAACTGTAATTTTGATTAAAATATTTGGTAGGTAACTGTAACTTCAATACTTATTATGACAGGTAACAGTAACTTCGATACTAATTATGACAGGTAACTGTAACTTCGTTACTAATTATGACAAGTAACTTTAATTTCGATACTAATTATGGCAGGTAACTGTAACTTCGTTACTAAATATGACAAGTCCCTGTAATTTCGATACAAATTATGGCAGGTAACTGTAACTTCGATACTAATTATGACAAGTAACTGTAACTTCCATACAAATTATGACATGTAACTATAACTTCGATACAAATTATGGCAGGTAACTGTAACTTCGATACTAATTATGACAAGAAACTTTAACTTCGTTACTAATTATGACAAGTAACTGTAACTTCGTTACTAATTATGACAAGTAACTTCAATTTCGATACAAATTATGGCAGGTAACTGTAATTTCGTTACTAATTATGACAAGTCCCTGTAATTTCGATACAAATTATGGCAGGTAACTGTAATTTCGATACAAATTATGACAGGTAACAGTAACTTCGATACTAATTATGACAGGAAACTGTAACTTCGTTATTAATTATGACAAGTAACTGTAATTTCGATACAAATTATGGCAGGTAACTGTAACTTCGTTACTAATTATGACAAGTAACTGTAAAGTTGATAAAAAATTATGGTAGGTAACTGTAACTTCAATACTAATTATGACAAGTAACAGTAACTTCGATACTAATTATGACAGGTAACTGTAACTTCGTTACTAATTATGACAAGTAACTTTAATTTCGATACTAATTATGGCAGGTAACTGTAACTTCGTTACTAAATATGACAAGTCCCTGTAATTTCGATACAAATTATGGCAGGTAACAGTACCTTCGATACTATTTATGACAGGTAACTGTGACTTCGATACTAATTATGGCAAGGAACTGTAATTTCGATACATATTATGGCAGGTAACTGTAACTTCGATACTAATTATGACAGGTGACGGTAACTTCGATACTTATTATGACAAGTAACTATAACTTCGATACAAATTATGGCAGGTAACAGTAACTTCGATACTAATTAGGGCAAGAAACTCTACCTTCGTTACTAATTATGACAAGTAACTGTAAAGTTGATAAAAAATTATGGTAGGTAACTGTAACTTCAATACTAATTATGACAAGTAACAGTAACTTCGATACTAATTATGACAGGTAACTGTAACTTCGTTACTAATTATGACAAGTAACTTTAATTTCGATACTAATTATGGCAGGTAACTGTAACTTCGTTACTAATTATGACAAGTCCTTGTAATTTGGATAGAAATTATGGCAGGTAACTGTAACTTCGATACTAATTATGACAAGTAACTGTAACTTCGATACTAATTATGACAGGTAACTGTAACTTCGTTACTAATTATGACAAGTAACGGTAATTTCGATACAAATTTTCGCAGGTAACTGTTACTTCGATATTAATTATGACAGGTAACAGTAACTTCGATTCTAATTATGACAAGTAACTGTAACTTCGATACTAATTATGACAGGTAACTGTAACTTCGTTACTAATTATGACAAGTAACTGTAATTTCGATACAAATTATGGCAGGGAACTGTAACTTCGATACTAATTATGACAGGTAACAGTAACTTCGACACAAATTATGACAAGTAACTATAACTTCGATACAAATTATGACAGGTGACTGTAACTTCGATACTAATTATGACAAGAAACTCTAACTTCGTTACTATTTATGACAAGTAACTGTAATTTTGATAAAAAATTATGGTAGGTAACTGTAACTTCAATACTAACTATGACAGGTTACAGTAACGTCGATACTAATTATGACAAGTAACAGTACCTTCGATGCTAATTATGACAGTTTACTGTAACTTCGATACTAATTATGACAAGGAACTGTAATTTCGATACAATTTATGGCAGGTAACTGTTACTTCGTTTCTAATTATGACAAGTAACTGTAATTTCGATACAAATTTTGGCAGGTAACTGTAACTTCGATACTAATTATGACAAGTCCCTGTAATTTCGATACAATGATGATGTTGATAATTGTTGTTTTAAGGGGCCTAACATCGAGGTAGTCGGCCCCAATTTCGATACAAATTATGGCAGGTAACTGTAACTTCCATACTAATTAATACAGGTAACAGTAACTTCGATACTAATTATGACAGGAAACTGTAACTTCGTTACTAATTATGACAAGTAACTGTAATTTCGATACAAATTATGACAGGTAACTGTATCTTCGTTACTAATTATGACAAGTAACAGTACCTTCGATGCTAATTATGACAGTTAACTGTAACTTCGATACTAATTATGACAACGAACTGTAATTTCGATACAAATTATGGCAGGTAACTGTAACTTCGTTACTAATTAAGACAAGTAACAATAATTTCGATACAAATTTTGGCAGGTAACAGAAACATCGATACTAATTTTGACAGGTAATAGTAACTTCGATACTAATTATGACAAGTAACTGTAACTTCGATACTAATTATGACAGGTAACTGTAACTTCGTTACTAATTATGACAAGTAACTATAATTTCGATACAAATTATGGCAGGTAACTGTGACTTCGATACTAATTATGACAGGTAACAGTAACTTCGATACTAATTATGACAAGTAACTATAACTTCGATACAAATTATGACAGGTAACTGTAACTTCGAAATTAATTTTGACAAGAAACTCTAACTTCGTTACTAATTATGACAAGTAACTGTAATTTTGAATAAAAAATTTGGTAGGTAACTGTAACTTCAATAATAATTATGACAGGTAACAGTAACTTCGATATTAATTATGACAGGTAACTGTAACTTCGTTACTAATTATGACAAGTAGCATTAATTTCGATACTAATTATGGCAGGTAACTGTAACTTCGTTACTAAATATGACATGTCCCTGTAATTTCGATACAAATTATGGCAGGTAACTGTAACTTCGATACTAATTATGACAAGTAACTGTAACTTCCATACTAATTATGACAGGTAACTGTAACTTTGTTACTAATTATGACAAGTAACTGTAATTTCGATACAAATTTAGGCAGGTAACTGTAACCTCGATACTAATTATGACAGGTAACAGTAACTTCGATACTAATTATGACAAGTAACTGTAACTTCCATACTAATTATGACAGGTAACTGTAACTTTGTTACTAATTATGACAAGTAACTGTAATTTCGATACAAATTTAGGCAGGTAACTGTAACCTCGATACTAATTATGACAAGTAACAGTAACTTCGATACTAATTATGGCAGGTAACTGTAACTTCGATACATATTATGAGAGGTAACAGTAACTTCGATACTAATTATGACAGGTAACTGCAACTTCGTTACTAATTATGACAAGTAACTGTAATTTCGATACTAATTATGGCAGGTAACTGTAACATCGTTACTAATTATGAGAAGTAACTGTAATTTCGATGCAAATTATGACAGGTAACTGTAACTTCGTTACTAATTATGACAAGTTACTGTAATTTCGATGCAAATTATGGCAGGTAACAGTACCTTCGATACTAATTATGACAGGTAACTGTAACTCCGATACTAATTATGACAAGGAACTGTAATTTCCATACAAATTATGTCAGGTAACTGTAACTTTATTACTAATTATGACAAGAATCTGTAACATCGATACTAATTATGACAGGTAACTGTAACTTCGATACTTATTATGATAAGTAACTGTAACATCGATACTAATTACGACAAGTAACTGTAACTTCGATACTTATTATGACAGGTAACAGTAACTTCGATATTAATTATGACAAGTAACAGTAACTTCGATATTAATTATGACAAGTTACTGTAATTTCGATACAAATTTTGGCAGGTAACTGTAACTTCGATACTAATTATGACAGGTAACAGTTACTTTGATACTAATTATGACAAGTAACTGTAACTTCGATACTTATTATGGCAGGCAACTGTAACATCGTTACTAATTATGACAAGTAACTGTAATTTCGATACAAATTATGGCAGGTAACTGTATCGTCGATACTAATTATGACAGGTAACAGTAACATCGATACAAATTATGGCAGGTAACTTTAACGTCGATACTAATTATGACAGGTAACAGTAACTTCGATACTATTTATGACAAGTAACTGTAATTTCGATACTAATTATGACAGGTAACTGTAACTTCGTTACTAATTATGACAAGTAACTGTAATTTCGTTACAAATTATGGCAGGTAATTGTAATTTCGATACTAATTATGACAGGTAACAGTAACTTCGATACTAATTAGGACAAGTAACAGTAACTTCGATACTAATTAAGACAAGTAACTGTAACTTCGATACTAATTATGACCGGTAACTGTAACTTCGTTACTAATTATGACAAGTAACTGTAATTTCGATACAAATTTTGGCAGGTAACTGTAACATAGATACTAATTATGACAAGGAACTGTAATTTCGATACAAATTACGGCAGGTAACTGTAACTTCGTTACTAATTATGACAAGTAACTGTAATTTGGATACAAATTTTGGCAGGTAACTGTAACTTCGATACTAATTATGACAAGTCCCTTAATTTCGATACAAATTATGGCAGGTAACTGTAACTTCCATACTAATTATGACAGGTAACAGTCACTTCGATACTAATTATGACAGGAAACTGTAACTTCGTTGCTAATAATGACAAGTAACTGTAATTTCGATACAAATTTGACAGGTAACTGTAACTTCGTTACTAATTATGGCAAGTAACAGTACCTTCGATGCTAATTTTGACAGGTAAATGTAACGTCGATACTAATTATAACAAGGAAATGTAATTTCGATACAAATTATGGCAGGTAACTGTAACTTCGTTACTAATTATGTCAAGTAACTGTAATTTCGATACAAATTTTGGCAGGTAACTGTAACTTCGATACTAATTATGACAGGTAACTGTAACTTCGATACTAATTATGACAAGTAACTGTAATTTCGATACTAATTATGACAGGTAACTGTAACTTCGTTACTAATTATGACAAGTAACTGTAATTGCGATACAAATTATGGCAGGTAACTGTAACTTCGATACTAATTATGACAGGTAACAGTAAATTCGACATTAATTATGACAAGTAACTATAACTTCGATACAAATTATGACAGGTAACTGTAACTTCGATACTAATTATGACAAGAAACTCTAACTTCGTTACTAATTATGACAAGTAACCGTAATTTTGATTAAAGAATTCGGTAGGTAACTGTAACTTCAATACTAATTATGACAGGTAACAGTAACTTCGATACTA
The DNA here is from genome assembly GCA_946902985.2 of Meconema thalassinum. NCBI lineage: Eukaryota > Metazoa > Arthropoda > Insecta > Orthoptera > Tettigoniidae > Meconema > Meconema thalassinum. The sequence goes on along the minus strand of OX336388.2, from coordinate 1,691,321,686 downwards.
ATTATGACAGGTAACTGTAACTTCGTTACTAATTATGACAAGTAACTTTAATTTCGATACTAATTATGGCAGGTAACAGTAACATCGTTACTAAATATGACAAGTCCCTGTAATTTCGATACAAATTATGGCAGGTAACTGTAACTTCGATACTAATTATGACAAGTAACTGTAACTTCCATACTAATTACGACAGGTAACTGTAACTTCGTTACTAATTATGACAAGTAACTTTAATTTCGATACAAATTTTGGCAGGTAACTGTAACCTCGATACTAATTATGACAGGTAACAGTAACTTCGATACTAATTATGACAAGTAACTGTAACTTCGATACTAATTATGACAGGTAACTGTAACTTCGTTACTAATTATGACATGTGACTGTAATTTCGATACAAATTATGGCAGGTAACTGTAACTTCGATACTAATTATGGCACGTAACTGTAACTTCGATACTAATTATGACAGGTAACAGTCACTTCGATACTAATTATGACAGGAAACTGTAACTTCGTTACTAATTATGACAAGTAACTGTAATTTCGATACAAATTTGACAGGTAACTGTAAGTTCGTTACTAATTATGACAAGTAACAGTACCTTCGATGCTAATTATGACAGGTAACTGTAACTTCGATACTAATTATGACAAGGAACTGTAATTTCGATACAAATTATGCCAGGTAACTGTAACTTCGTTACTAATTATGAAAGGTAACTGTAATTTCGTAACAAATTTTGGCAGGTAACTGTAACTTCGATACTAATTATGACAGGTAACAGTAACTTCGATACTAATTATGACGAGTAACTGTAACTTTGATACTAATTATGACAGGTAACTGTAACTTCGTTACTAATTCTGACAAGTAACTGTAATTGCGATACATATTACGGCAGGTAACTGTAACTTCGATACTAATTATGACAGGTAACAGTAACTTCGATACTAATTATGACAAGTAACTATAACTTCGATACAAATTATGACAGGTAACTGTAACTTCGTTACTAATTATGACAAGTAACTGTAATTGCGACACAAATTATGGCAGGTAACTGTAACTTCGATACTAATTATGACAAGAAACTCTAACTTCGTTACTAATTATGACAAGTAACCGTAATTTTGATTAAAAAATTTGGTAGGTAACTGTAACTTCAATACTAATTATGACAGGTAACAGTAACTTCGATACTAATTATGACAGGTAACTGTAACTTCGTTACTAATTATGACAAGTAACTTTAATTTCGATACTAATTATGGCAGGTAACTGTAACTTCGTTACTAATTATGGCAGGTAACTGTAACTTCGATACATATTATGAGAGGTAACAGTAACTTCGATACTAATTATGACAGGTAACTGCAACTTCGTTATTAATTATGACAAGTAACTGTAATTTCGATACTAATTATGGCTGGTAACTGTAACTTCGTCACTAATTATGAGAAGTAACTGTAATTTCGATGCAAATTATGACAGGTAACTGGAACTTCGTTACTAATTATGACAAGTAACTGTAATTTCGTTACAAATTATGGCAGGTAACAGTACCTTCGATACTAATTAGGACAGGTAACTGTAACTTCGATACTAATTATGACAAGGAACTGTAATTTCGATACAAATTATGTCAGGTAACTGTAACTTCATTACTAATTATGACAAGAAACTGTAACATCGATACTAATTATGACAGGTAACAGTAACTTCGATACTAATTAAGACAAGTAACTGTAACTTGGATACTAATTATGACCGGTAACTGTAACTTCGTTACTAATTATGACAAGTAACTGTAATTTCGATACAAATTTTGGCAGGTAACTGTAACATAGATACTAATTATGACAGGTAACAGTAACTTCGATACTAATTATGACAAGTAACTGTAACATCGATACTAATTATGACAGGAGACTGTAACTTCGTTACTAATTATGACAAGTGACTATAATTTCGATACATATTATGACAGGTAACTGTAACGTCGTTACTAATTATGACATGTAACTGTAATTTCGATACAAATTATGGCAGGTAACGGTTCCTTCGATAATAATTATGACAGGTAACTGTAACTTCGATACTAATTATGGCAAGGAACTGTAATTTGGATACAAATTATGGCATGTAACTGTAACTTCAATACTAACTATGACAGGTTACAGTAACGTCGATACTAATTATGACAAGTAACAGTACCTTCGATGCTAATTATGACAGGTTACTGTAACTTCTATACTAATTATGACAAGGAACTGAAATTTCGATACAATTTATGGCAGGTAACTGTTACTTCGTTTCTAATTATGACAAGTAACTGTAATTTCGATACAAATTTTGGCAGGTAACTGTAACTTCGATACTAATTATGACAAGTCCCTGTAATTTCGATACAATGATGATGTTGATAATTGTTGTTTTAAGGGGCCTAACATCGAGGTTATCGGCCCCAATTTCGATACAAATTATGGCAGGTAACTGTAACTTCCATACTAATTATGACAGGTAACAGTAACTTCGATACTAATTATGACAGGAAACTGTAACTTCGTTACTAATTATGACAAGTAACTGTAATTTCGATACAAATTATGACAGGTAACTGTATCTTCGTTACTAATTATGACAAGTAACAGTACCTTCGATGCTAATTATGACAGTTAACTGTAACTTCGATACTAATTATGACAACGAACTGTAATTTCGATACAAATTATGGCAGGTAACTGTAACTTCGTTACTAATTATGACAAGTAACAGTAACTTCGATACAAATTTTGGCAGGTAACAGTAACATCGATACTTATTATGACAGGTAATAGTAACTTCGATACTAATTATGACAAGTAACTGTAACTTCGATACTAATTATGACAGGTAACTGTAACTTCGTTACTAATTATGACAAGTAACTGTAATTTCAATACAAATTATGGCAGGTAACTGTAACTTCGATACTTATGATGACAGGTAACAGTAACTTCGATACTAATTATGACAAGTAACTATAACTTCGATACAAATTATGACAGGTAACTGTAACTTCGAAATTAATTATGACAAGAAACTCTAACTTCGTTACTAATTATGACAAGTAACTGTAATTTTGAATAAAAAATTTGGTAGGTAACTGTAACTTCAATACTAATTATGACAGGTAACAGTAACTTCGATATTAATTATGACAGGTAACTGTAACTTCGTTACTAATTATGACAAGTAACTTTAATTTCGATACTAATTATGGCAGGTAACTGTAACTTCGTTACTAAATATGACAAGTCCCTGTAATTTCGATACAAATTATGGCAGGTAACTGTAACTTCGATACTAATTATGACAAGTAACTCTAACTTCCATACTAATTATGACAGGTAACTGTAACTTTGTTACTAATTATGACAAGTAACTGTAATTTCGATACAAATATTGGCAGGTAACTGTAACCTCGATACTAATTATGAAAGGTAACAGTAACTTCGATACTAATTATGACAAGTAACTGTAACTTCGATACTAGTTATGACAGGTATCTTTAACTTCGTTACTAATTATGACAAGTAACTCTAATTTCGATACAAATTATGGCAGGTATCTGTAACTTCGATACTATTTATGGCAGGTAACTGTAACTTCGATACATATTATGAGAGGTAACAGTAACTTCGATACTAATTATGACAGGTAACTGTAACTTCGATACTTATTATGATAAGTAACTGTAACTTCGATACTAATTACGACAAGTAACTGTAACTTCGATACTAATTATGACAGGTAACATTAACTTCGATATTAATTATGACAAGTAACAGTAACTTCGATATTAATTTAGACAAGTTACTGTAATTTCGATACAAATTTTGGCAGGTAACTGTAACTTCGATACTAATTATGACAGGTAACAGTAACTTTGATACTAATTATGACAAGTAACTGTAACTTCGATACTAATTATGGCAGGTAACTGTAACATCGTTACTAATTAGGACAAGTAACTGTAATTTCGATACAAATTATGGCAGGTAACTGTATCGTCGATACTAATTATGACAGGTAACAGTAACATCGATACTAATTATGGCAGGTAACTTTAACGTCGATACTAATTATGACAGGTAACAGTAACTTCGATACTAATTATGACAAATAACTGTAACTTCGATACTAATTATGACAGGTAACTGTATTTCGTTACTAATTATGACAAGTAACTGTAATTTCGTTACAAATTATGGCAGGTAATTGTAATTTCGATACTAATTATGACAGGTAACAGTAGCATCGATACTAATTAGGACAAGTAACAAAAACTTCCATACTAATTAAGACATGTAACTGTAACTTCGATACTAATTATGACCGGTAACTGTAACTTCGTTACTAATTATGACAAGTAACTGTAATTTCGATACAAATTTTGGCAGGTAACTGTAACATAGATACTAATTATGACAGGTAACAGTAACTTCGATACTAATTATGACAAGTAACTGTAACATCGATACTAATTATGACAGGAGACTGTAACTTCGTTACTAATTATGACAAGTAACTATAATTTCGATACATATTATGACAGGTAACTGTAACTTCGTTACTAATTATGACAAGTAACTGTAATTTCGATGCAAATTATGACAGGTAACTGGAACTTCGTTACTAATTATGACAAGTAACTGTAATTTCGATACAAATTATGGCAGGTAACAGTACCTTCGATACTAATTATGACAGGTAACTGTAACTTCGATACTAATTATGACAAGGAACTGTAATTTCGATACAAATTATGTCAGGTAACTGTAACTTCATTACTAATTATGACAAGAAACTGTAACATCGATACTAATTATGACAGGTAACAGTAACTTCGATACTAATTAAGACAAGTAACTGTAACTTGGATACTAATTATGACCGGTAACTGTAACTTCGTTACTAATTATGACAAGTAACTGTAATTTCGATAAAAATTTTGGCAGGTAACTGTAACATAGATACTAATTATGACAGGTAACAGTAACTTCGATACTAATTATGACAAGTAACTGTAACATCGATACTAATTATGACAGGAGCTTGTAACTTCGTTACTAATTATGACAAGTGACTATAATTTCGATACATATTATGACAGGTAACTGTAACTTCGTTACTAATTATGACATGTAACTGTAATTTCGATACAAATTATGGCAGGTAACGGTTCCTTCGATACTAATTATGACAGGTAACTGTAACTTCGATACTAATTATGGCAAGGAACTGTAATTTGGATACAAATTATGGCATGTAACTGTAACTTCAATACTAACTATGACAGGTTACAGTAACGTCGATACTAATTTTGACAAGTAACAGTACCTTCGATGCTAATTATGACAGGTTACTGTAACTTCGATACTAATTATGACAAGGAACTGTAATTTCGATACAATTTATGGCAGGTAACTGTTACTTCGTTTCTAATTATGACAAGTAACTGTAATTTCGATACAAATTTTGGCAGGTAACTGTAACTTCGATACTAATTATGACAAGTCCCTGTAATTTCGATACAATGATGATGTTGATAATTGTTGTTTTAAGGGGCCTAACATCGAGGTTATCGGCCCCAATTTCGATACAAATTATGGCAGGTAACTGTAACTTCCATACTAATTATGACAGGTAACAGTAACTTCGATACTAATTATGACAGGAAACTGTAACTTCGTTACTAATTATGACAAGTAACTGTAATTTCGATACAAATTATGACAGGTAACTGTATCTTCGTTACTAATTATGACAAGTAACAGTACCTTCGATGCTAATTATGACAGTTAACTGTAACTTCGATACTAATTATGACAACGAACTGTAATTTCGATACAAATTATGGCAGGTAACTGTAACTTCGTTACTAATTATGACAAGTAACAGTAATTTCGATACAAATTTTGGCAGGTAACAGTAACATCGATACTAATTATGACAGGTAATAGTAACTTCGATACTAATTATGACAAGTAACTGTAACTTCGATACTAATTATGACAGGTAACTGTAACTTCGTTACTAATTATGACAAGTAACAGTAATTTCGATACAAATTATGGCAGGTAACAGTACCTTCGATACTAATTAGGACAGGTAACTGTAATTTCGATACAAATTATGGCAGGTAACTGTAACTTCGATACTAATGATGACAGGTAACTGTAACTTCCATACTAATTATGACAGGTAACTGTAACTTTGTTACTAATTATGACAAGTAACTGTAATTTCGATACAAATTATGGCAGGTAACAGTACCTTCGATACTAATTAGGACAGGTAACTGTAACTTCGAAATTAATTATGACAAGAAACTCTAACTTCGTTACTAATTATGACAAGTAACTGTAATTTTGAATAAAAAATTTGGTAGGTAACTGTAACTTCAATACTAATTATGACAGGTTACAGTAACTTCGATATTAATTATGACAGGTAACTGTAAATTCGTTACTAATTATGACAAGTAACTTTAATTTCGATACTAATTATGGCAGGTAACTGTAACTTCGTTACTAAATATGACAAGTCCCTGTAATTTCGATACAAATTATGGCAGGTAACTGTAACTTCGATACTAATTATGACAAGTAACTGTAACTTCCATACTAATTATGACAGGTAACTGTAACTTTGTTACTAATTATGACAAGTAACTGTAATTTCGATACAAATTATGGCAGGTAACAGTACCTTCGATACTAATTAGGACAGGTAACTGTAACTTCGATACTAATTATGACAAGTAACTTTAATTTCGATACTAATTATGGCAGGTAACTGTAACTTCGTTACTAATTATGACAAGTCCTTGTAATTTGGATAGAAATTATGGCAGGTAACTGTAACTTCGATACTAATTATGACAAGTAACTGTATCTTCGATACTAATTATGACAGGTAACTGTAACTTCGTTACTAATTATGACAAGTAACTGTAATTTCGATACAAATTTTGGCAGGTAACTGTAACTTCGATATTAATTATGACAGGTAACAGTAACTTCGATTCTAATTATGACAAGTAACTGTAACTTCGATACTAATTATGACAGGTAACTGTAACTTCGTTACTAATTATGACAGGTAACTGTAACTTCGTTACTAATTTTGACAAGTAACTGTAATTTCGTTACAAATTATGGCAGGTAATTGTAATTTCGATACTAATTATGACAGGTAACAGTAACTTCGATACTAATTAGGACAAGTAACAGTAACTTCGATACTAATTAAGACAAGTAACTGTAACTTCGATACTAATTATGACCGGTAACTGTAACTTCGTTACTAATTATGACAAGTAACTGTAATTTCGATACAAATTTTGGCAGGTAACTGTAACATAGATACTAATTATGACAGGTAACAGTAACTTCGATACTAATTATGACAAGTAACTGTAACATCGATACTTATTATGACAGGAGACTGTAACTTCGTTACTAATTATGACAAGTAACTTTAATTTCGATAGAAATTTTGGCAGTTAACTGTAACTTCGATACTAATTATGACAGGTAACAGTACCTTCGATACTAATTATGACAGGTAACTGTAACTTCGATACTAATTATTGCAAGGAACTGTAATTTGGATACAAATTATGGCATGTAACTGTAACTTCGATACTAATTATGACAGGTGACTGTAACTTCGATACTAATTATGTCAAGTAACTATAACTTCGATACAAATTATTACAGGTAACAGTGACTTCGATACTAATTATGACAAGAAACTCTACCTTCGTTACTAATTATGACAAGTAACTGTAATTTTGATTAAAATATTTGGTAGGTAACTGTAACTTCAATACTTATTATGACAGGTAACAGTAACTTCGATACTAATTATGACAGGTAACTGTAACTTCGTTACTAATTATGACAAGTAACTTTAATTTCGATACTAATTATGGCAGGTAACTGTAACTTCGTTACTAAATATGACAAGTCCCTGTAATTTCGATACAAATTATGGCAGGTAACTGTAACTTCGATACTAATTATGACAAGTAACTGTAACTTCCATACAAATTATGACAAGTAACTATAACTTCGATACAAATTATGGCAGGTAACTGTAACTTCGATACTAATTATGACAAGTAACTGTATCTTCGATACTAATTATGACAGGTAACTGTAACTTCGTTACTAATTATGACAAGTAACTGTAATTTCGATACAAATTTTGGCAGGTAACTGTAACTTCGATATTAATTATGACAGGTAACAGTAACTTCGATTCTAATTATGACAAGTAACTGTAACTTCGATACTAATTATGACAGGTAACTGTAACTTCGTTACTAATTATGACAGGTAACTGTAACTTCGTTACTAATTATGACAAGTAACTGTAATTTCGTTACAAATTATGGCAGGTAATTGTAATTTCGATACTAATTATGACAGGTAACAGTAACTTCGATACTAATTAGGACAAGTAACAGTAACTTCGATACTAATTAAGACAAGTAACTGTAACTTCGATACTAATTATGACCGGTAACTGTAACTTCGTTACTAATTATGACAAGTAACTGTAATTTCGATACAAATTTTGGCAGGTAACTGTAACATAGATACTAATTATGACAGGTAACAGTAACTTCGATACTAATTATGACAAGTAACTGTAACATCGATACTAATTATGACAGGAGACTGTAACTTCGTTACTAATTATGACAAGTAACTTTAATTTCGATAGAAATTTTGGCAGTTAACTGTAACTTCGATACTAATTATGACAGGTAACAGTACCTTCGATACTAATTATGACAGGTAACTGTAACTTCGATACTAATTATTGCAAGGAACTGTAATTTGGATACAAATTATGGCATGTAACTGTAACTTCGATACTAATTATGACAGGTGACAGTAACTTCGATACTAATTATGTCAAGTAACTATAACTTCGATACAAATTATTACAGGTAACAGTGACTTCGATACTAATTATGACAAGAAACTCTACCTTCGTTACTAATTATGACAAGTAACTGTAATTTTGATTAAAATATTTGGTAGGTAACTGTAACTTCAATACTTATTATGACAGGTAACAGTAACTTCGATACTAATTATGACAGGTAACTGTAACTTCGTTACTAATTATGACAAGTAACTTTAATTTCGATACTAATTATGGCAGGTAACTGTAACTTCGTTACTAAATATGACAAGTCCCTGTAATTTCGATACAAATTATGGCAGGTAACTGTAACTTCGATACTAATTATGACAAGTAACTGTAACTTCCATACAAATTATGACGAGTAACTATAACTTCGATACAAATTATGGCAGGTAACTGTAACTTCGATACTAATTATGACAAGAAACTTTAACTTCGTTACTAATTATGACAAGTAACTGTAACTTCGTTACTAATTATGACAAGTAACTTTAATTTCGATACAAATTATGGCAGGTAACTGTAATTTCGTTACTAATTATGACAAGTCCCTGTAATTTCGATACAAATTATGGCAGGTAACTGTAATTTCGATACAAATTATGACAGGTAACAGTAACTTCGATACTAATTATGACAGGAAACTGTAACTTCGTTATTAATTATGACAAGTAACTGTAATTTCGATACAAATTATGGCAGGTAACTGTAACTTCGTTACTAATTATGACAAGTAACTGTAATGTTGATAAAAAATTATGGTAGGTAACTGTAACTTCAATACTAATTATGACAAGTAACAGTAACTTCGATACTAATTATGACAGGTAACTGTAACTTCGTTACTAATTATGACAAGTAACTTTAATTTCGATACTAATTATGGCAGGTAACTGTAACTTCGTTACTAAATATGACAAGTCCCTGTAATTTCGATACAAATTATGGCAGGTAACAGTACCTTCGATACTATTTATGACAGGTAACTGTGACTTCGATACTAATTATGGCAAGGAACAGTAATTTCGATACAAATTATGGCAGGTAACTGTAACTTCGATACTAATTATGACAGGTGACGGTAACTTCGATACTTATTATGACAAGTAACTATAACTTCGATACAAATTATGGCAGGTAACAGTAACTTCGATACTAATTAGGGCAAGAAACTCTACCTTCGTTACTAATTATGACAAGTAACTGTAAAGTTGATAAAAAATTATGGTAGGTAACTATAACTTCAATACTAATTATGACAAGTAACAGTAACATCGATACTAATTATGACAGGTAACTGTAACTTCGTTACTAATTATGACAAGTAACTTTAATTTCGATACTAATTATGGCAGGTAACTGTAACTTCGTTACTAATTATGACAAGTCCTTGTAATTTGGATAGAAATTATGGCAGGTAACTGTAACTTCGATACTAATTATGACAAGTAACTGTATCTTCGATACTAATTATGACAGGTAACTGTAACTTCGTTACTAATTATGACAAGTAACTGTAATTTCGATACAAATTTTGGCAGGTAACTGTAACTTCGATATTAATTATGACAGGTAACAGTAACTTCGATTCTAATTATGACAAGTAACTGTAACTTCGATACTAATTATGACAGGTAACTGTAACTTCGTTACTAATTATGACAAGTAACTGTAATTTCGATACAAATTATGGCAGGGAACTGTAACTTCGATACTAATTATGACAGGTAACAGTAACTTCGACACAAATTATGACAAGTAACTATAACTTCGATACAAATTATGACAGGTGACTGTAACTTCGATACTAATTATGACAAGAAACTCTAACTTCGTTACTATTTATGACAAGTAACTGTAATTTTGATAAAAAATTATGGTAGGTAACTGTAACTTCAATACTAACTATGACAGGTTACAGTAACGTCGATACTAATTATGACAAGTAACAGTACCTTCGATGCTAATTATGACAGGTTACTGTAACTTCGATACTAATTATGACAAGGAACTGTAATTTCGATACAATTTATGGCAGGTAACTGTTACTTCGTTTCTAATTATGACAAGTAACTGTAATTTCGATACAAATTTTGGCAGGTAACTGTAACTTCGATACTAATTATGACAAGTCCCTGTAATTTCGATACAATGATGATGTTGATAATTGTTGTTTTAAGGGGCCTAACATCGAGGTAGTCGGCCCCAATTTCGATACAAATTATGGCAGGTAACTGTAACTTCCATACTAATTAATACAGGTAACAGTAACTTCGATACTAATTATGACAGGAAACTGTAACTTCGTTACTAATTATGACAAGTAACTGTAATTTCGATACAAATTATGACAGGTAACTGTATCTTCGTTACTAATTATGACAAGTAACAGTACCTTCGATGCTAATTATGACAGTTAACTGTAACTTCGATACTAATTATGACAACGAACTGTAATTTCGATACAAATTATGGCAGGTAACTGTAACTTCGTTACTAATTAAGGCAAGTAACAATAATTTCGATACAAATTTTGGCAGGTAACAGAAACATCGATACTAATTTTGACAGGTAATAGTAACTTCGATACTAATTATGACAAGTAACTGTAACTTCGATACTAATTATGACAGGTAACTGTAACTTCGTTACTAATTATGACAAGTAACTATAATTTCGATACATATTATGGCAGGTAACTGTGACTTCGATACTAATTATGACAGGTAACAGTAACTTCGATACTAATTATGACAAGTAACTATAACTTCGATACAAATTATGACAGGTAACTGTAACTTCGAAATTAATTTTGACAAGAAACTCTAACTTCGTTTCTAATTATGACAAGTAACTGTAATTTTGAATAAAAAATTTGGTAGGTAACTGTAACTTCAATAATAATTATGACAGGTAACAGTAACTTCGATATTAATTATGACAGGTAACTGTAAATTCGTTACTAATTATGACAAGTAACTTTAATTTCGATACTAATTATGGCAGGTAACTGTAACTTCTTTACTAAATATGACAAGTCCCTGTAATTTCGATACAAATTATGGCAGGTAACTGTAACTTCGATACTAATTATGACAAGTAACTGTAACTTCCATACTAATTATGACAGGTAACTGTAACTTTGTTACTAATTATGACAAGTAACTGTAATTTCGATACAAATTATGGCAGGTAACAGTACCTTCGATACTAATTAGGACAGGTAACTGTAACTTCGATACTAATTATGACAAGTAACTTTAATTTCGATACTAATTATGGCAGGTAACTGTAACTTCGTTACTAATTATGACAAGTCCTTGTAATTTGGATAGAAATTATGGCAGGTAACTGTAACTTCGATACTAATTATGACAAGTAACTGTATCTTCGATACTAATTATGACAGGTAACTGTAACTTCGTTACTAATTATGACAAGTAACTGTAATTTCGATACAAATTTTGGCAGGTAACTGTAACTTCGATATTAATTATGACAGGTAACAGTAACTTCGATTCTAATTATGACAAGTAACTGTAACTTCGATACTAATTATGACAGGTAACTGTAACTTCGTTACTAATTATGACAGGTAACTGTAACTTCGTTACTAATTATGACAAGTAACTGTAATTTCGTTACAAATTATGGCAGGTAATTGTAATTTCGATACTAATTATGACAGGTAACAGTAACTTCGATACTAATTAGGACAAGTAACAGTAACTTCGATACTAATTAAGACAAGTAACTGTAACTTCGATACTAATTATGACCGGTAACTGTAACTTCGTTACTAATTATGACAAGTAACTGTAATTTCGATACAAATTTTGGCAGGTAACTGTAACATAGATACTAATTATGACAGGTAACAGTAACTTCGATACTAATTATGACAAGTAACTGTAACATCGATACTTATTATGACAGGAGACTGTAACTTCGTTACTAATTATGACAAGTAACTTTAATTTCGATAGAAATTTTGGCAGTTAACTGTAACTTCGATACTAATTATGACAGGTAACAGTACCTTCGATACTAATTATGACAGGTAACTGTAACTTCGATACTAATTATTGCAAGGAACTGTAATTTGGATACAAATTATGGCATGTAACTGTAACTTCGATACTAATTATGACAGGTGACAGTAACTTCGATACTAATTATGTCAAGTAACTATAACTTCGATACAAATTATTACAGGTAACAGTGACTTCGATACTAATTATGACAAGAAACTCTACCTTCGTTACTAATTATGACAAGTAACTGTAATTTTGATTAAAATATTTGGTAGGTAACTGTAACTTCAATACTTATTATGACAGGTAACAGTAACTTCGATACTAATTATGACAGGTAACTGTAACTTCGTTACTAATTATGACAAGTAACTTTAATTTCGATACTAATTATGGCAGGTAACTGTAACTTCGTTACTAAATATGACAAGTCCCTGTAATTTCGATACAAATTATGGCAGGTAACTGTAACTTCGATACTAATTATGACAAGTAACTGTAACTTCCATACAAATTATGACAAGTAACTATAACGTCGATACAAATTATGGCAGGTAACTGTAACTTCGATACTAATTATGACAAGTAACTGTATCTTCGATACTAATTATGACAGGTAACTGTAACTTCGTTACTAATTATGACAAGTAACTGTAATTTCGATACAACTTTTGGCAGGTAACTGTAACATCGATATTAATTATGACAGGTAACAGTAACTTCGATTCTAATTATGACAAGTAACTGTAACTTCGATACTAATTATGACAGGTAACTGTAACTTCGTTACTAATTATGACAGGTAACTGTAACTTCGTTACTAATTATGACAAGTAACTGTAATTTCGTTACAAATTATGGCAGGTAATTGTAATTTCGATACTAATTATGACAGGTAACAGTAACTTCGATACTAATTAGGACAAGTAACAGTAACTTCGATACTAATTAAGACAAGTAACTGTAACTTCGATACTAATTATGACCGGTAACTGTAACTTCGTTACTAATTATGACAAGTAACTGTAATTTCGATACAAATTTTGGCAGGTAACTGTAACATAGATACTAATTATGACAGGTAACAGTAACTTCGATACTAATTATGACAAGTAACTGTAACATCGATACTAATTATGACAGGAGACTGTAACTTCGTTACTAATTATGACAAGTAACTTTAATTTCGATAGAAATTTTGGCAGTTAACTGTAACTTCGATACTAATTATGACAGGTAACAGTACCTTCGATACTAATTATGACAGGTAACTGTAACTTCGATACTAATTATTGCAAGGAACTGTAATTTGGATACAAATTATGGCATGTAACTGTAACTTCGATACTAATTATGACAGGTGACAGTAACTTCGATACTAATTATGTCAAGTAACTATAACTTCGATACAAATTATTACAGGTAACAGTGACTTCGATACTAATTATGACAAGAAACTCTACCTTCGTTACTAATTATGACAAGTAACTGTAATTTTGATTAAAATATTTGGTAGGTAACTGTAACTTCAATACTTATTATGACAGGTAACAGTAACTTCGATACTAATTATGACAGGTAACTGTAACTTCGTTACTAATTATGACAAGTAACTTTAATTTCGATACTAATTATGGCAGGTAACTGTAACTTCGTTACTAAATATGACAAGTCCCTGTAATTTCGATACAAATTATGGCAGGTAACTGTAACTTCGATACTAATTATGACAAGTAACTGTAACTTCCATACAAATTATGACGAGTAACTATAACTTCGATACAAATTATGGCAGGTAACTGTAACTTCGATACTAATTATGACAAGAAACTTTAACTTCGTTACTAATTATGACAAGTAACTGTAACTTCGTTACTAATTATGACAAGTAACTTTAATTTCGATACAAATTATGGCAGGTAACTGTAATTTCGTTACTAATTATGACAAGTCCCTGTAATTCCGATACAAATTATGGCAGGTAACTGTAATTTCGATACAAATTATGACAGGTAACAGTAACTTCGATACTAATTATGACAGGAAACTGTAACTTCGTTATTAATTATGACAAGTAACTGTAATTTCGATACAAATTATGGCAGGTAACTGTAACTTCGTTACTAATTATGACAAGTAACTGTAAAGTTGATAAAAAATTATGGTAGGTAACTGTAACTTCAATACTAATTATGACAAGTAACAGTAACTTCGATACTAATTATGACAGGTAACTGTAACTTCGTTACTAATTATGACAAGTAACTTTAATTTCGATACTAATTATGGCAGGTAACTGTAACTTCGTTACTAAATATGACAAGTCCCTGTAATTTCGATACAAATTATGGCAGGTAACAGTACCTTCGATACTATTTATGACAGGTAACTGTGACTTCGATACTAATTATGGCAAGGAACAGTAATTTCGATACAAATTATGGCAGGTAACTGTAACTTCGATACTAATTATGACAGGTGACGGTAACTTCGATACTTATTATGACAAGTAACTATAACTTCGATACAAATTATGGCAGGTAACAGTAACTTCGATACTAATTAGGGCAAGATACTCTACCTTCGTTACTAATTATGACAAGTAACTGTAAAGTTGATAAAAAATTATGGTAGGTAACTATAACTTCAATACTAATTATGACAAGTAACAGTAACTTCGATACTAATTATGACAGGTAACTGTAACTTCGTTACTAATTATGACAAGTAACTTTAATTTCGATACTAATTATGGCAGGTAACTGTAACTTCGTTACTAATTATGACAAGTCCTTGTAATTTGGATAGAAATTATGGCAGGTAACTGTAACTTCGATACTAATTATGACAAGTATCTGTAACTTCGATACTAATTATGACAGGTAACTGTAACTTCGTTACTAATTATGACAAGTAACTGTAATTTCGATACAAATTTTGGCAGGTAACTGTAACTTCGATATTAATTATGACAGGTAACAGTAACTTCGATTCTAATTATGACAAGTAACTGTAACTTCGATACTAATTATGACAGGTAACTGTAACTTCGTTACTAATTATGACAAGTAACTGTAATTTCGATACAAATTATGGCAGGGAACTGTAACTTCGATACTAATTATGACAGGTAACAGTAACTTCGACACAAATTATGACAAGTAACTATAACTTCGATACAAATTATGACAGGTGACTGTAACTTCGATACTAATTATGACAAGAAACTCTAACTTCGTTACTATTTATGACAAGTAACTGTAATTTTGATAAAAAATTATGGTAGGTAACTGTAACTTCATTACTAACTATGACAGGTTACAGTAACGTCGATACTAATTATGACAAGTAACAGTACCTTCGATGCTAATTATGACAGGTTACTGTAACTTCGATACTAATTATGACAAGGAACTGTAATTTCGATACAATTTATGGCAGGTAACTGTTACTTCGTTTCTAATTATGACAAGTAACTGTAATTTCGATACAAATTTTGGCAGGTAACTGTAACTTCGATACTAATTATGACAAGTCCCTGTAATTTCGATAAAATGATGATGTTGATAATTGTTGTTTTAAGGGGCCTAACATCGAGGTAGTCGGCCCCAATTTCGATACAAATTATGGCAGGTAACTGTAACTTCCATACTAATTAATACAGGTAACAGTAACTTCGATACTAATTATGACAGGAAACTGTAACTTCGTTACTAATTATGACAAGTAACTGTAATTTCGATACAAATTATGACAGGTAACTGTATCTTCGTTACTAATTATGACAAGTAACAGTACCTTCGATGCTAATTATGACAGTTAACTGTAACTTCGATACTAATTATGACAACGAACTGTAATTTCGATACAAATTATGGCAGGTAACTGTAACTTCGTTACTAATTAAGACAAGTAACAATAATTTCGATACAAATTTTGGCAGGTAACAGAAACATCGATACTAATTTTGACAGGTAATAGTAACTTCGATACTAATTATGACAAGTAACTGTAACTTCGATACTAATTATGACAGGTAACTGTAACTTCGTTACTAATTATGACAAGTAACTATAATTTCGATACATATTATGGCAGGTAACTGTGACTTCGATACTAATTATGACAGGTAACAGTAACTTCGATACTAATTATGACAAGTAACTATAACTTCGATACAAATTATGACAGGTAACTGTAACTTCGAAATTAATTTTGACAAGAAACTCTAACTTCGTTACTAATTATGACAAGTAACTGTAATTTTGAATAAAAAATTTGGTAGGTAACTGTAACTTCAATAATAATTATGACAGGTAACAGTAACTTCGATATTAATTATGACAGGTAACTGTAACTTCGTTACTAATTATGACAAGTAACATTAATTTCGATACTAATTATGGCAGGTAACTGTAACTTCGTTACTAAATATGACATGTCCCTGTAATTTCGATACAAATTATGGCAGGTAACTGTAACTTCGATACTAATTATGACAAGTAACTGTAACTTCCATACTAATTATGACAGGTAACTGTAACTTTGTTACTAATTATGACAAGTAACTGTAATTTCGATACAAATTTAGGCAGGTAACTGTAACCTCGATACTAATTATGACAGGTAACAGTAACTTCGATACTAATTATGACAAGTAACAGTAACTTCGATACTAATTATGACAAGTAACTGTAATTTCGATAAAAATTATGGCAAGTAACTGTAACTTCGATACTAATTATGGCAGGTAACTGTAACTTCGATACATATTATGAGAGGTAACAGTAACTTCGATACTAATTATGACAGGTAACTGCAACTTCGTTACTAATTATGACAAGTAACTGTAATTTCGATACTAATTATGGCAGGTAACTGTAACATCGTTACTAATTATGAGAAGTAACTGTAATTTCGATGCAAATTATGACAGGTAACTGTAACTTCGTTACTAATTATGACAAGTTACTGTAATTTCGATGCAAATTATGGCAGGTAACAGTACCTTCGATACTAATTATGACAGGTAACTGTAACTCCGATACTAATTATGACAAGGAACTGTAATTTCGATACAAATTATGTCAGGTAACTGTAACTTTATTACTAATTATGACAAGAAACTGTAACATCGATACTAATTATGACAGGTAACTGTAACTTCGATACTTATTATGATAAGTAACTGTAACATCGATACTAATTACGACAAGTAACTGTAACTTCGATACTTATTATGACAGGTAACAGTAACTTCGATATTAATTATGACAAGTAACAGTAACTTCGATATTAATTATGACAAGTTACTGTAATTTCGATACAAATTTTGGCAGGTAACTGTAACTTCGATACTAATTATGACAGGTAACAGTTACTTTGATACTAATTATGACAAGTAACTGTAACTTCGATACTTATTATGGCAGGCAACTGTAACATCGTTACTAATTATGACAAGTAACTGTAATTTCGATACAAATTATGGCAGGTAACTGTATCGTCGATACTAATTATGACAGGTAACAGTAACATCGATACAAATTATGGCAGGTAACTTTAACGTCGATACTAATTAGGGCAAGAAACTCTACCTTCGTTACTAATTATGACAAGTAACTGTAAAGTTGATAAAAAATTATGGTAGGTAACTATAACTTCAATACTAATTATGACAAGTAACAGTAACTTCGATACTAATTATGACAGGTAACTGTAACTTCGTTACTAATTATGACAAGTAACTTTAATTTCGATACTAATTATGGCAGGTAACTGTAACTTCGTTACTAATTATGACAAGTCCTTGTAATTTGGATAGAAATTATGGCAGGTAACTGTAACTTCGATACTAATTATGACAAGTAACTGTAACTTCGATACTAATTATGACAGGTAACTGTAACTTCGTTACTAATTATGACAAGTAACTGTAATTTCGATACAAATTTTGGCAGGTAACTGTAACTTCGATATTAATTATGACAGGTAACAGTAACTTCGATTCTAATTATGACAAGTAACTGTAACTTCGATACTAATTATGACAGGTAACTGTAACTTCGTTACTAATTATGACAAGTAACTGTAATTTCGATACAAATTATGGCAGGGAACTGTAACTTCGATACTAATTATGACAGGTAACAGTAACTTCGACACAAATTATGACAAGTAACTATAACTTCGATACAAATTATGACAGGTGACTGTAACTTCGATACTAATTATGACAAGAAACTCTAACTTCGTTACTATTTATGACAAGTAACTGTAATTTTGATAAAAAATTATGGTAGGTAACTGTAACTTCAATACTAACTATGACAGGTTACAGTAACGTCGATACTAATTATGACAAGTAACAGTACCTTCGATGCTAATTATGACAGGTTACTGTAACTTCGATACTAATTATGACAAGGAACTGTAATTTCGATACAATTTATGGCAGGTAACTGTTACTTCGTTTCTAATTATGACAAGTAACTGTAATTTCGATACAAATTTTGGCAGGTAACAGAAACATCGATACTAATTTTGACAGGTAATAGTAACTTCGATACTAATTATGACAAGTAACTGTAACTTCGATACTAATTATGACAGGTAACTGTAACTTCGTTACTAATTATGACAAGTAACTATAATTTCGATACATATTATGGCAGGTAACTGTGACTTCGATACTAATTATGACAGGTAACAGTAACTTCGATACTAATTATGACAAGTAACTATAACTTCGATACAAATTATGACAGGTAACTGTAACTTCGAAATTAATTTTGACAAGAAACTCTAACTTCGTTACTAATTATGACAAGTAACTGTAATTTTGAATAAAAAATTTGGTAGGTAACTGTAACTTCAATAATAATTATGACAGGTAACAGTAACTTCGATATTAATTATGACAGGTAACTGTAACTTCGTTACTAATTATGACAAGTAACATTAATTTCGATACTAATTATGGCAGGTAACTGTAACTTCGTTACTAAATATGACATGTCCCTGTAATTTCGATACAAATTATGGCAGGTAACTGTAACTTCGATACTAATTATGACAAGTAACTGTAACTTCCATACTAATTATGACAGGTAACTGTAACTTTGTTACTAATTATGACAAGTAACTGTAATTTCGATACAAATTTAGGCAGGTAACTGTAACCTCGATACTAATTATGACAGGTAACAGTAACTTCGATACTAATTATGACAAGTAACAGTAACTTCGATACTAATTATGACAGGTATCTTTAACTTTATTACTAATTATGACAAGTAACTGTAATTTCGATAAAAATTATGGCAAGTAACTGTAACTTCGATACTAATTATGGCAGGTAACTGTAACTTCGATACATATTATGAGAGGTAACAGTAACTTCGATACTAATTATGACAGGTAACTGCAACTTCGTTACTAATTATGACAAGTAACTGTAATTTCGATACTAATTATGGCAGGTAACTGT
Source organism: Meconema thalassinum (assembly GCA_946902985.2). Classification (NCBI taxonomy): domain Eukaryota; kingdom Metazoa; phylum Arthropoda; class Insecta; order Orthoptera; family Tettigoniidae; genus Meconema; species Meconema thalassinum. The sequence goes on along the minus strand of OX336388.2, from coordinate 1,691,301,168 downwards.
AACATCGTTACTAATTATGAGAAGTAACTGTAATTTCGATGCAAATTATGACAGGTAACTGTAACTTCGTTACTAATTATGACAAGTTACTGTAATTTCGATGCAAATTATGGCAGGTAACAGTACCTTCGATACTAATTATGACAGGTAACTGTAACTCCGATACTAATTATGACAAGGAACTGTAATTTCGATACAAATTATGTCAGGTAACTGTAACTTTATTACTAATTATGAGAAGAAACTGTAACATCGATACTAATTATGACAGGTAACTGTATCTTCGATACTTATTATGATAAGTAACTGTAACATCGATACTAATTACGACAAGTAACTGTAACTTCGATACTTATTATGACAGGTAACAGTAACTTCGATATTAATTATGACAAGTAACAGTAACTTCGATATTAATTATGACAAGTTACTGTAATTTCGATACAAATTTTGGCAGGTAACTGTAACTTCGATACTAATTATGACAGGTAACAGTTACTTTGATACTAATTATGACAAGTAACTGTAACTTCGATACTTATTATGGCAGGCAACTGTAACATCGTTACTAATTATGACAAGTAACTGTAATTTCGATACAAATTATGGCAGGTAACTGTATCGTCGATACTAATTATGACAGGTAACAGTAACATCGATACAAATTATGGCAGGTAACTTTAACGTCGATACTAATTATGACAGGTAACAGTAACTTCGATACTATTTATGACAAGTAACTGTAATTTCGATACTAATTATGACAGGTAACTGTAACTTCGTTACTAATTATGACAAGTAACTGTAATTTCGTTACAAATTATGGCAGGTAATTGTAATTTCGATACTAATTATGACAGGTAACAGTAACTTCGATACTAATTAGGACAAGTAACAGTAACTTCGATACTAATTAAGACAAGTAACTGTAACTTCGATACTAATTATGACCGGTAACTGTAACTTCGTTACTAATTATGACAAGTAACTGTAATTTCGATACAAATTTTGGCAGGTAACTGTAACATAGATACTAATTATGACAAGGAACTGTAATTTCGATACAAATTACGGCAGGTAACTGTAACTTCGTTACTAATTATGACAAGTAACTGTAATTTGGATACAAATTTTGGCAGGTAACTGTAACTTCGATACTAATTATGACAAGTCCCTGTAATTTCGATACAAATTATGGCAGGTAACTGTAACTTCCATACTAATTATGACAGGTAACAGTCACTTCGATACTAATTATGACAGGAAACTGTAACTTCGTTGCTAATAATGACAAGTAACTGTAATTTCGATACAAATTTGACAGGTAACTGTAACTTCGTTACTAATTATGGCAAGTAACAGTACCTTCGATGCCAATTATGACAGGTAAATGTAACTTCGATACTAATTATGACAAGGAAATGTAATTTCGATACAAATTATGGCAGGTAACTGTAACTTCGTTACTAATTATGTCAAGTATCTCTAATTTCGATACAAATTTTGGCAGGTAACTGTAACTTCGATACTAATTATGACAGGTAACTGTAACTTCGATACTAATTATGACAAGTAACTGTAATTTCGATAATAATTATGACAGGTAACTGTAACTTCGTTACTAATTATGACAAGTAACTGTAATTGCGATACAAATTATGGCAGGTAACTGTAACTTCGATACTAATTATGACAGGTAACAGTAACTTCGGCATTAATTATGACAAGTAACTATAACTTCGATACAAATTATGACAGGTAACTGTAACTTCGATACTAATTATGACAAGAAACTCTAACTTCGTTACTAATTATGACAAGTAACCGTAATTTTGATTAAAAAATTCGGTAGGTAACTGTAACTTCAATACTAATTATGACAGGTAACAGTAACTTCGATACTAATTATGACAGGTAACTGTAACTTCGTTACTAATTATGACAAGTAACTTTAATTTCGATACTAATTATGGCAGGTAACTGTAACATCGTTACTAATTATGACAAGTCCCTGTAATTTCGATACAAATTATGGCAGGTAACTGTAACTTCGATACTAATTATGACAAGTAACTGTAACTTCCATACTAATTACGACAGGTAACTGTAACTTCGTTACTAATTATGACAAGTAACTTTAATTTCGATACAAATTTTGGCAGGTAACTGTAACCTCGATACTAAATATGACAGGTAACAGTAACTTCGATACTAATTATGACAAGTAACTGTAACTTCGATACTAATTATGACAGGTAACTGTAACTTCGTTACTAATTATGACATGTGACTGTAATTTCGATACAAATTATGGCAGGTAACAGTCACTTCGATACTAATTATGACAGGAAACTGTAACTTCGTTACTAATTATGACAAGTAACTGTAATTTCGATACAAATTTGACAGGTAACTGTAAGTTCGTTACTAATTATGACAAGTAACAGTACCTTCGATGCTAATTATGACAGGTAACTGTAACTTCGATACTAATTATGACAAGGAACTGTAATTTCGATACAAATTATGCCAGGTAACTGTAACTTCGTTACTAATTATGAAAGGTAACTGTAATTTCGTTACAAATTTTGGCAGGTAACTGTAACTTCGATACTAATTATGACAGGTAACACTAACTTCGATACTAATTATGACGAGTAACTGTAACTTTGATACTAATTATGACAGGTAACTGTAACTTCGTTACTAATTCTGACAAGTAACTGTAATTGCGATACAAATTATGGCAGGTAACTGTAACTTCGATACTAATTATGACAGGTAACAGTAACTTCGATACTAATTATGACAAGTAACTATAACTTCGATACAAATTATGACAGGTAACTGTAACTTCGTTACTAATTATGACAAGTAACTGTAATTGCGACACAAATTATGGCAGGTAACTGTAACTTCGATACTAATTATGACAAGAAACTCTAACTTCGATACTAATTATGACAAGTAACCGTAATTTTGATTAAAAAATTTGGTAGGTAACTGTAACTTCAATACTAATTATGACAGGTAACAGTAACTTCGATACTAATTATGACAGGTAACTGTAACTTCGTTACTAATTATGACAAGTAACTTTAATTTCGATACTAATTATGGCAGGTAACTGTAACTTCGTTACTAATTATGGCAGGTAACTGTAACTTCGATACATATTATGAGAGGTAACAGTAACTTCGAAACTAATTATGACAGGTAACTGCAACTTCGTTATTAATTATGACAAGTAACTGTAATTTCGATACTAATTATGGCTGGTAACTGTAACTTCGTTACTAATTATGAGAAGTAACTGTAATTTCGATGCAAATTATGACAGGTAACTGGAACTTCGTTACTAATTATGACAAGTAACTGTAATTTCGATACAAATTATGGCAGGTAACAGTACCTTCGATACTAATTAGGACAGGTAACTGTAACTTCGATACTAATTATGACAAGGAACTGTAATTTCGATACAAATTATGACAGGTAACAGTAACTTCGATACTAATTAAGACAAGTAACTGTAACTTGGATACTAATTATGACCGGTAACTGTAACTTCGTTACTAATTATGACAAGTAACTGTAATTTCTATACAAATTTTGGCAGGTAACTGTAACATAGATACTAATTATGACAGGTAACAGTAACTTCGATACTAATTATGACAAGTAACTGTAACATCGATACTAATTATGACAGGAGACTGTAACTTCGTTACTAATTATGACAAGTGACTATAATTTCGATACATATTATGACAGGTAACTGTAACTTCGTTACTAATTATGACATATAACTGTAATTTCGATACAAATTATGGCAGGTAACGGTTCCTTCGATAATAATTATGACAGGTAACTGTAACTTCGATACTAATTATGGCAAGGAACTGTAATTTGGATACAAATTATGGCATGTAACTGTAACTTCAATACTAACTATGACAGGTTACAGTAACGTCGATACTAATTATGACAAGTAACAGTACCTTCGATGCTAATTATGACAGGTTACTGTAACTTCTATACTAATTATGACAAGGAACTGAAATTTCGATACAATTTATGGCAGGTAACTGTTACTTCGTTTCTAATTATGACAAGTAACTGTAATTTCGATACAATGATGATGTTGATAATTGTTGTTTTAAGGGGCCTAACATCGAGGGTATCGGCCCCAATTTCGATACAAATTATGGCAAGTAACTGGAACTTCCATACTAATTATGACAGGTAACAGTAACTTCGATACTAATTATGACAGGAAACTGTAACTTCGTTACTAATTATGACAAGTAACTGTAATTTCGATACAAATTATGACAGGTAACTGTATCTTCGTTACTAATTATGACAAGTAACAGTACCTTCGATGCTAATTATGACAGTTAACTGTAACTTCGATACTAATTATGACAAAGAACTGTAATTTCGATACAAATTATGGCAGGTAACTGTAACTTCGTTACTAATTATGACAAGTAACAGTAACTTCGATACAAATTTTGGCAGGTAACAGTAACATCGATACTTATTATGACAGGTAATAGTAACTTCGATACTAATTATGACAAGTAACTGTAACTTCGATACTAATTATGACAGGTAACTGTAACTTCGTTACTAATTATGACAAGTAACTGTAATTTCAATACAAATTATGGCAGGTAACTGTAACTTCGATACTAATGATGACAGGTAACAGTAACTTCGATACTAATTATGACAAGTAACTATAACTTCGATACAAATTATGACAGGTAACTGTAACTTCGAAATTAATTATGACAAGAAACTCTAACTTCGTTACTAATTATGACAAGTAACTGTAATTTTGAATTAAAAATTTGGTAGGTAACTGTAACTTCAATACTAATTATGACAGGTAACAGTAACTTCGATATTAATTATGACAGGTAACTGTAACTTCGTTACTAATTATGACAAGTAACTTTAATTTCGATACTAATTATGGCAGGTAACTGTAACTTCGTTACTAAATATGACAAGTCCCTGTAATTTCGATACAAATTATGGCAGGTAACTGTAACTTCGATACTAATTATGACAAGTAACTCTAACTTCCATACTAATTATGACAGGTAACTGTAACTTTGTTACTAATTATGACAAGTAACTGTAATTTCGATACAAATATTGGCAGGTAACTGTAACCTCGATACTAATTATGAAAGGTAACAGTAACTTCGATACTAATTATGACAAGTAACTGTAACTTCGATACTAATTATGACAGGTATCTTTAACTTCGTTACTAATTATGACAAGTAACTCTAATTTCGATACAAATTATGGCAGGTATCTGTAACTTCGATACTATTTATGGCAGGTAACTGTAACTTCGATACATATTATGAGAGGTAACAGTAACTTCGATACTAATTATGACAGGTAACTGTAACTTCGATACTTATTATGATAAGTAACTGTAACTTCGATACTAATTACGACAAGTAACTGTAACTTCGATACTAATTATGACAGGTAACATTAACTTCGATATTAATTATGACAAGTAACAGTAACTTCGATATTAATTTAGACAAGTTACTGTAATTTCGATACAAATTTTGGCAGGTAACTGTAACTTCGATACTAATTATGACAGGTAACAGTAACTTTGATACTAATTATGACAAGTAACTGTAACTTCGATACTAATTATGGCAGGTAACTGTAACATCGTTACTAATTAGGACAAGTAACTGTAATTTCGATACAAATTATGGCAGGTAACTGTATCGTCGATACTAATTATGACAGGTAACAGTAACATCGATACTAATTATGGCAGGTAACTTTAACGTCGATACTAATTATGACAGGTAACAGTAACTTCGATACTAATTATGACAAATAACTGTAACTTCGATACTAATTATGACAGGTAACTGTATTTCGTTACTAATTATGACAAGTAACTGTAATTTCGTTACAAATTATGGCAGGTAATTGTAATTTCGATACTAATTATGACAGGTAACAGTAGCATCGATACTAATTAGGACAAGTAACAAAAACTTCCATACTAATTAAGACATGTAACTGTAACTTCGATACTAATTATGACCGGTAACTGTAACTTCGTTACTAATTATGACAAGTAACTGTAATTTCGATACAAATTTTGGCAGGTAACTGTAACATAGATACTAATTATGACAGGTAACAGTAACTTCGATACTAATTATGACAAGTAACTGTAACATCGATACTAATTATGACAGGAGACTGTAACTTCGTTACTAATTATGACAAGTAACTATAATTTCGATACATATTATGACAGGTAACTGTAACTTCGTTACTAATTATGACAAGTAACTGTAATTTCGATGCAAATTATGACAGGTAACTGTATCTTCGTTACTAATTATGACAAGTAACAGTACCTTCGATGCTAATTATGACAGTTAACTGTAACTTCGATACTAATTATGACAACGAACTGTAATTTCGATACAAATTATGGCAGGTAACTGTAACTTCGTTACTAATTATGACAAGTAACAGTAATTTCGATACAAATTTTGGCAGGTAACTGTAACTTCGATACTAATTATGACAAGTCCCTGTAATTTCGATACAATGATGATGTTGATAATTGTTGTTTTAAGGGGCCTAACATCGAGGTTATCGGCCCCAATTTCGATACAAATTATGGCAGGTAACTGTAACTTCCATACTAATTATGACAGGTAACAGTAACTTCGATACTAATTATGACAGGAAACTGTAACTTCGTTACTAATTATGACAAGTAACTGTAATTTCGATACAAATTATGACAGGTAACTGTATCTTCGTTACTAATTATGACAAGTAACAGTACCTTCGATGCTAATTATGACAGTTAACTGTAACTTCGATACTAATTATGACAACGAACTGTAATTTCGATACAAATTTTGGCAGGTAACAGTAACATCGATACTAATTATGACAGGTAATAGTAACTTCGATACTAATTATGACAAGTAACAGTAATTTCGATACAAATTTTGGCAGGTAACAGTAACATCGATACTAATTATGACAGGTAATAGTAACTTCGATACTAATTATGACAAGTAACTGTAACTTCGATACTAATTATGACAGGTAACTGTAACTTCGTTACTAATTATGACAAGTAACTGTAATTTCGATACAAATTATGGCAGGTAACTGTAACTTCGATACTAATGATGACAGGTAACTGTAACTTCGATACTAATTATGACAAGTAACTATAACTTCGATACAAATTATGACAGGTAACTGTAACTTCGAAATTAATTATGACAAGAAACTCTAACTTCGTTACTAATTATGACAAGTAACTGTAATTTTGAATAAAAAATTTGGTAGGTAACTGTAACTTCAATACTAATTATGACAGGTAACAGTAACTTCGATATTAATTATGACAGGTAACTGTAAATTCGTTACTAATTATGACAAGTAACTTTAATTTCGATACTAATTATGGCAGGTAACTGTAACTTCGTTACTAAATATGACAAGTCCCTGTAATTTCGATACAAATTATGGCAGGTAACTGTAACTTCGATACTAATTATGACAAGTAACTGTAACTTCCATACTAATTATGACAGGTAACTGTAACTTTGTTACTAATTATGACAAGTAACTGTAATTTCGATACAAATTATGGCAGGTAACAGTACCTTCGATACTAATTAGGACAGGTAACTGTAACTTCGATACTAATTATGACAAGGAACTGTAATTTCGATACAAATTATGTCAGGTAACTGTAACTTCATTACTAATTATGACAAGAAACTGTAACATCGATACTAATTATGACAGGTTACAGTAACTTCGATACTAATTAAGACAAGTAACTGTAACTTGGATACTAATTATGACCGGTAACTGTAACTTCGTTACTAATTATGACAAGTAACTGTAATTTCGATACAAATTTTGGCAGGTAACTGTAACATAGATACCAATTACGACAGGTAACTGTAACTTCGATACTAATTATGGCAAGGAACTGTAATTTGGATACAAATTATGGCATGTAACTGTAACTTCAATACTAACTATGACAGGTTACAGTAACGTCGATACTAATTATGACAAGTAACAGTACCTTCGATGCTAATTATGACAGGTTACTGTAACTTCTATACTAATTATGACAAGGAACTGTAATTTCGATACAATTTATGGCAGGTAACTGTTACTTCGTTTCTAATTATGACAAGTAACAGTAATTTCGATACAAATTTTGGCACGTAACTGTAACTTCGATACTAATTATGACAAGTCCCTGTAATTTCGATACAATGATGATGTTGATAATTGTTGTTTTAAGGGGCCTAACATCGAGGTTATCGGCCCCAATTTCGATACAAATTATGGCAGGTAACTGTAACTTCCATACTAATTATGACAGGTAACAGTAACTTCGATACTAATTATGACAGGAAACTGTAACTTCGTTACTAATTATGACAAGTAACTGTAATTTCGATACAAATTATGACAGGTAACTGTATCTTCGTTACTAATTATGACAAGTAACAGTACCTTCGATGCTAATTATGACAGTTAACTGTAACTTCGTTACTAATTATGACAACGAACTGTAATTTCGATACAAATTATGGCAGGTAACTGTAACTTCGTTACTAATTATGACAAGTAACAGTAACTTCGATACAAATTTTGGCAGGTAACAGTAACATCGATAGTTATTATGACAGGTAATAGTAACTTCGATACTAATTATGACAAGTAACTGTAACTTCGATACTAATTATGACAGGTAACTGTAACTTCGTTACTAATTATGACAAGTAACTGTAATTTCGATACAAATTATGGCAGGTAACTGTAACTTCGATACTAATGATGACAGGTAACAGTAACTTCGATACTAATTATGACAAGTAACTATAACTTCGATACAAATTATGACAGGTAACAGTAACTTCGATATTAATTATGACAGGTAACTGTAACTTCGTTACTAATTATGACAAGTAACTTTAATTTCGATACTAATTATGGCAGGTAACTGTAACTTCGTTACTAAATATGACAAGTCCCTGTAATTTCGATACAAATTATGGCAGGTAACTGTAACTTCGATACTAATTATGACAAGTAACTGTAACTTCCATACTAATTATGACAGGTAACTGTAACTTTGTTACTAATTATGACAAGTAACTGTAATTTCGATACAAATATTGGCAGGTAACTGTAACCTCGATACTAATTATGAAAGGTAACTGTAACTCCGATACTAATTACGACAAGTAACTGTAACTTCGATACTAATTATGACAGGTATCTTTAACTTCGTTACTAATTATGACAAGTAACTCTAATTTCGATACAAATTATGGCAGGTATCTGTAACTTCGATACTATTTATGGCAGGTAACTGTAACTTCGATACATATTATGAGAGGTAACAGTAACTTCGATACTAATTATGACAGGTAACTGTAACTTCGATACTTATTATGATAAGTAACTGTAACTTCGATACTAATTACGACAAGTAACTGTAACTTCGATACTAATTATGACAGGTAACATTAACTTCGATATTAATTATGACAAGTAACAGTAACTTCGATATTAATTTAGACAAGTTACTGTAATTTCGATACAAATTTTGGCTGGTAACTGTAACTTCGATACTAATTATGACAGGTAACAGTAACTTTGATACTAATTATGACAAGTAACTGTAACTTCGATACTAATTATGGCAGGTAACTGTAACATCGTTACTAATTAGGACAAGTAACTGTAATTTCGATACAAATTATGGCAGGTAACTGTATCGTCGATACTAATTATGACAGGTAACAGTAACATCGATACTAATTATGGCAGGTAACTTTAACGTCGATACTAATTATGACAGGTAACAGTAACTTCGATACTAATTATGACAAGTAACTGTAACTTCGATACTAATTATGACAGGTAACTGTAATTTCGTTACTAATTATGACAAGTAACTGTAATTTCGTTACAAATTATGGCAGGTAATTGTAATTTCGATACTAATTATGACAGGTAACAGTAGCATCGATACTAATTAGGACAAGTAACAAAAACTTCCATACTAATTAAGACATGTAACTGTAACTTCGATACTAATTATGACCGGTAACTGTAACTTCGTTACTAATTATGACAAGTAACTGTAATTTCGATACAAATTTTGGCAGGTAACTGTAACATAGATACTAATTATGACAGGTAACAGTAACTTCGATACTAATTATGACAAGTAACTGTAACATCGATACTAATTATGACAGGAGACTGTAACTTCGTTACTAATTATGACAAGTAACTATAATTTCGATACATATTATGACAGGTAACTGTAACTTCGTTACTAATTATGACAAGTAACTGTAATTTCGATGCAAATTATGACAGGTAACTGGAACTTCGTTACTAATTATGACAAGTAACTGTAATTTCGATACAAATTATGGCAGGTAACAGTACCTTCGATACTAATTATGACAGGTAACTGTAACTTCGATACTAATTATGACAAGGAACTGTAATTTCGATACAAATTATGTCAGGTAACTGTAACTTCATTACTAATTGTGACAAGAAACTGTAACATCGATACTAATTATGACAGGTAACAGTAACTTCGATACTAATTATGACAAGTAACTGTAACATCGATACTAATTATGACAGGAGACTGTAACTTCGTTACTAATTGTGACAAGTGACTATAATTTCGATACATATTATGACAGGTAACTGTAACTTCGTTACTAATTATGACATGTAACTGTAATTTCGATACAAATTATGGCAGGTAACGGTTCCTTCGATACTAATTATGACAGGTAACTGTAACTTCGATACTAATTATGGCAAGGAACTGTAATTTGGATACAAATTATGGCATGTAACTGTAACTTCAATACTAACTATGACAGGTTACAGTAACGTCGATACTAATTATGACAAGTAACAGTACCTTCGATGCTAATTATGACAGGTTACTGTAACTTCGATACTAATTATGACAAGGAACTGTAATTTCGATACAATTTATGGCAGGTAACTGTTACTTCGTTTCTAATTATGACAAGTAACTGTAATTTCGATACAAATTTTGGCAGGTAACTGTAACTTCGATACTAATTATGACAAGTCCCTGTAATTTCGATACAATGATGATGTTGATAATTGTTGTTTTAAGGGGCCTAACATCGAGGTTATCGGCCCCAATTTCGATACAAATTACGGCAGGTAACTGTAACTTCCATACTAATTATGACAGGTAACAGTAACTTCGATACTAATTATGACAGGAAACTGTAACTTCGTTACTAATTATGACAAGTAACTGTAATTTCGATACAAATTATGACAGGTAACTGTATCTTCGTTACTAATTATGACAAGTAACAGTACGTTCGATGCTAATTATGACAAGTAACTATAACTTCGATACAAATTATGACAGGTAACTGTAACTTCGATACTAATTATGACAGGTAACTGCAAATTCGTTACTAATTATGACAAGTAACTGTAATTTCGATACTAATTATGGCAGGTAACTGTAACTTCGTTACTAATTATGAGAAGTAACTGTAATTTCGATGCAAATTATGACAGGTAACTGTAACTTCGTTACTAATTATGACAAGTAACTGTAATTTCGATACAAATTATATCAGGTAACAGTACCTTCGATACTAATTATGACAGGTAACTGTAACTCCGATACTAATTATGACAAGGAACTGTAATTTCGATACAAATTATGTCAGGTAACTGTATCTTTATTACTAATTATGACAAGAAACTATAACATCGATACTAATTATGACAGGTAACTGTAACTTCGATACTTATTATGATAAGTAACTGTAACTTCGATACTAATTACGACAAGTAACTGTAACTTCGATACTAATTATGACAGGTAACAGTAACTTCGATATTAATTATGACAAGTAACAGTAACTTCGATATTAATTTAGACAAGTTACAGTAATTTCGATACAAATTTTGGCAGGTAACTGTAACTTCGATACTAATTATGACAGGTAACAGTAACATCGATACTAATTATGACAGGTAATAGTAACTTCGATACTAATTATGACAAGTAACTGTAACTTCGATACTAATCATGACAGGTAACTGTAACTTCGTTACTAATTATGACAAGTAACTGTAATTTCGATACAAATTATGGCAGGTAACTGTAACTTCGATACTAATGATGACAGGTAACAGTAACTTCGATACTAATTATGACAAGTAACTATAACTTCGATACAAATTATGACAGGTAACTGTAACTTCGAAATTAATTATGACAAGAAACTCTAACTTCGTTACTAATTATGACAAGTAACTGTAATTTTGAATAAAAAATTTGGTAGGTAACTGTAACTTCAATACTAATTATGACAGGTAACAGTAACTTCGATATTAATTATGACAGGTAACTGTAAATTCGTTACTAATTATGACAAGTAACTTTAATTTCGATACTAATTATGGCAGGTAACTGTAACTTCGTTACTAAATATGACAAGTCCCTGTAATTTCGATACAAATTATGGCAGGTAACTGTAACTTCGATACTAATTATGACAAGTAACTGTAACTTCCATACTAATTATGACAGGTAACTGTAACTTTGTTACTAATTATGACAAGTAACTGTAATTTCGATACAAATTTTGGCAGGTAACTGTAACCTCGATACTAATTATGACAGGTAACAGTAACTTCGATACTAATTATGACAAGTAACTGTAACTTCGATACTAATTATGACAGGTATCTTTACCTTCGTTACTAATTATGACAAGTAACTGTAATTTCGATACAAATTATGGCAGGTATCTGTAACTTCGATACTAATTATGGCAGGTAACTGTAACTTCGATACATATTATGAGAGGTAACAGTAACTTCGATACTAATTATGACAGGTAACTGCAACTTCGTTACTAATTATGACAAGTAACTGTAATTTCGATACTAATTATGGCAGGTAACTGTAACTTCGTTACTAATTATGAGAAGTAACTGTAATTTCGATGCAAATTATGACAGGTAACTGTAACTTCGTTACTAATTATGACAAGTAACTGTAATTTCGATACAAATTATATCAGGTAACAGTACCTTCGATACTAATTATGACAGGTAACTGTAACTCCGATACTAATTATGACAAGGAACTGTAATTTCGATACAAATTATGTCAGGTAACTGTAACTTTATTACTAATTATGACAAGAAACTATAACATCGATACTAATTATGACAGGTAACTGTAACTTCGATACTTATTATGATAAGTAACTGTAACTTCGATACTAATTACGACAAGTAACTGTAAATTCGATACTAATTATGACAGGTAACAGTAACTTCGATATTAATTATGACAAGTAACAGTAACTTCGATATTAATTTAGACAAGTTACAGTAATTTCGATACAAATTTTGGCAGGTAACTGTAACTTAGATACTAATTATGACAGGTAACAGTAACTTTGATACTAATTATGACAAGTAACTGTAACTTCGATACTAATTATGGCAGGTAACTGTAACATCGTTACTAATTAGGACAAGTAACTGTAATTTCGATACAAATTATGGCAGGTAACGTATCGTCGATACTAATTATGACAGGAAACAGTAACATCGATACTAATTATGGCAGGTAACTTTAACGTCGATACTAATTATGACAGGTAACAATAACTTCGATACTAATTATGACAAGTAACTGTAACTTCGATACTAATTAAGACAGGTAACTGTAATTTCGATACTAATTATGACAGGTAACAGTAACATCGATACTAATTAGGACAAGTAACAAAAACTTCGATACTAATTAAGACAAGTAACTGTAACATCGATACTAATTATGATCGGTAACTGTAAGTTCGTTACTAATTATGACAAGTAACTGTAATTTCGATACAAATTTTGGCAGGTAACTGTAACATAGATACTAATTATGACAGGTAACAGTAACTTCGATACTAATTATGACAAGTAACTGTAACATCGATACTAATTATGACAGGAGACTGTAACTTCGTTACAAATTATGGCAGTTAATTGTAATTTCGATACTAATTATGACAGGTAACAGTAACATCGATACTAATTAGGACAAGTAACAAAAACTTCCATATTAATTAAGACAAGTAACTGTAACTTCGATACTAATTATGACCGGTAACTGTAACTTCGTTACTAATTATGACAAGTAACTGTAATTTCGATACAAATTTTGGCAGGTAACTGTTACATAGATACTAATTATGACAGGTAACAGTAACTTCGATACTAATTATGACAAGTAACTGTAACATCGATACTAATTATGACAGGAGACTGTAACTTCGTTACTAATTATGACAAGTAACTATAATTTCGATACATATTATGACAGGTAACTGTAACTTCGTTACTAATTATGACAAGTAACTGTAATTTCGATGCAAATTATGACAGGTAACTGGAACTTCGTTACTAATTATGACAAGTTACTGTTATTTCGATACAAATTATGGCAGGTAACAGTACCTTCGATACTAATTATGACAGGTAACTGTAACTTCGATACTAATTATGACAAGGAACTGTAATTTCGATACAAATTATGTCAGGTAACTGTAACTTCATTACTAATTATGACAAGAAACTGTAACATCGATACTAATTATGACAGGTAACAGTAACTTCGATACTAATTAAGACAAGTAACTGTAACTTGGATACTAATTATGACCGGTAACTGTAACTTCGTTACTAATTATGACAAGTAACTGTAATTTCGATACAAATTTTGGCAGGTAACTGTCACATAGATACTAATTATGACAGGTAACAGTAACTTCGATACTAATTATGACAAGTAACTGTAACATCGATACTAATTATGACAGGAGACTGTAACTTCGTTACTAATTATGACAAGTGACTATAATTTCGATACATATTATGACAGGTAACTGTAACTTCGTTACTAATTATGACATGTAACTGTAATTTCGTTACAAATTATGGCAGATAATTGTAATTTCGATACTAATTATGACAGGTAACAGTAACATCGATACTAATTAGGACAAGTAACAAAAACTTCCATACTAATTAAGACAAGTAACTGTAACTTCGATACTAATTATGACAGGTAACAGTAACTTTGATACTAATTATGACAAGTAACTGTAACTTCGATACTAATTATGGCAGGTAACTGTAACATCGTTACTAATTAGGACAAGTAACTGTAATTTCGATACAAATTATGGCAGGTAACTGTATCGTCGATACTAATTATGACTGGAAACAGTAACATCGATACTAATTATGGCAGGTAACTTTAACGTCGATACTAATTATGACAGGTAACAGTAACTTCGATACTAATTATGACAAGTAACTGTAACTTCGATACTAATTAAGACAGGTAACTGTAATTTCGATACTAATTATGACAGGTAACAGTAACATCGATACTAATTAGGACAAGTAACAAAAACTTCGATACTAATTAAGACAAGTAACTGTAACTTCGATACTAATTATGATCGGTAACTGTAACTTCGTTACTAATTATGACAAGTAACTGTAATTTCGATACAAATTTTGGCAGGTAACTGTAACATAGATACTAATTATGACAGGTAACAGTAACTTCGATACTAATTATGACAAGTAACTGTAACTTGGATACTAATTATGACCGGTAACTGTAACTTCGTTACTAATTATGACAAGTAACTGTAACTTCGATACTAATTATGGCCGGTAACTGTAACATCGTTACTAATTAGGACAAGTAACTGTAATTTCGATACAAATTATGGCAGGTAACTGTATCGTCGATACTAATTATGACAGGAAACAGTAACATCGATACTAATTATGGCAGGTAACTTTAACGTCGATACTAATTATGACAGGTAACAGTAACTTCGATACTAATTATGACAAGTAACTGTAACTTCGATACTAATTAAGACAGGTAACTGTAATTTCGATACAAATTATGTCAGGTAACTGTAACTTCATTACTAATTATGACAAGAAACTGTAACATCGATACTAATTATGACAGGTAACAGTAACTTCGATACTAATTAAGACAAGTAACTGTAACTTGGATACTAATTATGACCGGTAACTGTAACTTCGTTACTAATTATGACAAGTAACTGTAATTTCGATACAAATTTTGGCAGGTAACTGTAACATAGATACTAATTATGACAGGTAACAGTAACTTCGATACTAATTATGACAAGTAACTGTAACATCGATACTAATTATGACAGGAGACTGTAACTTCGTTACTAATTATGACAAGTGACTATAATTTCGATACATATTATGACAGGTAACTGTAACTTCGTTACTAATTATGACATGTAACTGTAATTTCGATACAAATTATGGCAGGTAACGGTTCCTTCGTTACTAATTATGACAGGTAACTGTAACTTCGATACTAATTATGGCAAGGAACTGTAATTTGGATACAAATTTTGGCATGTAACTGTAACTTCAATACTAACTATGACAGGTTACAGTAACGTCGATACTAATTATGACAAGTAACAGTACCTTCGATGCTAATTATGACAGGTTACTGTAACTTCGATACTAATTATGACAAGGAACTGTAATTTCGATACAATTTATGGCAGGTAACTGTTACTTCGTTTCTAATTATGACAAGTAACTGTAATTTCGATACAAATTTTGGCAGGTAACTGTAACTTCGATACTAATTATGACAAGTCCCTGTAATTTCGATACAATGATGATGTTGATAATTGTTGTTTTAAGGGGCCTAACATCGAGGTTATCGGCCCCAATTTCGATACAAATTACGGCAGGTAACTGTAACTTCCATACTAATTATGACAGGTAACAGTAACTTCGATACTAATTATGACAGGAAACTGTAACTTCGTTACTAATTATGACAAGTAACTGTAATTTCGATACAAATTATGACAGGTAACTGTATCTTCGTTACTAATTAAGACAAGTAACAGTACCTTCGATGCTAATTATGACAGTTAACTGTAACTTCGATACTAATTATGACAACGAACTGTAATTTCGATACAAATTATGGCAGGTAACTGTAACTTCGTTACTAATTATGACAAGTAACAGTAATTTCGATACAAATTTTGGCAGGTAACAGTAACATCGATACTAATTATGTCAGGTAATAGTAACTTCGATACTAATTATGACAAGTAACTGTAACTTCGATACTAATTATGACAGGTAACTGTAACTTCGTTACCAATTATGACAAGTAACTGTAATTTCGATACAAATTATGGCAGGTAACTGTAACTTCGATACTAATGATGACAGGTAACAGTAACTTCGATACTAATTATGACAAGTAACTATAACTTCGATACAAATTATGACAGGTAACTGTAACTTCGAAATTAACTATGACAAGAAACTCTAACTTCGTTAATAATTATGACAAGTAACTGTAATTTTGAATAAAAAATTTGGTAGGTAACTGTAACTTCAATACTAATTATGACAGGTAACAGTAACTTCGATATTAATTATGACAGGTAACTGTAAATTCGTTACTAATTATGACAAGTAACTTTAATTTCGATACTAATTATGGCAGGTAACTGTAACTTCGTTACTAAATATGACAAGTCCCTGTAATTTCGATACAAATTATGGCAGGTAACTGTAACTTCGATACTAATTATGACAAGTAACTGTAACTTCCATACTAATTATGACAGGTAACTGTAACTTTGTTACTAATTATGACAAGTAACTGTAATTTCGATACAAATTTTGGCAGGTAACTGTAACCTCGATACTAATTATGACAGGTAACAGTAACTTCGATACTAATTATGACAAGTAACTGTAACTTCGATACTAATTATGACAGGTATCTTTACCTTCGTTACTAATTATGACAAGTAACTGTAATTTCGATACAAATTATGGCAGGTATCTGTAACTTCGATACTAATTATGGCAGGTAACTGTAACTTCGATACATATTATGAGAGGTAACAGTAACTTCGATACTAATTATGACAGGTACCTGCAACTTCGTTACTAATTATGACAAGTAACTGTAATTTCGATACTAATTATGGCAGGTAACTGTAACTTCGTTACTAATTATGAGAAGTAACTGTAATTTCGATGCAAATTATGACAGGTAACTGTAACTTCGTTACTAATTATGACAAGTAACTGTAATTTCGATACAAATTATATCAGGTAACAGTACCTTCGATACTAATTATGACAGGTAACTGTAACTCCGATACTAATTATGACAAGGAACTGTAATTTCGATACAAATTATGTCAGGAAACTGTAACTTTATTACTAATTATGACAAGAAACTATAACATCGATACTAATTATGACAGGTAACTGTAACTTCGATACTTATTATGATAAGTAACTGTAACTTCGATACTAATTACGACAAGTAACTGTAAATTCGATACTAATTATGACAGGTAACAGTAACTTCGATATTAATTATGACAAGTAACAGTAACTTCGATATTAATTTAGACAAGTTACAGTAATTTCGATACAAATTTTGGCAGGTAACTGTAACTTCGATACTAATTATGACAGGTAACAGTAACTTTGATACTAATTATGACAAGTAACTGTAACTTCGATACTAATTATGGCAGGTAACTGTAACATCGTTACTAATTAGGACAAGTAACTGTAATTTCGATACAAATTATGGCAGGTAACTGTATCGTCGATACTAATTATGACAGGAAACAGTAACATCGATACTAATTATGGCAGGTAACTTTAACGTCGATACTAATTATGACAGGTAACAGTAACTTCGATACTAATTATGACAAGTAACTGTAACTTCGATACTAATTAAGACAGGTAACTGTAATTTCGATACTAATTATGACAGGTAACAGTAACATCGATACTAATTAGGACAAGTAACAAAAACTTCGATACTAATTAAGACAAGTAACTGTAACTTCGATACTAATTATGATCGGTAACTGTAAGTTCGTTACTAATTATGACAAGTAACTGTAATTTCGATACAAATTTTGGCAGGTAACTGTAACATAGATACTAATTATGACAGGTAACAGTAACTTCGATACTAATTATGACAAGTAACTGTAACTTCGATACTAATTATGACAGGTAACTGTAATTTCGTTACTAATTATGACAAGTAACTGTAATTTCGTTACAAATTATGGCAGGTAATTGTAATTTCGATACTAATTATGACAGGTAACAGTAACATCGATACTAATTAGGACAAGTAACAAAAACTTCCATACTAATTAAGACAAGTAACTGTAACTTCGATACTAATTATGACCGGTAACTGTAACTTCGTTACTAATTATGACAAGTAACTGTAATTTCGATACAAATTTTGGCAGGTAACTGTTACATAGATACTAATTATGACAGGTAACAGTAACTTCGATACTAATTATGACAAGTAACTGTAACATCGATACTAATTATGACAGGAGACTGTAACTTCGTTACTAATTATGACAAGTAACTATAATTTCGATACATATTAAGACAGGTAACTGTAACTTCGTTACTAATTATGACAAGTAACTGTAATTTCGATGCAAATTATGACAGGTAACTGGAACTTCGTTACTAATTATGACAAGTTACTGTAATTTCGATACAAATTATGGCAGGTAACAGTACCTTCGATACTAATTATGACAGGTAACTGTAACTTCGATACTAATTATGACAAGGAACTGTAATTTCGATACAAATTATGTCAGGTAACTGTAACTTCATTACTAATTATGACAAGAAACTGTAACATCGATACTAATTATGACAGGTAACAGTAACTTCGATACTAATTAAGACAAGTAACTGTAACTTGGATACTAATTATGACCGGTAACTGTAACTTCGTTACTAATTATGACAAGTAACTGTAATTTCGATACAAATTTTGGCAGGTAACTGTAACATAGATACTAATTATGACAGGTAACAGTAACTTCGATACTAATTATGACAAGTAACTGTAACATCGATACTAATTATGACAGGAGACTGTAACTTCGTTACTAATTATGACAAGTGACTATAATTTCGATACATATTATGACAGGTAACTGTAACTTCGTTACTAATTATGACATGTAACTGTAATTTCGATACAAATTATGGCAGGTAACGGTTCCTTCGATACTAATTATGACAGGTAACTGTAACTTCGATACTAATTATGGCAAGGAACTGTAATTTGGATACAAATTATGGCATGTAACTGTAACTTCAATACTAACTATGACAGGTTACAGTAACGTCGATACTAATTATGACAAGTAACAGTACCTTCGATGCTAATTATGACAGGTTACTGTAACTTCGTTACTAATTATGACAAGGAACTGTAATTTCGATACAATTTATGGCAGGTAACTGTTACTTCGTTTCTAATTATGACAAGTAACTGTAATTTCGATACAAATTTTGGCAGGTAACTGTAACTTCGATACTAATTATGACAAGTCCCTGTAATTTCGATACAATGATGATGTTGATAATTGTTGTGTTAAGGGGCCTAACATCGAGGTTATCGGCCCCAATTTCGATACAAATTATGGCAGGTAACTGTAACTTCCATACTAATTATGACAGGTAACAGTAACTTCGATACTAATTATGACAGGAAACTGTAACTTCGTTACTAATTATGACAAGTAACTGTAATTTCGATACAAATTATGACAGGTAACTGTATCTTCGTTACTAATTATGACAAGTAACAGTACCTTCGATGCTAATTATGACAGTTAACTGTAACTTCGATACTAATTATGACAACGAACTGTAATTTCGATACAAATTATGGCAGGTAACTGTAACTTCGTTACTAATTATGACAAGTAACAGTAATTTCGATACAAATTTTGGCAGGTAACAGTAACATCGATACTAATTATGACAGGTAATAGTAACTTCGATACTAATTATGACAAGTAACTGTAACTTCGATACTAATTATGACAGGTAACTGTAACTTCGTTACTAATTATGACAAGTAACAGTAATTTCGATACAAATTATGGCAGGTAACTGTAACTTCGATACTAATGATGACAGGTAACAGTAACTTCGATACTAATTATGACAAGTAACTATAACTTCGATACAAATTATGACAGGTAACTGTAACTTCGAAATTAATTATGACAAGAAACTCTAACTTCGTTACTAATTATGACAAGTAACTGTAATTTTGAATAAAAAATTTGGTAGGTAATTGTAACTTCAATACTAATTATGACAGGTAACAGTAACTTCGATATTAATTATGACAGGTAACTGTAAATTCGTTACTAATTATGACAAGTAACTTTAATTTCGATACTAATTATGGCAGGTAACTGTAACTTCGTTACTAAATATGACGAGTCCCTGTAATTTCGATACAAATTATGGCAGGTAACTGTAACTTCGATACTAATTATGACAAGTAACTGTAACTTCCATACTAATTATGACAGGTAACTGTAACTTTGTTACTAATTATGACAAGTAACTGTAATTTCGATACAAATTTTGGCAGGTAACTGTAACCTCGATACTAATTATGACAGGTAACAGTAACTTCGATACTAATTATGACAAGTAACTGTAACTTCGATACTAATTATGACAGGTATCTTTACCTTCGTTACTAATTATGACAAGTAACTGTAATTTCGATACAAATTATGGCAGGTATCTGTAACTTCGATACTAATTATGGCAGGTAACTGTAATTTCGGTACATATTATGAGAGGTAACAGTAACTTCGATACTAATTATGACAGGTAACTGCAACTTCGTTACTAATTATGACAAGTAACTGTAATTTCGATACTAATTATGGCAGGTAACTGTAACTTCGTTACTAATTATGAGAAGTAACTGTAATTTCGATGCAAATTATGACAGGTAACTGTAACTTCGTTACTAATTATGACAAGTAACTGTAATTTCGATACAAATTATATCAGGTAACAGTACCTTCGATACTAATTATGACAGGTAACTGTAACTCCGATACTAATTATGTCGAGGAACTGTAATTTCGATACAAATTATGTCAGGTAACTGTAACTTTATTACTAATTATGACAAGAAACTATAACATCGATACTAATTATGACAGGTAACTGTAACTTCGATACTTATTATGATAAGTAACTGTAACTTCGATACTAATTACGACAAGTAACTGTAACTTAGATACTAATTATGACAGGTAACAGTAACTTCGATATTAATTATGACAAGTAACAGTAACTTCGATATTAATTTAGACAAGTTACAGTAATTTCGATACAAATTTTGGCAGGTAACTGTAACTTCGATACTAATTATGACAGGTAACAGTAACTTTGATACTAATTATGACAAGTAATTGTAACTTCGATACTAATTATGGCAGGTAACTGTAACATCGTTACTAATTAGGACAAGTAACTGTAATTTCGATACAAATTATGGCAGGTAACTGTATCGTCGATACTAATTATGACAGGAAACAGTAACATCGATACTAATTATGGCAGGTAACTTTAACGTCGATACTAATTATGACAGGTAACAGTAACTTCGATACTAATTATGACAAGTAACTGTAACTTCGATACTAATTAAGACAGGTAACTGTAATTTCGATACTAATTATGACAGGTAACAGTAACATCGATACTAATTAGGACAAGTAACAAAAACTTCGATACTAATTAGGACAAGTAACAAAAACTTCGATACTAATTAAGACAAGTAACTGTAACTTCGATACTAATTATGATCGGTAACTGTAACTTCGTTACTAATTATGACAAGTAACTGTAATTTCGATACAAATTTTGGCAGGTAACTGTAACATAGATACTAATTATGACAGGTAACAGTAACTTCGATACTAATTATGACAAGTAACTGTAACTTCGATACTAATTATGACAGGTAACTGTAATTTCGTTACTAATTATGACAAGTAACTGTAATTTCGTTACAAATTATGGCAGGTAATTGTAATTTCGATACTAATTATGACAGGTAACAGTAACATCGATACTAATTAGGACAAGTAACAAAAACTTCCATACTAATTAAGACAAGTAACTGTAACTTCGATACTAATTATGACCGGTAACTGTAACTTCGTTACTAATTATGACAAGTAACTGTAATTTCGATACAAATTTTGGCAGGTAACTGTAACATAGATACTAATTATGACAGGTAACAGTAACTTCGATACTAATTATGACAAGTAACTGTAACATCGATACTAATTATGACAGGAGACTGCAACTTCGTTACTAATTATGACAAGTAACTATAATTTCGATACATATTATGACAGGTAACTGTAACTTCGTTACTAATTATGACAAGTAACTGTAATTTCGATGCAAATTATGACAGGTAACTGGAACTTCGTTACTAATTATGACAAGTTACTGTAATTTCGATACAAATTATGGCAGGTAACAGTACCTTCGATACTAATTATGACAGGTAACTGTAACTTCGATACTAATTATGACAAGGAACTGTAATTTCGATACAAATTATGTCAGGTAACTGTAACTTCATTACTAATTATGACAAGAAACTGTAACATCGATACTAATTATGACAGGTAACAGTAACTTCGATACTAATTAAGACAAGTAACTGTAACTTGGATACTAATTATGACCGGTAACTGTAACTTCGTTACTAATTATGACAAGTAACTGTAATTTCGATACAAATTTTGGCAGGTAACTGTAACATAGATACTAATTATGACAGGTAACAGTAACTTCGATACTAATTATGACAAGTAACTGTAACATCGATACTAATTATGACAGGAGACTGTAACTTCGTTACTAATTATGACAAGTGACTATAATTTCGATACATATTATGACAGGTAACTGTAACTTCGTTACTAATTATGACATGTAACTGTAATTTCGATACAAATTATGGCAGGTAACGGTTCCTTCGATACTAATTATGACAGGTAACTGTAACTTCGATACTAATTATGGCAAGGAACTGTAATTTGGATACAAATTTTGGCATGTAACTGTAACTTCAATACTAACTATGACAGGTTACAGTAACGTCGATACTAATTATGACAAGTAACAGTACCTTCGATGCTAATTATGACAGGTTACTGTAACTTCGATACTAATTATGACAAGGAACTGTAATTTCGATACAATTTATGGCAGGTAACTGTTACTTCGTTTCTAATTATGACAAGTAACTGTAATTTCGATACAAATTTTGGCAGGTAACTGTAACTTCGATACTAATTATGACAAGTCCCTGTAATTTCGATACAATGATGATGTTGATAATTGTTGTTTTAAGGGGCCTAACATCGAGGTTATCGGCCCCAATTTCGATACAAATTACGGCAGGTAACTGTAACTTCCATACTAATTATGACAGGTAACAGTAACTTCGATACTAATTATGACAGGAAACTGTAACTTCGTTACTAATTATGACAAGTAACTGTAATTTCGATACAAATTTTGACAGGTAACTGTATCTTCGTTACTAATTAAGACAAGTAACAGTACCTTCGATGCTAATTATGACAGTTAACTGTAACTTCGATACTAATTATGACAACGAACTGTAATTTCGATACAAATTATGGCAGGTAACTGTAACTTCGTTACTAATTATGACAAGTAACAGTAATTTCGATACAAATTTTGGCAGGTAACAGTAACATCGATACTAATTATGACAGGTAATAGTAACTTCGATACTAATTATGACAAGTAACTGTAACTTCGATACTAATTATGACAGGTAACTGTAACTTCGTTACTAATTATGACAAGTAACTGTAATTTCGATACAAATTATGGCAGGTAACTGTAACTTCGATACTAATGATGACAGGTAACAGTAACTTCGATACTAATTATGACAAGTAACTATGACTTCGATACAAATTATGACAGGTAACTGTAACTTCGAAATTAATTATGACAAGAAACTCTAACTTCGTTACTAATTATGACAAGTAACTGTAATTTTGAATAAAAAATTTGGTAGGTAACTGTAACTTCAATACTAATTATGACAGGTAACAGTAACTTCGATATTAATTATGACAGGTAACTGTAAATTCGTTACTAATTATGACAAGTAACTTTAATTTCGATACTAATTATGGCAGGTAACTGTAACTTCGTTACTAAATATGACAAGTCCCTGTAATTTCGATACAAATTATGGCAGGTAACTGTAACTTCGATACTAATTATGACAAGTAACTGTAACTTCCATACTAATTATGACAGGTAACTGTAACTTTGTTACTAATTATGACAAGTAACTGTAATTTCGATACAAATTTTGGCAGGTAACTGTAACCTCGATACTAATTATGACAGGTAACAGTAACTTCGATACTAATTATGACAAGTAACTGTAACTTCGATACTAATTATGACAGGTATCTTTACCTTCGTTACTAATTATGACAAGTAACTGTAATTTCGATACAAATTATGGCAGGTATCTGTAACTTCGATACTAATTATGGCAGGTAACTGTAACTTCGATACATATTATGAGAGGTAACAGTAACTTCGATACTAATTATGACAGGTAACTGCAACTTCGTTACTAATTATGACAAGTAACTGTAATTTCGATACTAATTATGGCAGGTAACTGTAACTTCGTTACTAATTTTGAGAAGTAACTGTAATTTCGATGCAAATTATGACAGGTTACTGTAACTTCGTTACTAATTATGACAAGTAACTGTAATTTCGATACAAATTATATCAGGTAACAGTACCTTCGATACTAATTATGACAGGTAACTGTAACTCCGATACTAATTATGACAAGGAACTGTAATTTCGATACAAATTATGTCAGGTAACTGTAACTTTATTACTAATTATGACAAGAAACTATAACATCGATACTAATTATGACAGGTAACTGTAACTTCGATACTTATTATGATAAGTAACTGTAATTTAGATACTAATTACGACAAGTAACTGTAACTTCGATACTAATTATGACAGGTAACAGTAACTTCGATATTAATTATGACAAGTAACAGTAACTTCGATATTAATTTAGACATTTTACAGTAATTTCGATACAAATTTTGGCAGGTAACTGTAACTTCGATACTAATTATGACAGGTAACAGTAACTTTGATACTAATTATGACAAGTAACTGTAACTTCGATACTAATTATGGCAGGTAACTGTAACATCGTTACTAATTAGGACAAGTAACTGTAATTTCGATACAAATTATGGCAGGTAACTGTATCGTCGAAACTAATTATGACAGGAAACAGTAACATCGATACTAATTATGGCAGGTAACTTTAACGTCGATACTAATTATGACAGGTAACAGTAACTTCGATACTAATTATGACAAGTAACTGTAACTTCGATACTAATTAAGACAGGTAACTGTAATTTCGATACTAATTATGACAGGTAACAGTAACATCGATACTAATTAGGACAAGTAACAAAAACTTCGATACTAATTAAGACAAGTAACTGTAACTTCGATACTAATTATGGTCGGTAACTGTAACTTCGTTACTAATTATGACAAGTAACTGTAATTTCGATACAAATTTTGGCAGGTAACTGTAACATAGATACTAATTATGACAGGTAACAGTAACTTCGATACTAATTATGACAAGTAACTGTAACATCGATACTAATTATGACAGGAGACTGTAACTTCGTTACTAATTATGACAAGTAACTATAATTTCGATACATATTATGACAGGTAACTGTAACTTCGTTACTAATTATGACAAGTAACTGTAATTTCGATACAAATTATGACAGGTAACAGTACCTACGATACTAATTATGACAGGTAACTGTAACGTCGATACTAATTATTGCAAGGAACTGTAATTTGGATACAAATTATGGCATGTAACTGTAACTTCGATACTAATTATGACAGGTGACAGTAACTTCGATACTATTTATGTCAAGTAACTATAACTTCGATACAAACTATGACAGGTAACAGTGACTTCGTTACTAATTATGACAAGAAACTCTACCTTCGTTACTAATTATGACAAGTAACTGTAATTTTGATAAAAAATTATGGTAGGTAACTGTAACTTCAATACTAATTATGACAGGTAACAGTAACTTCGATACTAATTATGACAGGTAACTGTAACTTCGTTACCAATTATGACAAATAACTTTAATTTCGATACTAATTATGGCAGGTAACTCTAACTTCGTTACTAATTATGACAAGTCCCTGAAATTTCGATACAAATTATGCCAGGTAACTGTAACTTCGATACTAATTATGACAGGTAACAGTAACTTCGATACTAATTATGACAAGTAACTATAACTTCGATACTAATTATGACAAGTAACTGTAATTCGATACAAAGTATGGCAGGTAACTGTAACTTCGATACTAATTATGACAGGTAACTGTAACTTCGTTACTAATTATGACAAGTAACTGTAATTTCGATACTAATTATGGCAGGTAACTGTAACTTCGTTACTAATTATGAGAAGTAACTGTAATTTCGATGCAAATTATGACAGGTAACTGTAACTTCGTTACTAATTATGACAAGTAACTGTAATTTCGATACAAATTATATCAGGTAACAGTACCTTCGATACTAATTATGACAGGTAACTGTAACTCCGATACTAATTATGACAAGGAACTGTAATTTCGATACAAATTATGTCAGGTAACTGTAACTTTATTACTAATTATGACAAGAAACTATAACATCGATACTAATTATGACAGGTAACTGTAACTTCGATACTTATTATGATAAGTAACTGTAACTTCGATACTAATTACGACATGTAACTGTAACTTCGATACTAATTATGACAGGTAACAGTAACTTCGATATTAATTATGACAAGTAACAGTAACTTCGATATTAATTTAGACAAGTTACAGTAATTTCGATACAAATTTTGGCAGGTAACTGTAACTTCGATACTAATTATGACAGGTAACAGTAACTTTGATACTAATTATGACAAGTAACTGTAACTTCGATACTAATTATGGCAGGTAACTGTAACATCGTTACTAATTAGGACAAGTAACTGTAATTTCGATACAAATTATGGCAGGTAACTGTATCGTCGATACTAATTATGACAGGAAACAGTAACATCGATACTAATTATGGCAGGTAACTTTAACGTCGATACTAATTATGACAGGTAACAGTAACTTCGATACTAATTATGACAAGTAACTGTAACTTCGATACTAATTAAGACAGGTAACTGTAATTTCGATACTAATTATGACAGGTAACAGTAACATCGATACTAATTAGGACAAGTAACAAAAACTTCGATACTAATTAAGACAAGTAACTGTAACTTCGATACTAATTATGATCGGTAACTGTAACTTCGTTACTAATTATGACAAGTAACTGTAATTTCGATACAAATTTTGGCAGGTAACTGTAACATAGATACTAATTATGACAGGTAACAGTAACTTCGATACTAATTATGACAAGTAACTGTAACATCGATACTAATTATGACAGGAGACTGTAACTTCGTTACTAATTATGACAAGTAACTATAATTTCGATACATATTATGACAGGTAACTGTAACTTCGTTACTAATTATGACAAGTAACTGTAATTTCGATACAAATTATGACAGGTAACAGTACCTTCGATACTAATTATGGCATGTAACTGTAACTTCGATACTAATTATGACAGGTGACAGTAACTTCGATACTAATTATGTCAAGTAACTATAACTTCGATACAAACTATGACAGGTAACAGTGACTTCGTTACTAATTATGACAAGAAACTCTACCTTCGTTACTAATTATGACAAGTAACTGTAATTTTGATTAAAATTTATGGTAGGTAACTGTAACTTCAATACTAATTATGACAGGTAACAGTAACTTCGATACTAATTATGACAGGTAACTGTAACTTCGTTACCAATTATGACAAATAACTTTAATTTCGATACTAATTATGGCAGGTAACTCTAACTTCGTTACTAATTATGACAAGTCCCTGAAATTTCGATACAAATTATGGCAGGTAACTGTAACTTCGATACTAATTATGACAGGTAACAGTAACTTCGATACTAATTATGACAAGTAACTATAACTTCGATACTAATTATGACAAGTAACTGTAATTTCGATACAAATTATGGCAGGTAACTGTAACTTCGATACTAATTATGACAGGTAACTGTAACTTCGTTATTAATTATGACAAATAACTGTAATTTCGATACAAATTATGGCAGGTAACTGTAACTTCGATACTAATTATTACAGGTAACAGTAACTTCGATACTAATTATGACAAGTAACTATAACTTCGATACAAATTATGACAGGTAACTCTAACTTCGATACTAATTATGACAAGAGACTCTAACTTCGTTACTAATTATGACAAGTAACTGTAATTTTGATAAAAAATATGGTAGGTAACTCTAACTTCAATACTAATTATGACAGGTAACAGTAACGTCGATACTAATTATGATAAGTAACAGTACCTTCGATGCTAATTATGACAGGTAACTGTAACTTCGATACTAATTATGACAAGGAATTGTAATTTCGATACAAATTACGGCAGGTAACTGTAACTTCGTTACTAATTATGACAAGTAACTCTAATTTGGATACAAATGTTAACAGGTAACTGTAACTTCGATACTATTTATGACAAGTCCCTGTAATTTCGATACAAATTATGGCATGTAACTGTAACTTCCATACTAATTATGACAGGTAACAGTCAATTCGATACTAATTATGACAGGAAACTAACTTCGTTGCTAATTATGACAAGTAACTGTAATTTCGATACAAATTTGACAGGTAACTGTAACTTCGTTACTAATTATGGCAAGTAACAGTACCTTCGATGCTAATTATGACAGGTAAATGTAACTTCGATACTAATTATGACAAGGAACTGTAATTTCGATACAAATTATGGCAGGTAACTCTAACTTCGTTACTAATTGCGACAAGTAACTGTAATTTCGATACAAATTTTGGCAGGTAACTGTAACATCGATACTAATTATGACAGGTAACAGTAACTTCGATACTAATTATGACAAGTAACTGTAACTTCGATACTAATTATGACAGGTAACTGTAACTTCGTTACTAATTATGACAAGTAACTGTAATTGCGATACAAATTATGGCAGGTAACTGTAACTTCGATACTAATTATGACAGGTAACAGTAACTTCGATATTAATTATGACAAGTAACTATAACTTCGATACAATTTATGACAGGTAACTGTAACTTCGATACTAATTATGACAAGAAACTCTAACTTCGTTACTAATTATGACAAGTAACCGTAATTTTGATTAAAAAATTCGGTAGGTAACTGTAACTTCAATACTAATTATGACAGGTAACAGTAACTTCGATACTAATTATGACAGGTAACTGTAACTTCGTTACTAATTTTGACAAGTAACTTTAATTTCGATACTAATTATGGCAGGTAACTGTAACTTCGTTACTAATTATGACAAGTCCCTGTAATTTCGATACAAATTATGGCAGGTAACTGTAACTTCGATACTAATTATGACAAGTAACTGTAACTTCCATACTAATTACGACAGGTAACTGTAACTTCGATACTAATTATGACAGGTAACTGTAACTTCGTTACTAATTATGACATGTGACTGTAATTTCGATTCAAATTATGGCAGGTAACTGTAACTTCGATACTAATTATGGCACGTAACTGTAACTTCGATACTAATTATGACAGGTAACAGTCACTTCGATACTAATCATGACAGGAAACTGTAACCTCGTTACTAATTATGACAAGTAACTGTAATTTCGATACAAATTTGACAGGTAACTGTAACATCGTTACTAATTATGACAAGTAACAGTACCTTCGATGCTAATTATGACAGGTAACTGTAACTCCGATACTAATTATGACAAGGAACTGTAATTTCGATATAAATTAAGCCAGGTAACTTTAACTTCGTTGCTAATTATGAAAGGTAACTGTAATTTCGATACAAATTTTGGCAGGTAACTGTAACTTCGATACTAATTATGACAAGAAACTCTAACTTCGTTACTAATTACGACAAGTAACCGTAATTTTGATTAAAAAATTTGGTAGGTAACTGTAACTTCAATACTAATTATGACAGGTAACAGTAACTTCGATACTAATTATGACAGGTAACTGTAACTTCGTTACTAATTATGACAAGTAACTTTAATTTCGATACTAATTATGGCAGGTAACTGTAACTTCGTTACTAATTATGGCAGGTAACTGTAACTTCGATACATATTATGAGAGGTAACAGTAACTTCGATACTAATTATGACAGGTAACTGCAACTTCGTTACTAATTATGACAAGTTACTGTAATTTCGATACTAATTATGGCAGGTAACTGTAACTTCGTTACTAATTATGAGAAGTAACTGTAATTTCGATGCAAATTATGACAGGTAACTGGAACTTCGTTACTAATTATGACAAGTAACTGTAATTTCGATACAAATTATGGCAGGTAACAGTACCTTCGATACTAATTATGACAGGTAATTGTAACTTCGATACTAATTATGACAAGGAACTGTAATTTCGATACAAATTATGTCAGGTGACTGTAACTTCATTACTAATTATGACAAGAAACTGTAACATCGATACTAATTATGACAGGTAACAGTAATTTCGATACTAATTAAGACAAGTAACTGTAACTTCGATACTAATTATGACCGGTAACTGTAACTTCGTTACTAATTATGACAAGTAACTGTAATTTCGATACAAATTTTGGCAGGTAACGGTACCTTCGATACTAATTATGACAGGTAACTGTAACTTCGATACTTATTATGACAAGGAACAGTAATTTCGATACAAATTATGGCAGGTAACGGTACATTCGATACTAATTATGACAGGTAACTGTAACTTCGATACTAATTATGGCAAGGAACTGTAATTTGGATACAAATTATGGCATGTAACTGTAACTTCGATACTAATTATGACAGGTGACAGTAACTTAGATACTAATTATGTCAAGTAACTATAACTCCGATGCAAATTATGACAGGTAACAGTGACTTCGATACTAATTATGACAAGAAACTCTACCTTCGTTACTAATTATGACAAGTAACTGTAATTTTGATAAAAAATTATGGGAGGTAACTGTTACTTCAATACTAATTATGACAGGTAACAGTAAGTTCGATACTAATTATGACAGGTAACTGTAACTTCGTTACCAATTATGACAAATAACTTAATTTCGATACTAATTATGGCAGGTAACTGTAACTTCGTTACTAATTATGACAAGTCCCTGAAATTTCGATACAAATTATGGCAGGTAACTGTAACTTCAATACTAATTATGACAAGTAACTGTAACTTCGATACTAATTATGACAAGTAACTGTAATTTCGATACAAATTATGGCAGGTAAGTGTAACTTCGATACTAATTATGACAGGTAACTGTAACTTCGTTACTAATTATGACAAGTAACAGTAATTTCGATACAAATTATGGCAGGTGACTGTAACGTCGATACTAATTATGACAGGTAACAGTAACTTCGATACTAATTATGACAAGTAACTATAACTTCGATACAAATTATGACAGGTAACTGTAACATCGATACTAATTATGACAAGGAACGGTTATTTCGATACCAATTATGGCAGGTAACTGTAACTTCGTTACTTATTATGACAAGTAACTGTAATTTCGATACAAATTTTGGCAGGTAACTGTAACTTCGATACTAATTATGACAGGTAACAGTAACTTCGATTCTAATTATGACAAGTAACTGTAACTTCGATACTAATTATGACAGGTAACTGTAACTTCGTTACTAATTATGACAAGTAACTGTAATTGCGATACAAATTATGGCAGGTAACTGTAACTTCGAAACTAATTATGACAAGAAACTCTAACTTCGTTACTAATTATGACAAGTAACTTTAATTTCGATACTAATTATGGCAGGTATCTGTAACTTCGTTACTAATTATGACAAGTCCCTGTTATTTCGATACAAATTATGGCAGGTAACTGTAACTTCGATACTAATAATGACAAGTAACTGTAACTTCCATACTAATTACGACAGGTAACTGTAACTTCGTTACTAATTATGGCAAGTAACTGTAATTTCGATACAAATTTTGGTAGGTAACTGTAACCTCGATACTAATTATGACAGGTAACAGTAACTTCGATACTAATTATGACAAGTAACTGTAAATTCGATACTAATTATGACAGGTAACTGTAACTTCGTTACTAATTATGACATGTGACTGTAATTTCGATACAAATTATGGCAGGTAACTGTAACTTCGATACTAATTATGGCACGTAACTGTAACTTCGATACTAATTATGACAGGTAACAGTCACTTCGATACTAATTATGACAGGAAACTGTAACTTCGTTACTAATTATGACAAGTAACTGTAATTTCGATACAAATTTGACAGGTAACTGTAACATCGTTACTAATTAAGACAAGTAACAGTACCTTCGATGCTAATTATGACAGGTAACTGTAACTTCGATACTTATTATGACAAGGAACTGTAATTTCGATACAAATTATGCCAGGTAACTGTAACTTCGTTACTAAATATGAAAGGTAACTGTAATTTCGATACAAATTTTGGCAGGTAACTGTAACTTCGATACTAATTATGACAGGTAACAGTAACTTCGATACTAATTATGACGAGTAACTGTAATTTCGATACTAATTATGACAGGTAACTGTAACTTCGTTACTAATTCTGACAAGTAACTGTAATTGCGATACAAATTATGGCAGGTAACTGTAACTTCGATACTAATTATGACAGGTAACAGTAACTTCGATACTAATTATGACAAGTAACTATAACTTCGATACAAATTATGACAGGTAACTGTAACTTCGTTACTAATTATGAAAAGTAACTGTAATTGCGGTACAAATTATGGCAGGTAACTGTAACTTCGATACTAATTATGACAAGAAACTCTAACTTCGTTAATAATTATGACAAGTATCCGTAATTTTGATTAAAAAATTTGGTAGGTAACTGTAACTTCAATACTAATTATGACAGGTAACAGTAACTTCGATACTAATTATGACAGGTAAATGTAACTTCGTTACTAATTATGACAAGTAACTTTCATTTCGATACTAATTATGGCAGGTAACTGTAACTTCGTTACTAATTATGACAAGTCCCTGCAATTTCGATACAAATTATGGCAGGTAACTGTAACATCGATACTAATTATGACAGGTATCAGTAACTTCGATACTAATTATGACAGGTAACAGTAACTTCGATACTAATTATGGCAAGTAACAGTAACTTCGATACTAATTATGACAGGTAACTGTAACTTCGTTACTAATTATGACAAGTAACTTTAATTTCGATACTAATTATGGCAGGTAACTGTAACTTCGTTACTAATTATGACAAGTCCCTGCAATTTCGATACAAATTATGGCAGGTAACTGTAACTTCGATACTAATTATGACAGGTAACTGTAACTTCGAAACTAATTATGACAAATAACTGTAATTTCGATACTAATTATGACAGGTAACTGTAACTTCGTTACTAAATATAACATGTAACTGTAATTTCGATATAAATTATGGCAGGTAACTGTAACTTCGATACTAATTATGGCAGGTAACTGTAACTTCGATACTAATTATGAGAGGTAACAGTAACTTCGATACTAATTATGACAGGTAACTGCATCTTCGTTACTAATTATGACAAGTAACTGTAATTTCGATACTAATTATGGCAGGTAACTGTAACCTCGTTACTAATTATGAGAATTAACTGTAATTTCGATACAAATTATGGCAGGTAACTGAAATTTCAATACTAATTATGACAGGTGACAGTAACTTCGATATTAATTATGACAAGTAACTGTAACTTCGATACTAATTATGACAGGTAACTGTAGCTTCGTTACTAATTATGAAAGGTAACTCTAATTTCGATACAAATTATGGCAGGTAACTGTAACTTCGATACTAATTATGACAGGTATCAGTAACTTCGATACTAATTATGACAGGTAACAGTAACTTCGATACTAATTATGGCAAGTAACTGTAACTTCGGTACTAATTATGACAAGTAACTGTAATTTCGATACAAATTATGGCAGGTAACTGTAACTTCGATACTAATTATGACAGGTAACTGTAACTTCGATACTAATTATGACAAAATAACTGTAATTTCGATTCAAATTATGGCAGGTAACTGTAACTTCTTTACTAATTATGACAAGAAACTGTAATTTCGATACAAATGATGGCAGGTAACTGTAACTTCGATACTAATTATGACAGGTAACATTCACTTCGATACTAATTATGACAGAAAACAGTAACTTCGATACTAATTATGACAGGTAACAGTAACTTCGATACTAATTATGACAGGTAACAGTATCTTCGATACAAATTATGACAAGTAACTATAACTTCGATACAATTTATGACAGGTAACTGTAACTTCGATACTAATTATGACAAGAAACTCTAAATTCGATACTAATTATGACAAGAAACTCTAACTTCGTTACTAATTATGACAAGTAACTGTAATTTTGATAAAAAATTATGGTAGGTAACTGTAACTTCAATACTAATTATGACAGGTAACAGTAACTTCGATACTTATTATGACAGGTAACAGTAACTTCGTTACTAATTATGACAAGTTACTGTAATTTCGATACTAATTATGGCAGGTAACTGTAACTTCGTTACTAATTATGAGAAGTAACTGTAATTTCGATGCAAATTATGACAGGTAACTGGAACTTCGTTACTAATTATGACAAGTAACTGTAATTTCGATACAAATTATGGCAGGTAACAGTACCTTCGATACTAATTATGACAGGTAATTGTAACTTCGATACTAATTATGACAAGAAACTCTAACTTCGTTACTAATTATGACAAGTAACTTTAATTTCGATACTAATTATGGCAGGTAACTGTAACTTCGTTACTAATTATGGCAGGTAACTGTAACTTCGATACATATTATGAGAGGTAACAGTAACTTCGATACTAATTATGACAGAAAACAGTAACTTCGATACTAATTGTGACAGGTAACAGTAACTTCGATACTAATTATGACAGGTAACAGTATCTTCAATACAAATTATGACAAGTAACTATACCTTCGATACAAATTATGACAGGTAACTGTAACTTCGATACTAATTATGACAAGAAATTCTAACTTCGTTACTAATTATGACAAGTAACTTTAATTTCGATACTAATTATGGCAGGTAACTGTAACTTCGTTACTAATTATGGCAGGTAACTGTAACTTCGATAAATATTATGAGAGGTAACAGTAACTTCGATACTAATTATGACAGGTAACTGCAACTTCGTTACTAATTATGACAAGTTACTGTAATTTCGATACTAATTATGGCAGGTAACTGTAACTTCGTTACTAATTATGAGACGTAACTGTAATTTCGATGCAAATTATGACAGGTAACTGGAACTTCGTTACTAATTATGGCAAGTAACTGTAATTTCGATACAAATTATGGCAGGTAACAGTACCTTCGATACTAATTATGACAGGTAATTGTAACTTCGATACTAATTATGACAAGGAACTGTAATTTCGATACAAATTATGTCAGGTAACTGTAACTTCATTACTAATTATGACAAGAAACTGTAACATCGATACTAATTATGACAGGTAACAGTAATTTCGATACTAATTAAGACAAGTAACTGTAACTTCGATACTAATTATGACCGGTAACTGTAACTTCGTTACTAATTATGACAAGTAACTGTAATTGCGATACAAATTATGGCAGGTAACTGTAACTTCGATACTAATTATGACAAGAAACTCTAACTTCGTTACTAATTATGACAAGTAACTTTAATTTCGATACTAATTATGGCAGGTATCTGTAACTTCGTTACTAATTATGACAAGTCCCTGTTATTTCGATACAAATTATGGCAGGTAACTGTAACTTCGATACTAATAATGACAAGTAACTGTAACTTCCATACTAATTACGACAGGTAACTGTAACTTCGTTACTAATTATGGCAAGTAACTGTAATTTCGATACAAATTTTGGCAGGTAACTGTAACCTTGATACTAATTATGACAGGTAACAGTAACTTCGATACTAATTATGACAAGTAACTGTAAATTCGATACTAATTATGACAGGTAACTGTAACTTCGTTACTAATTATGACATGTGACTGTAATTTCGATACAAATTATGGCAGGTAACTGTAACGTCGATACTAATTATGGCACGTAACTGTAACTTCGATACTAATTATGACAGGTAACAGTCACTTCGATACTAATTATGACAGGAAACTGTAACTTCGTTACTAATTATGACAAGTAACTGTAATTTCGATACAAATTTGACAGGTAACTGTAACATCGTTACTAATTATGACAAGTAACAGTACCTTCGATGCTAATTATGACAGGTAACTGTAACTTCGATACTTATTATGACAAGGAACTGTAATTTCGATACAAATTATGCCAGGTAACTGTAACTTCGTTACTAAATATGAAAGGTAACTGTAATTTCGATACAAATTTTGGCAGGTAACTGTAACTTCGATACTAATTATGACAGGTAACAGTAACTTCGATACTAATTATGACGAGTAACTGTAACTTCGATACTAATTATGACAGGTAACTGTAACTTCGTTACTAATTCTGACAAGTAACAGTAATTGCGATACAAATTATGGCAGGTAACTTTAACTTCGATACTAATTATGACAGGTAACAGTTACTTCGATACTAATTATGACAAGTAACTATAACTTCGATACAAATTATGACAGGTAACTGTAACTTCGTTACTAATTATGACAAGTAACTGTAATTGCGATACAAATTATGGCAGGTAACTGTAACTTCGATACTAATTATGACAAGAAACTCTAACTTCGTTAATAATTATGACAAGTATCCGTAATTTTGATTAAAAAATTTTGTAGGTAACTGTAACTTCAATACTAATTATGACAGGTAACAGTAACTTCGATACTAATTATGACAGGTAACTGTAACTTCGTTACTAATTATGACAAGTAACTTTCATTTCGATACTAATTATGGCAGGTAACTGTAACTTCGTTACTAATTATGACAAGTCCCTGCAATTTCGATACAAATTATGGCAGGTAACTGTAACATCGATACTAATTATGACAGGTATCAGTAACTTCGATACTAATTATGACAGGTAACAGTAACTTCGATACTAATTATGGCAAGTAACAGTAACTTCGATACTAATTATGACAGGTAACTGTAACTTCGTTACTAATTATGACAAGTAACTTTAATTTCGATACTAATTATGGCAGGTAACTGTAACTTCGTTACTAATTATGACAAGTCCCTGCAATTTCGATACAAATTATGGCAGGTAACTGTAACTTCGATACTAATTATGACAGGTAACTGTAACTTTGAAACTATTTATGACAAATAACTGTAATTTCGATACTAATTATGACAGGTAACTGTAACTTCGTTACTAAATATAACATGTAACTGTAATTTCGATATAAATTATGGCAGGTAACTGTAACTTCGATACTAATTATGGCAGGTAACTGTAACTTCGATACTAATTATGAGAGGTAACAGTAACTTCGATACTAATTATGACAGGTAACTGCAATTTCGTTACTAATTATGACAAGTAACTGTAATTTCGATACTAATTATGGCAGGTAACTGTAACCTCGTTACTAATTATGAGAATTAACTGTAATTTCGATACAAATTATGGCAGGTAACTGAAATTTCAATACTAATTATGACAGGTGACAGTAACTTCGATACTAATTATGACAAATAACTGTAACTTCGATACTAATTATGACAGGTAACTGTAGCTTCGTTACTAATTATGAAAGGTAACTCTAATTTCGATACAAATTATGGCAGGTAACTGTAACTTCGATACTAATTATGACAGGTATCAGTAACTTCGATACTAATTATGACAGGTAACAGTTACTTCGATACTAATTATGGCATGTAACTGTAACTTCGGTACTAATTATGACAAGTAACTGTAATTTCGATACAAATTATGGCAGGTAACTGTAACTTCGATACTAATTATGACAGGTAACTGTAACTTCGATACTAATTATGAAAAATAACTGTAATTTCGATTCAAATTATGGCAGGTAACTGTAACTTCTTTACTAATTATGACAAGAAACTGTAATTTCGATACAAATGATGGCAGGTAACTGTAACTTCGATACTAATTATGACAGGTAACATTCACTTCGATACTAATTATGACAGAAAACAGTAACTTCGATACTAATTATGACAGGTAACAGTAACTTCGATACTAATTATGACAGGTAACAGTATCTTCGATACAAATTATGACAAGTAACTATAACTTCGATACAATTTATGACAGGTAACTGTAACTTCGATACTAATTATGACAAGAAACTCTAAATTCGATACTAATTATGACAAGAAACTCTAACTTCGTTACTAATTATGACAAGTAACTGTAATTTTGATAAAAAATTATGGTAGGTAACTGTAACTTCAATACTAATTATGACAGGTAACAGTAACTTCGATACTTATTATGACAGGTAACAGTAACATCGTTACTAATTATGACAAGTTACTGTAATTTCGATACTAATTATGGCAGGTAACTGTAACTTCGTTACTAATTATGAGAAGTAACTGTAATTTCGATGCAAATTATGACAGGTAACTGGAACTTCGTTACTAATTATGACAAGTAACTGTAATTTCGATACAAATTATGGCAGGTAACAGTACCTTCGATACTAATTATGACAGGTAATTGTAACTTCGATACTAATTATGACAAGAAACTCTAACTTCGTTACTAATTATGACAAGTAACTTTAATTTCGATACTAATTATGGCAGGTAACTGTAACTTCGTTACTAATTATGGCAGGTAACTGTAACTTCGATACATATTATGAGAGGTAACAGTAACTTCGATACTAATTATGACAGAAAACAGTAACTTCGATACTAATTATGACAGGTAACAGTAACTTCGATACTAATTATGACAGGTAACAGTATCTTCAATACAAATTATGACAAGTAACTATACCTTCGATACAAATTATGACAGGTAACTGTAACTTCGATACTAATTATGACAAGAAATTCTAACTTCGTTACTAATTATGACAAGTAACTTTAATTTCGATACTAATTATGGCAGGTAACTGTAACTTCGTTACTAATTATGGCAGGTAACTGTAACTTCGATAAATATTATGAGAGGTAACAGTAACTTCGATACTAATTATGACAGGTAACTGCAACTTCGTTACTAATTATGACAAGTTACTGTAATTTCGATACTAATTATGGCAGGTAACTGTAACTTCGTTACTAATTATGAGAAGTAACTGTAATTTCGATGCAAATTATGACAGGTAACTGGAACTTCGTTACTAATTATGACAAGTAACTGTAATTTCGATACAAATTATGGCAGGTAACAGTACCTTCGATACTAATTATGACAGGTAATTGTAACTTCGATACTAATTATGACAAGGAACTGTAATTTCGATACAAATTATGTCAGGTAACTGTAACTTCATTACTAATTATGACAAGAAACTGTAACATCGATACTAATTATGACAGGTAACAGTAATTTCGATACTAATTAAGACAAGTAACTGTAACTTCGATACTAATTATGACCGGTAACTGTAACTTCGTTACTAATTATGACAAGTAACTGTAATTGCGATACAAATTATGGCAGGTAACTGTAACTTCGATACTAATTATGACAAGAAACTCTAACTTCGTTACTAATTATGACAAGTAACTTTAATTTCGATACTAATTATGGCAGGTATCTGTAACTTCGTTACTAATTATGACAAGTCCCTGTTATTTCGATACAAATTATGGCAGGTAACTGTAACTTCGATACTAATAATGACAAGTAACTGTAACTTCCATACTAATTACGACAGGTAACTGTAACTTCGTTACTAATTATGGCAAGTAACTGTAATTTCGATACAAATTTTGGCAGGTAACTGTAACCTTGATACTAATTATGACAGGTAACAGTAACTTCGATACTAATTATGACAAGTAACTGTAAATTCGATACTAATTATGACAGGTAACTGTAACTTCGTTACTAATTATGACATGTGACTGTAATTTCGATACAAATTATGGCAGGTAACTGTAACTTCGATACTAATTATGGCACGTAACTGTAACTTCGATACTAATTATGACAGGTAACAGTCACTTCGATACTAATTATGACAGGAAACTGTAACTTCGTTACTAATTATGACAAGTAACTGTAATTTCGATACAAATTTGACAGGTAACTGTAACATCGTTACTAATTATGACAAGTAACAGTACCTTCGATGCTAATTATGACAGGTAACTGTAACTTCGATACTTATTATGACAAGGAACTGTAATTTCGATACAAATTATGCCAGGTAACTGTAACTTCGTTACTAAATATGAAAGGTAACTGTAATTTCGATACAAATTTTGGCAGGTAACTGTAACTTCGATACTAATTATGACAGGTAACAGTAACTTCGATACTAATTATGACGAGTAACTGTAACTTCGATACTAATTATGACAGGTAACTGTAACTTCGTTACTAATTCTGACAAGTAACTGTAATTGCGATACAAATTATGGCAGGTAACTGTAACTTCGATACTAATTATGACAGGTAACAGTTACTTCGATACTAATTATGACAAGTAACTATAACTTCGATACAAATTATGACAGGTAACTGTAACTTCGTTACTAATTATGACAAGTAACTGTAATTGCGATACAAATTATGGCAGGTAACTGTAACTTCGATACTAATTATGACAAGAAACTCTAACTTCGTTAATAATTATGACAAGTATCCGTAATTTTGATTAAAAAATTTGGTAGGTAACTGTAACTTCAATACTAATTATGACAGGTAACAGTAACTTCGATACTAATTATGACAGGTAACTGTAACTTCGTTACTAATTATGACAAGTAACTTTCATTTCGATACTAATTATGGCAGGTAACTGTAACTTCGTTACTAATTATGACAAGTCCCTGCAATTTCGATACAAATTATGGCAGGTAACTGTAACATCGATACTAATTATGACAGGTATCAGTAACTTCGATACTAATTATGACAGGTAACAGTAACTTCGATACTAATTATGGCAAGTAACAGTAACTTCGATACTAATTATGACAGGTAACTGTAACTTCGTTACTAATTATGACAAGTAACTTTAATTTCGATACTAATTATGGCAGGTAACTGTAACTTCGTTACTAATTATGACAAGTCCCTGCAATTTCGATACAAATT
Organism: Meconema thalassinum; assembly: GCA_946902985.2. Lineage (NCBI taxonomy): Eukaryota > Metazoa > Arthropoda > Insecta > Orthoptera > Tettigoniidae > Meconema > Meconema thalassinum. The sequence continues at coordinate 1,691,258,386 of OX336388.2, read as the reverse complement.
ATGGCAGGTAACTGTAACTTCGATACTAATTATGACAGGTAACTGTAACTTCGAAACTATTTATGACAAATAACTGTAATTTCGATACTAATTATGACAGGTAACTGTAACTTCGTTACTAAATATAACATGTAACTGTAATTTCGATATAAATTATGGCAGGTAACTGTAACTTCGATACTAATTATGGCAGGTAACTGTAACTTCGATACTAATTATGAGAGGTAACAGTAACTTCGATACTAATTATGACAGGTAACTGCAATTTCGTTACTAATTATGACAAGTAACTGTAATTTCGATACTAATTATGGCAGGTAACTGTAACCTCGTTACTAATTATGACAATTAACTGTAATTTCGATACAAATTATGGCAGGTAACTGAAATTTCAATACTAATTATGACAGGTGACAGTAACTTCGATACTAATTATGACAAATAACTGTAACTTCGATACTAATTATGACAGGTAACTGTAGCTTCGTTACTAATTATGAAAGGTAACTCTAATTTCGATACAAATTATGGCAGGTAACTGTAACTTCGATACTAATTATGACAGGTATCAGTAACTTCGATACTAATTATGACAGGTAACAGTAACTTCGATACTAATTATGGCATGTAACTGTAACTTCGGTACTAATTATGACAAGTAACTGTAATTTCGATACAAATTATGGCAGGTAACTGTAACTTCGATACTAATTATGACAGGTAACTGTAACTTCGATACTAATTATGAAAAATAACTGTAATTTCGATTCAAATTATGGCAGGTAACTGTAACTTCTTTACTAATTATGACAAGAAACTGTAATTTCGATACAAATGATGGCAGGTAACTGTAACTTCGATACTAATTATGACAGGTAACATTCACTTCGATACTAATTATGACAGAAAACAGTAACTTCGATACTAATTATGACAGGTAACAGTAACTTCGATACTAATTATGACAGGTAACAGTATCTTCGATACAAATTATGACAAGTAACTATAACTTCGATACAATTTATGACAGGTAACTGTAACTTCGATACTAATTATGACAAGAAACTCTAAATTCGATACTAATTATGACAAGAAACTCTAACGTCGTTACTAATTATGACAAGTAACTGTAATTTTGATAAAAAATTATGGTAGGTAACTGTAACTTCAATACTAATTATGACAGGTAACAGTAACTTCGATACTTATTATGACAGGTAACAGTAACTTCGTTACTAATTATGACAAGTTACTGTAATTTCGATACTAATTATGGCAGGTAACTGTAACTTCGTTACTAATTATGAGAAGTAACTGTAATTTCGATGCAAATTATGACAGGTAACTGGAACTTCGTTACTAATTGTGACAAGTAACTGTAATTTCGATACAAATTATGGCAGGTAACAGTACCTTCGATACTAATTATGACAGGTAATTGTAACTTCGATACTAATTATGACAAGAAACTCTAACTTCGTTACTAATTATGACAAGTAACTTTAATTTCGATACTAATTATGGCAGGTAACTGTAACTTCGTTACTAATTATGGCAGGTAACTGTAACTTCGATACATATTATGAGAGGTAACAGTAACTTCGATACTAATTATGACAGAAAACAGTAACTTCGATACTAATTATGACAGGTAACAGTAACTTCGATACTAATTATGACAGGTAACTGTAACTTCGATACTAATTATGACAAGAAACTCTAACTTCGTTACTAATTATGACAAGTAACTTTAATTTCGATACTAATTATGGCAGGTAACTGTAACTTCGTTACTAATTATGGCAGGTAACTGTAACTTCGATACATATTATGAGAGGTAACAGTAACTTCGATACTAATTATGACAGGTAACTGCAACTTCGTTACTAATTATGACAAGTTACTGTAATTTCGATACTAATTATGGCAGGTAACTGTAACTTCGTTACTAATTATGAGAAGTAACTGTAATTTCGATGCAAATTAAGACAGGTAACTGGAACTTCGTTACTAATTATGACAAGTAACTGTAATTTCGATACAAATTATGGCAGGTAACAGTACCTTCGATACTAATTATGACAGGTAATTGTAACTTCGATACTAATTATGACAAGGAACTGTAATTTCGATACAAATTATGTCAGGTAACTGTAACTTCATTACTAATTATGACAAGAAACTGTAACATCGATACTAATTATGACAGGTAACAGTAATTTCGATACTAATTAAGACAAGTAACTGTAACTTCGATACTAATTATGACCGGTAACTGTAACTTCGTTACTAATTATGACAAGTAACTGTAATTTCGATACAAATTTTGGCAGGTAACGGTACCTTCGATACTAATTATGACAGGTAACTGTAACTTCGATAATAATTACGACAAGGAACAGTAATTTCGATACAAATTATGGCAGGTAACGGTACCTTCGATACTAATAATGACAGGTAACTGTAACTTCGATACTAATTATGGCAAGGAACTGTAATTTGGATACAAATTATGGCATGTAACTGTAACTTCGATACTAATTATGACAGGTGACAGTAACTTAGATACTAATTATGTCAAGTAACTATAACTCCGATGCAAATTATGACAGGTAACAGTGACTTCGATACTAATTATGACAAGAAACTCTACCTTCGTTACTAATTATGACAAGTAACTGTAATTTTGATAAAAAATTATGGGAGGTAACTGTAACTTCAATACTAATTATGACAGGTAACAGTAACTTCGATACTAATTATGACAGGTAACTGTAACTTCGTTACCAATTATGACAAGTAACTGTAATTTCGATACAAATTATGGCAGGTAACTGTAACTTCGATACTAATTATGACAGGTAACTGTAACTTCGTTACTAATTATGACAAGTAACAGTAATTTCGATACAAATTATGGCAGGTGACTGTAACTTCGATACTAATTATGACAGGTAACAGTAACTTCGATACTAATTATGACAAGTAACTATAACTTCGATACAAATTATGACAGGTAACTGTAACTTCGATACTAATTATGACAAGGAACTGTAATTTCGATACCAATTATGGCAGGTAACTGTAACTTCGTTGCTAATTATGACAAGTAACTGTAATTTCGATACAAATTTTGGCAGGTAACTGTAACTTCGATACTAATTATGACAGGTAACAGTAACTTCGATACTAATTATGACAAGTAACTGTAACTTCGATACTAATTATGACAGGTAACTGTAACTTTGTTACTAATTATGACAAGTAACTGTAATTGCGATACAAATTATGGCAGGTAACTGTAACTTCGATACTAATTATGGCAGGTAACAGTAACTTCGATACTAATTATGACAAGTAACTATACCTTCGATACAAATTATGACAGGTAACTGTAACTTCGATACTAATTATGACAAGAAACTCTAACTTCGTTACTAATTATGACAAGTAACTTTAATTTCGATACTAATTATGGCAGGTATCTGTAACTTCGTTACTAATTATGACAAGTCCCTGTTATTTCGATACAAATTATGGCAGGTAACTGTAACTTCGATACTAATAATGACAAGTAACTGTAACTTCCATACTAATTACGACAGGTAACTGTAACTTCGTTACTAATTATGGCAAGTAACTGTAATTTCGATACAAATTTTGGCAGGTAACTGTAACCTCGATACTAATTATGACAGGTAACAGTAACTTCGATACTAATTATGACAAGTAACTGTAAATTCGATACTAATTATGACAGGTAACTGTAACTTCGTTACTAATTATGACATGTGACTGTAATTTCGATACAAATTATGGCAGGTAACTGTGACTTCGATACTAATTATGGCACGTAACTGTAACTTCGATACTAATTATGACAGGTAACAGTCACTTCGATACTAATTATGACAGGAAACTGTAACTTCGTTACTAATTATGACAATTAACTGTAATTTCGATACAAATTTGACAGGTAACTGTAACTTCGTTACTAATTATGACAAGTAACAGTACCTTCGATGCTAATTATGACTGGTAACTGTAACTTCGATACTTATTATGACAAGGAACTGTAATTTCGATACAAATTATGCCAGGTAACGGTAACTTCGTTACTAAGTATGAAAGGTAACTGTAATTTCGATACAAATTTTGGCAGGTAACTGTAACTTCGATACTAATTATGACAGGTAACAGTAACTTCGATACTAATTATGACGAGTAACTGTAACTTCGATACTAATTATGACAGGTAACTGTAACTTCGTTACTAATTCTGACAAGTAACTGTAATTGCGATACAAATTATGGCAGGTAACTGTAACTTCGATACTAATTATGACAGGTAACAGTAACTTCGATACTAATTATGACAAGTAACTATAACTTCGATACAAATTATGACAGGTAACTGTAACTTCGTTACTAATTATGACAAGTAACTGTAATTGCGATACAAATTATGGCAGGTAACTGTAACTTCGATACTAATTATGACAAGAAACTCTAACTTCGTTAATAATTATGACAAGTATCCGTAATTTTGATTAAAAAATTTGGTAGGTAACTGTAACTTCAATACTAATTATGATAGGTAACAGTAACTTCGATACTAATTATGACAGGTAACTGTAACTTCGTTACTCATTATGACAAGTAACTTTCATTTCGATACTAATTATGGCAGGTAACTGTAACTTCGTTACTAATTATGACAAGTCCCTGCAATTTCGATACAAATTATGGCAGGTAACTGTAACATCGATACTAATTATGACAGGTATCAGTAACTTCGATACTAATTATGACAGGTAACAGTAACTTCGATACTAATTATGGCAAGTAACAGTAACTTCGATACTAATTATGACAGGTAACTGTAACTTCGTTACTAATTATGACAAGTAACTTTAATTTCGATACTAATTATGGCAGGTAACTGTAACTTCGTTACTAATTATGACAAGTCCCTGCAATTTCGATACAAATTATGGCAGGTAACTGTAACTTCGATACTAATTATGACAGGTAACTGTAACTTCGAAACTAATTATGACAAATATCTGTAATTTCGATACTAATTATGACAGGTAACTGTAACTTCGTTACTAAATATAACATGTAACTGTAATTTCGATATAAATTATGGCAGGTAACTGTAACTTCGATACTAATTATGGCAGGTAACTGTAACTTCGATACTAATTATGAGAGGTAACAGTAACTTCGATACTAATTATGACAGGTAACTGCAACTTCGTTACTAATTATGACAAGTAACTGTAATTTCGATACTAATTATGGCAGGTAACTGTAACCTCGTTACTAATTATGAGAATTAACTGTAATTTCGATACAAATTATGGCAGGTAACTGAAATTTCAATACTAATTATGACAGGTGACAGTAACTTCGATACTAATTATGACAAGTAACTGTAACTTCGATACTAATTATGACAGGTAACTGTAGCTTCGTTACTAATTATGAAAGGTAACTCTAATTTCGATACAAATTATGGCAGGTAACTGTAACTTCGATACTAATTATGACAGGTATCAGTAACTTCGATACTAATTATGACAGGTAACAGTAACTTCGATACTAATTATGGCAAGTAACTGTAACTTCGGTACTAATAATGACAAGTAACTGTAATTTCGATACAAATTATGGCAGGTAACTGTAACTTCGATACTAATCATGACAGGTAACTGTAACTTCGATACTAATTATGACAAATAACTGTAATTTCGATTCAAATTATGGCAGGTAACTGTAACTTCTTTACTAATTATGACAAGAAACTCTAAATTCGATACTAATTATGACAAGAAACTCTAACTTCGTTACTAATTATGACAAGTAACTGTAATTTTGATAAAAAATTATGGTAGGTAACTGTAACTTCAATACTAATTATGACAGGTAACAGTAACTTCGATACTTATTATGACAGGTATCAGTAACTTCGATACTAATTATGACAGGTAACATAACTTCGATACTAATTATGGCAAGTAACTGTAACTTCGGTACTAATTATGACAAGTAACTGTAATTTCGATACAAATTTTGGCAGGTAACTGTAACATCGATACTAATTATGACAGGTAACAGTAACTTCGATACTAATTATGACAAGTAACTATAACTTCGATACAAATTATGACAGGTAACTGTAACTTCGAAATTAATTATGACAAGAAACTCTAACTTCGTTACTAATTATGACAAGTAACTGTAATTTTGAATAAAAAATTTGGTAGGTAACTGTAACTTCAATACTAATTATGACAGGTAACAGTATCTTCGATGTTAATTATGACAGGTAACTGTAACTTCGTTACTAATTATGACAAATAACTTTAATTTCGATACTAATTATGGCAGGTAACTGTAACTTCGTTACTAAATATGACAAGTCCCTGTAATTTCGATACAAATTATGGCAGGTAACTGTAACTTCGATACTAATTATGACAAGTAACTGTAACTTCCATACTAATTATGACAGGTAACTGTAACTTTGTTACTAATTATGACAAGTAACTGTAATTTCGATACAAATTTAGGCAGGTAACTGTAACCTCGATACTAATTATGACAGGTAACAGTAACTTCGATACTAATTATGACAAGTAACTGTAACTTCGATACTAATTATGGCAGGTATCTTTAACTTCGTTACTAATTATGACAAGTAACTGTAATTTCGATACAAATTATGGCAAGTAACTGTAACTTCGATACTAATTATGGCAGGTAACTGTAACTTCGATACATATTATGAGAGGTAACAGTAACTTCGATACTAATTATGACAGGTAACTGCAACTTCGTTACTAATTATGACAAGTAACTGTAATTTCGATACTAATTATGGCAGGTAACTGTAACTTCGTTACTAATTATGAGAAGTAACTGTAATTTCGATGCAAATTATGACAGGTAACTGTAACTTCGTTACAAATTATGACAAGTAACTGTAATTTCGATACAAATTATGGCAGGTAACAGTACCTTCGATACTAATTATGACAGGTAACTGTAACTCCGATACTAATTATGACAAGGAACTGTAATTTCGATACAAATTATGTCAGGTAACTGTAACTTTATTACTAATTATGACAATAAACTGTAACATCGATACTAATTATGACAGGTAACTGTAACTTCGATACTTATTATGATAAGTAACTCTAACATCGATACTAATTACGACAAGTAACTGTAACTTCGATACTTATTATGACAGGTAACAGTAACTTCGATATTAATTATGACAAGTAACAGTAACTTCGATATTAATTATGACAAGTTACTGTAATTTCGATACAAATTTTGGCAGGTAACTGTAACTTCCATACTAATTATGACAGGTAACAGTTACTTTGATACTAATTATGACAAGTAACTGTAACTTCGATATAAATTATGGCAGGTAACTGTAACATCGTTACTAATTATGACAAGTAACTGTAATTTCGATACAAATTATGGCAGGTAACTGTATCGTCGATACTAATTATGACAGGTAACAGTAACATCGATACAAATTATGGCAGGTAACTTTAACGTCGATACTAATTATGACAGGTAACAGTAACTTCGATACTATTTATGACAAGTAACTGTAATTTCGATACTAATTATGACAGGTAACTGTAACTTCGTTACTAATTATGACAATTAACTGTAATTTCGTTACAAATTATGGCAGGTAATTGTAATTTCGATACTAATTATGACAGGTAACAGTAACTTCGATACTAATTAGGACAAGTAACAGTAACTTTGATACTAATTAAGACAAGTAACTGTAACTTCGATACTAATTATGACCGGTAACTGTAACTTCGTTACTAATTATGACAAGTAACTGTAATTTCGATACAAATTTTGGCAGGTAACTGTAACATAGATACTAATTATGACAAGGAACTGTAATTTCGATACAAATTACGGCAGGTAACTGTAACTTCGTTACTAATTATGACAAGTAACTGTAATTTGGATACAAATTTTGGCAGGTAACTGTAACTTCGATACTAATTATGACAAGTCCCTGTAATTTCGATACAAATTATGGCAGGTAACTGTAACTTCCATACTAATTATGACAGGTAACAGTCACTTCGATACTAATTATGACAGGAAACTGTAACTTCGTTACTAATTATGACAAGTAACTGTAATTTCGATACAAATTTGACAGGTAACTGTAACTTCGTTACTAATTATGGCAAGTAACAGTACCTTCGATGCTAATTATGACAGGTAATTGTAACTTCGATACTAATTATGACAAGGAAATGTAATTTCGATACAAATTATGGCAGGTAACTGTAACTTCGTTACTAATTATGACAAGTAACTGTAATTTCGATACAAATTTTGGCAGGTAACTGTAACTTCGATACTAATTATGACAGGTAACTGTAGCTTCGTTACTAATTATGAAAGGTAACTCTAATTTCGATACAAATTATGGCAGGTAACTGTAACTTCGATACTAATTATGACAGGTATCAGTAACTTCGATACTAATTATGACAGGTAACAGTAACTTCGATACTAATTATGGCAAGTAACTGTAACTTCGGTACTAATAATGACAAGTAACTGTAATTTCGATACAAATTATGGCAGGTAACTGTAACTTCGATACTAATCATGACAGGTAACTGTAACTTCGATACTAATTATGACAAATAACTGTAATTTCGATTCAAATTATGGCAGGTAACTGTAACTTCTTTACTAATTATGACAAGAAACTCTAAATTCGATACTAATTATGACAAGAAACTCTAACTTCGTTACTAATTATGACAAGTAACTGTAATTTTGATAAAAAATTATGGTAGGTAACTGTAACTTCAATACTAATTATGACAGGTAACAGTAACTTCGATACTTATTATGACAGGTATCAGTAACTTCGATACTAATTATGACAGTTAACATAACTTCGATACTAATTATGGCAAGTAACTGTAACTTCGGTACTAATTATGACAAGTAACTGTAATTTCGATACAAATTTTGGCAGGTAACTGTAACATCGATACTAATTATGACAGGTAACAGTAACTTCGATACTAATTATGACAAGTAACTATAACTTCGATACAAATTATGACAGGTAACTGTAACTTCGAAATTAATTATGACAAGAAACTCTAACTTCGTTACTAATTATGACAAGTAACTGTAATTTTGAATAAAAAATTTGGTAGGTAACTGTAACTTCAATACTAATTATGACAGGTAACAGTATCTTCGATGTTAATTATGACAGGTAACTGTAACTTCGTTACTAATTATGACAAATAACTTTAATTTCGATACTAATTATGGCAGGTAACTGTAACTTCGTTACTAATTATGACAAGTAACTGTAATTTCGATACAAATTTAGGCAGGTAACTGTAACCTCGGTACTAATAATGACAAGTCCCTGTAATTTCGATACAAATTATGACAAGTAACTGTAACTTCGATACTAATTATGACAGGTAACTGTAACTTCGTTACTAATTATGACAAGTAACTGTAATTGCGATACAAATTATGGCAGGTAACTGTAACTTCGATACTAATTATGACAGGTAACAGTAACTTCGACATTAATTATGACAAGTAACTAAAACTTCGATACAAATTATGACAGGTAACTGTAACTTCGATACTAATTATGACAAGAAACTCTAACTTCGTTACTAATTAAGACAAGTAACCGTAATTTTGATTAAAAAATTCGGTAGGTAACTGTAACTTCAATACTAATTATGACAGGTAACAGTAACTTCGATACTAATTATGACAGGTAATTGTAACTTCGATACTAATTATGACAAGGAAATGTAATTTCGATACAAATTATGGCAGGTAACTGTAACTTCGTTACTAATTATGACAAGTAACTGTAATTTCGATACAAATTTTGGCAGGTAACTGTAACTTCGATACTAATTATGACAGGTAACTGTAGCTTCGTTACTAATTATGAAAGGTAACTCTAATTTCGATACAAATTATGGCAGGTAACTGTAACTTCGATACTAATTATGACAGGTATCAGTAACTTCGATACTAATTATGACAGGTAACAGTAACTTCGATACTAATTATGGCAAGTAACTGTAACTTCGGTACTAATAATGACAAGTAACTGTAATTTCGATACAAATTATGGCAGGTAACTGTAACTTCGATACTAATCATGACAGGTAACTGTAACTTCGATACTAATTATGACAAATAACTGTAATTTCGATTCAAATTATGGCAGGTAACTGTAACTTCTTTACTAATTATGACAAGAAACTCTAAATTCGATACTAATTATGACAAGAAACTCTAACTTCGTTACTAATTATGACAAGTAACTGTAATTTTGATAAAAAATTATGGTAGGTAACTGTAACTTCAATACTAATTATGACAGGTAACAGTAACTTCGATACTTATTATGACAGGTATCAGTAACTTCGATACTAATTATGACAGTTAACATAACTTCGATACTAATTATGGCAAGTAACTGTAACTTCGGTACTAATTATGACAAGTAACTGTAATTTCGATACAAATTTTGGCAGGTAACTGTAACATCGATACTAATTATGACAGGTAACAGTAACTTCGATACTAATTATGACAAGTAACTATAACTTCGATACAAATTATGACAGGTAACTGTAACTTCGAAATTAATTATGACAAGAAACTCTAACTTCGTTACTAATTATGACAAGTAACTGTAATTTTGAATAAAAAATTTGGTAGGTAACTGTAACTTCAATACTAATTATGACAGGTAACAGTATCTTCGATGTTAATTATGACAGGTAACTGTAACTTCGTTACTAATTATGACAAATAACTTTAATTTCGATACTAATTATGGCAGGTAACTGTAACTTCGTTACTAATTATGACAAGTAACTGTAATTTCGATACAAATTTAGGCAGGTAACTGTAACCTCGGTACTAATAATGACAAGTCCCTGTAATTTCGATACAAATTATGACAAGTAACTGTAACTTCGATACTAATTATGACAGGTAACTGTAACTTCGTTACTAATTATGACAAGTAACTGTAATTGCGATACAAATTATGGCAGGTAACTGTAACTTCGATACTAATTATGACAGGTAACAGTAACTTCGACATTAATTATGACAAGTAACTAAAACTTCGATACAAATTATGACAGGTAACTGTAACTTCGATACTAATTATGACAAGAAACTCTAACTTCGTTACTAATTAAGACAAGTAACCGTAATTTTGATTAAAAAATTCGGTAGGTAACTGTAACTTCAATACTAATTATGACAGGTAACAGTAACTTCGATACTAATTATGACAGGTAACTGTAACTTCGTTACTAATTATGACAAGTAACTTTAATTTCGATACTAATTATGGCAGGTAACTGTAACTTCGTTACTAATTATGACAAGTCCCTGTAATTTCGATACAAATTATGGCAGGTAACTGTAACTTCGATACTAATTATGACAAGTAACTGTAACTTCCATACTAATTACGACAGGTAACTGTAACTTCGTTACTAATTATGACAAGTAACTGTAATTTCGATACAAATTATGGCAGGTAACTGTAACTTCGATACTAATTATGGCACGTAACTGTAACTTCGATACTAATTATGACAGGTAACAGTCACTTCGATACTAATTATGACAGGAAACTGTAACTTCGTTACTAATTATGACAAGTAACTGTAATTTCGATACAAATTTGACAGGTAACTGTAAGTTCGTTACTAATTATGACAAGTAACAGTACATTCGATGCTAATTATGACAGGTAACTGTAACTTCGATACTAATTATGACAAGGAACTGTAATTTCGATACAAATTATGCCAGGTAACTGTAACTTCGTTACTAATTATGAAAGGTAACTGTAATTTCGTTACAAATTTTGGCAGGTAACTGTAACTTCGATACTAATTATGACAGGTAACAGTAACTTCGATACTAATTATGACGAGTAACTGTAACTTTGATACTAATTTTGACAGGTAACTGTAACTTCGTTACTAATTCTGACAAGTAACTGTAATTGCGATACAAATTATGGCAGGTAACTGTAACTTCGATACTAATTATGACAGGTAACAGTAACTTCGATACTAATTATGACAAAAAACTATAACTTCGATACAAATTATGACAGGTAACTGTAACTTCGTTACTAATTATGACAAGTAACTGTAATTGCGACACAAATTATGGCAGGTAACTGTAACTTCGATACTAATTATGACAAGAAACTCTAACTTCGTTACTAATTATGACAAGTAACCGTAATTTTGATTAAAAAATTTGGTAGGTAACTGTAACTTCAATACTAATTATGACAGGTAACAGTAACTTCGATACTAATTATGACAGGTAACTGTAACTTCGTTACTAATTATGACAAGTAACTTTAATTTCGATACTAATTAGGGCAGGTAACTGTAACTTCGTTACTAATTATGGCAGGTAACTGTATCTTCGATACATATTATGAGAGGTAACAGTAACTTCGATACTAATTATGACAGGTAACTGCAACTTCGTTATTAATTATGACAAGTAACTGTAATTTCGATACTAATTATGGCTGGTAACTGTAACTTCGTTACTAATTATGACAAGTAACTGTAATTTCGATGCAAATTATGGCAGGTAACTGGAACTTCGTTACTAATTATGACAAGTAACTGTAATTTCGATACAAATTTTGGCAGGTAACTGTAACATAGATACTAATTATGACAAGGAACTGTAATTTCGATACAAATTACGGCAGGTAACTGTAACTTCGTTACTAATTATGACAAGTAACTGTAATTTGGATACAAATTTTGGCAGGTAACTGTAACTTCGATACTAATTATGACAAGTCCCTGTAATTTCGATACAAATTATGGCAGGTAACTGTAACTTCCATACTAATTATGACAGGTAACAGTCACTTCGATACTAATTATGACAGGAAACTGAAACTTCGTTACTAATTATGACAAGTAACTGTAATTTCGATAAAAATTTGACAGGTAACTGTAACTTCGTTACTAATTATGGCAAGTAACAGTACCTTCGATGCTAATTATGACAGGTAAATGTAACTTCGATACTAATTATGACAAGGAAATGTAATTTCGATACAAATTATGGTAGGTAACTGTAAATTCGTTACTAATTATGACAAGTAACTGTAATTTCGATACAAATTTTGGCAGGTGACTGTAACGTCGATACTAATTATGACAGGTAACAGTAACTTCGATACTAATTATGACAAGTAACTATAACTTCGATACAAATTATGACAGGTAACTGTAACATCGATACTAATTATGACAAGGAACGGTAATTTCGATACCAATTAAGGCAGGTAACTGTAACTTCGTTACTAATTATGACAAGTAACTGTAATTTCGATACAAATTTTGGCAGGTAACTGTAACTTCGATACTAATTATGACAGGTAACAGTAACTTCGATACTAATTATGACAAGTAACTGTAACTTCGATACTAATTATGACAGGTAACTGTAACTTCGTTACTAATTATGACAAGTAACTGTAATTGCGATACAAATTATGGCAGGTAACTGTAACTTCGAAACTAATTATGACAAGAAACTCTAACTTCGTTACTAATTATGACAAGTAACTTTAATTTCGATACTAATTATGGCAGGTATCTGTAACTTCGTTACTAATTATGACAAGTCCCTGTTATTTCGATACAAATTATGGCAGGTAACTGTAACTTCGATACTAATAATGACAAGTAACTGTAACTTCCATACTAATTACGACAGGTAACTGTAACTTCGTTACTAATTATGGCAAGTAACTGTAATTTCGATACAAATTTTGGTAGGTAACTGTAACCTCGATACTAATTATGACAGGTAACAGTAACTTCGATACTAATTATGACAAGTAACTGTAAATTCGATACTAATTATGACAGGTAACTGTAACTTCGTTACTAATTATGACATGTGACTGTAATTTCGATACAAATTATGGCAGGTAACTGTAACTTCGATACTAATTATGGCACGTAACTGTAACTTCGATACTAATTATGACAGGTAACAGTCACTTCGATACTAATTATGACAGGAAACTGTAACTTCGTTACTAATTATGACAAGTAACTGTAATTTCGATACAAATTTGACAGGTAACTGTAACATCGTTACTAATTATGACAAGTAACAGTACCTTCGATGCTAATTATGACAGGTAACTGTAACTTCGATACTTATTATGACAAGGAACTGTAATTTCGATACAAATTATGCCAGGTAACTGTAACTTCGTTACTAAATATGAAAGGTAACTGTAATTTCGATACAAATTTTGGCAGGTAACTGTAACTTCGATACTAATTATGGCAGGTAACTGTAACTTCGTTACTAATTATGGCAAGTAACTGTAACTTCGGTACTAATTATGACAGGTAACTGTAACTTCGTTACTAATTCTGACAAGTAACTGTAATTGCGATACAAATTATGGCAGGTAACTGTAAATTCGATACTAATTATGACAGGTAACAGTAACTTCGATACTAATTATGACAAGTAACTATAACTTCGATACAAATTATGACAGGTAACTGTAACTTCGTTACTAATTATGACAAGTAACTGTAATTGCGGTACAAATTATGGCAGGTAACTGTAACTTCGATACTAATTATGACAAGAAACTCTAACTTCGTTAATAATTATGACAAGTATCCGTAATTTCGATTAAAAAATTTGGTAGGTAACTGTAACTTCAATACTAATTATGACAGGTAACAGTAACTTCGATACTAAATATGACAGGTAAATGTAACTTCGTTACTAATTATGACAAGTAACTTTCATTTCGATACTAATTATGGCAGGTAACTGTAACTTCGTTACTAATTATGACAAGTCCCTGCAATTTCGATACAAATTATGGCAGGTAACTGTAACATCGATACTAATTATGACAGGTATCAGTAACTTCGATACTAATTATGACAGGTAACAGTAACTTCGATACTAATTATGGCAAGTAACAGTAACTTCGATACTAATTATGACAGGTAACTGTAACTTCGTTACTAATTATGACAAGTAACTTTAATTTCGATACTAATTATGGCAGGTAACTGTAACTTCGTTACTAATTATGACAAGTCCCTGCAATTTCGATACAAATTATGGCAGGTAACTGTAACTTCGATACTAATTATGACAGGTAACTGTAACTTCGAAACTAATTATGACAAATAACTGTAATTTCGATACTAATTATGACAGGTAACTGTAACTTCGTTACTAAATATAACATGTAACTGTAATTTCGATATAAATTATGGCAGGTAACTGTAACTTCGATACTAATTATGGCAGGTAACTGTAACTTAGATACTAATTATGAGAGGTAACAGTAACTTCGATACTAATTATGACAGGTAACTGCAACTTCGTTACTAATTATGACAAGTAACTGTAATTTCGATACTAATTATGGCAGGTAACTGTAACCTCGTTACGAATTATGAGAATTAACTGTAATTTCGATACAAATTATGGCAGGTAACTGAAATTTCAATACTAATTATGACAGGTGACAGTAACTTCGATACTAATTATGACAAGTAACTGTAACTTCGATACTAATTATGACAGGTAACTGTAGCTTCGTTACTAATTATGAAAGGTAACTCTAATTTCGATACAAATTATGGCAGGTAACTGTAACTTCGATACTAATTATGACAGGTATCAGTAACTTCGATACTAATTATGACAGGTAACAGTAACTTCGATACTAATTATGGCAAGTAACTGTAACTTCGGTACTAATTATGACAAGTAACTGTAATTTCGATACAAATTATGGCAGGTAACTGTAACTTCGATACTAATTATGACAGGTAACTGTAACTTCGATACTAATTATGACAAAATAACTGTAATTTCGATTCAAATTATGGCAGGTAACTGTAACTTCTTTACTAATTATGACAAGAAACTGTAATTTCGATACAAATGATGGCAGGTAACTGTAACTTCGATGCTAATTATGACAGGTAACATTCACTTCGATACTAATTATGACAGAAAACAGTAACTTCGATACTAATTATGACAGATAACAGTAACTTCGATACTAATTATGACAGGTAACAGTATCTTCGATACAAATTATGACAAGTAACTATAACTTCGATACAATTTATGACAGGTAACTGTAACTTCGATACTAATTATGACAAGAAACTCTAAATTCGATACTAATTATGACAAGAAACTCTAACTTCGTTACTAATTATGACAAGTAACTGTAATTTTGATAAAAAATTATGGTATGTAACTGTAACTTCAATACTAATTATGACAGGTAACAGTAACTTCGATACTTATTATGACAGGTAACAGTAACTTCGTTACTAATTATGACAAGTTACTGTAATTTCGATACTAATTATGGCAGGTAACTGTAACTTCGTTACTAATTATGAGAAGTAACTGTATTTTCGATGCAAATTATGACAGGTAACTGGAACTTCGTTACTAATTATGACAAGTAACTGTAATTTCGATACAAATTATGGCAGGTAACAGTACCTTCGATACTAATTATGACAGGTAATTGTAACTTCGATACTAATTATGACAAGAAACTCTAACTTCGTTACTAATTATGACAAGTAACTTTAATTTCGATACTAATTATGGCAGGTAACTGTAACTTCGTTACTAATTATGGCAGGTAACTGTAACTTCGATACATATTATGAGAGGTAACAGTAACTTCGATACTAATTATGACAGAAAACAGTAACTTCGATACTAATTATGACAGGTAACAGTAACTTCGATACTAATTATGACAGGTAACAGTATCTTCAATACAAATTATGACAAGTAACTATACCTTCGATACAAATTATGACAGGTAACTGTAACTTCGATACTAATTATGACAAGAAATTCTAACTTCGTTACTAATTATGACAAGTAACTTTAATTTCGATACTAATTATGGCAGGTAACTGTAACTTCGTTACTAATTATGGCAGGTAACTGTAACTTCGATACATATTATGAGAGGTAACAGTAACTTCGATACTAATTATGACAGGTAACTGCAACTTCGTTACTAATTATGACAAGTTACTGTAATTTCGATACTAATTATGGCAGGTAACTGTAACTTCGTTACTAATTATGGCAGGTAACTGTAACTTCGATACATATTATGAGAGGTAACAGTAACTTCGATACTAATTATGACAGAAAACAGTTACTTCGATACTAATTATGACAGGTAACAGTAACTTCGATACTAATTATGACAGGTAACAGTATCTTCAATACAAATTATGACAAGTAACTATACCTTCGATACAAATTATGACAGGTAACTGTAACTTCGATACTAATTATGACAAGAAATTCTAACTTCGTTACTAATTATGACAAGTAACTTTAATTTCGATACTAATTATGGCAGGTAACTGTAACTTCGTTACTAATTATGGCAGGTAACTGTAACTTCGATACATATTATGAGAGGTAACAGTAACTTCGATACTAATTATGACAGGTAACTGCAACTTCGTTACTAATTATGACAAGTTACTGTAATTTCGATACTAATTATGGCAGGTAACTGTAACTTCGTTACTAATTATGAGAAGTAACTGTAATTTCGATGCAAATTATGACAGGTAACTGGAACTTCGTTACTAATTATGACAAGTAACTGTAATTTCGATACAAATTATGGCAGGTAACAGTACCTTCGATACTAAATATGACAGGTAATTGTAACTTCGATACTAATTATGACAAGGAACTGTAATTTCGATACAAATTATGTCAGGTAACTGTAACTTCATTACTAATTATGACAAGAAACTGTAACATCGATACTAATTATGACAAGTAACTGTAATTGCGATACAAATTATGGCAGGTAACTGTAACTTCGATACTAATTATGACAAGAAACTCTAACTTCGTTACTAATTATGACAAGTAACTTTAATTTCGATACTAATTATGGCAGGTATCTGTAACTTCGTTACTAATTATGACAAGTCCCTGTTATTTCGATACAAATTATGGCAGGTAACTGTAACTTCGATACTAATAATGACAAGTAACTGTAACTTCCATACTAATTACGACAGGTAACTGTAACTTCGTTACTAATTATGGCAAGTAACTGTAATTTCGATACAAATTTTGGCAGGTAACTGTAACCTTGATACTAATTATGACAGGTAACAGTAACTTCGATACTAATTATGACAAGTAACTGTAAATTCGATACTAATTATGACAGGTAACTGTAACTTCGTTACTAATTATGACATGTGACTGTAATTTCGATACAAATTATGGCAGGTAACTGTAACTTCGATACTAATTATGGCACGTAACTGTAACTTCGATACTAATTATGACAGGTAACAGTCACTTCGATACTAATTATGACAGGAAACTGTAACTTCGTTACTAATTATGACAAGTAACTGTAATTTCGATACAAATTTGACAGGTAACTGTAACATCGTTACTAATTATGACAAGTAACAGTACCTTCGATGCTAATTATGACAGGTAACTGTAACTTCGATACTTATTATGACAAGGAACTGTAATTTCGATACAAATTATGCCAGGTAACTGTAACTTCGTTACTAAATATGAAAGGTAACTGTAATTTCGATACAAATTTTGGCAGGTAACTGTAACTTCGATACTAATTATGACAGGTAACAGTAACTTCGATACTAATTATGACGAGTAACTGTAACTTCGATACTAATTATGACAGGTAACTGTAACTTCGTTACTAATTCTGACAAGTAACTGTAATTGCGATACAAATTATGGCAGGTAACTGTAACTTCGATACTAATTATGACAGGTAACAGTTACTTCGATACTAATTATGACAAGTAACTATAACTTCGATACAAATTATGACAGGTAACTGTACCTTCGTTACTAATTATGACAAGTAACTGTAATTTCGATACAAATTATGGCAGGTAACTGTAACTTCGATACTAATTATGACAAGAAACTCTAACTTCGTTAATAATTATGACAAGTATCCGTAATTTTGATTAAAAAATTTGGTAGGTAACTGTAACTTCAATACTAATTATGACAGGTAACAGTAACTTCGATACTAATTATGACAGGTAACTGTAACTTCGTTACTAATTATGACAAGTAACTTTCATTTCGATACTAATTATGGCAGGTAACTGTAACTTCGTTACTAATTATGACAAGTCCCTGCAATTTCGATACAAATTATGGCAGGTAACTGTAACATCGATACTAATTATGACAGGTATCAGTAACTTCGATACTAATTATGACAGGTAACAGTAACTTCGATACTAATTATGGCAAGTAACAGTAACTTCGATACTAATTATGACAGGTAACTGTAACTTCGTTACTAATTATGACAAGTAACTTTAATTTCGATACTAATTATGGCAGGTAACTGTAACTTCGTTACTAATTATGACAAGTC
Organism: Meconema thalassinum; assembly: GCA_946902985.2. NCBI lineage: Eukaryota > Metazoa > Arthropoda > Insecta > Orthoptera > Tettigoniidae > Meconema > Meconema thalassinum. Next base: position 1,691,238,777 of record OX336388.2, on the reverse strand, counting down.
CCTGCAATTTCGATACAAATTATGGCAGGTAACTGTAACTTCGATACTAATTATGACAGGTAACTGTAACTTCGAAACTATTTATGACAAATAACTGTAATTTCGATACTAATTATGACAGGTAACTGTAACTTCGTTACTAAATATAACATGTAACTGTAATTTCGATATAAATTATGGCAGGTAACTGTAACTTCGATACTAATTATGGCAGGTAACTGTAACTTCGATACTAATTATGAGAGGTAACAGTAACTTCGATACTAATTATGACAGGTAACTGCAATTTCGTTACTAATTATGACAAGTAACTGTAATTTCGATACTAATTATGGCAGGTAACTGTAACCTCGTTACTAATTATGAGAATTAACTGTAATTTCGATACAAATTATGGCAGGTAACTGAAATTTCAATACTAATTATGACAGGTGACAGTAACTTCGATACTAATTATGACAAGTAACTGTAACTTCGATACTAATTATGACAGGTAACTGTAGCTTCGTTACTAATTATGAAAGGTAACTCTAATTTCGATACAAATTATGGCAGGTAACTGTAACTTCGATACTAATTATGACAGGTAACAGTAACTTCGATACTAATTATGACAGGTAACAGTAACTTCGATACTAATTATGGCAAGTAACTGTAACTTCGGTACTAATTATGACATGTAACTGTAATTTCGATACAAATTATGGCAGGTAACTGTAACGTCGATACTAATTATGACAGGTAACTGTAACTTCGATACTAATTATGAAAAATAACTGTAATTTCGATTCAAATTATGGCAGGTAACTGTAACTTCTTTACTAATTATGACAAGAAACTGTAATTTCGATACAAATGATGGCAGGTAACTGTAACTTCGATACTAATTATGACAGGTAACATTCACTTCGATACTAATTATGACAGAAAACAGTAACTTCGATACTAATTATGACAGGTAACAGTAACTTCGATACTAATTATGACAGGTAACAGTATCTTCGATACAAATTATGACAAGTAACTATAACTTCGATACAATTTATGACAGGTAACTGTAACTTCGATACTAATTATGACAAGAAACTCTAAATTCGATACTAATTATGACAAGAAACTCTAACTTCGTTACTAATTATGACAAGTAACTGTAATTTTGATAAAAAATTATGGTAGGTAACTGTAACTTCAATACTAATTATGACAGGTAACAGTAACTTCGATACTTATTATGACAGGTAACAGTAACTTCGTTACTAATTATGACAAGTTACTGTAATTTCGATACTAATTATGGCAGGTAACTGTAACTTCGTTACTAATTATGAGAAGTAACTGTAATTTCGATGCAAATTATGACAGGTAACTGGAACTTCGTTACTAATTGTGACAAGTAACTGTAATTTCGATACAAATTATGGCAGGTAACAGTACCTTCGATACTAATTATGACAGGTAATTGTAACTTCGATACTAATTATGACAAGAAACTCTAACTTCGTTACTAATTATGACAAGTAACTTTCATTTCGATACTAATTATGGCAGGTAACTGTAACTTCGTTACTAAATATAACATGTAACTGTAATTTCGATATAAATTATGGCAGGTAACTGTAACTTCGATACTAATTATGGCAGGTAACTGTAACTTCGATACTAATTATGAGAGGTAACAGTAACTTCGATACTAATTATGACAGGTAACTGCAACTTCGTTACTAATTATGACAAGTAACTGTAATTTCGATACTAATTATGGCAGGTAACTGTAACCTCGTTACTAATTATGAGAATTAACTGTAATTTCGATACAAATTATGGCAGGTAACTGAAATTTCAATACTAATTATGACAGGTGACAGTAACTTCGATACTAATTATGACAAGTAACTGTAACTTCGATACTAATTATGACAGGTAACTGTAGCTTCGTTACTAATTATGAAAGGTAACTCTAATTTCGAAACAAATTATGGCAGGTAACTGTAACTTCGATACTAATTATGACAGGTATCAGTAACTTCGATACTAATTATGACAGGTAACAGTAACTTCGATACTAATTATGGCAAGTAACTGTAACTTCGGTACTAATTATGACAAGTAACTGTAATTTCGATACAAATTATGGCAGGTAACTGTAACTTCGATACTAATTATGACAGGTAACTGTAACTTCGATACTAATTATGACAAATAACTGTAATTTCGATTCAAATTATGGCAGGTAACTGTAACTTCTTTACTAATTATGACAAGAAACTCTAAATTCGATACTAATTATGACAAGAAACTCTAACTTCGTTACTAATTATGACAAGTAACTGTAATTTTGATAAAAAATTATGGTAGGTAACTGTAACTTCAATACTAATTATGACAGGTAACAGTAACTTCGATACTTATTATGACAGGTATCAGTAACTTCGATACTAATTATGACAGGTAACATAACTTCGATACTAATTATGGCAAGTAACTGTAACTTCGGTACTAATTATGACAAGTAACTGTAATTTCGATACAAATTTTGGCAGGTAACTGTAACATCGATACTAATTATGACAGGTAACAGTAACTTCGATACTAATTATGAGAAGTAACTGTAATTTCGATGCAAATTATGACAGGTAACTGTAACTTCGTTACTAATTATGACAAGTAACTGTAATTTCGATACAAATTATGGCAGGTAACAGTACCTTCGATACTAATTATGACAGGTAACTGTAACTCCGATACTAATTATGACAAGGAACTGTAATTTCGATACAAATTATGTCAGGTAACTGTAACTTTATTACTAATTATGACAAGAAACTGTAACATCGATACTAATTATGACAGGTAACTGTAATTTCGATACTTATTATGATAAGTAACTGTAACATCGATACTAATTACGACAAGTAACTGTAACTTCGATACTTATTATGACAGGTAACAGTAACTTCGATATTAATTATGACAAGTAACAGTAACTTCGATATTAATTATGACAAGTTACTGTAATTTCGATACAAATTTTGGCAGGTAACTGTAACTTCGATACTAATTATGACAGGTAACAGTTACTTTGATACTAATTATGACAAGTAACTGTAACTTCGATATAAATTATGGCAGGTAACTGTAACATCGTTACTAATTATGACAAGTAACTGTAATTTCGATACAAATTATGGCAGGTAACTGTATCGTCGATACTAATTATGACAGGTAACAGTAACATCGATACAAATTATGGCAGGTAACTTTAACGTCGATACTAATTATGACAGGTAACAGTAACTTCGATACTATTTATGACAAGTAACTGTAATTTCGATACTAATTATGACAGGTAACTGTAACTTCGTTACTAATTATGACAATTAACTGTAATTTCGTTACAAATTATGGCAGGTAATTGTAATTTCGATACTAATTATGACAGGTAACAGTAACTTCGATACTAATTAGGACAAGTAACAGTAACTTTGATACTAATTAAGACAAGTAACTGTAACTTCGATACTAATTATGACCGGTAACTGTAACTTCGTTACTAATTATGACAAGTAACTGTAATTTCGATACAAATTTTGGCAGGTAACTGTAACATAGATACTAATTATGACAAGGAACTGTAATTTCGATACAAATTACGGCAGGTAACTGTAACTTCGTTACTAATTATGACAAGTAACTGTAATTTGGATACAAATTTTGGCAGGTAACTGTAACTTCGATACTAATTATGACAAGTCCCTGTAATTTCGATACAAATTATGGCAGGTAACTGTAACTTCCATACTAATTATGACAGGTAACAGTCACTTCGATACTAATTATGACAGGAAACTGTAACTTCGTTACTAATTATGACAAGTAACTGTAATTTCGATACAAATTTGACAGGTAACTGTAACTTCGTTACTAATTATGGCAAGTAACAGTACCTTCGATGCTAATTATGACAGGTAAATGTAACTTCGATACTAATTATGACAAGGAAATGTAATTTCGATACAAATTATGGCAGGTAACTGTAACTTCGTTACTAATTATGACAAGTTACTGTAATTTCGATACAAATTTTGGCAGGTAACTGTAACTTCGATACTAATTATGACAGGTAACTGTAACTTCGATACTAATTATGACAAGTAACTGTAACTTCGATACTAATTATGACAGGTAACAGTAACTTCGTTACTAATTATGACAAGTAACTGTAATTGCGATACACATTATGGCAGGTAACTGTAACTTCGATACTAATTATGACAGGTAACAGTAACTTCGACATTAATTATGACAAGTAACTAAAACTTCGATACAAATTATGACAGGTAACTGTAACTTCGATACTAATTATGACAAGAAACTCTAACTTCGTTACTAATTATGACAAGTAACCGTAATTTTGATTAACAAATTCGGTAGGTAACTGTAACTTCAATACTAATTATGACAGGTAACAGTAACTTCGATACTAATTATGACAGGTAACTGTAACTTCGTTACTAATTATGACAAGTAACTTTAATTTCGATACTAATTATGGCAGGTAACTGTAACTTCGTTACTAATTATGACAAGTCCCTGTAATTTCGATACAAATTATGGCAGGTAACTGTAACTTCGATACTAATTATGACAAGTAACTGTAACTTCCATACTAATTACGACAGGTAACTCTAACTTCGTTACTAATTATGACAAGTAACTGTAATTTCGATACAAATTATGGCAGGTAACTGTAACTTCGATACTAATTATGGCACGTAACTGTAACTTCGATACTAATTATGACAGGTAACAGTCACTTCGATACTAATTATGACAGGAAACTGTAACTTCGTTACTAATTATGACAAGTAACTGTAATTTCGATACAAATTTGACAGGTAACTAACTGTAAGTTCGTTACTAATTATGACAAGTAACAGTACATTCGATGCTAATTATGACAGGTAACTGTAACTTCGATACTAATTATGACAAGGAACTGTAATTTCGATACAAATTATGCCAGGTAACTGTAACTTCGTTACTAATTATGAAAGGTAACTGTAATTTCGTTACAAATTTTGGCAGGTAACTGTAACTTCGATACTAATTATGACAGGTAACAGTAACTTCGATACTAATTATGACGAGTAACTGTAACTTTGATACTAATTATGACAGGTAACTGTAACTTCGTTACTAATTCTGACAAGTAACTGTAATTGCGATACAAATTATGGCAGGTAACTGTAACTTCGATACTAATTATGACAGGTAACAGTAACTTCGATACTAATTATGACAAAAAACTATAACTTCGATACAAATTATGACAGGTAACTGTAACTTCGTTACTAATTATGACAAGTAACTGTAATTGCGACACAAATTATGGCAGGTAACTGTAACTTCGATACTAATTATGACAAGAAACTCTAACTTCGTTACTAATTATGACAAGTAACCGTAATTTTGATTAAAAAATTTGGTAGGTAACTGTAACTTCAATACTAATTATGACAGGTAACAGTAACTTCGATACTAATTATGACAGGTAACTGTAACTTCGTTACTAATTATGACAAGTAACTTTAATTTCGATACTAATTATGGCAGGTAACTGTAACTTCGTTACTAATTATGGCAGGTAACTGTAACTTCGATACATATTATGAGAGGTAACAGTAACTTCGATACTAATTATGACAGGTAACTGCAACTTCGTTATTAATTATGACAAGTAACTGTAATTTCGATACTAATTATGGCTGGTAACTGTAACTTCGTAACTAATTATGACAAGTAACTGTAATTTCGATGCAAATTATGACAGGTAACTGGAACTTCGTTACTAATTATGACAAGTAACTGTAATTTCGATACAAATTTTGGCAGGTAACTGTAACATAGATACTAATTATGACAAGGAACTGTAATTTCGATACAAATTACGGCAGGTAACTGTAACTTCGTTACTAATTATGACAAGTAACTGTAATTTGGATACAAATTTTGGCAGGTAACTGTAACTTCGATACTAATTATGACAAGTCCCTGTAATTTCGATACAAATTATGGCAGGTAACTGTAACTTCCATACTAATTATGACAGGTAACAGTCACTTCGATACTAATTATGACAGGAAACTGAAACTTCGTTACTAATTATGACAAGTAACTGTAATTTCGATACAAATTTGACAGGTAACTGTAACTTCGTTACTAATTATGGCAAGTAACAGTACCTTCGATGCTAATTATGACAGGTAAATGTAACTTCGATACTAATTATGACAAGGAAATGTAATTTCGATACAAATTATGGCAGGTAACTGTAACTTCGTTACTAATTATGACAAGTAACTGTAATTTCGATACAAATTTTGGCAGGTGACTGTAACGTCGATACTAATTATGACAGGTAACAGTAACTTCGATACTAATTATGACAAGTAACTATAACTTCGATACAAATTATGACAGGTAACTGTAACATCGATACTAATTATGACAAGGAACGGTAATTTCGATACCAATTATGGCAGGTAACTGTAACTTCGTTACTAATTATGACAAGTAACTGTAATTTCGATACAAATTTTGGCAGGTAACTGTAACTTCGATACTAATTATGACAGGTAACAGTAACTTCGATACTAATTATGACAAGTAACTGTAACTTCGATACTAATTATGACAGGTAACTGTAACTTCGTTACTAATTATGACAAGTAACTGTAATTGCGATACAAATTATGGCAGGTAACTGTAACTTCGAAACTAATTATGACAAGAAACTCTAACTTCGTTACTAATTATGACAAGTAACTTTAATTTCGATACTAATTATGGCAGGTATCTGTAACTTCGTTACTAATTATGACAAGTCCCTGTTATTTCGATACAAATTATGGCAGGTAACTGTAACTTCGATACTAATAATGACAAGTAACTGTAACTTCCATACTAATTACGACAGGTAACTGTAACTTCGTTACTAATTATGGCAAGTAACTGTAATTTCGATACAAATTTTGGTAGGTAACTGTAACCTCGATACTAATTATGACAGGTAACAGTAACTTCGATACTAATTATGACAAGTAACTGTAAATTCGATACTAATTATGACAGGTAACTGTAACTTCGTTACTAATTATGACATGTGACTGTAATTTCGATACAAATTATGGCAGGTAACTGTAACTTCGATACTAATTATGGCACGTAACTGTAACTTCGATACTAATTATGACAGGTAACAGTCACTTCGATACTAATTATGACAGGAAACTGTAACTTCGTTACTAATTATGACAAGTAACTGTAATTTCGATACAAATTTGACAGGTAACTGTAACATCGTTACTAATTATGACAAGTAACAGTACCTTCGATGCTAATTATGACAGGTAACTGTAACTTCGATACTTATTATGACAAGGAACTGTAATTTCGATACAAATTATGCCAGGTAACTGTAACTTCGTTACTAAATATGAAAGGTAACTGTAATTTCGATACAAATTTTGGCAGGTAACTGTAACTTCGATACTAATTATGACAGGTAACAGTAACTTCGATACTAATTATGACGAGTAACTGTAACTTCGATACTAATTATGACAGGTAACTGTAACTTCGTTACTAATTCTGACAAGTAACTGTAATTGCGATACAAATTATGGCAGGTAACTGTAACTTCGATACTAATTATGACAGGTAACAGTAACTTCGATACTAATTATGACAAGTAACTATAACTTCGATACAAATTATGACAGGTAACTGTAACTTCGTTACTAATTATGACAAGTAACTGTAATTGCGGTACAAATTATGGCAGGTAACTGTAACTTCGATACTAATTATGACAAGAAACTCTAACTTCGTTAATAATTATGACAAGTATCCGTAATTTTGATTAAAAAATTTGGTAGGTAACTGTAACTTCAATACTAATTATGACAGGTAACAGTAACTTCGATACTAATTATGACAGGTAAATGTAACTTCGTTACTAATTATGACAAGTAACTTTCATTTCGATACTAATTATGGCAGGTAACTGTAACTTCGTTACTAATTATGACAAGTCCCTGCAATTTCGATACAAATTATGGCAGGTAACTGTAACATCGATACTAATTATGACAGGTATCAGTAACTTCGATACTAATTATGACAGGTAACAGTAACTTCGATACTAATTATGGCAAGTAACAGTAACTTCGATACTAATTATGACAGGTAACTATAACTTCGTTACTAATTATGACAAGTAACTTTAATTTCGATACTAATTATGGCAGGTAACTGTAACTTCGTTACTAAATATGACAAGTCCCTGCAATTTCGATACAAATTATGGCAGGTAACTGTAACTTCGATACTAATTATGACAGGTAACTGTAACTTCGAAACTAATTATGACAAATAACTGTAATTTCGATACTAATTATGACAGGTAACTGTAACTTCGTTACTAAATATAACATGTAACTGTAATTTCGATATAAATTATGGCAGGTAACTGTAACTTCGATACTAATTATGGCAGGTAACTGTAACTTCGATACTAATTATGAGAGGTAACAGTAACTTCGATACTAATTATGACAGGTAACTGCAACATCGTTACTAATTATGACAAGTAACTGTAATTTCGATACTAATTATGGCAGGTAACTGTAACCTCGTTACTAATTATGAGAATTAACTGTAATTTCGATACAAATTATGGCAGGTAACTGAAATTTCAATACTAATTATGACAGGTGACAGTAACTTCGATACTAATTATGACAAGTAACTGTAACTTCGATACTAATTATGACAGGTAACTGTAGCTTCGTTACTAATTATGAAAGGTAACTCTAATTTCGATACAAATTATGGCAGGTAACTGTAACTTCGATACTAATTATGACAGGTATCAGTAACTTCGATACTAATTATGACAGGTAACAGTAACTTCGATACTAATTATGGCAAGTAACTGTAACTTCGGTACTAATTATGACAAGTAACTGTAATTTCGATACAAATTATGGCAGGTAACTGTAACTTCGATACTAATTATGACAGGTAACTGTAACTTCGATACTAATTATGACAAAATAACTGTAATTTCGATTCAAATTATGGCAGGTAACTGTAACTTCTTTACTAATTATGACAAGAAACTGTAATTTCGATACAAATGATGGCAGGTAACTGTAACTTCGATACTAATTATGACAGGTAACATTCACTTCGATACTAATTATGACAGAAAACAGTAACTTCGATACTAATTATGACAGGTAACAGTAACTTCGATACTAATTATGACAGGTAACAGTATCTTCGATACAAATAATGACAAGTAACTATAACTTCGATACAATTTATGACAGGTAACTGTAACTTCGATACTAATTATGACAAGAAACTCTAAACTCGATACTAATTATGACAAGAAACTCTAACTTCGTTACTAATTATGACAAGTAACTGTAATTTTGATAAAAAATTATGGTAGGTAACTGTAACTTCAATACTAATTATGACAGGTAACAGTAACTTCGATACTTATTATGACAGGTAACAGTAACTTCGTTACTTATTATGACAAGTTACTGTAATTTCGATACTAATTATGGCAGGTAACTGTAACTTCGTTACTAATTATGAGAAGTAACTGTAATTTCGATGCAAATTATGACAGGTAACTGGAACTTCGTTACTAATTATGACAAGTAACTGTAATTTCGATACAAATTATGGCAGGTAACAGTACCTTCGATACTAATTATGACAGGTAATTGTAACTTCGATACTAATTATGACAAGAAACTCTAACTTCGTTACTAATTATGACAAGTAACTTTAATTTCGATACTAATTATGGCAGGTAACTGTAACTTCGTTACTAATTATGGCAGGTAACTGTAACTTCGATACATATTATGAGAGGTAACAGTAACTTCGATACTAATTATGACAGAAAACAGTAACTTCGATACTAATTATGACAGGTAACAGTAACTTCGATACTAATTATGACAGGTAACAGTATCTTCAATACAAATTATGACAAGTAACTATACCTTCGATACAAATTATGACAGGTAACTGTAACTTCGATACTAATTATGACAAGAAATTCTAACTTCGTTACTAATTATGACAAGTAACTTTAATTTCGATACTAATTATGGCAGGTAACTGTAACTTCGTTACTAATTATGGCAGGTAACTGTAACTTCGATACATATTATGAGAGGTAACAGTAACTTCGATACTAATTATGACAGGTAACTGCAACTTCGTTACTAATTATGACAAGTTACTGTAATTTCGATACTAATTATGGCAGGTAACTGTAACTTCGTTACTAATTATGAGAAGTAACTGTAATTTCGATGCAAATTATGACAGGTAACTGGAACTTCGTTACTAATTATGACAAGTAACTGTAATTTCGATACAAATTATGGCAGGTAACAGTACCTTCGATACTAATTATGACAGGTAATTGTAACTTCGATACTAATTATGACAAGGAACTGTAATTTCGATACAAATTATGTCAGGTAACTGTAACTTCATTACTAATTATGACAAGAAACTGTAACATCGATACTAATTATGACAGGTAACAGTAATTTCGATACTAATTAAGACAAGTAACTGTAACTTCGATACTAATTATGACCGGTAACTGTAACTTCGTTACTAATTATGACAAGTAACTGTAATTGCGATACAAATTATGGCAGTTAACTGTATCTTCGATACTAATTATGACAAGAAACTCTAACTTCGTTACTAATTATGACAAGTAACTTTAATTTCGATACTAATTATGGCAGGTATCTGTAACTTCGTTACTAATTATGACAAGTCCCTGTTATTTCGATACAAATTATGGCAGGTAACTGTAACTTCGATACTAATAATGACAAGTAACTGTAACTTCCATACTAATTACGACAGGTAACTGTAACTTCGTTACTAATTATGGCAAGTAACTGTAATTTCGATACAAATTTTGGCAGGTAACTGTAACCTTGATACTAATTATGACAGGTAACAGTAACTTCGATACTAATTATGACAAGTAACTGTAAATTCGATACTAATTATGACAGGTAACTGTAACTTCGTTACTAATTATGACATGTGACTGTAATTTCGATACAAATTATGGCAGGTAACTGTAACTTCGATACTAATTATGGCACGTAACTGTAACTTCGATACTAATTATGACAGGTAACAGTCACTTCGATACTAATTATGACAGGAAACTGTAACTTCGTTACTAATTATGACAAGTAAATGTAATTTCGATACAAATTTGACAGGTAACTGTAACATCGTTACTAATTATGACAAGTAACAGTACCTTCGATGCTAATTATGACAGGTAACTGTAACTTCGATACTTATTATGACAAGGAACTGTAATTTCGATACAAATTATGCCAGGTAACTGTAACTTCGTTACTAAATATGAAAGGTAGCTGTAATTTCGATACAAATTTTGGCAGGTAACTGTAACTTCGATACTAATTATGACAGGTAACAGTAACTTCGATACTAATTATGACGAGTAACTGTAACTTCGATACTAATTATGACAGGTAACTGTAACTTCGTTACTAATTCTGACAAGTAACTGTAATTGCGATACAAATTATGGCAGGTAACTGTAACTTCGATACTAATTATGACAGGTAACAGTTACTTCGATACTAATTATGACAAGTAACTATAACTTCGATACAAATTATGAGAGGTAACTGTAACTTCGTTACTAATTATGACAAGTAACTGTAATTGCGATACAAATTATGGCAGGTAACTGTAACTTCGATACTAATTATGACAAGAAACTCTAACTTCGTTAATAATTATGACAAGTATCCGTAATTTTGATTAAAAAATTTGGTAGGTAACTGTAACTTCAATACTAATTATGACAGGTAACAGTAACTTCGATACTAATTATGACAGGTAACTGTAACTTCGTTACTAATTATGACAAGTAACTTTCATTTCGATACTAATTATGGCAGGTAACTGTAAATTCGTTACTAATTATGACAAGTCCCTGCAATTTCGATACAAATTATGGCAGGTTACTGTAACATCGATACTAATTATGACAGGTATCAGTAACTTCGATACTAATTATGACAGGTAACAGTAACTTCGATACTAATTATGGCAAGTAACAGTAACTTCGATACTAATTATGACAGGTAACTGTAACTTCGTTACTAATTATGACAAGTAACTTTAATTTCGATACTAATTATGGCAGGTAACTGTAACTTCGTTACTAATTATGACAAGTCCCTGCAATTTCGATACAAATTATGGCAGGTAACTGTAACTTCGATACTAATTATGACAGGTAACTGTAACTTCGAAACTATTTATGACAAATAACTGTAATTTCGATACTAATTATGACAGGTAACTGTAACTTCGTTACTAAATATAACATGTAACTGTAATTTCGATATAAATTATGGCAGGTAACTGTAACTTCGATACTAATTATGGCAGGTAACTGTAACTTCGATACTAATTATGAGAGGTAACAGTAACTTCGATACTAATTATGACAGGTAACTGCAATTTCGTTACTAATTATGACAAGTAACTGTAATTTCGATACTAATTATGGCAGGTAACTGTAACCTAGTTACTAATTATGAGAATTAACTGTAATTTCGATACAAATTATGGCAGGTAACTGAAATTTCAATACTAATTATGACAGGTGACAGTAACTTCGATACTAATTATGACAAGTAACTGTAACTTCGATACTAATTATGACAGGTAACTGTAGCTTCGTTACTAATTATGAAAGGTAACTCTAATTTCGATACAAATTATGGCAGGTAACTGTAACTTCGATACTAATTATGACAGGTATCAGTAACTTCGATACTAATTATGACAGGTAACAGTAACTTCGATACTAATTATGGCAAGTAACTGTAACTTCGGTACTAATTATGACAAGTAACTGTAATTTCGATACAAATTATGGCAGGTAACTGTAACTTCGATACTAATTATGACAGGTAACTGTAACTTCGATACTAATTATGAAAAATAACTGTAATTTCGATTCAAATTATGGCAGGTAACTGTAACTTCTTTACTAATTATGACAAGAAACTGTAATTTCGATACAAATGATGGCAGGTAACTGTAACTTCGATACTAATTATGACAGGTAACATTCACTTCGATACTAATTATGACAGAAAACAGTAACTTCGATACTAATTATGACAGGTAACAGTAACTTCGATACTAATTATGACAGGTAACAGTATCTTCGATACAAATTATGACAAGTAACTATAACTTCGATACAATTTATGACAGGTAACTGTAACTTCGATACTAATTATGACAAGAAACTCTAAATTCGATACTAATTATGACAAGAAACTCTAACTTCGTTACTAATTATGACAAGTAACTGTAATTTTGATAAAAAATTATGGTAGGTAACTGTAACTTCAATACTAATTATGACAGGTAACAGTAACTTCGATACTTATTATGACAGGTAACAGTAACTTCGTTACTAATTATGACAAGTTACTGTAATTTCGATACTAATTATGGCAGGTAACTGTAACTTCGTTACTAATTATGAGAAGTAACTGTAATTTCGATGCAAATTATGACAGGTAACTGGAACTTCGTTACTAATTGTGACAAGTAACTGTAATTTCGATACAAATTATGGCAGGTAACAGTACCTTCGATACTAATTATGACAGGTAATTGTAACTTCGATACTAATTATGACAAGAAACTCTAACTTCGTTACTAATTATGACAAGTAACTTTAATTTCGATACTAATTATGGCAGGTAACTGTAACTTCGTTACTAATTATGGCAGGTAACTGTAACTTCGATACATATTATGAGAGGTAACAGTAACTTCGATACTAATTATGACAGAAAACAGTAACTTCGATACTAATTATGACAGGTAACAGTAACTTCGATACTAATTATGACAGGTAACAGTATCTTCGATACAAATTATGACAAGTAACTATACCTTCGATACAAATTATGACAGGTAACTGTAACTTCGATACTAATTATGACAAGAAACTCTAACTTCGTTACTAATTATGACAAGTAATTTTAATTTCGATACTAATTATGGCAGGTAACTGTAACTTCGTTACTAATTATGGCAGGTAACTGTAACTTCGATACATATTATGAGAGGTAACAGTAACTTCGATACTAATTATGACAGGTAACTGCAACTTCGTTACTAATTATGACAAGTTACTGTAATTTCGATACTAATTATGGCAGGTAACTGTAACTTCGTTACTAATTATGAGAAGTAACTGTAATTTCGATGCAAATTATGACAGGTAACTGGAACTTCGTTACTAATTATGACAAGTAACTGTAATTTCGATACAAATTATGGCAGGTAACAGTACCTTCGATACTAATTATGACAGGTAATTGTAACTTCGATACTAATTATGACAGGGAACTGTAATTTCGATACAAATTATGTCAGGTAACTGTAACTTCATTACTAATTATGACAAGAAACTGTAACATCGATGCTAATTATGACAGGTAACAGTAATTTCGATACTAATTAAGACAAGTAACTGTAACTTCGATACTAATTATGACCGGTAACTGGAACTTCGTTACAGACCTATTCTGGAATATGCCTCCGCGGTTTGGGATCCATATCAAGTAGGGCTCATCAATGAGTTGGAAATGGTACAAAGAAAGGCCGCTAGATTTGTGCTCAGTGACTTTAATCCCAGGAGCAGTGTGAGCCGTATGTTAAAGAAACTTGGGTGGGAATCACTGGAGGCTAGGAGGATGAAATCTAGACTCTGCGCTATGTACAACACGTATACAAATCAACCAGCATGGGGTGAGCTTAGCAAACGATTGGGAAAGCCCACTTACATGGGTAGGAGCGATCATCCTTTCAAAGTTAAGGGCCGACCACAGCGTACAAATTATGGTAAATATTCTTTTGTAAACCGTGCCATTGATAACTGGAACTCTCTACCTGCCGCAGTCTTAGAGCCTTTTCCCAAACATATACGTGTGTTTAAGAAAAGACTGACTATTTGTGTAAATACTCCAGTTTAATTGTTGTATAATTGTTATTGAATTGTTATGTATAATTATGCATTGTTTGTATAATTATGTATTTGTTATGTATATCCAATTTGCCACCGGGGGACACACCCCCCATTGCAAATAAATGAATGAATGAATGAATGAATTATGACAAGTAACTGTAATTTCGATACAAATTTTGGCAGGTAACGGTACCTTCGATACTAATTATGACAGGTAACTGTAACTTCGATACTAATTATGACAAGGAACAGTAATTTCGATACAAATTATGGCAGGTAACGGTACCTTCGATACTAATTATGACAGGTAACTGTAACTTCGATACTAATTATGGCAAGGAACTGTAATTTGGATACAAATTATGGCATGTAACTGTAACTTCGATACTAATTATGACAGGTGACAGTAACTTAGATACTAATTATGTCAAGTAACTATAACTTCGATACAAATTATGACAGGTAACTGTAACTTCGTTACTAATTATGACAAGAAACTCTACCTTCGTTACTAATTATGACAAGTAACTGTAATTTTGATAAAAAATTATGGGAGGTAACTGTAACTTCAATACTAATTATGACAGGTAACAGTAACTTCGATACTAATTATGACAGGTAACTGTAACTTCGTTACCAATTATGACAAGTAACTGTAATTTCGATACAAATTATGGCAGGTAACTGTAACTTCGATACTAATTATGACAGGTAACTGTAACTTCGTTACTAATTATGACAAGTAACAGTAATTTCGATACAAATTATGGCAGGTGACTGTAACTTCGATACTAATTATGACAGGTAACAGTAACTTCGATACTAATTATGACAAGTAACTATAACTTCGATACAAATTATGACAGGTAACTGTAACATCGTTACTAATTATGACAAGTAACTTTAATTTCGATACTAATTATGGCAGGTAACTGTAACTTCGTTACTAATTATGACAAGTCCCTGCAATTTCGATACAAATTATGGCAGGTAACTGTAACTTCGATACTAATTATGACAGGTAACTGTAACTTCGAAACTAATTATGACAAATATCTGTAATTTCGATACTAATTATGACAGGTAACTGTAACTTCGTTACTAAATATAACATGTAACTGTAATTTCGATATAAATTATGGCAGGTAACTGTAACTTCGATACTAATTATGGCAGGTAACTGTAACTTCGATACTAATTATGAGAGGTAACAGTAACTTCGATACTAATTATGACAGGTAACTGCAACTTCGTTACTAATTATGACAAGTAACTGTAATTTCGATACTAATTATGGCAGGTAACTGTAACCTCGTTACTAATTATGAGAATTAACTGTAATTTCGATACAAATTATGGCAGGTAACTGAAATTTCAATACTAATTATGACAGGTGACAGTAACTTCGATACTAATTATGACAAGTAACTGTAACTTCGATACTAATTATGACAGGTAACTGTAGCTTCGTTACTAATTATGAAAGGTAACTCTAATTTCGATACAAATTATGGCAGGTAACTGTAACTTCGATACTAATTATGACAGGTATCAGTAACTTCGATACTAATTATGACAGGTAACAGTAACTTCGATACTAATTATGGCAAGTAACTGTAACTTCGGTACTAATTATGACAAGTAACTGTAATTTCGATACAAATTATGGCAGGTAACTGTAACTTCGATACTAATTATGACAGGTAACTGTAACTTCGATGCTAATTATGACAAATAACTGTAATTTCGATTCAAATTATGGCAGGTAACTGTAACTTCTTTACTAATTATGACAAGAAACTCTAAATTCGATACTAATTATGACAAGAAACTCTAACTTCGTTACTAATTATGACAAGTAACTGTAATTTTGATAAAAAATTATGGTAGGTAACTGTAACTTCAATACTAATTATGACAGGTAACAGTAACTTCGATACTTATTATGACAGGTATCAGTAACTTCGATACTAATTATGACAGGTAACATAACTTCGATACTAATTATGGCAAGTAACTGTAACTTCGGTACTAATTATGACAAGTAACTGTAATTTCGATACAAATTTTGGCAGGTAACTGTAACATCGATACTAATTATGACAGGTAACAGTAACTTCGATACTAATTATGACAAGTAACTATAACTTCGATACAAATTATGACAGGTAACTGTAACTTCGAAATTAATTATGACAAGAAACTCTAACTTCGTTACTAATTATGACAAGTAACTGTAATTTTGAATAAAAAATTTGGTAGGTAACTGTAACTTCAATACTAATTATGACAGGTAACAGTAACTTCGATGTTAATTATGACAGGTAACTGTAACTTCGTTACTAATTATGACAAATAACTTTAATTTCGATACTAATTATGGCAGGTAACTGTAACTTCGTTACTAAATTTGACAAGTCCCTGTAATTTCGATACAAATTATGGCAGGTAACTGTAACTTCGATACTAATTATGACAAGTAACTGTAACTTCCATACTAATTATGACAGGTAACTGTAACTTTGTTACTAATTATGACAAGTAACTGTAATTTCGATACAAATTTAGGCAGGTAACTGTAACCTCGATACTAATTATGACAGGTAACAGTAACTTCGATACTAATTATGACATGTAACTGTAACTTCGATACTAATTATGGCAGGTATCTTTAACTTCGTTACTAATTATGACAAGTAACTGTAATTTCGATACTAATTATGGCAAGTAACTGTAACTTCGATACTAATTATGGCAGGTAACTGTAACTTCGATACATATTATGAGAGGTAACAGTAACTTCGATACTAATTATGACAGGTAACTGCAACTTCGTTACTAATTATGACAAGTAACTGTAATTTCGATACTAATTATGGCAGGTAACTGTAACTTCGTTACTAATTATGAGAAGTAACTGTAATTTCGATGCAAATTATGACAGGTAACTGTAACTTCGTTACTAATTATGACAAGTAACTGTAATTTCGATACAAATTATGGCAGGTAACAGTACCTTCGATACTAATTATGACAGGTAACTGTAACTCCGATACTAATTATGACAAGGAACTGTAATTTCGATACAAATTATGTCAGGTAACTGTAACTTTATTACTAATTATGACAAGAAACTGCAACATCGATACTAATTATGACAGGTAACTGTAACTTCGATACTTATTATGATAAGTAACTGTAACATCGATACTAATTACGACAAGTAACTGTAACTTCGATACTTATTATGACATGTAACAGTAACTTCGATATTAATTATGACAAGTAACAGTAACTTCGATATTAATTATGACAAGTTACTGTAATTTCGATACAAATTTTGGCAGGTAACTGTAACTTCGATACTAATTATGACAGGTAACAGTTACTTTGATACTAATTATGACAAGTAACTGTAACTTCGATATAAATTATGGCAGGTAACTGTAACATCGTTACTAATTATGACAAGTAACTGTAATTTCGATACAAATTATGGCAGGTAACTGTATCGTCGATACTAATTATGACAGGTAACAGTAACATCGATACAAATTATGGCAGGTAACTTTAACGTCGATACTAATTATGACAGGTAACAGTAACTTCGATACTATTTATGACAAGTAACTGTAATTTCGATACTAATTATGACAGGTAACTGTAACTTCGTTACTAATTATGACAATTAACTGTAATTTCGTTACAAATTATGGCAGGTAATTGTAATTTCGATACTAATTATGACAGGTAACAGTAACTTCGATACTAATTAGGACAAGTAACAGTAACTTTGATACTAATTAAGACAAGTAACTGTAACTTCGATACTAATTATGACCGGTAACTGTAACTTCGTTACTAATTATGACAAGTAACTGTAATTTCGATACAAATTTTGGCAGGTAACTGTAACATAGATACTAATTATGACAAGGAACTGTAATTTCGATACAAATTACGGCAGGTAACTGTATCTTCGTTACTAATTATGACAAGTAACTGTAATTTGGATACAAATTTTGGCAGGTAACTGTAACTTTGATACTAATTATGACAAGTCCCTGTAATTTCGATACAAATTATGGCAGGTAACTGTAACTTCCATACTAATTATGACAGGTAACAGTCACTTCGATACTAATTATGACAGGAAACTGTAACTTCGTTACTAATTATGACAAGTAACTGTAATTTCGATACAAATTTGACAGGTAACTGTAACTTCGTTACTAATTATGGCAAGTAACAGTACCTTCGATGCTAATTATGACAGGTAAATGTAACTTCGATACTAATTATGACAAGGAAATGTAATTTCGATACAAATTATGGCAGGTAACTGTAACTTCGTTACTAATTATGACAAGTAACTGTAATTTCGATACAAATTTTGGCAGGTAACTGTAACTTCGATACTAATTATGACAGGTAACTGTAACTTCGATACTAATTATGACAAGTAACTGTAACTTCGATACTAATTATGACAGGTAACTGTAACTTCGTTACTAATTATGACAAGTAACTGTAATTGCGATACAAATTATGGCAGGTAACTGTAACTTCGATACTAATTATGACAGGTAACAGTAACTTCGACATTAATTATGACAAGTAACTAAAACTTCGATACAAATTATGACAGGTAACTGTAACTTCGATACTAATTATGACAAGAAACTCTAACTTCGTTACTAATTATGACAAGTAACCGTAATTTTGATTAAAAAATTCGGTAGGTAACTGTAACTTCAATACTAATTATGACAGGTAACAGTAACTTCGATACTAATTATGACAGGTAACTGTAACTTCGTTACTAATTATGACAAGTAACTTTAATTTCGATACTAATTATGGCAGGTAACTGTAACTTCGTTACTAATTATGACAAGTCCCTGTAATTTCGATACAAATTATGGCAGGTAACTGTAACTTCGATACTAATTATGACAAGTAACTGTAACTTCCATACTAATTACGACAGGTAACTGTAACTTCGTTACTAATTATGACAAGTAACTTTAATTTCGATACTAATTATGACAGGTAACAGTTACTTTGATACTAATTATGACAAGTAACTGTAACTTCGATATAAATTATGGCAGGTAACTGTAACATCGTTACTAATTATGACAAGTAACTGTAATTTCGATACAAATTATGGCAGGTAACTGTAACTTCGATACTAATTATGGCACGTAACTGTAACTTCGATACTAATTATGACAGGTAACAGTCACTTCGATACTAATTATGACAGGAAACTGTAACTTCGTTACTAATTATGACAAGTAACTGTAATTTCGATACAAATTTGACAGGTAACTGTAAGTTCGTTACTAATTATGACAAGTAACAGTACATTCGATGCTAATTATGACAGGTAACTGTAACTTCGATACTAATTATGACAAGGAACTGTAATTTCGATACAAATTATGCCAGGTAACTGTAACTTCGTTACTAATTATGAAAGGTAACTGTAATTTCGTTACAAATTTTGGCAGGTAACTGTAACTTCGATACTAATTATGACAGGTAACAGTAACTTCGATACTAATTATGACGAGTAACTGTAACTTTGATACTAATTATGACACGTAACTGTAACTTCGTTACTAATTCTGACAAGTAACTGTAATTGCGATACAAATTATGGCAGGTAACTGTAACTTCGATACTAATTATGACAGGTAACAGTAACTTCGATACTAATTATGACAAAAAACTATAACTTCGATACAAATTATGACAGGTAACTGTAACTTCGTTACTAATTATGACAAGTAACTGTAATTGCGACACAAATTATGGCAGGTAACTGTAACTTCGATACTAATTATGACAAGAAACTCTAACTTCGTTACTAATTATGACAAGTAACCGTAATTTTGATTAAAAAATTTGGTAGGTAACTGTAACTTCAATACTAATTATGACAGGTAACAGTAACTTCGATACTAATTATGACAGGTAACTGTAACTTCGTTACTAATTATGACAAGTAACTTTAATTTCGATACTAATTATGGCAGGTAACTGTAACTTCGTTACTAATTATGGCAGGTAACTGTAACTTCGATACATATTATGAGAGGTAACAGTAACTTCGATACTAATTATGACAGGTAACTGCAACTTCGTTATTAATTATGACTAGTAACTGTAATTTCGATACTAATTATGGCTGGTAACTGTAACTTCGTTACTAATTATGACAAGTAACTGTAATTTCGATGCAAATTATGACAGGTAACTGGAACTTCGTTACTAATTATGACAAGTAACTGTAATTTCGAGACAAATTTTGGCAGGTAACTGTAACATAGATACTAATTATGACAAGGAACTGTAATTTCGATACAAATTACGGCAGGTAACTGTAACTTCGTTACTAATTATGACAAGTAACTGTAATTTGGATACAAATTTTGGCAGGTAACTGTAACTTCGATACTAATTATGACAAGTCCCTGTAATTTCGATACAAATTATGGCAGGTAACTGTAACTTCCATACTAATTATGACAGGTAACAGTCACTTCGATACTAATTATGACAGGAAACTGAAACTTCGTTACTAATTATGACAAGTAACTGTAATTTCGATACAAATTTGACAGGTAACTGTAACTTCGTTACTAATTATGGCAAGTAACAGTACCTTCGATGCTAATTATGACAGGTAAATGTAACTTCGATACTAATTATGACAAGGAAATGTAATTTCGATACAAATTATGGCAGGTAACTGTAACTTCGTTACTAATTATGACAAGTAACTGTAATTTCGATACAAATTTTGGCAGGTAACTGTAACTTCGATACTAATTATGACAGGTAACTGTAACTTCGATACTAATTATGAAAAGTAACTGTAACTTCGATACTAATTATGACAGGTAACTGTAACTTCGTTACTAATTATGACAAGTAACTGTAATTGCGATACAAATTATGGCAGGTAACTGTAACTTCGATACTAATTATGACAGGTAACAGTAACTTCGACATTAATTATGACAAGTAACTATAACTTCGATACAAATTATGACAGGTAACTGTAACTTCGATACTAATTATGACAAGAAACTCTAACTTCGTTACTAATTATGACAAGTACCCGTAATTTTGATTAAAAAATTCGGTAGGTAACTGTAACTTCAATACTAATTATGACAGGTAACAGTAACTTCGATACTAATTATGACAGGTAACTGTAACTTCGTTACTAATTATGACACGTAACTTTAATTTCGATACTAATTATGGCAGGTAACTGTAACTTCGTTACTAATTATGACAAGTCCCTGTAATTTCGATACAAATTATGGCAGGTAACTGTAACTTCGATACTAATTATGACAAGTAACTGTAACTTCCATACTAATAACGACAGGTAACTGTAACTTCGTTACTAATTATGACAAGTAACTGTAATTTCGATACAAATTTTTCAGGTAACTGTAACCTCGATACTAATTATGACAGGTAACAGTAACTTCGATACTAATTATGACAAGTAACTGTAACTTCGATACTAATTATGACAGGTAACTGTAACTTCGTTACTAATTACGACATGTGACTGTAATTTCGATACAAATTATGGCAGGAAACTGTAACTTCGATACTAATTATGGCACGTAACTGTAACTTCGATACTAATTATGACAGGTAACAGTCACTTCGATACTAATTATGACAGGAAACTGTAACTTCGTTACTAATTATGACAAGTAACTGTAATTTCGATACAAATTTGACAGGTAACTGTAAGTTCGTTACTAATTATGACAAGTAACAGTACCTTCGATGCTAATTATGACAGGTAACTGTAACTTCGATACTAATTATGACAAGGAACTGTAATTTGGATACAAATTATGCCAGGTAACTGTAACTTCGTTACTAATTATGAAAGGTAACTGTAATTTCGTTACAAATTTTGGCAGGTAACTGTAACCTCGATACTAATTATGACAGGTAACAGTAACTTCGATACTAATTATGACAAGTAACTGTAACTTCGATACTAATTATGACAGGTAACTGTAACTTCGTTACTAATTATGACATGTGACTGTAATTTCGATACAAATTATGGCAGGAAACTGTAACTTCGATACTAATTATGGCACGTAACTGTAACTTCGATACTAATTATGACAGGTAACAGTCACTTCGATACTAATTATGACAGGAAACTGTAACTTCGTTACTAATTATGACAAGTAACTGTAATTTCGATACAAATTTGACAGGTAACTGTAAGTTCGTTACTAATTATGACAAGTAACAGTACCTTCGATGCTAATTATGACAGGTAACTGTAACTTCGATACTAATTATGACAAGGAACTGTAATTGCGATACAAATTATGGCAGGTAACTGTAACTTCGATACTAATTATGACAGGTAACAGTAACTTCGATACTAATTATGACAAGTAACTATAACTTCGATACAAATTATGACAGGTAACTGTAACTTCGTTACTAATTATGACAAGTAACTGTAATTGCGACACAAATTATGGCAGGTAACTGTAACATCGATACTAATTATGACAAGAAACTCTAACTTCGTTACTAATTATGACAAATAACCGTAATTTTGATTAAAAAATTTGGTAGGTAACTGTAACTTCAATACTAATTATGACAGGTAACAGTAACTTCGATACTAATTATGACAGGTAACTGTAACTTCGTTACTAATTATGACAAGAAACTGTAACATAGATACTAATTATGACAGGTTACACTAACTTCGATACTAAAAAAGAAAAGTAACTGTAACTTGGATACTAATTATGACCGGTAACTGTAACTTCGTTACTAATTATGACAAGTAACTGTAATTTCGATACAAATTTTGGCAGGTAACTGTAACATAGATACTAATTATGACAGGTAACAGTAACTTCGATACTAATTATGACAAGTAACTGTAACATCGATACTAATTATGACAGGAGACTGTAACATCGTTACTAATTATTACAAGTGACTATAATTTCGATACATATTATGACAGGTAACTGTAACTTCGTTACTAATTATGACATGTAACTGTAATTTCGATACAAATTATGGCAGGTAACGGTTCTTCGATACTAATTATGACAGGTAACTGTAACTTCGATACTAATTATGACAAGGAACTGTAATTTCGATACAATTTATGGCAGGTAACTGTTACTTCGTTTCTAATTATGACAAGTAACTGTAATTTCGATACAAATTTTGGCAGGTAACTGTAACTTCAATACTAACTATGACAGGTTACAGTAACGTCGATACTAATTATGACAAGTAACAGTACCTTCGATGCTAATTATGACAGGTTACTGTAACTTCTATACTAATTATGACAAGGAACTGTACTTTCGATACAATTTATGGCAGGTAACTGTTACTTCGTTTCTAATTATGACAAGTAACTGTAATTTCGATACAAATTTTGGCAGGTAACTGTAACTTCGATACTAATTATGAAAAGTCCCTGTAATTTCGATACAATGATGATGTTGATAATTGTTGTTTTAAGGGGCCTAACATCGAGGTTATCGGCCCCAATTTCGATACAAATTATGGCAGGTAACTGTAACTTCCATACTAATTATGACAGGTAACAGTAACTTCGATACTAATTATGACAGGAAACTGTAACTTCGTTACTAATTATGACAAGTAACTGTAATTTCGATACAAATTATGACAGGTAACTGTATCTTCGTTACTAATTATGACAAGTAACAGTACCTTCGATGCTAATTATGACAGTTAACTGTAACTTCGATACTAATTATGACAACGAACTGTAATTTCGATACAAATTATGGCAGGTAACTGTAACTTCGTTACTAATTATGACAAGTAACAGTAATTTCGATACAAATTTTGGCAGGTAACAGTAACTTCGATACATATTATGACAGGTAATAGTAACTTCGATACTAATTATGACAAGTAACTGTAACTTCGATACTAATTATGACAGGTAACCTGTAACTTCGTTACTAATTATGACAAGTAACTGTAATTTCGATACAAATTATGGCAGGTAACTGTAACTTCGATACTCATGATGACAGGTAACAGTAACTTCGATACTAATTATGACAAGTAACTATAACTTCGATACAAATTATGACAGGTAACTGTAACTTCGAAATTAATTATGACAAGAAACTCTAACTTCGTTACTAATTATGACAAGTAACTGTAATTTTGAATAAAAAATTTGGTAGGTAACTGTAACTTCAATACTAATTATGACAGGTAACAGTAACTTCGATATTAATTATGACAGGTAACTGTAACTTCGTTACTAATTATGACAAGTAATTTTAATTTCGATACTAATTATGGCAGGTAACTGTAACTTCGTTACTAAATATGACAAGTCCCTGTAATTTCGATACAAATTATGGCAGGTAACTGTAACATCGATACTAATTATGACAAGTAACTGTAACTTCCATACTAATTATGACAGGTAACTGTAACTTTGTTACTAATTATGACAAGTAACTGTAATTTCGATACAAATATTGGCAGGTAACTGTAACCTCGATACTAATTATGAAAGGTAACAGTAACTTCGATACTAATTATGACAAGTAACTGTAACTTCGATACTAATTATGACAGGTATCTTTAACTTCGTTACTAATTATGACAAGTAACTCTAATTTCGATACAAATTATGGCAGGTATCTGTAACTTCGATACTAATTATGGCAGGTAACTGTAACTTCGATACATATTATGAGAGGTAACAGTAACTTCGATACTAATTATGACAGGTAACTGCAACTTCGTTACTAATTATGACAAGTAACTGTAATTTCGATACTAATTATGGCAGGTAACTGTAACTTCGTTACTAATTATGAGAAGTAACTGTAATTTCGATGCAAATTATGACAGGTAACTGTAACTTCGTTACTAATTATGACAAGTAACTGTAATTTCGATACAAATTATATCAGGTAACAGTACCATCGATACTAATTATGACAGGTAACTGTAACTCCGATACTAATTATGACAAGGAACTGTAATTTCGATACAAATTATGTCAGGTAACTGTAACTTTATTACTAATTATGACAAGAAACTATAACATCGATACTAATTATGACAGGTAACTGTAACTTCGATACTTATTATGATAAGTAACTGTAACTTCGATACTAATTACGACAAGTAACTGTAACTTCGATACTATTTATGACAGGTAACATTAACTTCGATATTAATTATGACAAGTAACAGTAACTTCGATATTAATTTAGACAAGTTACTGTAATTTCGATACAAATTTTGGCAGGTAACTGTAACTTCGATACTAATTATGACAGGTAACAGTAACTTTGATACTAATTATGACAAGTAACTGTAACTTCGATACTAATTATGGCAGGTAACTGTAACATCGTTACTAATTAGGACAAGTAACTGTAATTTCGATACAAATTATGGCAGGTAACTGTATCGTCGATACTAATTATGACAGGTAACAGTAACTTCGATACTAATTATGGCAGGTAACTTTAACGTCGATACTAATTATGACAGGTAACAGTAACTTCGATACTAATTATGACAAGTAACTGTAACTTCGATACTAATTATGACAGGTAACTGTAACTTCGTTACTAATTATGACAAGTAACTGTAATTTCGTTACAAATTATGGCAGGTAATTGTAATTTCGATACTAATTATGACAGGTAACAGTAACATCGATACTAATTAGGACAAGTAACAAAAACTTCGATACTAATTAAGACAAGTAACTGTAACTTCGATACTAATTATGACCGGTAACTGTAACTTCGTTACTAATTATGACAAGTAACTGTAATTTCGATACAAATTTTGGCAGATAACTGTAACATAGATACTAATTATGACAGGTAACAGTAACTTCGATACTAATTATGACAAGTAACTGTAACATCGATACTAATTATGACAGGAGACTGTAACTTCGTTACTAATTATGACAAGTAACTATAATTTCGATACATATTATGACAGGTAACTGTAACTTCGTTACTAATTATGACAACTAACTGTAATTTCGATGCAAATTATGACAGGTAACTGGAACTTCGTTACTAATTATGACAAGTAACTGTAATTTCGATACAAATTATGGCAGGTAACAGTACCTTCGATACTAATTATGACAGGTAACTGTAACTTCGATACTAATTATGACAAGGAACTGTAATTTCGATACAAATTATGTCAGGTAACTGTAACTTCATTACTAATTATGACAAGAAACTGTAACATCGATACTAATTATGACAGGTAACAGTAACTTCGATACTAATTAAGACAAGTAACTGTAACTTGGATACTAATTATGACCGGTAACTGTAACTTCGTTACTAATTATGACAAGTAACTGTAATTTCGATACAAATTTTGGCAGGTAACTGTAACATAGATACTAATTATGACAGGTAACAGTAACTTCGATACTAATTATGACAAGTAACTGTAACATCGATACTAATTATGACAGGAGACTGTAACTTCGTTACTAATTATGACAAGTGACTATAATTTCGATACATATTATGACAGGTAACTGTAACTTCGTTACTAATTATGACATGTAACTGTAATTTCGATACAAATTATGGCAGGTAACGGTTCCTTCGATACTAATTATGACAGGTAACTGTAACGTCGATACTAATTATGGCAAGGAACTGTAATTTGGTTACAAATTATGGCATGTAACTGTAACTTCAATACTAACTATGACAGGTTACAGTAACGTCGATACTAATTATGACAAGTAACAGTACCTTCGATGCTAATTATGACAGGTTACTGTAACTTCGATACTAATTATGACAAGGAACTGTAATTTCGATACAATTTATGGCAGGTAACTGTTACTTCGATACTAATTATGACAAGTAACTGTAACTTCCATACTAATTATGACAGGTAACTGTAACTTTGTTACTAATTATGACAACTGTAATTTCGATACAAATTTTGGCAGGTAACTGTAACCTCGATACTAATTATGACAGGTAATAGTAACTTCGATACTAATTATGACAAGTAACTGTAACTTCGATACTAATTATGACAGGTATCTTTACCTTCGTTACTAATTATGACAAGTAACTGTAATTTCGATACAAATTAAGGCAGGTATCTGTAACTTCGATACTAATTATGGCAGGTAACTGTAACTTCGATACATATTATGAGAGGTAACAGTAACTTCGATACTAATTATGACAGGTAACTGCAACTTCGTTACTAATTATGACAAGTAACTGTAATTTCGATACTAATTATGGCAGGTAACTGTAACTTCGTTACTAATTATGAGAAGTAACTGTAATTTCGATGCAAATTATGACAGGTAACTGTAACTTCGTTACTAATTATGACAAGTAACTGTAATTTCGATACAAATTATATCAGGTAACAGTACCTTCGATACTAATTATGACAGGTAACTGTAACTCCGATACTAATTATGACAAGGAACTGTAATTTCGATACAAATTATGTCAGGTAACTGTAACTTTATTACTAATTATGACAAGAAACTATAACATCGATACTACATATGACAGGTAACTGTAACTTCGATACTTATTATGATAAGTAACTGTAACTTCGATACTAATTACGACAAGTAACTGTAACTTCGATACTAATTATGACAGGTAACAGTAACTTCGATATTAATTATGACAAGTAACAGTAACTTCGATATTAATTTAGACAAGTTACTGTAATTTCGATACAAATTTTGGCAGGTAACTGTAACTTCGATACTAATTATGACAGGTAACAGTAACTTTGATACTAATTATGACAAGTAACTGTAACTTCGATACTAATTATGGCAGGTAACTGTAACATCGTTACTAATTAGGACAAGTATCTGTAATTTCGATACAAATTATGGCAGGTAACTGTATCGTCGATACTAATTATGACAGGAAACAGTAACATCGATACTAATTATGGCAGGTAACTTTAACGTCGATACTAATTATGACAGGTAACAGTAACTTCGATACTAATTATGACAAGTAACTGTAACTTCGATACTAATTAAGACAGGTAACTGTAACTTCGTTACTAATTATGACAAGTAACTGTAATTTCGTTACAAATTATGGCAGGTAATTGTAATTTCGATATTAATTATGACAGGTAACAGTAACATCGATACTAATTAGGACAAGTAACAAAAACTTCGATACTAATTAAGACAAGTAACTGTAACTTCGATACTAATTATGATCGGTAACTGTAACTTCGTTACTAATTATGACAAGTAACTGTAATTTCGATACAAATTTTGGCAGGTAACTGTAACATAGATACTAATTATGACTGGTAACAGTAACTTCGATACTAATTATGACAAGTAACTGTAACATCGATACTAATTATGACAGGAGACTGTAACTTCGTTACTAATTATGACAAGTAACTATAATTTCGATACATATTATGACAGGTAACTGTAACTTCGTTACTAATTATGACAAGTAACTGTAATTTCGATACAAATTATGACAGGTAACAGTACCTGCGATACTAATTATGACAGGTAACTGTAACGTCGATACTAATTATTGCAAGGAACTGTAATTTGGATACAAATTATGGCATGTAACTGTATCTTCGATACTAATTATGACAGGTGACAGTAACTTCGATACTAATTATGTCAAGTAACTATAACTTCGATACAAACTATGACAGGTAACAGTGACTTCGTTACTAATTATGACAAGAAACTCTACCTTCGTTACTAATTATGACAAGTAACTGTAATTTTGATAAAAAATTATGGTAGGTAACTGTAACTTCAATACTAATTATGACAGGTAACAGTAACTTCGATACTAATTATGACAGGTAACTGTAACTTCGTTACCAATTATGACAAATAACTTTAATTTCGATACTAATTATGGCAGGTAACTGTAACTTCGTTACTAATTATGACAAGTCCCTGAAATTTCGATACAAATTATGGCAGGTAACTGTAACTTCGATACTAATTATGACAGGTAACAGTAACTTCGATACTAATTATGACAAGTAACTATAACTTCGATACTAATTATGACAAGTAACTGTAATTTCGATACAAATTATGGCAGGTAACTGTAACTTCGATACTAATTATGACAGGTAACTGTAACTTCGTTATTAATTATGACAAATAACTGTAATTTCGATACAAATTATGGCAGGTAACTGTAACTTCGATACTAATTATGACAGGTAACAGTAACTTCGAAACTAATTATGACAAGTAACTATAACTTCGATACAAATTATGACAGGTAACTGTAACTTCGATACTAATTATGACAAGAGACTCTAACTTCGTTACTAATTATGACAAGTAACTGTAATTTTGATAAAAAATATGGTAGGTAACTCTAGCTTCAATACTAATTATGACAGGTAACAGTAACGTCGATACTAATTATGATAAGTAACAGTACCTTCGATGCTAATTATGACAGGTAACTGTAACTTCGATACTAATTATGACAGGGAACTGTAATTTCGATACAAATTACGGCAGGTAACTGTAACTTCGTTACTAATTATGACAAGTAACTCTAATTTGGATACAAATTTTAACAGGTAACTGTAACTTCGATACTAATTATGACAAGTCCCTGTAATTTCGATACAAATTATGGCATGTAACTGTAACTTCCATACTAATTATGACAGGTAACAGTCAATTCGATACTAATTATGACAGGAAACTAACTTCGTTACTAATTATGACAAGTAACTGTAATTTCGATACAAATTTGACAGGTAACTGTAACTTCGTTACTAATTATGGCAAGTAACAGTACCTTCGATGCTAATTATGACAGGTAAATGTAACTTCGATACTAATTATGACAAGGAACTGTAATTTCGATACAAATTATGGCAGGTAACTCTAACTTCGTTACTAATTACGACAAGTAACTGTAATTTCGATACAAATTTTGGCAGGTAACTGTAACTTCGATACTAATTATGCCAGGTAACAGTAACTTCGATACTAATTATGACAAGTAACTGTAACTTCGATACTAATTATGACAGGTAACTGTAACTTCGTTAATAATTATGACAAGTAACTGTAATTGCGATACAAATTATGGCAGGTAACTGTAACTTCGATACTAATTATGACAGGTAACAGTAACTTCGATATTAATTATGACAAGTAACTATAACTTCGATACAATTTATGACAGGTAACTGTAACTTCGATACTAATTATGACAAGAAACTCTAACTTCGTTACTAATTATGACAAGTAACCGTAATTTTGATTAAAAAATTCGGTAGGTAACAGTAACTTCAATACTAATTATGACAGGTAACAGTAACTTCGATACTAATTATGACAGGTAACTGTAACTTCGTTACTAATTTTGACAAGTAACTTTAATTTCGATACTAATTATGGCAGGTAACTGTAACTTCGTTACTAATTATGACAAGTCCCTGTAATTTCGATACAAATTATGGCAGGTAACTGTAACTTCGATACTAATTATGACAAGTAACTGTAACTTCCATACTAATTACGACAGATAACTGTAACTTCGTTACTAATTATGACAAGTAACTGTAATTTCGATACAAATTTTGGCAGGTAACTGTAACCTCGTTACTAATTATGACAGGAAACAGTAACTTCGATACTTATTATGACAAGTAACTGTAACTTCGATACTAATTATGACAGGTAACTGTAACTTCGTTACTAATTATGACATGTGACTGTAATTTCGATACAAATTACGGCAGGTAACTGTAACTTCGTTACTAATTATGACAAGTAACTCTAATTTGGATACAAATTTTAACAGGTAACTGTAACTTCGATACTAATTATGACAAGTCCCTGTAATTTCGATACAAATTATGGCATGTAACTGTAACTTCCATACTAATTATGACAGGTAACAGTCAATTCGATACTAATTATGACAGGAAACTAACTTCGTTACTAATTATGACAAGTAACTGTAATTTCGATACAAATTTGACAGGTAACTGTAACTTCGTTACTAATTATG
This sequence comes from Meconema thalassinum, assembly GCA_946902985.2. NCBI lineage: Eukaryota > Metazoa > Arthropoda > Insecta > Orthoptera > Tettigoniidae > Meconema > Meconema thalassinum. The sequence goes on along the minus strand of OX336388.2, from coordinate 1,691,206,476 downwards.
GCAAGTAACAGTACCTTCGATGCTAATTATGACAGGTAAATGTAACTTCGATACTAATTATGACAAGGAACTGTAATTTCGATACAAATTATGGCAGGTAACTCTAACTTCGTTACTAATTACGACAAGTAACTGTAATTTCGATACAAATTTTGGCAGGTAACTGTAACTTCGATACTAATTATGCCAGGTAACAGTAACTTCGATACTAATTATGACAAGTAACTGTAACTTCGATACTAATTATGACAGGTAACTGTAACTTCGTTAATAATTATGACAAGTAACTGTAATTGCGATACAAATTATGGCAGGTAACTGTAACTTCGATACTAACTATGACAGGTAACAGTAACTTCGATATTAATTATGACAAGTAACTATAACTTCGATACAATTTATGACAGGTAACTGTAACTTCGATACTAATTATGACAAGAAACTCTAACTTCGTTACTAATTATGACAAGTAACCGTAATTTTGATTAAAAAATTCGGTAGGTAACAGTAACTTCAATACTAATTATGACAGGTAACAGTAACTTCGATACTAATTATGACAGGTAACTGTAACTTCGTTACTAATTTTGACAAGTAACTTTAATTTCGATACTAATTATGGCAGGTAACTGTAACTTCGTTACTAATTATGACAAGTCCCTGTAATTTCGATACAAATTATGGCAGGTAACTGTAACTTCGATACTAATTATGACAAGTAACTGTAACTTCCATACTAATTACGACAGATAACTGTAACTTCGTTACTAATTATGACAAGTAACTGTAATTTCGATACAAATTTTGGCAGGTAACTGTAACCTCGTTACTAATTATGACAGGAAACAGTAACTTCGATACTTATTATGACAAGTAACTGTAACTTCGATACTAATTATGACAGGTAACTGTAACTTCGTTACTAATTATGACATGTGACTGTAATTTCGATTCAAATTATGGCAGGTAACTGTAACTTCGATACTAATTATGGCACGTAACTGTAACTTCGATACTAATTATGACAGGTAACAGTCACTTCGATACTAATTATGACAGGAAACTGTATCTTCGTTACTAATTATGACAAGTAACTGTAATTTCGATACAAATTTGACAGGTAACTGTAACTTCGTTACTAATTATGACAAGTAACAATACCTTCGATGCTAATTATGACAGGTAACTGTAACTCCGATACTAATTATGACAAGGAACTGTAATTTCGATACAAATTATGCCAGGTAACTTTAACTTCGTTGCTAATTATGAAAGGTAACTGTAATTTCGATACAAATTTTGGCAGGTAACTGTAACTTCGATACTAATTACGACAGGTAACAGTAACTTCGATACTAATTATGACGAGTAACTGTAACTTTGATACTAATTATGACAGGTAACTGTAACTTCGTTACTAATTATGACAAGTAACTGTAATTGCGATACAAATTATGGCAGGTAACTGTAACTTCGATACTAATTATGACAAGAAACTCTAACTTCGTTACTAATTATGACAAGTAACCGTAATTTTGATTAAAAAATTTGGTAGGTAACTGTAACTTCAATACTAATTATGACAGGTAACAGTTACTTCGATACTTATTATGACAGGTAACTGTAACTTCGTTACTAATTATGACAAGTAACTGTAACTTCGATACTAATTATGGCAGGTAACTGTAACATCGTTACTAATTAGGACAAGTAACTGTAATTTCGATACAAATTATGGCAGGTAACTGTATCGTCGATACTAATTATGACAGGTAACAGTAACTTCGATACTAATTATGGCAGGTAACTTTAACGTCGATACTAATTATGACAGGTAACAGTAACTTCGATACTAATTATGACAAGTAACTGTAACTTCGATACTAATTATGACAGGTAACTGTAACTTCGTTACTAATTATGACAAGTAACTGTAATTTCGTTACAAATTATGGCAGGTAATTGTAATTTCGATACTAATTATGACAGGTAACAGTAACATCGATACTAATTAGGACAAGTAACAAAAACTTCGATACTAATTAAGACAAGTAACTGTAACTTCGATACTAATTATGACCGGTAACTGTAACTTCGTTACTAATTATGACAAGTAACTGTAATTTCGATACAAATTTTGGCAGATAACTGTAACATAGATACTAATTATGACAGGTAACAGTAACTTCGATACTAATTATGACAAGTAACTGTAACATCGATACTAATTATGACAGGAGACTGTAACTTCGTTACTAATTATGACAAGTAACTATAATTTCGATACATATTATGACAGGTAACTGTAACTTCGTTACTAATTATGACAACTAACTGTAATTTCGATGCAAATTATGACAGGTAACTGGAACTTCGTTACTAATTATGACAAGTAACTGTAATTTCGATACAAATTATGGCAGGTAACAGTACCTTCGATACTAATTATGACAGGTAACTGTAACTTCGATACTAATTATGACAAGGAACTGTAATTTCGATACAAATTATGTCAGGTAACTGTAACTTCATTACTAATTATGACAAGAAACTGTAACATCGATACTAATTATGACAGGTAACAGTAACTTCGATACTAATTAAGACAAGTAACTGTAACTTGGATACTAATTATGACCGGTAACTGTAACTTCGTTACTAATTATGACAAGTAACTGTAATTTCGATACAAATTTTGGCAGGTAACTGTAACATAGATACTAATTATGACAGGTAACAGTAACTTCGATACTAATTATGACAAGTAACTGTAACATCGATACTAATTATGACAGGAGACTGTAACTTCGTTACTAATTATGACAAGTGACTATAATTTCGATACATATTATGACAGGTAACTGTAACTTCGTTACTAATTATGACATGTAACTGTAATTTCGATACAAATTATGGCAGGTAACGGTTCCTTCGATACTAATTATGACAGGTAACTGTAACGTCGATACTAATTATGGCAAGGAACTGTAATTTGGTTACAAATTATGGCATGTAACTGTAACTTCAATACTAACTATGACAGGTTACAGTAACGTCGATACTAATTATGACAAGTAACAGTACCTTCGATGCTAATTATGACAGGTTACTGTAACTTCGATACTAATTATGACAAGGAACTGTAATTTCGATACAATTTATGGCAGGTAACTGTTACTTCGATACTAATTATGACAAGTAACTGTAACTTCCATACTAATTATGACAGGTAACTGTAACTTTGTTACTAATTATGACAACTGTAATTTCGATACAAATTTTGGCAGGTAACTGTAACCTCGATACTAATTATGACAGGTAATAGTAACTTCGATACTAATTATGACAAGTAACTGTAACTTCGATACTAATTATGACAGGTATCTTTACCTTCGTTACTAATTATGACAAGTAACTGTAATTTCGATACAAATTAAGGCAGGTATCTGTAACTTCGATACTAATTATGGCAGGTAACTGTAACTTCGATACATATTATGAGAGGTAACAGTAACTTCGATACTAATTATGACAGGTAACTGCAACTTCGTTACTAATTATGACAAGTAACTGTAATTTCGATACTAATTATGGCAGGTAACTGTAACTTCGTTACTAATTATGAGAAGTAACTGTAATTTCGATGCAAATTATGACAGGTAACTGTAACTTCGTTACTAATTATGACAAGTAACTGTAATTTCGATACAAATTATATCAGGTAACAGTACCTTCGATACTAATTATGACAGGTAACTGTAACTCCGATACTAATTATGACAAGGAACTGTAATTTCGATACAAATTATGTCAGGTAACTGTAACTTTATTACTAATTATGACAAGAAACTATAACATCGATACTACATATGACAGGTAACTGTAACTTCGATACTTATTATGATAAGTAACTGTAACTTCGATACTAATTACGACAAGTAACTGTAACTTCGATACTAATTATGACAGGTAACAGTAACTTCGATATTAATTATGACAAGTAACAGTAACTTCGATATTAATTTAGACAAGTTACTGTAATTTCGATACAAATTTTGGCAGGTAACTGTAACTTCGATACTAATTATGACAGGTAACAGTAACTTTGATACTAATTATGACAAGTAACTGTAACTTCGATACTAATTATGGCAGGTAACTGTAACATCGTTACTAATTAGGACAAGTAACTGTAATTTCGATACAAATTATGGCAGGTAACTGTATCGTCGATACTAATTATGACAGGAAACAGTAACATCGATACTAATTATGGCAGGTAACTTTAACGTCGATACTAATTATGACAGGTAACAGTAACTTCGATACTAATTATGACAAGTAACTGTAACTTCGATACTAATTAAGACAGGTAACTGTAACTTCGTTACTAATTATGACAAGTAACTGTAATTTCGTTACAAATTATGGCAGGTAATTGTAATTTCGATATTAATTATGACAGGTAACAGTAACATCGATACTAATTAGGACAAGTAACAAAAACTTCGATACTAATTAAGACAAGTAACTGTAACTTCGATACTAATTATGATCGGTAACTGTAACTTCGTTACTAATTATGACAAGTAACTGTAATTTCGATACAAATTTTGGCAGGTAACTGTAACATAGATACTAATTATGACTGGTAACAGTAACTTCGATACTAATTATGACAAGTAACTGTAACATCGATACTAATTATGACAGGAGACTGTAACTTCGTTACTAATTATGACAAGTAACTATAATTTCGATACATATTATGACAGGTAACTGTAACTTCGTTACTAATTATGACAAGTAACTGTAATTTCGATACAAATTATGACAGGTAACAGTACCTGCGATACTAATTATGACAGGTAACTGTAACGTCGATACTAATTATTGCAAGGAACTGTAATTTGGATACAAATTATGGCATGTAACTGTAACTTCGATACTAATTATGACAGGTGACAGTAACTTCGATACTAATTATGTCAAGTAACTATAACTTCGATACAAACTATGACAGGTAACAGTGACTTCGTTACTAATTATGACAAGAAACTCTACCTTCGTTACTAATTATGACAAGTAACTGTAATTTTGATAAAAAATTATGGTAGGTAACTGTAACTTCAATACTAATTATGACAGGTAACAGTAACTTCGATACTAATTATGACAGGTAACTGTAACTTCGTTACCAATTATGACAAATAACTTTAATTTCGATACTAATTATGGCAGGTAACTGTAACTTCGTTACTAATTATGACAAGTCCCTGAAATTTCGATACAAATTATGGCAGGTAACTGTAACTTCGATACTAATTATGACAGGTAACAGTAACTTCGATACTAATTATGACAAGTAACTATAACTTCGATACTAATTATGACAAGTAACTGTAATTTCGATACAAATTATGGCAGGTAACTGTAACTTCGATACTAATTATGACAGGTAACTGTAACTTCGTTATTAATTATGACAAATAACTGTAATTTCGATACAAATTATGGCAGGTAACTGTAACTTCGATACTAATTATGACAGGTAACAGTAACTTCGAAACTAATTATGACAAGTAACTATAACTTCGATACAAATTATGACAGGTAACTGTAACTTCGATACTAATTATGACAAGAGACTCTAACTTCGTTACTAATTATGACAAGTAACTGTAATTTTGATAAAAAATATGGTAGGTAACTCTAGCTTCAATACTAATTATGACAGGTAACAGTAACGTCGATACTAATTATGATAAGTAACAGTACCTTCGATGCTAATTATGACAGGTAACTGTAACTTCGATACTAATTATGACAGGGAACTGTAATTTCGATACAAATTACGGCAGGTAACTGTAACTTTGTTACTAATTATGACAAGTAACTCTAATTTGGATACAAATTTTAACAGGTAACTGTAACTTCGATACTAATTATGACAAGTCCCTGTAATTTCGATACAAATTATGGCATGTAACTGTAACTTCCATACTAATTATGACAGGTAACAGTCAATTCGATACTAATTATGACAGGAAACTAACTTCGTTACTAATTATGACAAGTAACTGTAATTTCGATACAAATTTGACAGGTAACTGTAACTTCGTTACTAATTATGGCAAGTAACAGTACCTTCGATGCTAATTATGACAGGTAAATGTAACTTCGATACTAATTATGACAAGGAACTGTAATTTCGATACAAATTATGGCAGGTAACTCTAACTTCGTTACTAATTACGACAAGTAACTGTAATTTCGATACAAATTTTGGCAGGTAACTGTAACTTCGATACTAATTATGCCAGGTAACAGTAACTTCGATACTAATTATGACAAGTAACTGTAACTTCGATACTAATTATGACAGGTAACTGTAACTTCGTTAATAATTATGACAAGTAACTGTAATTGCGATACAAATTATGGCAGGTAACTGTAACTTCGATACTAATTATGACAGGTAACAGTAACTTCGATATTAATTATAACAAGTAACTATAACTTCGATACAATTTATGACAGGTAACTGTAACTTCGATACTAATTATGACAAGAAACTCTAACTTCGTTACTAATTATGACAAGTAACCGTAATTTTGATTAAAAAATTCGGTAGGTAACAGTAACTTCAATACTAATTATGACAGGTAACAGTAACTTCGATACTAATTATGACAGGTAACTGTAACTTCGTTACTAATTTTGACAAGTAACTTTAATTTCGATACTAATTATGGCAGGTAACTGTAACTTCGTTACTAATTATGACAAGTCCCTGTAATTTCGATACAAATTATGGCAGGTAACTGTAACTTCGATACTAATTATGACAAGTAACTGTAACTTCCATACTAATTACGACAGATAACTGTAAATTCGTTACTAATTATGACAAGTAACTGTAATTTCGATACAAATTTTGGCAGGTAACTGTAACCTCGTTACTAATTATGACAGGAAACAGTAACTTCGATACTTATTATGACAAGTAACTGTAACTTCGATACTAATTATGACAGGTAACTGTAACTTCGTTACTAATTATGACATGTGACTGTAATTTCGATACAAATTACGGCAGGTAACTGTAACTTCGTTACTAATTATGACAAGTAACTCTAATTTGGATACAAATTTTAACAGGTAACTGTAACTTCGATACTAATTATGACAAGTCCCTGTAATTTCGATACAAATTATGGCATGTAACTGTAACTTCCATACTAATTATGACAGGTAACAGTCAATTCGATACTAATTATGACAGGAAACTAACTTCGTTACTAATTATGACAAGTAACTGTAATTTCGATACAAATTTGACAGGTAACTGTAACTTCGTTACTAATTATGGCAAGTAACAGTACCTTCGATGCTAATTATGACAGGTAAATGTAACTTCGATACTAATTATGACAAGGAACTGTAATTTCGATACAAATTATGGCAGGTAACTCTAACTTCGTTACTAATTACGACAAGTAACTGTAATTTCGATACAAATTTTGGCAGGTAACTGTAACTTCGATACTAATTATGCCAGGTAACAGTAACTTCGATACTAATTATGACAAGTAACTGTAACTTCGATACTAATTATGACAGGTAACTGTAACTTCGTTAATAATTATGACAAGTAACTGTAATTGCGATACAAATTATGGCAGGTAACTGTAACTTCGATACTAATTATGACAGGTAACAGTAACTTCGATATTAATTATGACAAGTAACTATAACTTCGATACAATTTATGACAGGTAACTGTAACTTCGATACTAATTATGACAAGAAACTCTAACTTCGTTACTAATTATGACAAGTAACCGTAATTTTGATTAAAAAATTCGGTAGGTAACAGTAACTTCAATACTAATTATGACAGGTAACAGTAACTTCGATACTAATTATGACAGGTAACTGTAACTTCGTTACTAATTTTGACAAGTAACTTTAATTTCGATACTAATTATGGCAGGTAACTGTAACTTCGTTACTAATTATGACAAGTCCCTGTAATTTCGATACAAATTATGGCAGGTAACTGTAACTTCGATACTAATTATGACAAGTAACTGTAACTTCCATACTAATTACGACAGATAACTGTAACTTCGTTACTAATTATGACAAGTAACTGTAATTTCGATACAAATTTTGGCAGGTAACTGTAACCTCGTTACTAATTATGACAGGAAACAGTAACTTCGATACTTATTATGACAAGTAACTGTAACTTCGATACTAATTATGACAGGTAACTGTAACTTCGTTACTAATTATGACATGTGACTGTAATTTCGATACAAATTACGGCAGGTAACTGTAACTTCGTTACTAATTATGACAAGTAACTCTAATTTGGATACAAATTTTAACAGGTAACTGTAACTTCGATACTAATTATGACAAGTCCCTGTAATTTCGATACAAATTATGGCATGTAACTGTAACTTCCATACTAATTATGACAGGTAACAGTCAATTCGATACTAATTATGACAGGAAACTAACTTCGTTACTAATTATGACAAGTAACTGTAATTTCGATACAAATTTGACAGGTAACTGTAACTTCGTTACTAATTATGGCAAGTAACAGTACCTTCGATGCTAATTATGACAGGTAAATGTAACTTCGATACTAATTATGACAAGGAACTGTAATTTCGATACAAATTATGGCAGGTAACTCTAACTTCGTTACTAATTACGACAAGTAACTGTAATTTCGATACAAATTTTGGCAGGTAACTGTAACTTCGATACTAATTATGCCAGGTAACAGTAACTTCGATACTAATTATGACAAGTAACTGTAACTTCGATACTAATTATGACAGGTAACTGTAACTTCGTTAATAATTATGACAAGTAACTGTAATTGCGATACAAATTATGGCAGGTAACTGTAACTTCGATACTAATTATGACAGGTAACAGTAACTTCGATATTAATTATGACAAGTAACTATAACTTCGATACAATTTATGACAGGTAACTGTAACTTCGATACTAATTATGACAAGAAACTCTAACTTCGTTACTAATTATGACAAGTAACCGTAATTTTGATTAAAAAATTCGGTAGGTAACAGTAACTTCAATACTAATTATGACAGGTAACAGTAACTTCGATACTAATTATGACAGGTAACTGTAACTTCGTTACTAATTTTGACAAGTAACTTTAATTTCGATACTAATTATGGCAGGTAACTGTAACTTCGTTACTAATTATGACAAGTCCCTGTAATTTCGATACAAATTATGGCAGGTAACTGTAACTTCGATACTAATTATGACAAGTAACTGTAACTTCCATACTAATTACGACAGATAACTGTAACTTCGTTACTAATAATGACAAGTAACTGTAATTTCGATACAAATTTTGGCAGGTAACTGTAACTTCGATACTAATTATGGCACGTAACTGTAACTTCGATACTAATTATGACAGGTAACAGTCACTTCGATACTAATTATGACAGGAAACTGTATCTTCGTTACTAATTATGACAAGTAACTGTAATTTCGATACAAATTTGACAGGTAACTGTAACTTCGTTACTAATTATGACAAGTAACAATACCTTCGATGCTAATTATGACAGGTAACTGTAACTCCGATACTAATTATGACAAGGAACTGTAATTTCGATACAAATTATGCCAGGTAACTTTAACTTCGTTGCTAATTATGAAAGGTAACTGTAATTTCGATACAAATTTTGGCAGGTAACTGTAACTTCGATACTAATTACGACAGGTAACAGTAACTTCGATACTAATTATGACGAGTAACTGTAACTTTGATACTAATTATGACAGGTAACTGTAACTTCGTTACTAATTATGACAAGTAACTGTAATTGCGATACAAATTATGGCAGGTAACTGTAACTTCGATACTAATTATGACAAGAAACTCTAACTTCGTTACTAATTATGACAAGTAACCGTAATTTTGATTAAAAAATTTGGTAGGTAACTGTAACTTCAATACTAATTATGACAGGTAACAGTTACTTCGATACTTATTATGACAGGTAACTGTAACTTCGTTACTAATTATGACAAGTAACTTTAATTTCGATACTAATTATGGCAGGTAACTGTAACTTCGTTACTAATTATGGCAGGTAACTGTAACTTCGATACATATTATGAGAGGTAACAGTAACTTCGATACTAATTATGACAGGTAACTGCAACTTCGTTACTAATTATGACAAGTTACTGTAATTTCGATACTAATTATGGCAGGTAACTGTAACTTCGTTACTAATTATGAGAAGTAACTGTAATTTCGATGCAAATTATGACAGGTAACTGGAACTTCGTTACTAATTATGACAAGTAACTGTAATTTCGATACATATTATGGCAGGTAACAGTACCTTCGATACTAATTACGACAGGTAACTGTAACTTCGTTACTTATTATGGCAAGTAACTGTAATTTCGATACAAATTTTGGCAGGTAACTGTAACCTCGATACTAATTATGACAGGTAACAGTAACTTCGATACTAATTATGACAAGTAACTGTAAATTCGATACTAATTATGACAGGTAACTGTAACTTCGTTACTAATTATGACATGTGACTGTAATTTCGATACAAATTATGGCAGGTAACTGTAACTTCGATACTAATTATGGCACGTAACTGTAACTTCGATACTAATTATGACAGGTAACAGTCACTTCGATACTAATTATGACAGGAAACTGTAACTTCGTTACTAATTATGACAAGTAACTGTAATTTCGATACAAATTTGACAGGTAACTGTAACTTCGTTACTAATTATGACAAGTAACAGTACCTTCGATGCTAATTATGACAGGTAACTGTAACTTCGATACTTATTATGACAAGGAACTGTAATTTCGATACAAATTATGCCAGGTAACTGTAACATCGTTACTAAATATGAAAGGTAACTGTAATTTCGATACAAATTTTGGCAGGTAACTGTATCTTCGATACTAATTATGACAGGTAACAGTAACTTCGATACTAATTATGACGAGTAACTGTAACTTCGATACTAATTATGACAGGTAACTGTAACTTCGTTACTAATTCTGACAAGTAACTGTAATTGCGATACAAATTATGGCAGGTAACTGTAACTTCGATACTAATTATGACAGGTAACAGTAACTTCGATACTAATTATGACGAGTAACTGTAACTTCGATACTAATTATGACAAGTAACTATAACTTCGATACAAATTATGACAGGTAACTGTAACTTCGTTACTAATTATGACAAGTAACTGTAATTGCGATACAAATTATGGCAGGTAACTGTAACTTCGATACTAATTATGACAAGAAACTCTAACTTCGTTAATAATTATGACAAGTATCCGTAATTTTGATTAAAAAATTTGGTAGGTAACTGGAACTTCAATACTAATTATGACAGGTAACAGTAACTTCGATACTAATTATGACAGGTAACTGTAACTTCGTTACTAATTATGACAAGTAACTTTAATTTCGATACTAATTATGGCAGGTAACTGTAACTTCGTTACTAATTATGACAAGTCCCTGCAATTTCGATACAAATTATGGCAGGTAACTGTAACATCGATACTAATTATGACAGGTATCAGTAACTTCGATACTAATTATGACAGGTAACAGTAACTTCGATACTAATTATGGCAAGTAACAGTAACTTCGATACTAATTATGACAGGTAACTGTAACTTCGTTACTAATTATGACAAGTAACTTTAATTTCGATACTAATTATGGCAGGTAACTGTAACTTCGTTACTAATTATGACAAGTCCCTGCAATTTCGATACAAATTATGGCAGGTAACTGTAACTTCGATACTAATTATGACAGGTAACTGTAACTTCGAAACTAATTATGACAAATAACTGTAATTTCGATACTAATTATGACAGGTGACTGTAACTTCGTTACTAAATATAACATGTAACTGTTCTTTCGATATAAATTATGGCAGGTAACTGTAACTTCGATACTAATTATGGCAGGTAACTGTAACTTCGATACTAATTATGAGAGGTAACAGTAACTTCGATACTAATTATGACAGGTAACTGCAACTTCGTTACTAATTATGACAAGTAACTGTAATTTCGATACTAATTATGGCAGGTAACTGTAACCTCGTTACTAATTATGAGAATTAACTGTAATATCGATACTAATTATGGCAGGTAACTGAAATTTCAATACTAATTATGACAGGTGAAAGTAACTTCGATACTAATTATGACAAGTAACTGTAACTTCGATACTAATTATGACAGGTAACTGTAGCTTCGTTACTAATTATGAAAGGTAACTCTAATTTCGATACAAATTATGGCAGGTAACTGTAACTTCGATACTAATTATGACAGGTGTCAGTAACTTCGATACTAATTATGACAGGTAACAGTAACTTCGATACTAATTATGGCAAGTAACTGTAACTTCGGTACTAATTATGACAAGTAACTGTAATTTCGATACAAATTATGGCAGGTAACTGTAACTTCGATACTAATTATGACAGGTAACTGTAACTTCGATACTAATTATGACAAATAACTGTAATTTCGATACAAATTATGGCAGGTAACTGTAACTTCCTTACTAATTATGACAAGAAACTGTAATTTCGATACAAATGATGGCAGGTAACTGTAACTTCGATACTAATTATGACAGGTAACATTCACTTCGATACTAATTATGACAGAAAACAGTAACTTCGATACTAATTATGACAGGTAACAGTAACTTCGATACTAATTATGGCAGGTAACTGTAACTACGAAACTAATTATGACAGTTAACTGTAACTTCGTTACTAATTATGACAAGTAACTGTAATTTCGATACAAATTATGGCAGGTAACTGTAACTTCGATATTAATTTTGTCAGGTAACATTCACTTCGATACTAATTATGACAAGTAACTGTAACATCGATACATATGATGACAGGTAACTGTAACTACGTTACTAATTATGACAAGAAACTGTAATTTCGATACAAATCATGGCAGGTAACTGTAATTTCGATACTAATCATAACAGGTAACGGTAACTTCGATACTAATTATGACAAGTAACAGTAATTTCGTTACTAATTATGACAAGTAACTGTTATTTCGATTCAAATTATGGCAGGTAACTGTTACTTCGATACTTATTATGACAGGTAACAGTAACTTCGATACTAATTATGTCAGGTAACTGTAACTTCGATATTAATTATGACAGTTAAGTGTAACTTCGTTACTAATTATGACAAGTAACTTTAATTTCGATACAAATTATGGCAGGTAACTCTAACTTCGATACTAATTATGACAGGTAACTGTGACTTCGATACTAATTATGACAAGTAACTGTAACTTCGATACTAATTATGACAAGTAACTGTAACTTCGATACTAATTATGACAAATAACTGTAATTTCGATATAAATTATGGCAGGTAATTGTAATTTCGGTACTAATTATGACAGGTAACAGTAACTTCGATACTAATTATGACAAGTACCAGTAACTTCGATGCACATTAGGACAAGTAACTGTAACTTCGACACTAATTATGACAGGTAATTGTAACTTCGTTACTAATTATGACAAGTAACTGTAATTTCGATACAAATTTTGGCAGGTAACAGTAAATTCGATACTAATTATGACAGGTAACAGTAAATCGATAATAATTATGACAAGTAACTGTAACTTCGATATTAATTATGACAGGTAACTGTAACTTCGTTTCTAATTATGACAGGTAACTATAATTTCGATACAAATTATGGCAGGTAACAGTAACTTCGATACAAATTATGACAGGTAACAGTAACTTCGATACTAATTATGACAAGTAACTATAACTTCGATACAAATTATGACAGGTACCTGTAACTTCGATACTAATTATGACAAGAAACTCTAACTTCGTTACTAATTATGACAAGTAACAGTAATTTTGATAAAAAATTATGGTAGGTAACTGTAACTTCAATACTAATTATGACAGGTAACAGAAACTTCGATACTAATTATGACTGGTAACTGTAACGTCGTATCTAATTATGACAAGTAACTTTAATTTCGATACTAATTATGGCAGGTAACTGTAACTTCGTTACTAATTACGACAAGTGCCTGTGATTTCGATACAAATTATTGCAGGTAACTGTAACTTCGATACTAATTATGTCAGGTAACAGTAACTTCGATACTATTTATGACAAGTAACTGTAACTTCGATACTAATTATGACAGGTAACTGTAACTTCGTTACTAATTAGGACAAGTAACTTAAATTTCGATACTAATTATGGCAGGTAACTGTAACTTCGTTACTAATTATGACAAGTCCCTGTAATTTCGATACAAATTATGGCAGGTAACTGTAATTTCGATACTAATTATGACAGGTAACAGCAACTTCGATACTAATTATGACAGTTAATTGTAACTACGTTACTAATTAGGACAAGTAACTATAATTTCGATACATATTATGACAGGTAACTGTAACTTCGTTACTAATTATGACAAGTAACTGTAATTTCGATACAAATTATGGCAGGTAACAGTACCTTCGATACTAATTATGACAGGTATCTGTAACTTCGATACTAATTATGGGAAGGAACTGTAATTTGGATACAAATTATGGCAGGTAACTGTATCTTCGATACTAATTATGACAGGTGACAGTAACTTCGATACTAAATATGTCAAGTTACTATAACTTCGATACAAATTATGACAGGTAACAGTAACTTCGATACTAATTATGACAAGAAACTCTACCTTCGTTACTAATTATGACAAGTAAGTGTAATTTTGATAAAAAATTATGGTAGGTAACTGTAACTTCAATACTAATTATGACAGGTAACTGTAACTTCGTTACTAATTATGACAAGTAACTGTAATTTCGATACAAATTATGGCAGGTAACTGTAACTTCGATACTAATTATGACATCTAACAGTAACATCGATACTAATTATGATAAGTAACTATAACTTCGATACAATTTATGACAGGTAACTGTAACTTCGACACTAATTATGGCAAGAAACTCTAACTTCGTTACTAATTATGACAAGTAACTGTAATTTTGATAAAAAATTATGGTAGGTAACTGTAACTTCATTATTAATTATGACAGATAACAGTAACGTCGATACTAATTATGACAAGTAACAGTACCCTCGAAGCTAATTATGACAGGTAACTGTAACTTCGGTACTAATTATGACAAGGAACTGTAATTTCGATACAAATGACGGCAGGTAACTGTAACTTCGTTACTAATTATGACAAGTAACTGTAACTTCGTTACTAATTATGACAAGTAACTGTAATTTGGATACAAATTTTGGCAGGTAACTGTAACTTCGATACTAATTATGACAAGTCCCTGTAATTTCGATACAAATTATGGCATGTAACTGTAACTTCGATACTAATTATGACAGGTAACAGTAACTTCGATATTAATTTTGTCAGGTAACATTCACTTCGATACAAATTATGACAAGTAACTGTAACTTCGATACTTATGATGACAGGTAACTGTAACTACATTACTAATTATGACAAGAAACTGTAATTTCGATACAAATCATGGCAGGTTACTGTAACTTCGAAACTAATTATGACAGGTAACAGTAACTTCGATACTAATTATGACAAGTAACTGTTACTTCGATACTAATTATGGCAAGAAACTGTAACCTCGCATCTAATTATGACCGGTAACTGTAACATCGTTACTAATTATGACAAGTTACAGTACCTTCGATGCTAATTATGACAGGTAACTGTAACTTCGATACTAATTATGACAGGTAACAGTAACTTCGATACTAATTATGACAAGTACCAGTAACTTCGTTACTAATTATGACAAGTAACTTTAATTTCGATACTAATTATGGCAGGTAACTGTAACTTCGTTACTAATTATGACAAGTCCCTGCAATTTCGATACAAATTATGGCAGGTAACTGTAACATCGATACCAATTATGACAGGTATCAGTAACTTCGATACTAATTATGACAGGTAACAGTAACTTCGATACTAATTATGGCAAGTAACAGTAACTTCGATACTAATTATGACAGGTAACTGTAACTTCGTTACTAATTATGACAAGTAACTTTAATTTCGATACTAATTATGGCAGGTAACTGTAACTTCGTTACTAATTATGACAAGTCCCTGCAATTTCGATACAAATTATGGCAGGTAACTGTAACTTCGATACTAATTATGACAGGTAACTGTAACTTCGATACTAATTATGACAAATAACTGTAATTTCGATACTAATTATGAAAGGTAACTGTAACTTCGTTACTAATTATGACATGTAACTGTAATTTCGATACAAATTATGGCAGGTAACTGTAACTTCGATACTAATTATGGCAGGTAACTGTAACTTCGATACTAATTATGAGAGGTAACAGTAACTTCGATACTAATTATGACAGGTAACTGCAACTTCGTTACTAATTATGACAAGTAACTGTAATTTCGATACTAATTATGGCAGGTAACTGTAACCTCGTTACTAATTATGAGAATTTACTGTAATTTCGATACAAATTATGGCAGGTAACTGAAATTTCAATACTAATTATGACAGGTGACAGTAACTTCGATACTAATTATGACAAGTAACTGTAACTTCGATACTAATTATGACAGGTAACTGTAGCTTCGTTACTAATTATGAAAGGTAACTCTAATTTCGATACAAATTATGGCAGGTAACTGTAACTTCGATACTAATTATGACAGGTATCAGTAACTTCGATACTAATTATGACAGGTAACAGTAACTTCGATACTAATTTTGGCAAGTAACTGTAACTTCGGTACTAATTATGACAAGTAACTGTAATCTCGATACAAATTATGGCAGGTAACTGTAACTTCGATACTAATTATGACAGGTAACTGTAACTTCTTTACTAATTGTGACAAGAAACTGTAATTTCGATACAAATGATGGCAGCTAACTGTAACTTCGATACTAATTATGACAGGTAACATTCACTTCGATACTAATTATGACAGAAAACAGTAACTTCGATACTAATTATGACAGGTAACAGTAACATCGATACTAATTATGGCAGGTAACTGTAACTTCGAAACTAATTATGACAGTTAACTGTAACTTCGTTACTAATTATGACAAGTAACTGTAATTTCGATACAAATTATGGCAGGTAACTGTAACTTCGATATTAATTTTGTCAGGTAACATTCACTTCGATACTAATTATGACAAGTAACTGTAATTTCGATACAAATCATGGCAGGTAACTGTAACTTCGATACTAATTATGACAGGTAACAGTAACTTCGATACTAATTATGACAAGTAACTGATACTTCGATACTAATTATGACAAGAAACTGTAACTTCGAATCTAATTATGACCGGTAACTGTAACATCGTTACTAATTATGACAAGTAACTGTAATTTCGATACAAATCATGGCAGGTAACTGTAACTTCGATACTAATTATGACAGGTAACAGTAACTTCGATACTAATTATGACAAGTAACTGATACTTCGATACTAATTATGACAAGAAACTGTAACTTCGAATCTAATTATGACCGGTAACTGTAACATCGTTACTAATTATGACAATTAACTGTAATTTCGATACAAATTATGGCAGATAACTGTAATTTCGATACTATTTATAACAGGTAACGGTAACTTCGAAACTAATTATGACAAGTAACAGTAATTTCGTTACTAATTATGACAAGTAACTGTTATTTCGATTCAAATTATGGCAGGTAACTGTAACTTCGATACTTATTATGACAGGTAACAGTAACTTCGATACCAATTATGTCAGGTAACTGTAACTTCGATATTAATTATGACAGTTAAGTGTAACTTCGTTACTAATTATGACAAGTAACTTTAATTTCGATACAAATTATGGCAGGTAACTGTAACTTCGATACTAATTATGACAGGTAACTGTAACTTCTTTACTAATTGTGACAAGAAACTGTAATTTCGATACAAATGATGGCAGCTAACTGTAACTTCGATACTAATTATGACAGGTAACATTCACTTCGATACTAATTATGACAGAAAACAGTAACTTCGATACTAATTATGACAGGTAACAGTAACATCGATACTAATTATGGCAGGTAACTGTAACTTCGAAACTAATTATGACAGTTAACTGTAACTTCGTTACTAATTATGACAAGTAACTGTAATTTCGATACAAATTATGGCAGGTAACTGTAACTTCGATATTAATTTTGTCAGGTAACATTCACTTCGATACTAATTATGACAAGTAACTGTAATTTCGATACAAATCATGGCAGGTAACTGTAACTTCGATACTAATTATGACAGGTAACAGTAACTTCGATACTAATTATGACAAGTAACTGATACTTCGATACTAATTATGACAAGAAACTGTAAATTCGAATCTAATTATGACCGGTAACTGTAACATCGTTACTAATTATGACAAGTAACTGTAATTTCGATACAAATCATGGCAGGTAACTGTAACTTCGATACTAATTATGACAAGTACCAGTAACTTCGATGCTAATTAGGACAAGTAACTGTAACTTCGACACTAATTATGACAAGTAACTGTAACTTCGTTACTAATTATGACAAGTAACTGTAATTTCGATACAAATTATGGCAGGTAACTGTAACTTCGATATTAATTTTGTCAGGTAACATTCACTTCGATACTAATTATGACAAGTAACTTTAATTTCGATACAAATTATGGCAGGTAACTCTAACTTCGATACTAATTATGACAGGTAACTGTGACTTCGATACTAATTATGACAAGTAACTGTAACTTCGATACTAATTATGACAAGTAACTGTAACTTCGATACTAATTATGACAAATAACTGTAATTTCGATATAAATTATGGCAGGTAATTGTAATTTCGATACTAATTATGACAGGTAACGGTAACTTCGATACTAATTATGACAAGTACCAGTAACTTCGATGCTAATTAGGACAAGTAACTGTAACTTCGACACTAATTATGACAAGTAACTGTATCTTCGATACTAATTATGACAAGTAACTGTAATTTCGATACAAATTTTGGCAGGTAACAGTAAATTCGATACTAATTATGACAGGTAACAGTAAATCGATACTAATTATGACAAGTAACTGTAACTTCGATATTAATTTTGACAGGTAACTGTATTTTCGTTACTAATTATGACAAGTAACTATAATTTCGATACAAATTATGGCAGGTAACTGTAACTTCGATACAAATTATGACAGGTAACAGTAACTTCGATACTAATTATGACAAGTAACTATAACTTCGATACAAATTATGACAGGTAACTGTAACTTCGATACTAATTATGACAAGAAACTCTAACTTCGTTACTAATTATGACAAGTAACAGTAATTTTGATAAAAAATTATGGTAGGTAACTGTAACTTCAATACTAATTATGACAGGTAACAGAAACTTCGATACTAATTATGACTGGTAACTGTAACTTCGTAACTAATTATGACAAGTAACTTTAATTTCTATACTAATTATGGCAGGTAACTGTAACTTCGTTACTAATTATGACAAGTGCCTGTGGTTTCGATACAAATTATTGCAGGTAACTGTAACTTCGATACTAATTATGTCAGGTAACAGTAACTTCGATACTATTTATGACAAGTAACTGTAACTTCGATACTAATTATGACAGGTAACTGTAACTTCGTTACTAATTAGGACAAGTAACTTAAATTTCGATACTAATTATGGCAGGTAACTGTAACTTCGTTACTAATTATGACAAGTCCCTGTAATTTCGATACAAATTATGGCAGGTAACTGTAATTTCGATACTAATTATGACAGGTAACAGCAACTTCGATACTAATTATGACAGTTAATTGTAACTACGTTACTAATTATGACCAGTAACTATAATTTCGATACATATTATGACAGGTAACTGTAACTTCGTTACTAATTACGACAAGTAACTGTAATTTCGATACAAATTATGGCAGGTAACAGTACCTTCGATACTAATTATGACAGGTATCTGTAACTTCGATACTAATTATGGGAAGGAACTGTAATTTGGATACAAATTATGGCAGGTAACTGTATCTTCGATACTAATTATGACAGGTGACAGTAACTTCGATACTAAATATGTCAAGTTACTATAACTTCGATACAAATTATGACAGGTAACAGTAACTTCGATACTAGTTATGACAAGAAACTCTACCTTCGTTACTAATTATGACAAGTAAGTGTAATTTTGATAAAAAATTATGGTAGGTAACTGTAACTTCAATACTAATTATGACAGGTAACTGTAACTTCGTTACTAATTATGACAAGTAACTGTAATTTCGATACAAATTATGGCAGGTAACTGTAACTTCGATACTAATTATGACATCTAACAGTAACATCGATACTAATTATGACAAGTAACTATAACTTCGATACAATTTATGACAGGTAACTGTAACTTCGACACTAATTATGGCAAGAAACTCTAACTTCGTTACTAATTATGACAAGTAACTGTAATTTTGATAAAAAATTATGGTAGGTAACTGTAACTTCATTACTAATTATGACAGATAACAGTAACGTCGATACTAATTATGACAAGTAACAGTACCCTCGAAGCTAATTATGACAGGTAACTGTAACTTCGGTACTAATTATGACAAGGAACTGTAATTTCGATACAAATGACGGCAGGTAACTGTATCTTCGTTACTAATTATGACAAGTAACTGTAACTTCGTTACTAATTATGACAAGTAACTGTAATTTGGATACAAATTTTGGCAGGTAACTGTAACTTCGATACTAATTATGACAAGTCCCTGTAATTTCGATACAAATTATGGCATGTAACTGTAACTTCGATACTAATTATGACAGGTAACAGTAACTTCGATATTAATTTTGTCAGGTAACATTCACTTCGATACTAATTATGACAAGTAACTGTAACTTCGATACTTATGATGACAGGTAACTGTAACTACGTTACTAATTATGACAAGAAACTGTAATTTCGATACAAATCATGGCAGGTTACTGTAACTTCGAAACTAATTATGACAGGTAACAGTAACTTCGATACTAATTATGACAAGTAACTGTTACTTCGATACTAATTATGGCAAGAAACTGTAACCTCGCATCTAATTATGACCGGTAACTGTAACATCGTTACTAATTATGACAAGTTACAGTACCTTCGATGCTAATTATGACAGGTAACTGTAACTTCGATACTAATTATGACAGGTAACAGTAACTTCGATACTAATTATGACAAGAACCAGTAACTTCGTTACTAATTATGACAAGTAACTTTAATTTCGATACTAATTATGGCAGGTAACTGTAACTTCGTTACTAATTATGACAAGTCCCTGCAATTTCGATACAAATTATGGCAGGTAACTGTAACATCGATACCAATTATGACAGGTATCAGTAACTTCGATACTAATTATGACAGGTAACAGTAACTTCGATACTAATTATGGCAAGTAACAGTAACTTCGATACTAATTATGACAGGTAACTGTAACTTCGTTACTAATTATGACAAGGAACTTTAATTTCGATACTAATTATGGCAGGTAACTGTAACTTCGTTACTAATTATGACAAGTCCCTGCAATTTCGATACAAATTATGGCAGGTAACTGTAACTTCGATACTAATTATGACAGGTAACTGTAACTTCGATACTAATTATGACAAATAACTGTAATTTCGATACTAATTATGAAAGGTAACTGTAACTTCGTTACTAATTATGACATGTAACTGTAATTTCGATACAAATTATGGCAGGTAACTCTAACTTCGATACTAATTATGACAGGTAACTGTGACTTCGATACTAATTATGACAAGTAACTGTAACTTCGATACTAATTATGACAAGTAACTGTAACTTCGATACTAATTATGACAAATAACTGTAATTTCGATATAAATTATGGCAGGTAATTGTAATTTCGAAACTAATTATGACAGGTAACTGTAACTTCGATACTAATTATGACAAGTACCAGTAACTTCGATGCTAATTAGGACAAGTAACTGTAACTTCGACACTAATTATGACAAGTAACTGTAACTTCGATACTAATTATGACAAGTAACTGTAATTTCGATACAAATTTTGGCAGGTAACAGTAAATTCGATACTAATTATGACAGGTAACAGTAAATCGATACTAATTATGACAAGTAACTGTAACTTCGATATTAATTTTGACAGGTAACTGTAACTTCGTTACTAATTATGACAAGTAACTGTAATTTCGATACAAATCATGGCAGGTAACTGTAACTTCGATACTAATTATGACAGGTAACAGTAACTTCGATACTAATTATGACAAGTAACTGATACTTCGATACTAATTATGACAAGAAACTGTAACTTCGAATCTAATTATGACCGGTAACTGTAACATCGTTACTAATTATGACAATTAACTGTAATTTCGATACAAATTATGGCAGATAACTGTAATTTCGATACTATTTATAACAGGTAACGGTAACTTCGAAACTAATTATGACAAGTAACAGTAATTTCGTTACTAATTATGACAAGTAACTGTTATTTCGATTCAAATTATGGCAGGTAACTGTAACTTCGATACTTATTATGACAGGTAACAGTAACTTCGATACCAATTATGTCAGGTAACTGTAACTTCGATATTAATTATGACAGTTAAGTGTAACTTCGTTACTAATTATGACAAGTAACTTTAATTTCGATACAAATTATGGCAGGTAACTCTAACTTCGATACTAATTATGACAGGTAACTGTGACTTTGATACTAATTATGACAAGTAACTGTAACTTCGATACTAATTATGACAAGTAACTGTAACTTCGATACTAATTATGACAAATAACTGTAATTTCGATATAAATTATGGCAGGTAATTGTAATTTCGATACTAATTATGACAGGTAACGGTAACTTCGATACTAATTATGACAAGTACCAGTAACTTCGATGCTAATTAGGACAAGTTACTGTAACTTCGACACTAATTATGACAAGTAACTGTAACTTCGATACTAATTATGACAAGTAACTGTAATTTCGATACAAATTTTGGCAGGTAACAGTAAATTCGATACTAATTATGACAGGTAACAGTAAATCGATACTAATTATGACAAGTAACTGTAACTTCGATATTAATTTTGACAGGTAACTGTAACTTCGTTACTAATTATGACAAGTAACTATAATTTCGATACAAATTATGGCAGGTAACTGTAACTTCGATACAAATTATGACAGGTAACAGTAACTTCGATACTAATTATGACAAGTAACTATAACTTCGATACAAATTATGACAGGTAACTGTAACTTCGATACTAATTATGACAAGAAACTCTAACTTCGTTACTAATTATGACAAGTAACAGTAATTTTGATAAAAAATTATGGTAGGTAACTGTAACTTCAATACTAATTATGACAGGTAACAGAAACTTCGATACTAATTATGACTGGTAACTGTAACTTCGTAACTAATTATGACAAGTAACTTTAATTTCTATACTAATTATGGCAGGTAACTGTAACTTCGTTACTAATTATGACAAGTGCCTGTGGTTTCGATACAAATTATTGCAGGTAACTGTAACTTCGATACTAATTATGTCAGGTAACAGTAACTTCGATACTATTTATGACAAGTAACTGTAACTTCGATACTAATTATGACAGGTAACTGTAACTTCGTTACTAATTAGGACAAGTAACTTAAATTTCGATACTAATTATGGCAGGTAACTGTAACTTCGTTACTAATTATGACATGTCCCTGTAATTTCGATACAAATTATGGCAGGTAACTGTAATTTCGATACTAATTATGACAGGTAACAGCAACTTCGATACTAATTATGACAGTTAATTGTAACTACGTTACTAATTATGACAAGTAACTATAATTTCGATACATATTATGACAGGTAACTGTAACTTCGTTACTAATTATGACAAGTAACTGTAATTTCGATACAAATTATGGCAGGTAACAGTACCTTCGATACTAATTATGACAGGTATCTGTAACTTCGATACTAATTATGGGAAGGAACTGTAATTTGGATACAAATTATGGCAGGTAACTGTATCTTCGATACTAATTATGACAGGTGACAGTAACTTCGATACTAAATATGTCAAGTTACTATAACTTCGATACAAATAATGACAGGTAACAGTAACTTCGATACTAATTATGACAAGAAACTCTACCTTCGTTACTAATTATGACAAGTAAGTGTAATTTTGATAAAAAATTATGGTAGGTAACTGTAACTTCAATACTAATTATGACAGGTAACTGTAACTTCGTTACTAATTATGACAAGTAACTGTAATTTCGATACAAATTATGGCAGGTAACTGTAACTTCGATACTAATTATGACATCTAACAGTAACATCGATACTAATTATGACAAGTAACTATAACTTCGATACAATTTATGACAGGTAACTGTAACTTCGACACTAATTATGGCAAGAAACTCTAACTTCGTTACTAATTATGACAAGTAACTGTAATTTTGATAAAAAATTATGGTAGGTAACTGTAACTTCATTACTAATTATGACAAATAACAGTAACGTCGATACAAATTATGACAAGTAACAGTACCCTCGAAGCTAATTATGACAGGTAACTGTAACTTCGGTACTAATTATGACAAGGAACTGTAATTTCGATACAAATTTTGGCAGGTAACAGTAAATTCGATACTAATTATGACAGGTAACAGTAAATCGATACTAATTATGACAAGTAACTGTAACTTCGATATTAATTTTGACAGGTAACTGTATTTTCGTTACTAATTATGACAAGTAACTATAATTTCGATACAAATTATGGCAGGTAACTGTAACTTCGATACAAATTATGACAGGTAACAGTAACTTCGATACTAATTATGACAAGTAACTATAACTTCGATACAAATTATGACAGGTAACTGTAACTTCGATACTAATTATGACAAGAAACTCTAACTTCGTTACTAATTATGACAAGTAACAGTAATTTTGATAAAAAATTATGGTAGGTAACTGTAACTTCAATACTAATTATGACAGGTAACAGAAACTTCGATACTAATTATGACTGGTAACTGTAACTTCGTAACTAATTATGACAAGTAACTTTAATTTCTATACTAATTATGGCAGGTAACTGTAACTTCGTTACTAATTATGACAAGTGCCTGTGGTTTCGATACAAATTATTGCAGGTAACTGTAACTTCGATACTAATTATGTCAGGTAACAGTAACTTCGATACTATTTATGACAAGTAACTGTAACTTCGATACTAATTATGACAGGTAACTGTAACTTCGTTACTAATTAGGACAAGTAACTTAAATTTCGATACTAATTATGGCAGGTAACTGTAACTTCGTTACTAATTATGACAAGTCCCTGTAATTTCGATACAAATTATGGCAGGTAACTGTAATTTCGATACTAATTATGACAGGTAACAGCAACTTCGATACTAATTATGACAGTTAATTGTAACTACGTTACTAATTATGACCAGTAACTATAATTTCGATACATATTATGACAGGTAACTGTAACTTCGTTACTAATTACGACAAGTAACTGTAATTTCGATACAAATTATGGCAGGTAACAGTACCTTCGATACTAATTATGACAGGTATCTGTAACTTCGATACTAATTATGGGAAGGAACTGTAATTTGGATACAAATTATGGCAGGTAACTGTATCTTCGATACTAATTATGACAGGTGACAGTAACTTCGATACTAAATATGTCAAGTTACTATAACTTCGATACAAATTATGACAGGTAACAGTAACTTCGATACTAGTTATGACAAGAAACTCTACCTTCGTTACTAATTATGACAAGTAAGTGTAATTTTGATAAAAAATTATGGTAGGTAACTGTAACTTCAATACTAATTATGACAGGTAACTGTAACTTCGTTACTAATTATGACAAGTAACTGTAATTTCGATACAAATTATGGCAGGTAACTGTAACTTCGATACTAATTATGACATCTAACAGTAACATCGATACTAATTATGACAAGTAACTATAACTTCGATACAATTTATGACAGGTAACTGTAACTTCGACACTAATTATGGCAAGAAACTCTAACTTCGTTACTAATTATGACAAGTAACTGTAATTTTGATAAAAAATTATGGTAGGTAACTGTAACTTCATTACTAATTATGACAGATAACAGTAACGTCGATACTAATTATGACAAGTAACAGTACCCTCGAAGCTAATTATGACAGGTAACTGTAACTTCGGTACTAATTATGACAAGGAACTGTAATTTCGATACAAATGACGGCAGGTAACTGTATCTTCGTTACTAATTATGACAAGTAACTGTAACTTCGTTACTAATTATGACAAGTAACTGTAATTTGGATACAAATTTTGGCAGGTAACTGTAACTTCGATACTAATTATGACAAGTCCCTGTAATTTCGATACAAATTATGGCATGTAACTGTAACTTCGATACTAATTATGACAGGTAACAGTAACTTCGATATTAATTTTGTCAGGTAACATTCACTTCGATACTAATTATGACAAGTAACTGTAACTTCGATACTTATGATGACAGGTAACTGTAACTACGTTACTAATTATGACAAGAAACTGTAATTTCGATACAAATCATGGCAGGTTACTGTAACTTCGAAACTAATTATGACAGGTAACAGTAACTTCGATACTAATTATGACAAGTAACTGTTACTTCGATACTAATTATGGCAAGAAACTGTAACCTCGCATCTAATTATGACCGGTAACTGTAACATCGTTACTAATTATGACAAGTTACAGTACCTTCGATGCTAATTATGACAGGTAACTGTAACTTCGATACTAATTATGACAGGTAACAGTAACTTCGATACTAATTATGACAAGAACCAGTAACTTCGTTACTAATTATGACAAGTAACTTTAATTTCGATACTAATTATGGCAGGTAACTGTAACTTCGTTACTAATTATGACAAGTCCCTGCAATTTCGATACAAATTATGGCAGGTAACTGTAACATCGATACCAATTATGACAGGTATCAGTAACTTCGATACTAATTATGACAGGTAACAGTAACTTCGATACTAATTATGGCAAGTAACAGTAACTTCGATACTAATTATGACAGGTAACTGTAACTTCGTTACTAATTATGACAAGGAACTTTAATTTCGATACTAATTATGGCAGGTAACTGTAACTTCGTTACTAATTATGACAAGTCCCTGCAATTTCGATACAAATTATGGCAGGTAACTGTAACTTCGATACTAATTATGACAGGTAACTGTAACTTCGATACTAATTATGACAAATAACTGTAATTTCGATACTAATTATGAAAGGTAACTGTAACTTCGTTACTAATTATGACATGTAACTGTAATTTCGATACAAATTATGGCAGGTAACTCTAACTTCGATACTAATTATGACAGGTAACTGTGACTTCGATACTAATTATGACAAGTAACTGTAACTTCGATACTAATTATGACAAGTAACTGTAACTTCGATACTAATTATGACAAATAACTGTAATTTCGATATAAATTATGGCAGGTAATTGTAATTTCGAAACTAATTATGACAGGTAACTGTAACTTCGATACTAATTATGACAAGTACCAGTAACTTCGATGCTAATTAGGACAAGTAACTGTAACTTCGACACTAATTATGACAAGTAACTGTAACTTCGATACTAATTATGACAAGTAACTGTAATTTCGATACAAATTTTGGCAGGTAACAGTAAATTCGATACTAATTATGACAGGTAACAGTAAATCGATACTAATTATGACAAGTAACTGTAACTTCGATATTAATTTTGACAGGTAACTGTAACTTCGTTACTAATTATGACAAGTAACTGTAATTTCGATACAAATCATGGCAGGTAACTGTAACTTCGATACTAATTATGACAGGTAACAGTAACTTCGATACTAATTATGACAAGTAACTGATACTTCGATACTAATTATGACAAGAAACTGTAACTTCGAATCTAATTATGACCGGTAACTGTAACATCGTTACTAATTATGACAATTAACTGTAATTTCGATACAAATTATGGCAGATAACTGTAATTTCGATACTATTTATAACAGGTAACGGTAACTTCGAAACTAATTATGACAAGTAACAGTAATTTCGTTACTAATTATGACAAGTAACTGTTATTTCGATTCAAATTATGGCAGGTAACTGTAACTTCGATACTTATTATGACAGGTAACAGTAACTTCGATACCAATTATGTCAGGTAACTGTAACTTCGATATTAATTATGACAGTTAAGTGTAACTTCGTTACTAATTATGACAAGTAACTTTAATTTCGATACAAATTATGGCAGGTAACTCTAACTTCGATACTAATTATGACAGGTAACTGTGACTTCGATACTAATTATGACAAGTAACTGTAACTTCGATACTAATTATGACAAGTAACTGTAACTTCGATACTAATTATGACAAATAACTGTAATTTCGATATAAATTATGGCAGGTAATTGTAATTTCGATACTAATTATGACAGGTAACGGTAACTTCGATACTAATTATGACAAGTACCAGTAACTTCGATGCTAATTAGGACAAGTTACTGTAACTTCGACACTAATTATGACAAGTAACTGTAACTTCGATACTAATTATGACAAGTAACTGTAATTTCGATACAAATTTTGGCAGGTAACAGTAAATTCGATACTAATTATGACAGGTAACAGTAAATCGATACTAATTATGACAAGTAACTGTAACTTCGATATTAATTTTGACAGGTAACTGTAACTTCGTTACTAATTATGACAAGTAACTATAATTTCGATACAAATTATGGCAGGTAACTGTAACTTCGATACAAATTATGACAGGTAACAGTAACTTCGATACTAATTATGACAAGTAACTATAACTTCGATACAAATTATGACAGGTAACTGTAACTTCGATACTAATTATGACAAGAAACTCTAACTTCGTTACTAATTATGACAAGTAACAGTAATTTTGATAAAAAATTATGGTAGGTAACTGTAACTTCAATACTAATTATGACAGGTAACAGAAACTTCGATACTAATTATGACTGGTAACTGTAACTTCGTAACTAATTATGACAAGTAACTTTAATTTCTATACTAATTATGGCAGGTAACTGTAACTTCGTTACTAATTATGACAAGTGCCTGTGGTTTCGATACAAATTATTGCAGGTAACTGTAACTTCGATACTAATTATGTCAGGTAACAGTAACTTCGATACTATTTATGACAAGTAACTGTAACTTCGATACTAATTATGACAGGTAACTGTAACTTCGTTACTAATTAGGACAAGTAACTTAAATTTCGATACTAATTATGGCAGGTAACTGTAACTTCGTTACTAATTATGACATGTCCCTGTAATTTCGATACAAATTATGGCAGGTAACTGTAATTTCGATACTAATTATGACAGGTAACAGCAACTTCGATACTAATTATGACAGTTAATTGTAACTACGTTACTAATTATGACAAGTAACTATAATTTCGATACATATTATGACAGGTAACTGTAACTTCGTTACTAATTATGACAAGTAACTGTAATTTCGATACAAATTATGGCAGGTAACAGTACCTTCGATACTAATTATGACAGGTATCTGTAACTTCGATACTAATTATGGGAAGGAACTGTAATTTGGATACAAATTATGGCAGGTAACTGTATCTTCGATACTAATTATGACAGGTGACAGTAACTTCGATACTAAATATGTCAAGTTACTATAACTTCGATACAAATAATGACAGGTAACAGTAACTTCGATACTAATTATGACAAGAAACTCTACCTTCGTTACTAATTATGACAAGTAAGTGTAATTTTGATAAAAAATTATGGTAGGTAACTGTAACTTCAATACTAATTATGACAGGTAACTGTAACTTCGTTACTAATTATGACAAGTAACTGTAATTTCGATACAAATTATGGCAGGTAACTGTAACTTCGATACTAATTATGACATCTAACAGTAACATCGATACTAATTATGACAAGTAACTATAACTTCGATACAATTTATGACAGGTAACTGTAACTTCGACACTAATTATGGCAAGAAACTCTAACTTCGTTACTAATTATGACAAGTAACTGTAATTTTGATAAAAAATTATGGTAGGTAACTGTAACTTCATTACTAATTATGACAAATAACAGTAACGTCGATACAAATTATGACAAGTAACAGTACCCTCGAAGCTAATTATGACAGGTAACTGTAACTTCGGTACTAATTATGACAAGGAACTGTAATTTCGATACAAATGACGGCAGGTAACTGTATCTTCGTTACTAATTATGACAAGTAACTGTAACTTCGTTACTAATTATGACAAGTAACTGTAATTTGGATACAAATTTTGGCAGGTAACTGTAACTTCGATACTAATTATGACAAGTCCCTGTAATTTCGATACAAATTATGGCATGTAACTGTAACTTCGATACTAATTATGACAGGTAACAGTAACTTCGATATTAATTTTGTCAGGTAACATTCACTTCGATACTAATTATGACAAGTAACTGTAACTTCGATACTTATGATGACAGGTAACTGTAACTACGTTACTAATTATGACAAGAAACTGTAATTTCGATACAAATCATGGCAGGTTACTGTAACTTCGAAACTAATTATGACAGGTAACAGTAACTTCGATACTAATTATGACAAGTAACTGTTACTTCGATACTAATTATGGCAAGAAACTGTAACCTCGCATCTAATTATGACCGGTAACTGTAACATCGTTACTAATTATGACAAGTTACAGTACCTTCGATGCTAATTATGACAGGTAACTGTAACTTCGATACTAATTATGACAGGTAACAGTAACTTCGATACTAATTATGACAAGTACCAGTAACTTCGTTACTAATTATGACAAGTAACTTTAATTTCGATACTAATTATGGCAGGTAACTGTAACTTCGTTACTAATTATGACAAGTCCCTGCAATTTCGATACAAATTATGGCAGGTAACTGTAACATCGATACCAATTATGACAGGTATCAGTAACTTCGATACTAATTATGACAGGTAACAGTAACTTCGATACTAATTATGGCAAGTAACAGTAACTTCGATACTAATTATGACAGGTAACTGTAACTTCGTTACTAATTATGACAAGTAACTTTAATTTCGATACTAATTATGGCAGGTAACTGTAACTTCGTTACTAATTATGACAAGTCCCTGCAATTTCGATACAAATTATGGCAGGTAACTGTAACTTCGATACTAATTATGACAGGTAACTGTAACTTCGATACTAATTATGACAAATAACTGTAATTTCGATACTAATTATGAAAGGTAACTGTAACTTCGTTACTAATTATGACATGTAACTGTAATTTCGATACAAATTATGGCAGGTAACTCTAACTTCGATACTAATTATGACAGGTAACTGTGACTTCGATACTAATTATGACAAGTAACTGTAACTTCGATACTAATTATGACAAGTAACTGTAACTTCGATACTAATTATGACAAATAACTGTAATTTCGATATAAATTATGGCAGGTAATTGTAATTTCGAAACTAATTATGACAGGTAACGGTAACTTCGATACTAATTATGACAAGTACCAGTAACTTCGATGCTAATTAGGACAAGTAACTGTAACTTCGACACTAATTATGACAAGTAACTGTAACTTCGATACTAATTATGACAAGTAACTGTAATTTCGATACAAATTTTGGCAGGTAACAGTAAATTCGATACTAATTATGACAGGTAACAGTAAATCGATACTAATTATGACAAGTAACTGTAACTTCGATATTAATTTTGACAGGTAACTGTAACTTCGTTACTAATTATGACAAGTAACTATAATTTCGATACAAATTATGGCAGGTAACTGTAACTTCGATACAAATTATGACAGGTAACAGTAACTTCGATACTAATTATGACAAGTAACTATAACTTCGATACAAATTATGACAGGTAACTGTAACTTCGATACTAATTATGACAAGAAACTCTAACTTCGTTACTAATTATGACAAGTAACAGTAATTTTGATAAAAAATTATGGTAGGTAACTGTAACTTCAATACTAATTATGACAGGTAACAGAAACATCGATACTAATTATGACTGGTAACTGTAACTTCGTAACTAATTATGACAAGTAACTTTAATTTCGATACTAATTATGGCAGGTAACTGTAACTTCGTTACTAATTATGACAAGTGCCTGTGATTTCGATACAAATTATTGCAGGTAACTGTAACTTCGATACTAATTATGTCAGGTAACAGTAACTTCGATACTATTTATGACAAGTAACTGTAACTTCGATACTAATTATGACAGGTAACTGTAACTTCGTTACTAATTAGGACAAGTAACTTAAATTTCGATACTAATTATGGCAGGTAACTGTAACTTCGTTACTAATTATGACAAGTCCCTGTAATTTCGATACAAATTATGGCAGGTAACTGTAATTTCGATACTAATTATGACAGGTAAAAGCAACTTCGATACTAATTATGACAGTTAATTGTAACTACGTTACTAATTATGACAAGTAACTATAATTTCGATACATATTATGACAGGTAACTGTAACTTCGTTACTAATTATGACAAGTAACTGTAATTTCGATACAAATTATGGCAGGTAACAGTACCTTCGATACTAATTATGACAGGTATCTGTATATTCGATACTAATTATGGGAAGGAACTGTAATTTGGATACAAATTATGGCAGGTAACTGTATCTTCGATACTAATTATGACAGGTGACAGTAACTTCGATACTAAATATGTCAAGTTACTATAACTTCGATACAAATTATGACAGGTAACAGTAACTTCGATACTAATTATGACAAGAAACTCTACCTTCGTTACTAATTATGACAAGTAAGTGTAATTTTGATAAAAAATTATGGTAGGTAACTGTAACTTCAATACTAATTATGACAGGTAACTGTAACTTCGTTACTAATTATGACAAGTAACTGTAATTTCGATACAAATTATGGCAGGTACCTGTAACTTCGATACTAATTATGACATCTAACAGTAACATCGATTATAATTATGACAAGTAACTATAACTTCGATACAATTTATGACAGGTAACTGTAACTTCGACACTAATTATGGCAAGAAACTCTAACTTCGTTACTAATTATGACAAGTAACTCTAATTTTGATAAAAAATTATGGTAGGTAACTGTAACTTCATTACTAATTATGACAGATAACAGTAACGTCGATACTAATTATGACAAGTAACAGTACACTCGAAGCTAATTATGACAGGTAACAGTAACTTCGGTACTAATTATGACAAGGAACTGTAATTTCGATACAAATGACGGCAGGTAACTGTAACTTCGTTACTAATTATGACAAGTAACTGTAACTTCGTTACTAATTATGACAAGTAACTGTAATTTGGATACAAATTTTGGCAGGTAACTGTAACTTCGATACTAATTATGACAAGTCCCTGTAATTTCGATACAAATTATGGCACGTAACTGTAACTTCGATACTAATTATGACAGGTAACAGTAACTTCGATATTAATTTTGTCAGGTAACATTCACTTCGATACTAATTATGATAAGTAACTGTAACTTCGATACTTATGATGACAGGTAACTGTAACTACGTTACTAATTATGACAAGAAACTGTAATTTCGATACAAATCATGGCAGGTTACTGTAACTTCGAAACTAATTATGACAGGTAACAGTAACTTCGATACTAATAATGACAAGTAACTGTTACTTCGATACTAATTATGGCAAGAAACTTTAATTTCGATACTAATTATGGCAGGTAACTGTAACTTCGTTACTAATTATGACAAGTCCCTGCAATTTCGATACAAATTATGGCAGGTAACTGTAACATCGATACCAATTATGACAGGTATCAGTAACTTCGATACTAATTATGACAGGTAACAGTAACTTCGATACTAATTATGGCAAGTAACAGTAACTTCGATACTAATTATGACAGGTAACTGTAACTTCGTTACTAATTATGACAAGTAACTTTAATTTCGATACTAATTATGGCAGGTAACTGTAACTTCGTTACTAATTATGACAAGTCCCTGCAATTTCGATACAAATTATGGCAGGTAACTGTCTCTTCGATACTAATTATGACAGGTAACTGTAACTTCGATACTAATTATGACAAATAACTGTAATTTCGATACTAATTATGAAAGGTAACTGTAACTTCGTTACTAATTATGACATGTAACTGTAATTTCGATACAAATTATGGCAGGTAACAATAACTTCGATACTAATTATGGCAGGTAACTGTAACTTCGATACTAATTATGAGAGGTAACAGTAACTTCGATACTAATTATGACAGGTAACTGCAACTTCGTTACTAATTATGACAAGTAACTGTAATTTCGATACTAATTATGGCAGGTAACTGTAACCTCGTTACTAATTATGAGAATTAACTGTAATTTCGATACAAATTATGGCAGGTAACTGAAATTTCAATACTAATTATGACAGGTGACAGTAACTTCGATACTAATTATGACAAGTAACTGTAACTTCGATACTAATTATGACAGGTAACTGTAGCTTCGTTACTAATTATGAAAGGTAACTCTAATTTCGATACAAATTATGGCAGGTAACTGTACCTTCGATACTAATTATGACAGGTATCAGTAACTTCGATACTAATTATGACAGGTAACAGTAACTTCGATACTAATTTTGGCAAGTAACTGTAACTTCGGTACTAATTATGACAAGTAACTGTAATCTCGATACAAATTATGGCAGGTAACTGTAACTTCGATACTAATTATTACAAATAACTGTAATTTCGATACAAATTATGGCAGGTAACTGTAACTTCTTTACTAATTGTGACAAGAAACTGTAATTTCGATACAAATGATGGCAGGTAACTGTAACTTCGATACTAATTATGACAGGTAACATTCACTTCGATACTAATTATGACAGAAAACAGTAACTTCGATACTAATTATGACAGGTAACAGTAACATCGATACTAATTATGGCAGGTAACTGTAACTTCGAAACTAATTATGACAGTTAACTGTAACTTCGTTACTAATTATGACAAGTAACTGTAATTTCGATACAAATTATGGCAGGTAACTGTAACTTCGATATTAATTTTGTCAGGTAACATTCACTTCGATACTAATTATGACAGGTAACATTCACTTCGATACTAATTATGACAGAAAACAGTAACTTCGATACTAATTATGACAGGTAACAGTAACATCGATACTAATTATGGCAGGTAACTGTAACTTCGAAACTAATTATGACAGTTAACTGTAACTTCGTTACTAATTATGACAAGTAACTGTAATTTCGATACAAATTATGGCAGGTAACTGTAACTTCGATATTAATTTTGTCAGGTAACATTCACTTCGATACTAATTATGACAAGTAACTGTAACTTCGATACTTATGATGACAGGTAACTGTAACTACGTTACTAATTATGACAAGAAACTGTAATTTCGATACAAATCATGGCAGGTAACTGTAACTTCGATACTAATTATGACAGGTAACAGTAACTTCGATACTAATTATGACAAGTAACTGATACTTCGATACTAATTATGACAAGAAACTGTAACTTCGAATCTAATTATGACCGGTAACTGTAACATCGTTACTAATTATGACAAGTAACTGTAATTTCGATACAAATTATGGCAGGTAACTGTAACTTCGATACTAATTATGACAGGTGACAGTAACATCGATACTAATTATGACAATTAACTCTAACTTCGTTACTAATTATGACAAGTAACTATAATTTTGATAAAAAATTATGGCAGGTAACTGTAACATCCATACTAATTATGACAGGTAACAGTAAATTGGATACTAATTTTGACAGGTAACTGCAACTTCGTTACTAATTATGACAGGTAACAGTAACTTCGATACTAATTATGACAAGTAACTGTAATTTCTATACTAATTATGGCAAGTAACTGTAACTTCGTTACGAATTATGACAATTAACTGTAATTTCGATACAAATTATGGCAGATAACTGTAATTTCGATACTATTTATAACAGGTAACGGTAACTTCGAAACTAATTATGACAAGTAACAGTAATTTCGTTACTAATTATGACAAGTAACTGTTATTTCGATTCAAAATATGGCAGGTAACTGTAACTTCGATACTTATTATGACAGGTAACAGTAACTTCGATACCAATTATGTCAGGTAACTGTAACTTCGATATTAATTATGACAGTTAAGTGTAACTTCGTTACTAATTATGACAAGTAACTTTAATTTCGATACAAATTATGGCAGGTAACTCTAACTTCGATACTAATTATGACAGGTAACTGTGACTTCGATACTAATTATGACAAGTAACTGTAACTTCGATACTAATTATGACAAGTAACTGTAACTTCGATACTAATTATGACAAATAACTGTAATTTCGATATAAATTATGGCAGGTAATTGTAATTTCGATACTAATTATGACAGGTAACGGTAACTTCGATACTAATTATGACAGGTAACAGTAAATCGATACTAATTATGACAAGTAACTGTAACTTCGATATTAATTTTGACAGGTAACTGTAACTTCGTTACTAATTATGACAAGTAACTATAATTTCGATACAAATTATGGCAGGTAACTGTAACTTCGATACAAATTATGACAGGTAACAGTAACTTCGATACTAATTATGACAAGTAACTATAACTTCGATACAAATTATGACAGGTAACTGTAACTTCGATACTAATTATGACAAGAAACTCTAACTTCGTTACTAATTATGACAAGTAACAGTAATTTTGATAAAAAATTATGGTAGGTAACTGTAACTTCAATACTAATTATGACAGGTAACAGAAACTTCGATACTAATTATGACTGGTAACTGTAACTTCGTAACTAATTATGACAAGTAACTTTAATTTCGATACTAATTATGGCAGGTAACTGTAACTTCGTTACTAATTATGACAAGTGCCTGTGATTTCGATACAAATTATTGCAGGTAACTGTAACTTCGATACTAATTATGTCAGGTAACAGTAACTTCGATACTATTTATGACAAGTAACTGTAACTTCGATACTAATTATGACAGGTAACTGTAACTTCGTTACTAATTAGGACAAGTAACTTAAATTTCGATACTAATTATGGCAGGTAACTGTAACTTCGTTACTAATTATGACAAGTCCCTGTAATTTCGATACAAATTATGGCAGGTAACTGTAATTTCGATACTAATTATGACAGGTAACAGTAACTTCGATACTAATTATGACAGTAAACTGTAACTACGTTACTAATTATGACAAGTAACTATAATTCCGATACATATTATGACAGGTAACTGTAACTTCGTTACTAATTATGAGAAGTAACTGTAATTTCGATACAAATTATGGCAGGTAACAGTACCTTCGATACTAATTATGACAGGTATCTGTAACTTCGATACTAATTATGGGAAGGAACTGTAATTTGGATAAAAAATTATGGCAGGTAACTGTATCTTCGATACTAATTATGACAGGTAACAGTAACATCGATACTAATTATGACAAGTAACTATAACTTCGATACAATTTATGACAGGTAACTGTAACTTCGACACTAATTATGACAAGAAACTCTAACTTCGTTACTAATTATGACAAGTAACTGTAATTTTGATAAAAAATTATGGTAGGTAACTGTAACTTCATTACTAATTATGACAGATAACAGTAACGTCGATACTAATTATGACAAGTAACAGTACCCTCGAAGCTAATTATGACAGGTAACTGTAACTTCGGTACTAATTATGACAAGGAACTGTAATTTCGATACAAATGACGGCAGGTAACTGTAACTTCGTTACTAATTATGACAAGTAACTGTAACTTCGTTACTAATTATGACAAGTAACTGTAATTTGGATACAAATTTTGGCAGGTAACTGTAACTTCGATACTAATTATGACAAGTCCCTGTAATTTCGATACAAATTATGGCATGTAACTGTAACTTCGATACTAATTATGACAGGTAACAGTAACTTCGATATTAATTTTGTCAGGTAACATTCACTTCGATACTAATTATGACAAGTAACTGTAACTTCGATACTTATGATGACAGGTAACTGTAACTACGTTACTAATTATGACAAGAAACTGTAATTTCGATACAAATCATGGCAGGTTACTGTAACTTCGATACTAATTATGACAGGTAACAGTAACTTCGATACTAATTATGACAAGTAACTGTTACTTCGATACTAATTATGACAAGAAACTGTAACTTCGCATCTAATTATGACCGGTAACTGTAACATCGTTACTAATTATGACAAGTTACAGTACCTTCGATGCTAATTATGACAGGTAACTGTAACTTCGATACTAATTATGACAGGTAACTGTAACTTCGATACTAATTATGACAAATAACTGTAATTTCGATACAAATTATGGCAGGTAACTGTAACTTCTTTACTAATTATGACAAGAAACTGTAATTTCGATACAAATGATGGCAGGTAACTGTAACTTCGATACTAATTATGACAGGTTACATTCACTTCGATACTAATTATGACAGAAAACAGTAACTTCGATACTAATTATGGCAGGTAACAGTAACTTCGATACTAATTATGGCAGGTAACTGTAACTTCGAAACTAATTATGACAGTTAACTGTAACAGCGTTACTAATTATGACAAGTAACTGTAATTTCGATACAAATTATGGCAGGTAACTGTAACTACGTTACTAATTATGACAAGAAACTGTAATTTCGATACAAATCATGGCAGGTAACTGTAACTTCGATACTAATTATGACAGGTAACAGTAACTTCAATATTAATTTTGTCAGGTAACATTCACTTCGATACTAATTATGACAAGTAACTGTAACTTCGATAGTTATGATGACAGGTAACTGTAACTACGTTACTAATTATGACAAGAAACTGTAATTTCGATACAAATCATGGCAGGTTACTGTAACTTCGATACTAATTATGACAGGTAAAAGTAACTTCGATACTAATTATGACAAGTAACTGTTACTTCGATACTAATTATGACAAGAAACTGTAACTTCGAATCTAATTATGACCGGTAACTGTAACATCGTTACTAATTATGACAAGTAACTGTAATTTCGATACAAATTATGGCAGGTAACTGTAACTTCGATACTAATTATGACAGGTGACAGTAACATCGATACTAATTATGACAAGTTACTGTAACTTCAATACTAATTATGACAGGTAACTGTAACTTCGATACTAATGATGACAATTAACTCTAACTTCGTTACTAATTATGACAAGTAACTGTAATTTTGATAAAAAATTATGGCAGGTAACTGTAACATCCATACTAATTATGACAGGTAACAGTAAATTCGATACAAATTTTGACAGGTAACTGCAACTTCGTTACTAATTATGACAAGTGCCTGTGATTTCGATACAAATTATTGCAGGTAACTGTAACTTCGATACTAATTATGTCAGGTAACAGTAACTTCGATACTATTTATGACAAGTAACTGTAACTTCGATACTAATTATGACAGGTAACTGTAACTTCGTTACTAATTAGGACAAGTAACTTAAATTTCGATACTAATTATGGCAGGTAACTGTAACTTCGTTACTAATTATGACAAGTCCCTGTAATTTCGATACAAATTATGGCAGGTAACTGTAATTTCGATACTAATTATGACAGGTAACAGCAACTTCGATACTAATTATGACAGTTAATTGTAACTACGTTACTAATTATGACAAGTAACTATAATTTCGATACATATTATGACAGGTAACTGTAACTTCGTTACTAATTATGACAAGTAACTGTAATTTCGATACAAATTATGGCAGGTATCAGTACCTTCGATACTAATTATGACAGGTATCTGTAACTTCGATACTAATTATGGGAAGGAACTGTAATTTGGATACAAATTATGGCAGGTAACTGTATCTTCGATACTAATTATGACAGGTGACAGTAACTTCGATACTAAATATGTCAAGTTACTATAACTTCGATACAAATTATGACAGGTAACAGTAACTTCGATACTAATTATGACAAGAAACTCTACCTTCGTTACTAATTATGACAAGTAAGTGTAATTTTGATAAAAAATTACGGTAGGTAACTGTAACTTCAATTTTAATTATGACAGGTAACTGTAACTTCTTTACTAATTATGACAAGTAACTGTAATTTCGATACAAATTATGGCAGGTAACTGTAACTTCGATACTAATTATGACATCTAACAGTAACATCGATACTAATTATGACAAGTAACTATAACTTCGATACAATTTATGACAGGTAACTGTAACTTCGACACTAATTATGGCAAGAAACTCTAACTTCGTTACTAATTATGACAAGTAACTGTAATTTTGATAAAAAATTATGGTAGGTAACTGTAACTTCATTACTAATTATGACAGATAACAGTAACGTCGATACTAATTATGACAAGTAACAGTACCCTCGAAGCTAATTATGACAGGTAACTGTAACTTCGGTACTAATTATGACAAGGAACTGTAATTTCGATACAAATGACGGCAGGTAACTGTAACTTCGTTACTAATTATGACAAGTAACTGTAACTTCGTTACTAATTATGACAAGTAACTGTAATTTGGATACAAATTTTGGCAGGTAACTGTAACTTCGATACTAATTATGACAAGTCCCTGTAATTTCGATACAAATTATGGCATGTAACTGTAACTTCGATACTAATTATGACAGGTAACAGTAACTTCGATATTAATTTTGTCAGGTAACATTCACTTCGATACTAATTATGATAAGTAACTGTAACTTCGATACTTATGATGACAGGTAACTGTAACTACGTTACTAATTATGACAAGAAACTGTAATTTCGATACAAATCATGGCAGGTTACTGTAACTTCGAAACTAATTATGACAGGTAACAGTAACTTCGATACTAATTATGACAAGTAACTGTTACTTCGATACTAATTATGGCAAGAAACTGTAACCTCGCATCTAATTATGACCGGTAACTGTAACATCGTTACTAATTATGACAAGTTACAGTACCTTCGGTGCTAATTATGACAGGTAACTGTAACTTCGATACTAATTATGACAGGTAACAGTAACTTCGATACTAATTATGACAAGTACCAGTAACTTCGTTACTAATTATGACAAGTAACTTTAATTTCGATACTAATTATGGCAGGTAACTGTAACTTCGTTACTAATTATGACAAGTCCCTGCAATTTCGATACAAATTATGGCAGGTAACTGTAACTTCGATACTAATTATGACAGGTAACTGTAACTTCGATACTAATTATGACAAGTAACTGTAATTTCGATACTAATTATGGCAGGTAACTGTAACCTCGTTACTAATTATGAGAATTAACTGTAATTTCGATACAAATTATGGCAGGTAACTGAAATTTCAATACTAATTATGACAGGTGACAGTAACTTCGATACTAATTATGACAAGTAACTGTAACTTCGATACTAATTATGACAGGTAACTGTAGCTTCGTTACTAATTATGAAAGGTAACTCTTATTTCGATACAAATTATGGCAGGTAACTGTAACTTCGATACTAATTATGACAGGTATCAGTAACTTCGATACTAATTATGACAGGTAACAGTAACTTCGATACTAATTTTGGCAAGTAACTGTAACTTCGGTACTAATTATGACAAGTAACTGTAATCTCGATACAAATTATGGCAGGTAACTGTAACTTCGATACTAATTTTGACAGGTAACTGTAACTTCGATACTAATTATGACAAATAACTGTAATTTCGATACAAATTATGGCAGGTAACTGTAACTTCTTTACTAATTGTGACAAGAAACTGTAATTTCGATACAAATGATGGCAGGTAACTGTAACTTCGATACTAATTATGACAGGTAACATTCACTTCGATACTAATTATGACAGAAAACAGTAACTTCGATACTAATTATGACAGGTAACAGTGACATCGATACTAATTATGGCAGGTAACTGTAACTTCGAAACTAATTATGACAGTTAACTGTAACTTCGTTACTAATTATGACAAGTAACTGTAATTTCGATACAAATTATGGCAGGTAACTGTAACTTCGATATTAATTTTGTCAGGTAACATTCACTTCGATACTAATTATGACAAGTAACTGTAACTTCGATACTTATGATGACAGGTAACTGTAACTACGTTACTAATTATGACAAGAAACTGTAATTTCGATACAAATCATGGCAGGTAACTGTAACTTCGATACTAATTATGACAGGTAACAGTAACTTCGATACTAATTATGACAAGTAACTGATACTTCGATACTAATTATGACAAGAAACTGTAACTTCGAATCTAATTATGACCGGTAACTGTAACATCGTTACTAATTATGACAAGTAACTGTAATTTCGATACAAATTATGGCAGGTAACTGTAACTTCGATACTAATTATGACAGGTGACAGTAACATCGATACTAATTATGACAATTAACTCTAACTGCGTTACTAATTATGACAAGTAACTGTAATTTTGATAAAAAATTATGGCAGGTAACTGTAACATCCATACTAATTATGACAGGTAACAGTAAATTGGATACTAATTTTGACAGGTAACTGCAACTTTGTTACTAATTATGACAGGTAACAGTAACTTCGATACAAATTATGACAAGTAACTGTAATTTCTATACTAATTATGGCAAGTAACTGTAACTTCGTTACGAATTATGACAATTAACTGTAATTTCGATACAAATTATGGCAGATAACTGTAATTTCGATACTATTTATAACAGGTAACGGTAACTTCGAAACTAATTATGACAAGTAACAGTAATTTCGTTACTAATTATGACAAGTAACTGTTATTTCGATTCAAAATATGGCAGGTAACTGTAACTTCGATACTTATTATGACAGGTAACAGTAACTTCGATACCAATTATGTCAGGTAACTGTAACTTCGATATTAATTATGACAGTTAAGTGTAACTTCGTTACTAATTATGACAAGTAACTTTAATTTCGATACAAATTATGGCAGGTAACTCTAACTTCGATACTAATTATGACAGGTAACTGTGACTTCGATACTAATTATGACAAGTAACTGTAACTTCGATACTAATTATGACAAGTAACTGTAACTTCTATACTAATTATGACAAATAACTGTAATTTCGATATAAATTATGGCAGGTAATTGTAATTTCGATACTAATTATGACAGGTAACGGTAACTTCGATACTAATTATGACAGGTACCAGTAACTTCGATGCTAATTAGGACAAGTAACTGTAACTTCGACACTAATTATGACAAGTAACTGTAACTTCGATACTGATTATGACAAGTAACTGTAATTTCGATACAAATTTTGGCAGGTAACAGTAAATTCGATACTAATTATGACAGGTAACAGTAAATCGATACTAATTATGACAAGTAACTGTAACTTCGATATTAATTTTGACAGGTAACTGTAACTTCGTTACTAATTATGACAAGTAACTATAATTTCGATACAAATTAAGGCAGGTAACTGTAACTTCGATACAAATTATGACAGGTAACAGTAACTTCGATACTAATTATGACAAGTAACTATAACTTCGATACAAATTATGACAGGTAACTGTAACTTCGATACTAATTATGACAAGAAACTCTAACTTCGTTACTAATTATGACAAGTAACAGTAATTTTGATAAAAAATTATGGTAGGTAACTGTAACTTCAATACTAATTATGACAGGTAACAGAAACTTCGATACTAATTATGACTGGTAACTGTAACTTCGTAACTAATTAT
Organism: Meconema thalassinum; assembly: GCA_946902985.2. Classification (NCBI taxonomy): domain Eukaryota; kingdom Metazoa; phylum Arthropoda; class Insecta; order Orthoptera; family Tettigoniidae; genus Meconema; species Meconema thalassinum. The sequence goes on along the minus strand of OX336388.2, from coordinate 1,691,162,138 downwards.
GACAAGTAACTTTAATTTCGATACTAATTATGGCAGGTAACTGTAACTTCGTTACTAATTATGACAAGTGCCTGTGATTTCGATACAAATTATTGCAGGTAACTGTAACTTCGATACTAATTATGTCAGGTAACAGTAACTTCGATACTATTTATGACAAGTAACTGTAACTTCGATACTAATTATGACAGGTAACTGTAACTTCGTTACTAATTAGGACAAGTAACTTAAATTTCGATACTAATTATGGCAGGTAACTGTAACTTCGTTACTAATTATGACAAGTCCCTGTAATTTCGATACAAATTATGGCAGGTAACTGTAATTTCGATACTAATTATGACAGGTAACAGTAACTTCGATACTAATTATGACAGTAAACTGTAACTACGTTACTAATTATGACAAGTAACTATAATTTCGATACATATTATGACAGGTAACTGTAACTTCGTTACTAATTATGACAAGTAACTGTAATTTCGATACAAATTATGGCAGGTAACAGTACCTTCGATACTAATTATGACAGGTATCTGTAACTTCGATACGAATTATGGGAAGGAACTGTAATTTGGATACAAATTATGGCAGGTAACTGTATCTTCGATACTAATTATGACAGGTGACAGTAACTTCGATACTAAATATGTCAAGTTACTATAACTTCGATACAAATTATGACAGGTAACAGTAACTTCGATACTAATTATGACAAGAAACTCTACCTTCGTTACTAATTATGACAAGTAACTGTAATTTTGATAAAAAATTATGGTAGGTAACTGTAACTTCAATACTAATTATGACAGGTAACTGTAACTTCGTTACTAATTATGACAAGTAACTGTAATTTCGTACCAAATTATGGCAGGTAACTGTAACTTCGATACTAATTATGACAGGTAACAGTAACATCGATACTAATTATGACAAGTAACTATAACTTCGATACAATTTATGACAGGTAACTGTAACTTCGACACTAATTATGACAAGAAACTCTAACTTCGTTACTAATTATGACAAGTAACTGTAATTTTGATAAAAAATTATGGTAGGTAACTGTAACTTCATTACTAATTATGACAGATAACAGTAACGTCGATACTAATTATGACAAGTAACAGTACCCTCGAAGCTAATTATGACAGGTAACTGTAACTTCGGTACTAATTATGACAAGGAACTGTAATTTCGATACAAATGACGGCAGGTAACTGTAACTTCGATACTAATTATGACAAGTAACTGTAACTTCGTTACTAATTATGACAAGTAACTGTAATTTGGATACAAATTTTGGCAGGTAACTGTAACTTCGATACTAATTATGACAAGTCCCTGTAATTTCGATACAAATTATGGCATGTAACTGTAACTTCGATACTAATTATGACAGGTAACAGTAACTTCGATATTAATTTTGTCAGGTAACATTCACTTCGACACTAATTATGACAAGTAACTGTAACTTCGATACTTATGATGACAGGTAACTGTAACTACGTTACTAATTATGACAAGAAACTGTAATTTCGATACAAATCATGGCAGGTTACTGTAACTTCGATACTAATTATGACAGGTAACAGTAACTTCGATACTAATTATGACAAGTAACTGTTACTTCGATACTAATTATGACAAGAAACTGTAACTTCGCATCTAATTATGACCGGTAACTGTAACATCGTTACTAATTATGACAAGTTACAGTACCTTCGATGCTAATTATGACAGGTAACTGTAACTTCGATACTAATTATGACAGGTAACTGTAACTTCGATACTAATTATGACAAATAACTGTAATTTCGATACAAATTATGGCAGGTAACTGTAACTTATTTACTAAATATGACAAGAAACTGTAATTTCGATACAAATGATGGCAGGTAACTGTAACTTCGATACTAATTATGACAGGTTACATTCACTTCGATACTAATTATGACAGAAAACAGTAACTTCGATACTAATTATGGCAGGTAACAGTATCTTCGATACTAATTATGGCAGGTAACTGTAACTTCGAAACTAATTATGACAGTTAACTGTAACAGCGTTACTAATTATGACATGTAACTGTAATTTCGATACAAATTATGGCAGGTAACTGTAACTACGTTACTAATTATGACAAGAAACTGTAATTTCGATACAAATCATGGCAGGTAACTGTAACTTCGATACTAATTATGACAGGTAACCGTAACTTCAATATTAATTTTGTCAGGTAACATTCACTTCGATACTAATTATGACAAGTAACTGTAACTTCGATACTTATGATGACAGGTAACTGTAACTACGTTACTAATTATGACAAGAAACTGTAATTTCGATACAAATCATGGCAGGTTACTGTAACTTCGATACTAATTATGACAGATAAAAGTAACTTCGATACTAATTATGACAAGTAACTGTTACTTCGATACTAATTATGACAAGAAACTGTAACTTCGAATCTAATTATGACCGGTAACTGTAACATCGTTACTAATTATGACAAGTAACTGTAATTTCGATACAAATTATGGCAGGTAACTGTAACTTCGATACTAATTATGACAGGTGACAGTAACATCGATACTAATTATGACAAGTTACTGTAACTTCAATACCAATTATGACAGGTAACTGTAACTTCGATACTAATGATGACAATTAACTCTAACTTCGTTACTAATTATGACAAGTAACTGTAATTTTGATAAAAAATTATGGCAGGTAACTGTAACATCCATACTAATTATGACAGGTAACAGTAAATTCGATACAAATTTTGACAGGTAACTGCAACTTCGTTACTTATTATGACAGGTAACAGTAACTTCGATACTAATTATGACAAGTAACTGTAATTTCTATACTAATTATGGCAAGTAACTGTAACTTCGTTACGAATTATGACAAGTAACTGTAATTTCGATACAAATTATGGCAGGTAACTGTAATTTCGATACTAATTATAACAGGTAACGGTAACTCCGATACTAATTATGACAAGTAACAGTAATTTTGTTACTAATTATGACATGTAACTGTAATTTCGATTCAAATTATGGCAGGTAACTGTAACTTCGATACTTATGATGACAGGTAACTGTAACTACGTTACTAATTATGACAAGAAACTGTAATTTCGATACAAATCATGGCAGGTTACTGTAACTTCGATACTAATTATGACAGGTAACAGTAACTTCGATACTAATTATGACAAGTAACTGTTACTTCGATACTTATTATGGCAAGAAACTGTAACCTCGCATCTAATTATGACCGGTAACTGTAACATCGTTACTAATTATGACAAGTTACAGTACCTTCGATGCTAATTATGACAGGTAACTGTAACTTCGATACTAATTATGACAGGTAACAGTAACTTCGATACTAATTATGACAAGTACCAGTAACTTCGTTACTAATTATGACAAGTAACTTTAATTTCGATACTAATTATGGCAGGTAACTGTAACTTCGTTACTAATTATGACAAGTCCCTGCAATTTCGATACAAATTATGGCAGGTAACTGTAACATCGATACTAATTATGACAGGTATCAGTAACGTCGATACTAATTATGACAGGTAACAGTAACTTCGATACTAATTATGGCAAGTAACAGTAACTTCGATACAAATTATGACAGGTAACTGTAACTTCGTTACTAATTATGACAAGTAACTTTAATTTCGATACTAATTATGGCAGGTAACTGTAACTTCGTTACTAATTATGACAAGTCCCTGCAATTTCGATACAAATTATGGCAGGTAACTGTAACTTCGATACTAATTATGACAGGTAACTGTAACTTCGATACTAATTATGACAAATAACTGTAATTTCGATACTAATTATGACAGGTAACTGTAACTTCGTTACTAATTATGACATGTAACTGTAATTTCGATACAAATTATGGCAGGTAACTGTAACTTCGATACTAATTATGGCAGGTAACTGTAACTTCCGAATTAACTGTAATTTCGTAACAAATTATGGCAGGTAACTGAAATTTCAATACTAATTATGACAGGTGACAGTAACTTCGATACTAATTATGACAAGTAACTGTAACTTCGATACTAATTATGACAGGTAACTGTAGCTTCGTTACTAATTATGAATGGTAACTCTAATTTCGATACAAATTATGGCAGGTAACTGTAACTTCGATACTAATTATGACAGGTATCAGTAACTTCGATACTAATTATGACAGGTAACAGTAACTTCGATACTAATTTTGGCAAGTAACTGTAACTTCGGTACTAATTATGACAAGTAACTGTAATCTCGATACAAATTATGGCAGGTAACTGTAACTTCGATACTAATTATGACAGGTTACTGTAACTTGGATACTAATTATGACAAATAACTGTTATTTCGATACAAATTATGGCAGGTAACTGTAACTTCTTTACTAATTATGAAGAGAAACTGTAATTTCGATACAAATGATGGCAGGTAACTGTAACTTCGATACTAATTATGACAGGTAACATTCACTTCGATACTAATTATGACAGAAAACAGTAACTTCGATACTAATTATGACAGGTAACAGTAACATCGATACTAATTATGGCAGGTAACTGTAACTTCGAAACTAATTATGACAGTTAACTGTAACTTCGTTACTAATTATGACAAGTAACTGTAATTTCGATACAAATTATGGCAGGTAACTGTAACTTTGATATTAATTTTGTCAGGTAACATTCACTTCGATACTAATTATGACAAGTAACTGTAACTTCGATACTTATGATGACAGGTAACTGTAACTACGTTACTAATTATGAAAAGAAACTGTAATTTCGATACAAATCATGGCAGGTAACTGTAACTTCGATACTAATTATGACAGGTAACAGTAACTTTGATACTAATTATGACAAGTAACTGATACTTCGATACTAATTATGACAAGAAACTGTAACTTCGAATCTAATTATGACCGGTAACTGTAACATCGTTACTAATTATGACAAGTAACTGTAATTTCGATACAAATTATGGCAGGTAACTGTAACTTCGATACTAATTATGACAGGTGACAGTAACATCGATACTAATTATGACAATTAACTCTAACTTCGTTACTAATTATGACAAGTAACTGTAATTTTGATAAAAAATTATGGCAGGTAACTGTAACATCCATACTAATTATGACAGGTAACAGTAAATTGGATACTAATTTTGACAGATAACTGCAACTTCGTTACTAATTATGACAGGTAACAGTAACTTCGATACTAATTATGACAAGTAACTGTAATTTCTATACTAATTATGGCAAGTAACTGTAACTTCGTTACGAATTATGACAAGTAACTGTAATTTCGATACAAATTATGGCAGATAACTGTAATTTCGATACTATTTATAACAGGTAACGGTAACTTCGAAACTAATTATGACAAGTAACAGTAATTTCGTTACTAATTATGACAAGTAACTGTTATTTCGATTCAAATTATGGCAGGTAACTGTAACTTCGATACTTATTATGACAGGTAACAGTAACTTCGATACCAATTATGTCAGGTAACTGTAACTTCGATATTAATTATGACAGTTAAGTGTAACTTCGTTACTAATTATGACAAGTAACTTTAATTTCGATACAAATTATGGCAGGTAACTCTAACTTCGATACTAATTATGACAGGTAACTGTGACTCCGATACTAATTATGACAAGTAACTGTAACTTCGATACTAATTATGACAAGTAACTGTAACTTCGATACTAATTATGACAAATAACTGTAATTTCGATATAAATTATGGCAGGTAATTGTAATTTCGATACTAATTATGACAGGTAACGGTAACTTCGATGCTAATTATGACAAGTACCAGTAACTTCGATGCTAATTAGGACAAGTAACTGTAACTTCGACACTAATTATGACAGGTAATTGTAACTTCGTTACTAATTATGACAAGTAACTGTAATTTCGATACAAATTTTGGCAGGTAACAGTAAATTCGATACTAATTATGACAGGTAACAGTAAATCGATTCTAATTATGACAAGTAACTGTAACTTCGATATTAATTTTGACAGGTAACTGTAACTTGGTTACTAATTATGACAAGTAACTATAATTTCGATACCAATTATGGCAGGTAACTGTAACTTCGATACAAATTATGACAGGTAACAGTAACTTCGATACTAATTATGACAAGTAACTATAACTTCGATACAAATTATGACAGGTAACTGTAACTTCGATACTAATTATGACAAGAAACTCTAACTTCGTTACTAATTATGACAAGTAACAGTAATTTTGATAAAAAATTATGGTAGGTAACTGTAACTTCAATACTAATTATGACAGGTAACAGAAACTTCGATACTAATTATGACTGGTAACTGTAACTTCGTAACTAATTATGACAAGTAACTTTAATTTCGATACTAATTATGGCAGGTAACTGTAACTTCGTTACTAATTATGACAAGTGCCTGTGATTTCGATACAAATTATTGCAGGTAACTGTAACTTCGATACTAATTATGTCAGGTAACAGTAACTTCGATACTATTTATGACAAGTAACTGTAACTTCGATACTAATTATGACAGGTAACTGTAACTTCGTTACTAATTAGGACAAGTAACTTAAATTTCGATACTAATTATGGCAGGTAACTGAAACTTCGTTACTAATTATGACAAGTCCCTGTAATTTCGATACAAATTATGGCAGGTAACTGTAATTTCGATACTAATTATGACAGGTAACAGTAACTCCGATACTAATTATGACAGTAAACTGTAACTACGTTACTAATTATGACAAGTAACTATAATTTCGATACATATTATGACAGGTAACTGTAACTTCGTTACTAATTATGACAAGTAACTGTAATTTCGATACAAATTATGGCAGGTAACAGTACCTTCGATACTAATTATGACAGGTATCTGTAACTTCGATACTAATTATGGGAAGTTACTGTAATTTGGATACAAATTATGGCAGGTAACTGTATCTTCGATACTAATTATGACAGGTGACAGTAACTTCGATACTAAATATGTCAAGTTACTATAACTTCGATACAAATTATGACAGGTAACAGTAACTTCGATACTAATTATGACAAGAAACTCTACCTTCGTTACTAATTATGACAAGTAACTGTAATTTTGATAAAAAATTATGGTAGGTAACTGTAACTTCAATACTAATTATGACAGGTAACTGTAACTTCGTTACTAATTATGACAAGTAACTGTAATTTCGTAACAAATTATGGCAGGTATCTGTAACTTCGATACTAATTATGACAGGTAACAGTAACATCGATACTAATTATGACAAGTAACTATAACTTCGATACAATTTATGACAGGTAACTGTAACTTCGACACTAATTATGACAAGAAACTCTAACTTCGTTACTAATTATGACAAGTAACTGTAATTTTGATAAAAAATTATGGTAGGTAACTGTAACTTCATTACTAATTATGACAGATAACAGTAACGTCGATACAAATTATGACAAGTAACAGTACCCTCGAAGCTAATTATGACAGGTAACTGTAACTTCGGTACTAATTATGACAAGGAACTGTAATTTCGATACAAATGACGGCAGGTAACTGTAACTTCGTTACTAATTATGACAAGTAACTGTAACTTCGTTACTAATTATGACAAGTAACTGTAATTTGGATACAAATTTTGGCAGGTAACTGTAACTTCGATACTAATTATGACAAGTCCCTGTAATTTCGATACAAATTATGGCATGTAACTGTAACTTCGATACTAATTATGACAGGTAACAGTAACTTCGATATTAATTTTGTCAGGTAACATTCACTTCGATACTAATTATGACAAGTAACTGTAACTTCGATACTTATGATGACAGGTAACTGTAACTACGTTACTAATTATGACAAGAAACTGTAATTTCGATAAAATCATGGCAGGTTACTGTAACTTCGATACTAATTATGACAGGTAACAGTAACTTCGATACTAATTATGACAAGTAACTGTTACTTCGATACTAATTATGACAAGAAACTGTAACTTCGCATCTAATTATGACCGGTAACTGTAACATCGTTACTAATTATGACAAGTTACAGTACCCTCGATGCTAATTATGACAGGTAACTGTAACTTCGATACTAATTATGACAGGTAACTGTAACTTCGATACTAATTATGAAAAATAACTGTAATTTCGATACAAATTATGGCAGGTAACTGTAACTTCTTTACTAATTATGACAAGAAACTGTAATTTCGATACAAATGATGGCAGGTAACTGTAACTTCGATACTAATTATGACAGGTTACATTCACTTCGATACTAATTATGACAGAAAACAGTAACTTCGATACTAATTATGACAGGTAACAGTAACTTCGATACTAATTATGGCAGGTAACTGTAACTTCGAAACTAATTATGACAGTTAACTGTAACATCGTTACTAATTATGACAAGTAACTGTAATTTCGATACAAATTATGGCAGGTAACTGTAACTACGTTACTAATTATGACAAGAAACTGTAATTTCGATACAAATCATGGCAGGTAACTGTAACTTCGATACTAATTATGACAGGTAACAGTAACTTCAATATTAATTTTGTCAGGTAACATTCACTTCGATACTAATTATGACAAGTAACTGTAACTTCGATACTTATGATGACAGGTAACTGTAACTACGTTACTAATTATGACAAGAAACTGTAATTTCGATACAAATCATGGCAGGTTACTGTAACTTCGATACTAATTATGACAGGTAAAAGTAACTTCAATACCAATTATGACAAGTTACTGTTACTTCGATACTAATTATGACAAGAAACTGTAACTTCGAATCTAATTATGACCGGTAACTGTAACATCGTTACTAATTATGACAAGTAACTGTAATTTCGATACAAATTATGGCAGGTAACTGTAACTTCGATACTAATTATGACAGGTGACAGTAACATCGATACTAATTATGACAAGTAACTGTAACTTCGATACTAATTATGACAGGTAACTCTAACTTCGTTACTAATTATGACAAGTAACTGTAATTTTGATAAAAAATTATGGCAGGTAACTGTAACATCCATACTAATTATCACAGGTAACAGTAAATTCGATACTAATTTTGACAGGTAACTGCAACTTCGTTACTAATTATGACAGGTAACAGTAACTTCGATACTAATTATGACAAGTAACTGTAATTTCTATACTAATTATGGCAAGTAACTTTAACTTCGTTACGAATTATGACAAGTAACTGTAATTTCGATACAAATTATGGCAGGTAAATGTAATTTCGATACTAATTAAAACAGGTAACGGTAACTCCGATACTAATCATGACAAGTAACAATAATTTTGTTACTAATTATGACAAGTAACTGTAATTTCGATTCAAATTATGGCAGGTAACTGTAACTTCGATACTTATGATGACAGGTGACTGTAACTACGTTACTAATTATGACAAGAAACTGTAATTTCGATACAAATCATGGCAGGTTACTGTAACTTCGATACTAATTATGACAGGTAACAGTAACTTCGATAATAATTATGACAAGTAACTGTTACTTCGATACTAATTATGGCAAGAAACTGTAACCTCGCATCTAATTATGACCGGTAACTGTAACATCGTTACTAATTATGACAAGTTACAGTACCTTCGATGCTAATTATGACAGGTAACTGTAACTTCGATACTAATTATGACAGGTAACAGTAACTTCGATACTAATTATGACAAGTACCAGTAACTTCGTTACTAATTATGACAAGTAACTTTAATTTCGATACTAATTATGGCAGGTAACTGTAACTTCGTTACTAATTATGACATGTCCCTGCAATTTCGATACAAATTATGGCAGGTAACTGTAACATCGATACTAATTATGACAGGTATCAGTAACTTCGATACTAATTATGACAGGTAACAGTAACTTCGATACTAATTATGGCAAGTAACAGTAACTTCGATACTAATTATGACAGGTAACTGTAACTTCGTTACTAATTATGACAAGTAACTTTAATTTCGATACTAATTATGGCAGGTAACTGTAACTTCGTTACTAATTATGACAAGTCCCTGCAATTTCGATACAAATTATGGCAGGTAACTGTAACTTCGATACTAATTATGACAGGTAACTGTAACTTCGATACTAATTATGACAAATAACTGTAATTTCGATACTAATTATGACAGGTAACTGTAACTTCGTTACTAATTATGACATGTAACTGTAATTTCGATACAAATTATGGCAGGTAACTGTAACTTCGATACTAATTATGGCAGGTAACTGTAACTTCGATACTAATTATGAGAGGTAACAGTAACTTCGATACTAATTATGACAGGTAACTGCAACTTCGTTACTAAATATGACAAGTAACTGTAATTTCGATACTAATTATGGCAGGTAACTGTAACCTCGTTACTAATTATGAGAATTAACTGTAATTTCGATACAAATTATGGCAGGTAACTGAAATTTCAATACTAATTATGACAGGTGACAGTAACTTCGATACTAATTATGACAAGTAACTGTAACTTCGATACTAATTATGACAGGTAATTGTAGCTTCGTTACTAATTATGAAAGGTAACTCTAATTTCGATACAAATTATGGCAGGTAACTGTAACTTCGATACTAATTATGACAGGTATCAGTAACTTCGATACTAATTATGACAGGTAACAGTAACTTCGATACTAATTTTGGCAAGTAACTGTAACTTCGGTACTAATTATGACAAGTAACTGTAATCTCGATACAAATTATGGCAGGTAACTGTAACTTCGATACTAATTATGACAGGTAACTGTAACTTCGATACTAATTATGACAAATAACTGTAATTTCGATACAAATTATGGCAGGTAACTGTAACTTCTTTACTAATTATGACAAGAAACTGTAATTTCGATACAAATGATGGCAGGTAACTGTAACTTCGATACTAATTATGACAGGTAACATTCACTTCGATACTAATTATGACAGAAAACAGTAACTTCGATACTAATTATTACAGGTAACAGTAACATCGATACTAAGTATGGCAGGTAACTGTAACTTCGAAACTAATTATGACAGTTAACTGTAACTTCGTTACTAATTATGACAAGTAACTGTAATTTCGATACAAATTATGGCAGGTAACTGTAACTTCGATATTAATTTTGTCAGGTAACATTCACTTCGATACTAATTATGACAAGTAACTGTAACTTCGATACTTATGATGACAGGTAACTGTAACTACGTTACTAATTATGACAAGAAACTGTTATTTCGATACAAATCATGGCAGGTAACTGTAACTTCGATACTAATTATGACAGGTAACAGTAACTTCGATACTAATTATGACAAGTAAATGATACTTCGATACTAATTATGACAAGAAACTGTAACTTCGAATCTAATTATGACCGGTAACTGTAACATCGTTACTAATTATGACAAATAACTGTAATTTCGATACAAATTATGGCAGGTAACTGTAACTTCGATACTAATTATGACAGGTGACAGTAACATCGATACTAATTATGACAATTAACTCTAACTTCGTTACTAATTATGACAAGTAACTGTAATTTTGATAAAAAATTATGGCAGGTAACTGTAACATCCATACTAATTATGAAAGGTAACAGTAAATTGGATACTAATTTTGACAGGTAACTGCAACTTCGTTACTAATTATGACAGGTAACAGTAACTTCGATACTAATTATGACAAGTAACTGTAATTCTATACTAATTATGGCAAGTAACTGTAACTTCGTTACGAATTATGACAAGTAACTGTAATTTCGATACAAATTATGGCAGATAACTGTAATTTCGATACTAATTATAACAGGTAACGGTAACTTCGAAACTAATTATGACAAGTTACAGTAATTTCGTTACTAATTATGACAAGTAACTGTTATTTCGATTCAAATTATGGCAGGTAACTGTAACTTCGATACTTATTATGACAGGTAACAGTAACTTCGATACCAATTATGTCAGGTAACTGTAACTTCGATATTAATTATGACAGTTAAGTGTAACTTCGTTACTAATTATGACAAGTAACATTAATTTCGATACAAATTATGGCAGGTAACTCTAACTTCGATACTAATTATGACAGGTAACTGTGACTTCGATACTAATTATGACAAGTAACTGTAACTTCGATACTAATTATGACAAGTAACTGTAACTTCGATACTAATTATGACAAATAAGTGTAATTTCGATACAAATTATGGCAGGTAATTGTAATTTCGATACTAATTATGACAGGTAACGGTAACTTCGATACTAATTATGACAAGTACCAGTAACTTCGATGCTAATTAGGACAAGTAACTGTAACTTCGACACTAATTATGACAGGTAATTGTAACTTCGTTACTAATTATGACAAGTAACTGTAATTTCGATACAAATTTTGGCAGGTAACAGTAAATTCGATACTAATTATGACAGGTAACAGTAAATCGATACTAATTATGACAAGTAACTGTAACTTCGATATTAATTTTGACAGGTAACTGTAACTTCGTTACTAATTATGACAAGTAACTATAATTTCGATACAAATTATGGCAGGTAACTGTAACTTCGATACAAATTATGACAGGTAACAGTAACTTCGATACTAATTATGACAAGTAACTATAACTTCGATACAAATTATGACAGGTAACTGTAACTTCGATACTAATTATGACAAGAAACTCTAACTTCGTTACTAATTATGACAAGTAACAGTAATTTTGATAAAAATTTATGGTAGGTAACTGTAACTTCAATACTAATTATGACAGGTAACAGAAACTTCGATACTAATTATGACTGGTAACTGTAACTTCGTAACTAATTATGACAAGTAACTTTAATTTCGATACTAATTATGGCAGGTAACTGTAACTTCGTTACTAATTATGACAAGTGCCTGTGATTTCGATACAAATTATTGCAGGTAACTGTAACTTCGATACTAATTATGTCAGGTAACAGTAACTTCGATACTATTTATGACAAGTAACTGTAACTTCAGTAATAATTATGACAGGTAACTGTAACTTCGTTACTAATTAGGACAAGTAACTTAAATTTCGATACTAATTATGGCAGGTAACTGTAACTTCGTTACTAATTATGACAAGTCCCTGTAATTTCGATACAAATTATGGCAGGTAACTGTAATTTCGATACTAATTATTACAGGTAACAGTAACTTCGATACTAATTATGACAGTAAACTGTAACTACGTTACTAATTATGACAAGTAACTATAATTTCGATACATATTATGACAGGTAACTGTAACTTCGTTACTAATTATGACAAGTAACTGTAATTTCGATACAAATTATGGCAGGTAACAGTACCTTCGATACTAATTATGACAGGTATCTGTAACTTCGATACTAATTATGGGAAGGAACTGTAATTTGGATACAAATTATGGCAGGTAACTGTATCTTCGATACTAATTATGACAGGTGACAGTAACTTCGATACTAAATATGTCAAGTTACTATAACTTCGATACAAATTATGGCAGGTAACAGTAACTTCGATAATAATTATGACAAGAAACTCTACCTTCGTTACTAATTATGACAAGTAACTGTAATTTTGATAAAAAATTATGGTAGGTAACTGTAACTTCAATACTAATTATGACAGGTAACTGTAACTTCGTTACTAATTATGACAAGTAACTGTAATTTCGTAACAAAGTATGGCAGGTAACTGTAACTTCGATACTAATTATGACAGGTAACAGTAACATCGATACTAATTATGACAAGTAACTATAACTTCGATACAATTTATGACAGGTAACTGTAACTTCGACACTAATTATGACAAGAAACTCTAACTTCGTTACTAATTATGACAAGTAACTGTAATTTTGATAAAAAATTATGGTAGGTAACTGTAACTTCATTACTAATTATGACAGATAACAGTAACGTCGATACTAATTATGACAAGTAACAGTACCCTCGAAGCTAATTATGACAGGTAACTGTTACTTCGGTACTAATTATGACAAGGAACTGTAATTTCGATACAAATGACGGCAGGTAACTGTAACTTCGTTACTAATTATGACAAGTAACTGTAACTTCGTTACTAATTATGACAAGTAACTGTAATTTGGATACAAATTTTGGCAGGTATCTGTAACTTCGATACTAATTATGACAAGTCCCTGTAATTTCGATACAAATTATGGCATGTAACTGTAACTTCGATACTAATTATGACAGGTAACAGTAACTTCGATATTAATTTTGTCAGGTAACATTCACTTCGATACTAATTATGACAAGTAACTGTAACTTCGATACTTATGATGACAGGTAACTGTATGTACGTTACTAATTATGACAAGAAACTGTAATTTCGATACAAATCATGGCAGGTTACTGTAACTTCGATACTAATTATGACAGGTAACAGTAACTTCGATACTAATTATGACAAGTAACTGTTACTTCGATACTAATTATGACAAGAAACTGTAACTTCGCATCTAATTATGACCGGTAACTGTAACATCGTTACTAATTATGACAAGTTACAGTACCTTCGATGCTAATTATGACAGGTAATTGTAACTTCGATACTAATTATGACAGGTAACTGTAACTTCGATACTAATTATGACAAATAACTGTAATTTCGATACAAATTATGGCAGGTAACTGTAACTTCTTTACTAATTATGACAAGAAACTGTAATTTCGATACAAATGATGGCAGGTAACTGTAACTTCGATACTAATTATGACAGGTTACATTCACTTCGATACTAATTATGACAGAAAACAGTAACTTCGATACTAATTATGACAGGTAACAGTAACTTCGATACTAATTATGGCAGGTAACTGTAACTTCGAAACTAATTATGACAGTTAACTGTAACATCGTTACTAATTATGACAAGTAACTGTAATTTCGATACAAATTATGGCAGGTAACTGTAACTACGTTACTAATTATGACAAGAAACTGTAATTTCGATACAAATCATGGCAGGTAACTGTAACTTCGATACTAATTATGACAGGTAACTGTAACTTCAATATTAATTTTGTCAGGTAACATTCACTTCGATACTAATTATGACAAGTAACTGTAACTTCGATACTTATGATGACAGGTAACTGTAACTACGTTACTAATTATGACAAGAAACTGTAATTTCGATACAAATCATGGCAGGTTACTGTAACTTCGATACTAATTATGACAGGTAAAAGTAACTTCGATACTAATTATGACAAGTAACTGTTACTTCGATACTAATTATGACAAGAAACTGTAACTTCGAATCTAATTATGACCGGTAACTGTAACATCGTTACTAATTATGACAAGTAACTGTAATTTCGATACAAATTATGGCAGGTAACTGTAACTTCGATACTAATTAAGACAGGTGACAGTAACATCGATACTAATTAAGACAAGTAACTGTAACTTCGATACTAATTATGACAGGTAACTGTAACTTCGATACTAATGATGACAATTAACTCTAACTTCGTTACTAATTATGACAAGTAACTGTAATTTTGATAAAAAAATTATGGCAGGTAACTGTAACATCCATACTAATTATGACAGGTAACAGTAAATTCGATACTAATTTTGACAGGTAACTGCAACTTCGTTACTAATTATGACAGGTAACAGTAACTTCGATACTAATTATGACAAGTAACTGTAATTTCTATACTAATTATGGCAAGTAACTGTAACTTCGTTACGAATTATGACAAGTAACTGTAATTTCGATACAAATTATGGCAGGTAACTGTAATTTCGATACTAATTATAACAGGTAACGGTAACTCCGATACTAATTATGACAAGTAACAGTAATTTTGTTACTAATTATGACAAGTAACTGTAATTTCGATTCAAATTAGGGCAGGTAACTGTAACTTCGATACTTATTATGACAGGTAACAGTAACTTCGATACTAATTATGTCAGGTAACTGTAACTTCGATATTAATTATGACAGTTAAGTGTAACTTCGTTACTAATTATGACAAGTAACATTTATTTCGATACAAATTATGGCAGGTAACCCTAACTTCGATACTAATTATGACAGGTAACTGTGACTTCGATACTAATTATGACAAGTAACTGTAACTTCGATACTAATTATGACAAGTAACTGTAACTTCGATACTAATTATGACAAATAACTGTAATTTCGATATAAATTATGGCAGGTAATTGTAATTTCGATACTAATTATGACAGGTAACAGTAACTTCGATACTAATTATGACAAGTTCCAGTATTTTCGATGCTAATTATGACAAGTAACTGTAACTTCGACACTAATTATGACAGGTAATTGTAACTTCGTTACTAATTATGACAAGTAACTGTAATTTCGATACAAATTTTGGCAGGTAACTGTAAATTCGATACTAATTATGACAGGTAACAGTCACTTCGATACTAATTATGACAAGTAACTGTAACTTCGATACTAATTATGACAGGTAACTGTTACTTCGTTACTAATTATGACAAGTAACTATAATTTCGATACAAATTATGGCAGGTAACTGTAACTTCGATACAAATTATGACAGGTAACAGTAACTTCGATATGACAAGTAACTATAACTTCGATACAAATTATGACAGGTAACTGTAACTTCGATACTAATTATGACAAGAAACTCTAACTTCGTTACTAATTATGACAAGTAACAGTAATTTTGATAAAAAATTATGGTAGGTAACTGTAACTTCAATACTAATTATGACAGGTAACTGTAACTTCGTTACTAATTATGACAAGTAACTGTAATTTCGTAACAAAGTATGGCAGGTAACTGTAACTTCGATACTAATTATGACAGGTAACAGTAACATCGATACTAATTATGACAAGTAACTATAACTTCGATACAATTTATGACAGGTAACTGTAACTTCGACACTAATTATGACAAGAAACTCTAACTTCGTTACTAATTATGACAAGTAACTGTAATTTTGATAAAAAATTATGGTAGGTAACTGTAACTTCAATACTAATTATGACAGGTAACAGAAACTTCGATACTAATTATGACTGGTAACTGTAACTTCGTAACTAATTATGACAAGAAACTGTAATTTCGATAAAATCATGGCAGGTTACTGTAACTTCGATACTAATTATGACAGGTAACAGTAACTTCGATACTAATTATGACAAGTAACTGTTACTTCGATACTAATTATGACAAGAAACTGTAACTTCGCATCTAATTATGACCGGTAACTGTAACATCGTTACTAATTATGACAAGTTACAGTACCCTCGATGCTAATTATGACAGGTAACTGTAACTTCGATACTAATTATGACAGGTAACTGTAACTTCGATACTAATTATGAAAAATAACTGTAATTTCGATACAAATTATGGCAGGTAACTGTAACTTCTTTACTAATTATGACAAGAAACTGTAATTTCGATACAAATGATGGCAGGTAACTGTAACTTCGATACTAATTATGACAGGTTACATTCACTTCGATACTAATTATGACAGAAAACAGTAACTTCGATACTAATTATGACAGGTAACAGTAACTTCGATACTAATTATGGCAGGTAACTGTAACTTCGAAACTAATTATGACAGTTAACTGTAACATCGTTACTAATTATGACAAGTAACTGTAATTTCGATACAAATTATGGCAGGTAACTGTAACTACGTTACTAATTATGACAAGAAACTGTAATTTCGATACAAATCATGGCAGGTAACTGTAACTTCGATACTAATTATGACAGGTAACAGTAACTTCAATATTAATTTTGTCAGGTAACATTCACTTCGATACTAATTATGACAAGTAACTGTAACTTCGATACTTATGATGACAGGTAACTGTAACTACGTTACTAATTATGACAAGAAACTGTAATTTCGATACAAATCATGGCAGGTTACTGTAACTTCGATACTAATTATGACAGGTAAAAGTAACTTCAATACCAATTATGACAAGTTACTGTTACTTCGATACTAATTATGACAAGAAACTGTAACTTCGAATCTAATTATGACCGGTAACTGTAACATCGTTACTAATTATGACAAGTAACTGTAATTTCGATACAAATTATGGCAGGTAACTGTAACTTCGATACTAATTATGACAGGTGACAGTAACATCGATACTAATTATGACAAGTAACTGTAACTTCGATACTAATTATGACAGGTAACTCTAACTTCGTTACTAATTATGACAAGTAACTGTAATTTTGATAAAAAATTATGGCAGGTAACTGTAACATCCATACTAATTATCACAGGTAACAGTAAATTCGATACTAATTTTGACAGGTAACTGCAACTTCGTTACTAATTATGACAGGTAACAGTAACTTCGATACTAATTATGACAAGTAACTGTAATTTCTATACTAATTATGGCAAGTAACTTTAACTTCGTTACGAATTATGACAAGTAACTGTAATTTCGATACAAATTATGGCAGGTAAATGTAATTTCGATACTAATTAAAACAGGTAACGGTAACTCCGATACTAATCATGACAAGTAACAATAATTTTGTTACTAATTATGACAAGTAACTGTAATTTCGATTCAAATTATGGCAGGTAACTGTAACTTCGATACTTATGATGACAGGTGACTGTAACTACGTTACTAATTATGACAAGAAACTGTAATTTCGATACAAATCATGGCAGGTTACTGTAACTTCGATACTAATTATGACAGGTAACAGTAACTTCGATAATAATTATGACAAGTAACTGTTACTTCGATACTAATTATGGCAAGAAACTGTAACCTCGCATCTAATTATGACCGGTAACTGTAACATCGTTACTAATTATGACAAGTTACAGTACCTTCGATGCTAATTATGACAGGTAACTGTAACTTCGATACTAATTATGACAGGTAACAGTAACTTCGATACTAATTATGACAAGTACCAGTAACTTCGTTACTAATTATGACAAGTAACTTTAATTTCGATACTAATTATGGCAGGTAACTGTAACTTCGTTACTAATTATGACATGTCCCTGCAATTTCGATACAAATTATGGCAGGTAACTGTAACATCGATACTAATTATGACAGGTATCAGTAACTTCGATACTAATTATGACAGGTAACAGTAACTTCGATACTAATTATGGCAAGTAACAGTAACTTCGATACTAATTATGACAGGTAACTGTAACTTCGTTACTAATTATGACAAGTAACTTTAATTTCGATACTAATTATGGCAGGTAACTGTAACTTCGTTACTAATTATGACAAGTCCCTGCAATTTCGATACAAATTATGGCAGGTAACTGTAACTTCGATACTAATTATGACAGGTAACTGTAACTTCGATACTAATTATGACAAATAACTGTAATTTCGATACTAATTATGACAGGTAACTGTAACTTCGTTACTAATTATGACATGTAACTGTAATTTCGATACAAATTATGGCAGGTAACTGTAACTTCGATACTAATTATGGCAGGTAACTGTAACTTCGATACTAATTATGAGAGGTAACAGTAACTTCGATACTAATTATGACAGGTAACTGCAACTTCGTTACTAAATATGACAAGTAACTGTAATTTCGATACTAATTATGGCAGGTAACTGTAACCTCGTTACTAATTATGAGAATTAACTGTAATTTCGATACAAATTATGGCAGGTAACTGAAATTTCAATACTAATTATGACAGGTGACAGTAACTTCGATACTAATTATGACAAGTAACTGTAACTTCGATACTAATTATGACAGGTAATTGTAGCTTCGTTACTAATTATGAAAGGTAACTCTAATTTCGATACAAATTATGGCAGGTAACTGTAACTTCGATACTAATTATGACAGGTATCAGTAACTTCGATACTAATTATGACAGGTAACAGTAACTTCGATACTAATTTTGGCAAGTAACTGTAACTTCGGTACTAATTATGACAAGTAACTGTAATCTCGATACAAATTATGGCAGGTAACTGTAACTTCGATACTAATTATGACAGGTAACTGTAACTTCGATACTAATTATGACAAATAACTGTAATTTCGATACAAATTATGGCAGGTAACTGTAACTTCTTTACTAATTATGACAAGAAACTGTAATTTCGATACAAATGATGGCAGGTAACTGTAACTTCGATACTAATTATGACAGGTAACATTCACTTCGATACTAATTATGACAGAAAACAGTAACTTCGATACTAATTATTACAGGTAACAGTAACATCGATACTAAGTATGGCAGGTAACTGTAACTTCGAAACTAATTATGACAGTTAACTGTAACTTCGTTACTAATTATGACAAGTAACTGTAATTTCGATACAAATTATGGCAGGTAACTGTAACTTCGATATTAATTTTGTCAGGTAACATTCACTTCGATACTAATTATGACAAGTAACTGTAACTTCGATACTTATGATGACAGGTAACTGTAACTACGTTACTAATTATGACAAGAAACTGTTATTTCGATACAAATCATGGCAGGTAACTGTAACTTCGATACTAATTATGACAGGTAACAGTAACTTCGATACTAATTATGACAAGTAAATGATACTTCGATACTAATTATGACAAGAAACTGTAACTTCGAATCTAATTATGACCGGTAACTGTAACATCGTTACTAATTATGACAAATAACTGTAATTTCGATACAAATTATGGCAGGTAACTGTAACTTCGATACTAATTATGACAGGTGACAGTAACATCGATACTAATTATGACAATTAACTCTAACTTCGTTACTAATTATGACAAGTAACTGTAATTTTGATAAAAAATTATGGCAGGTAACTGTAACATCCATACTAATTATGACAGGTAACAGTAAATTGGATACTAATTTTGACAGGTAACTGCAACTTCGTTACTAATTATGACAGGTAACAGTAACTTCGATACTAATTATGACAAGTAACTGTAATTCTATACTAATTATGGCAAGTAACTGTAACTTCGTTACGAATTATGACAAGTAACTGTAATTTCGATACAAATTATGGCAGATAACTGTAATTTCGATACTAATTATAACAGGTAACGGTAACTTCGAAACTAATTATGACAAGTTACAGTAATTTCGTTACTAATTATGACAAGTAACTGTTATTTCGATTCAAATTATGGCAGGTAACTGTAACTTCGATACTTATTATGACAGGTAACAGTAACTTCGATACCAATTATGTCAGGTAACTGTAACTTCGATATTAATTATGACAGTTAAGTGTAACTTCGTTACTAATTATGACAAGTAACATTAATTTCGATACAAATTATGGCAGGTAACTCTAACTTCGATACTAATTATGACAGGTAACTGTGACTTCGATACTAATTATGACAAGTAACTGTAACTTCGATACTAATTATGACAAGTAACTGTAACTTCGATACTAATTATGACAAATAAGTGTAATTTCGATATAAATTATGGCAGGTAATTGTAATTTCGATACTAATTATGACAGGTAACGGTAACTTCGATACTAATTATGACAAGTACCAGTAACTTCGATGCTAATTAGGACAAGTAACTGTAACTTCGACACTAATTATGACAGGTAATTGTAACTTCGTTACTAATTATGACAAGTAACTGTAATTTCGATACAAATTTTGGCAGGTAACAGTAAATTCGATACTAATTATGACAGGTAACAGTAAATCGATACTAATTATGACAAGTAACTGTAACTTCGATATTAATTTTGACAGGTAACTGTAACTTCGTTACTAATTATGACAAGTAACTATAATTTCGATACAAATTATGGCAGGTAACTGTAACTTCGATACAAATTATGACAGGTAACAGTAACTTCGATACTAATTATGACAAGTAACTATAACTTCGATACAAATTATGACAGGTAACTGTAACTTCGATACTAATTATGACAAGAAACTCTAACTTCGTTACTAATTATGACAAGTAACAGTAATTTTGATAAAAATTTATGGTAGGTAACTGTAACTTCAATACTAATTATGACAGGTAACAGAAACTTCGATACTAATTATGACTGGTAACTGTAACTTCGTAACTAATTATGACAAGTAACTTTAATTTCGATACTAATTATGGCAGGTAACTGTAACTTCGTTACTAATTATGACAAGTGCCTGTGATTTCGATACAAATTATTGCAGGTAACTGTAACTTCGATACTAATTATGTCAGGTAACAGTAACTTCGATACTATTTATGACAAGTAACTGTAACTTCAGTAATAATTATGACAGGTAACTGTAACTTCGTTACTAATTAGGACAAGTAACTTAAATTTCGATACTAATTATGGCAGGTAACTGTAACTTCGTTACTAATTATGACAAGTCCCTGTAATTTCGATACAAATTATGGCAGGTAACTGTAATTTCGATACTAATTATTACAGGTAACAGTAACTTCGATACTAATTATGACAGTAAACTGTAACTACGTTACTAATTATGACAAGTAACTATAATTTCGATACATATTATGACAGGTAACTGTAACTTCGTTACTAATTATGACAAGTAACTGTAATTTCGATACAAATTATGGCAGGTAACAGTACCTTCGATACTAATTATGACAGGTATCTGTAACTTCGATACTAATTATGGGAAGGAACTGTAATTTGGATACAAATTATGGCAGGTAACTGTATCTTCGATACTAATTATGACAGGTGACAGTAACTTCGATACTAAATATGTCAAGTTACTATAACTTCGATACAAATTATGGCAGGTAACAGTAACTTCGATAATAATTATGACAAGAAACTCTACCTTCGTTACTAATTATGACAAGTAACTGTAATTTTGATAAAAAATTATGGTAGGTAACTGTAACTTCAATACTAATTATGACAGGTAACTGTAACTTCGTTACTAATTATGACAAGTAACTGTAATTTCGTAACAAAGTATGGCAGGTAACTGTAACTTCGATACTAATTATGACAGGTAACAGTAACATCGATACTAATTATGACAAGTAACTATAACTTCGATACAATTTATGACAGGTAACTGTAACTTCGACACTAATTATGACAAGAAACTCTAACTTCGTTACTAATTATGACAAGTAACTGTAATTTTGATAAAAAATTATGGTAGGTAACTGTAACTTCATTACTAATTATGACAGATAACAGTAACGTCGATACTAATTATGACAAGTAACAGTACCCTCGAAGCTAATTATGACAGGTAACTGTTACTTCGGTACTAATTATGACAAGGAACTGTAATTTCGATACAAATGACGGCAGGTAACTGTAACTTCGTTACTAATTATGACAAGTAACTGTAACTTCGTTACTAATTATGACAAGTAACTGTAATTTGGATACAAATTTTGGCAGGTATCTGTAACTTCGATACTAATTATGACAAGTCCCTGTAATTTCGATACAAATTATGGCATGTAACTGTAACTTCGATACTAATTATGACAGGTAACAGTAACTTCGATATTAATTTTGTCAGGTAACATTCACTTCGATACTAATTATGACAAGTAACTGTAACTTCGATACTTATGATGACAGGTAACTGTATGTACGTTACTAATTATGACAAGAAACTGTAATTTCGATACAAATCATGGCAGGTTACTGTAACTTCGATACTAATTATGACAGGTAACAGTAACTTCGATACTAATTATGACAAGTAACTGTTACTTCGATACTAATTATGACAAGAAACTGTAACTTCGCATCTAATTATGACCGGTAACTGTAACATCGTTACTAATTATGACAAGTTACAGTACCTTCGATGCTAATTATGACAGGTAATTGTAACTTCGATACTAATTATGACAGGTAACTGTAACTTCGATACTAATTATGACAAATAACTGTAATTTCGATACAAATTATGGCAGGTAACTGTAACTTCTTTACTAATTATGACAAGAAACTGTAATTTCGATACAAATGATGGCAGGTAACTGTAACTTCGATACTAATTATGACAGGTTACATTCACTTCGATACTAATTATGACAGAAAACAGTAACTTCGATACTAATTATGACAGGTAACAGTAACTTCGATACTAATTATGGCAGGTAACTGTAACTTCGAAACTAATTATGACAGTTAACTGTAACATCGTTACTAATTATGACAAGTAACTGTAATTTCGATACAAATTATGGCAGGTAACTGTAACTACGTTACTAATTATGACAAGAAACTGTAATTTCGATACAAATCATGGCAGGTAACTGTAACTTCGATACTAATTATGACAGGTAACTGTAACTTCAATATTAATTTTGTCAGGTAACATTCACTTCGATACTAATTATGACAAGTAACTGTAACTTCGATACTTATGATGACAGGTAACTGTAACTACGTTACTAATTATGACAAGAAACTGTAATTTCGATACAAATCATGGCAGGTTACTGTAACTTCGATACTAATTATGACAGGTAAAAGTAACTTCGATACTAATTATGACAAGTAACTGTTACTTCGATACTAATTATGACAAGAAACTGTAACTTCGAATCTAATTATGACCGGTAACTGTAACATCGTTACTAATTATGACAAGTAACTGTAATTTCGATACAAATTATGGCAGGTAACTGTAACTTCGATACTAATTAAGACAGGTGACAGTAACATCGATACTAATTAAGACAAGTAACTGTAACTTCGATACTAATTATGACAGGTAACTGTAACTTCGATACTAATGATGACAATTAACTCTAACTTCGTTACTAATTATGACAAGTAACTGTAATTTTGATAAAAAAATTATGGCAGGTAACTGTAACATCCATACTAATTATGACAGGTAACAGTAAATTCGATACTAATTTTGACAGGTAACTGCAACTTCGTTACTAATTATGACAGGTAACAGTAACTTCGATACTAATTATGACAAGTAACTGTAATTTCTATACTAATTATGGCAAGTAACTGTAACTTCGTTACGAATTATGACAAGTAACTGTAATTTCGATACAAATTATGGCAGGTAACTGTAATTTCGATACTAATTATAACAGGTAACGGTAACTCCGATACTAATTATGACAAGTAACAGTAATTTTGTTACTAATTATGACAAGTAACTGTAATTTCGATTCAAATTAGGGCAGGTAACTGTAACTTCGATACTTATTATGACAGGTAACAGTAACTTCGATACTAATTATGTCAGGTAACTGTAACTTCGATATTAATTATGACAGTTAAGTGTAACTTCGTTACTAATTATGACAAGTAACATTTATTTCGATACAAATTATGGCAGGTAACCCTAACTTCGATACTAATTATGACAGGTAACTGTGACTTCGATACTAATTATGACAAGTAACTGTAACTTCGATACTAATTATGACAAGTAACTGTAACTTCGATACTAATTATGACAAATAACTGTAATTTCGATATAAATTATGGCAGGTAATTGTAATTTCGATACTAATTATGACAGGTAACAGTAACTTCGATACTAATTATGACAAGTTCCAGTATTTTCGATGCTAATTATGACAAGTAACTGTAACTTCGACACTAATTATGACAGGTAATTGTAACTTCGTTACTAATTATGACAAGTAACTGTAATTTCGATACAAATTTTGGCAGGTAACTGTAAATTCGATACTAATTATGACAGGTAACAGTCACTTCGATACTAATTATGACAAGTAACTGTAACTTCGATACTAATTATGACAGGTAACTGTTACTTCGTTACTAATTATGACAAGTAACTATAATTTCGATACAAATTATGGCAGGTAACTGTAACTTCGATACAAATTATGACAGGTAACAGTAACTTCGATATGACAAGTAACTATAACTTCGATACAAATTATGACAGGTAACTGTAACTTCGATACTAATTATGACAAGAAACTCTAACTTCGTTACTAATTATGACAAGTAACAGTAATTTTGATAAAAAATTATGGTAGGTAACTGTAACTTCAATACTAATTATGACAGGTAACTGTAACTTCGTTACTAATTATGACAAGTAACTGTAATTTCGTAACAAAGTATGGCAGGTAACTGTAACTTCGATACTAATTATGACAGGTAACAGTAACATCGATACTAATTATGACAAGTAACTATAACTTCGATACAATTTATGACAGGTAACTGTAACTTCGACACTAATTATGACAAGAAACTCTAACTTCGTTACTAATTATGACAAGTAACTGTAATTTTGATAAAAAATTATGGTAGGTAACTGTAACTTCATTACTAATTATGACAGATAACAGTAACGTCGATATTAATTATGACAAGTAACAGTACCCTCGAAGCTAATTATGACAGGTAACTGTTACTTCGGTACTAATTACGACAAGGAACTGTAATTTCGATACAAATGACGGCAGGTAACTGTAACTTCGTTACTAATTATGACAAGTAACTGTAACTTCGTTACTAATTATGACAAGTAACTGTAATTTGGATACAAATTTTGGCAGGTATCTGTAACTTCGATACTAATTATGACAAGTCCCTGTAATTTCGATACAAATTATGGCATGTAACTGTAACTTCGATACTAATTATGACAGGTAACAGTAACTTCGATATTAATTTTGTCAGGTAACATTCACTTCGATACTAATTATGACAAGTAACTGTAACTTCGATACTTATGATGACAGGTAACTGTATGTACGTTACTAATTATGACAAGAAACTGTAATTTCGATACAAATCATGGCAGGTTACTGTAACTTCGATACTAATTATGACTGGTAACAGTAACTTCGATACTAATTATGACAAGTAACTGTTACTTCGATACTAATTATGACAAGAAACTGTAACTTCGCATCTAATTATGACCGGTAACTGTAACATCGTTACTAATTATGACAAGTTACAGTACCTTCGATGCTAATTATGACAGGTAATTGTAACTTCGATACTAATTATGACAGGTAACTGTAACTTCGATACTAATTATGACAAATAACTGTAATTTCGATACAAATTATGGCAGGTAACTGTAACTTCTTTACTAATTATGACAAGAAACTGTAATTTCGATACAAATGATGGCAGGTAACTGTAACTTCGATACTAATTATGACAGGTTACATTCACTTCGATACTAATTATGACAGAAAACAGTAACTTCGATACTAATTATGACAGGTAACAGTAACTTCGATACTAATTATGGCAGGTAACTGTAACTTCGAAACTAATTATGACAGGTAACTGTAACTTCGATACTAATGATGACAATTAACTCTAACTTCGTTACTAATTATGACAAGTAACTGTAATTTCGATACAAATTATGGCAGGTAACTGTAACTACGTTACTAATTATGACAAGAAACTGTAATTTCGATACAAATCATGGCAGGTAACTGTAACTTCGATACTAATTATGACAGGTAACTGTAACTTCAATATTAATTTTGTCAGGTAACATTCACTTCGATACTAATTATGACAAGTAACTGTAACTTCGATACTTATGATGACAGGTAACTGTAACTACGTTACTAATTATGACAAGAAACTGTAATTTCGATACAAATCATGGCAGGTTACTGTAACTTCGATACTAATTATGACAGGTAAAAGTAACTTCGATACTAATTATGACAAGTAACTGTTACTTCGATACTAATTATGACAAGAAACTGTAACTTCGAATCTAATTATGACCGGTAACTGTAACATCGTTACTAATTATGACAAGTAACTGTAATTTCGATACAAATTATGGCAGGTAACTGTAACTTCGATACTAATTAAGACAGGTGACAGTAACATCGATACTAATTAAGACAAGTAACTGTAACTTCGATACTAATTATGACAGGTAACTGTAACTTCGATACTAATGATGACAATTAACTCTAACTTCGTTACTAATTATGACAAGTAACTGTAATTTTGATAAAAAAATTATGGCAGGTAACTGTAACATCCATACTAATTATGACAGGTAACAGTAAATTCGATACTAATTTTGACAGGTAACTGCAACTTCGTTACTAATTATGACAGGTAACAGTAACTTCGATACTAATTATGACAAGTAACTGTAATTTCTATACTAATTATGGCAAGTAACTGTAACTTCGTTACGAATTATGACAAGTAACTGTAATTTCGATACAAATTATGGCAGGTAACTGTAATTTCGATACTAATTATAACAGGTAACGGTAACTCCGATACTAATTATGACAAGTAACAGTAATTTTGTTACTAATTATGACAAGTAACTGTAATTTCGATTCAAATTAGGGCAGGTAACTGTAACTTCGATACTTATTATGACAGGTAACAGTAACTTCGATACTAATTATGTCAGGTAACTGTAACTTCGATATTAATTATGACAGTTAAGTGTAACTTCGTTACTAATTATGACAAGTAACATTTATTTCGATACAAATTATGGCAGGTAACCCTAACTTCGATACTAATTATGACAGGTAACTGTGACTTCGATACTAATTATGACAAGTAACTGTAACTTCGATACTAATTATGACAAGTAACTGTAACTTCGATACTAATTATGACAAATAACTGTAATTTCGATATAAATTATGGCAGGTAATTGTAATTTCGATACTAATTATGACAGGTAACAGTAACTTCGATACTAATTATGACAAGTTCCAGTATTTTCGATGCTAATTATGACAAGTAACTGTAACTTCGACACTAATTATGACAGGTAATTGTAACTTCGTTACTAATTATGACAAGTAACTGTAATTTCGATACAAATTTTGGCAGGTAACTGTAAATTCGATACTAATTATGACAGGTAACAGTCACTTCGATACTAATTATGACAAGTAACTGTAACTTCGATACTAATTATGACAGGTAACTGTTACTTCGTTACTAATTATGACAAGTAACTATAATTTCGATACAAATTATGGCAGGTAACTGTAACTTCGATACAAATTATGACAGGTAACAGTAACTTCGATATGACAAGTAACTATAACTTCGATACAAATTATGACAGGTAACTGTAACTTCGATACTAATTATGACAAGAAACTCTAACTTCGTTACTAATTATGACAAGTAACAGTAATTTTGATAAAAAATTATGGTAGGTAACTGTAACTTCAATACTAATTATGACAGGTAACAGAAACTTCGATACTAATTATGACTGGTAACTGTAACTTCGTAACTAATTATGACAAGTAACTTTAATTTCGATACTAATTATGGCAGGTAACTGTAACTTCGTTACTAATTATGACAAGTGCCTGTGATTTCGATACAAATTATGGCAGGTAACTGTAACTTCGATACTAATTATGTCAGGTAACAGTAACTTCGATACTAATTATGTCAAGTAACTGTAACTTCGATACTAATTATGACAGGTAACTGTAACTTCGTTACTAATTAGGACAAGTAACTTTAATTTCGATACTAATTATGGCAGGTAACTGTAACTTCGTTACTAATTATGACAAGTCCCTGTAATTTCGATACAAATTATGGCAGGTAACTGTAATTTCGATACTAATTATAACAGGTAACAGTAACTTCGATACTAATTATGACAGTAAACTGTAACTTCGTTACTAATTATGACAAGTAACTATAATTTCGATACATATTATGACAGGTAACTGTAACTTCGTTACTAATTATGACAAGTAACTGTAATTTCGATACAAATTATGGCAGGTAACAGTACCTTCGATACTAATTATGACAAGTAACTGTAACTTCGATACTTATGATGACAGGTAACTGTAACTACGTTACTAATTATGACAAGAAACTGTAATTTCGATACAAATCATGGCAGGTTACTGTAACTGCGATACTAATTATGACAGGTAAAAGTAACTTCGATACTAATTATGACAAGTAACTGTTACTTCGATACTAATTATGACAAGAAACTGTAACTTCGAATCTAATTATGACCGGTAACTGTAACATCGTTACTAATTATGACAAGTAACTGTAATTTCGATACAAATTATGGCAGGTAACTGTAACTTCGATACTAATTATGACAGGTGACAGTAACATCGATACTAATTATGACAAGTAACTGTAACTTCGATACTAATTATGACAGGTAACTGTAACTTCGATACTAATGATGACAATTAACTCTAACTTCGTTACTAATTATGACAAGTAACTGTAATTTTGATAAAAAAATTATGGCAGGTAACTGTAACATCCATACTAATTATGACAGGTAACAGTAAATTCGATACTAATTTTGACAGGTAACTGCAACTTCGTTACTAATTATGACAGGTAACAGTAACTTCGATACTAATTATGACAAGTAACTGTAATTTCTATACTAATTATGGCAAGTAACTGTAACTTCGTTACGAATTATGACAAGTAACTGTAATTTCGATACAAATTATGGCAGGTAACTGTAATTTCGATACTAATTATAACAGGTAACGGTAACTCCGATACTAATTATGACAAGTAACAGTAATTTTGTTACTAATTATGACAAGTAACTGTAATTTCGATTCAAATTAGTGCAGGTAACTGTAACTTCGATACTTATTATGACAGGTAACAGTAACTTCGATACTAATTATGTCAGGTAACTGTAACTTCGATATTAATTATGACAGTTAAGTGTAACTTCGTTACTGATTATGACAAGTAACTTTTACTTCGATACAAATTATGGCAGGTAACTCTAACTTCGATACTAATTATGACGGGTAACTGTGACTTCGATACTAATTATGACAAGTAACTGTAACTTCGATACTAATTATGACAAGTAACTGTAACTTCGATACTAATTATGACAAATAACTGTAATTTCGATATAAATTATGGCAGGTAATTGTAATTTCGATACTAATTATGACAGGTAACAGTAACTTCGATACTAATTATGACAAGTTCCAGTATTTTCGATGCTAATTATGACAAGTAACTGTAACTTCGACACTAATTATGACAGGTAATTGTAACTTCGTTACTAATTATGACAAGTAACTGTAAATTCGATACAAATTTTGGCAGGTAACTGTAAATTCGATACTAATTATGACAGGTAACAGTCACTTCGATACTAATTATGACAAGTAACTGTAACTTCGATACTAATTATGACAGGTAACTGTTACTTCGTTACTAATTATGACAAGTAACTATAATTTCGATACAAATTATGGCAGGTAACTGTAACTTCGATACAAATTATGACAGGTAACAGTAATTTTGATAAAAAATTATGGTAGGTAACTGTAACTTCAATACTAATTATGACAGGTAACAGAAACTTCGATACTAATTATGACTGGTAACTGTAACTTCGTAACTAATTATGACAAGTAACTTTAATTTCGATACTAATTATGGCAGGTAACTGTAACTTCGTTACTAATTATGACAAGTGCCTGTGATTTCGATACAAATTATGGCAGGTAACTGTAACTTCGATACTAATTATGTCAGGTAACAGTAACTTCGATACTAATTATGTCAAGTAACTGTAACTTCGATACTAATTATGACAGGTAACTGTAACTTCGTTACTAATTAGGACAAGTAACTTTAATTTCGATACTAATTATGGCAGATAACTGTAACTTCGTTACTAATTATGACAAGTCCCTGTAATTTCGATACAAATTATGGCAGGTAACTGTAATTTCGATACTAATTATAACAGGTAACAGTAACTTCGATACTAATTATGACAGTAAACTGTAACTTCGTTACTAATTATGACAAGTAACTATAATTTCGATACATATAATGACAGGTAACTGTAACTTCGTTACTAATTATGACAAGTAACTGTAATTTCGATACAAATTATGGCAGGTAACAGTACCTTCGATACTAATTATGACAGGAAACTGTAACTTCGATACTAATTATGGCAAGGAACTGTAATTTGGATACAAATTATGGCAGGTAACTGTAACTTCGATACTAATTATGACAGGTGACAGTAACTTCGATACTAATTATGTCAAGTAACTATAACTTCGATACAAATTATGACAGGTAACAGTAACTTCGATACTAATTATGACAAGAAACTCTAACTTCGTTACTAATTATGACAAGTAACTGTAATTTTGATAAAAAATTATGGTAGGTAACTGTAACTTCAATACTAATTATGACAGGCAACAGTAACTTCGATACTAATTATGACAGGTAACTGTAACTTCCTTACTAATTATGACAAATAACTTTAATTTCGATATTAATTATGGCAGGTAACTGTAACTTCGTTACTAATTATGACAAATCCCTGAAATTTCGATACAAATTATGGCAGGTAACTGTAACTTCAATACTAATTATGACAAGTAACTGTAACTTCGATACTAATTATGACAGGCAACTGTAATTTCGATACAAATTATGGCAGGTAACTGAAACTTCGATACTAATTATGACAGGTAACTGTAACTTCGTTACTAATTATGACAAGTAACTGTAATTTCGATACAAATTATGGCAGGTAACTGTAACTTCATTACTAATTATGACAGGTAACAGTAACGTCGATACTAATTGTGACAAGTAACAGTACCCTTGATGCTAATTATGACAGGTAACTGTAACTTCGATACTAATTATGACAAGGAACTGTAATTTCGATACAAATGACGGCAGGTAACTGTATCTTCGTTACTAATTATGACAAGTTACTGTAATTTGGATACAAATTTTGGCAGGTAACTGTAACTTCGATACTAATTATGACAAGTCCCTGTAATTTCGATACAAATTATGGCAGGTAACTGTAACTTTTATACTAATTATGACAAGAAACTGTAACTACGTTACTAATTATGACAAGTAACTGTAATTTCGATACAATTTGACAGGTAACTGTAACCTAGTTACTAATTATGACAGGTTACAGTACCTTCGATGCTAATTATGACAGGTAACTGTAACTTCGATACTAATTATGACAAGTAACTGTAATTTCGATACAAATTTTGGCAGGTAACTGTAACTTCGATACTAATTATGACAGGTAACTGTAACTTCGATATTAAAATGTCAAGAAACTCTAACTTCGTTACTAATTATGACAAGTAACCGTAATTTTGATTAAAAAATTTGGTAGGTAACTGTAACTTCAATACAAATTATGACAGGTAACAGTAACTTCGATACTAATTATGACAGGTAACTGTAACTTCGTTACTAATTATGACAAATAACGTTAATTCCGATACTAATTATGGCAGGTAACTGTAACTTCGTTACTAATTATGACAAGTCCCTGTAATTTCGATACAAATTATGACAGGTAACTGTAACTTCGATACTAATTATGACAAGTAAATGTAACTTCCATACTAATTACGACAGGTAACTATAACTTCGTTACTAATTATGACAAGTAACTGTAATTTCGATACAAATTTTGGCAGGTAACTGTAACCTCGATACTACAAATGACAGGTAACAGTAACTTCGATACTAATTATGACAAGTAACTGTAACTTCGATACTAATTATGACAGGTAACTGTAACTTCGTTACTAATTCTGACATGTAACTGTAATTTCGATACAAATTATGGCAGGTAACTGTAACTTCGATACTAATTATGGCAGGTAACTGTAACTTCGATACTAATTATGAGAGGAACAGTAACTTCGATACTAATTATGACAGGTAACTGCAACGTCGTTACTAATTATGACAAGTAACTGTAATTTCGATACTAATTATGGCAGGTAACTGTAACCTCGTTACTAATTAGGAGATGTAACTGTAATTTCGATACATATTATGGCAGGTAACTGTCATTTCAATACTAATTATGACGGGTAACAGTAACATCGATACTAATTATGACAGGTAATTGTAACTTCGTTACTAATTATGACAAGTAACTGTTATTTCGATACATATTTTGTCAGGTAACTGTAAATTCGATACTAATTATGACAGGTAACAGTAACTTCGATACTAATTATGACAAGTAACTGTAACTTTGATAATAATTATGACAGGTAACTGTAACTCGTTACTAATTATGACAAGTAACTATAATTTCGATACAGATTATGGCAGGTAACTGTAACTTCGATACAAATTATGACAGGTAACAGTAACTTCGATACTAATTATGACAAGTAACTATAACTTCGATACAAATTATGACAGGTAACTGTAACTTCGATACTAATTAACACAAGAAACTCTAACTTCGTTACTAATTACGACAAGTAACAGTAATTTTGATAAAAAATTATGGTAGGTAACAGTAACTTCAATACCAATTATGACAGGTAACAGTAACTTCGATACTAATTATGACGGGTAACTGTAACTTCGTAACCAATTATGACAAGTAACTTTAATTTCGATACTAATTATGGCAGGTAACTGTATCTTCGTTACTAATTATGACATGTCCCTGTAATTTTGATACTAATTATGACAGGTTACTGTAACTTCGTTACTAATTATGACATGTAACTGTAATTTCGATACAAATTATGGCAGGTAACTGTAACTTCGATACTAATTATGGCAGGTAACTGTAACTTCGATACTAATTATGAGAGGTAACAGTTATTTCGATACTAATTATGGCTGGTAACTGCAACGTCGTTACTAATTAAGACAAGTAACTGTAATTTCAATACTAATTATGGCAGGTAACTGTAACCTCGTTACTAATTATGAGAAGTAACTGTAATTTCTATACAAATTATGGCAGGTAACTGTAATTTCAATACTAATTATGACAGGTAACAGTAACTTCGACACTAATTATGACAAGTAACTGTAACTTCGATACTAATTATGACAGGTAACTGTAACTTCGTTACTAATTATGAAAAGTTACTCTAATTTCGATACAAATTATGGCAGGTAACTGTAACATCGATACTAATTATGACAGGTAACAGTAACTTCGATACTAATTATGACAAGTAACAAAAACTTCGATACTAATTATGGCAAGTAACTGTAACTTCGGTACTAATTATGACAAGTAACTGTAATTTCGATACAAATTATGGCAGGTAACTGTAACTTCGATACTAATTATGACAGGTAACTGTAACTTCGATACTAATTATGACAAATAACTGTAATTTCGAGACAAATTAGGACAGGTAACTGTAACTTCTTTACTAATTATGACAAGAAACTGTAATTTCGATACTAATGACGGCAGGTAACTGTAACTTCGATATTAATTATGACAGGTAACATTCACTTCTATACTAATTATGACAGAAAACAGTAACTTCGATACTAATTATGACAGGTAACTGTAACTTCGATACTAATTATGGCAGGTAACTGTAACTTCGATACTAATTATGACAGTTAACTGTTACTTCGTTACTAATTATGACAAGTAAGTGTAATTTCGATACAAATTATGGCAGGTAACTGTAACTTCGATACTAATTTTGTCAGGTAACATTCACTTCGATACTTATTATGACAAGTTACTGTAACTTCGATACTAACGATGACAGGTAACTGTAACTACGTTACTAATTATGACAAGTAACTGTAATTTCGATACAAATTATGGCAGGTAACTGTAACTTCGATACTAAATGATGACAGGTAACAGTAACTTCGATACTAATTATGACAAGTAACTGTAACTTCGATACTAATTTTGACAAGAAACTGTAACTTCGAATCTAATTATGACCGGTAACTGTAACTTCGTTACTAATTATGACAAGTAACTGTAATTTCGATACAAATCATGGCAGGTAACTGTAACTTCGATACTAATTATGACACGTAATAGTAACTTCGATACTAATTATGACAAGTAACTGTAACTTCGATACTAATTATGACAGGTAACTGTAACTTCGATACTAATTATGACAATTACCTCTAACTTCGTTACTAATTATGACAAGTAACTGTAATTTTGATAAAAATTATGGCAGGTAACTGTAACATCGATACTAATTATGGCAAGTAACTGTAATTTCTATACTAATTATGGCAAGTAACTGTAACTTCGTTACTAATTATGACAAGTAACTGTAATATCGATACAAGTTATGGCAGGTAACTGTAATTCCGATACTAATTATGACAGGTAACAGTTACTTCGATACTAATTATGACAAGTAACAGTAATTTCGTTGCTTATTATGACAAGTAACTGTAATTTCGATTCAAATTATGGCAGGTAACTGTAACATCGATACTAATTATGTCAGGTTACTGTTACTTCGATACTAATTATGTCAGGTAACTGTAACTTCGATATTAATTATGACAGTTAAGTGTAACTTCGTTACTAATTATGACAAGTAACTTTAATTTCGATACAAATTATGGCAGGTAACTGTAACTTCGATACTAATTATGACAGGTAACTGTAACTTCGATATTAATTATGACAAGTAACTGTAACTTCGATACTAATTATGACAGGTAACTGTAACTTCGATACTAATTATGACAAATAACTGTAATTTCGATACAAATAATTGCAGATAATTGTAATTTCGATACTAATTATGACAGGTAACAGTAACTTCGATACTAATTATGACAAGTACCAGTAACTTCGACACTAATTATTACAAGTAACTGTAACTTCGATACTTATTATGACAGGTAATTGTAACTTCGTTACAAGTTATGACAAGTAAATGTAATTTCGATACAAATTTTGGCAGGTAACTGTAAATTCGATACTAATTATGACAGGTAACAGTAACTTCGATACTAATTAGACAAGTAACCGTAACTTAAATACTAATTATGACAGGTAATTGTAACTTCGTTACTAATTATGACAAGTAACTATAATTTCGATAGAAATTATGGCAGGTAACTGTAACTTCGATACACATTATGACAGGTAACAGTAACTTCGATACTAATTATGACAAGTAACTATAACTTCGATACAAATTATGACAGGTAACTGTAATTTCAATACTAATTATGACAGGTAACAGTAACTTCGACACTAATTATGACAAGTAACTGTAACTTCGATACTAATTATGACAGGTAACTGTAACTTCGTTACTAATTATGACAAGTAACTATAATTTCGATACAAATTTTGGCAGGTAACTGTAAATTCGATACTAATTATGACAGGTAACAGTAACTTCGATACTAATTAGACAAGTAACCGTAACTTAAATACTAATTATGACAGGTAACTGTAACTTCGATACTAATTATGACAAGAAACTCTCACTTCGTTACTAATTATGACAAGTAACAGTTATTTTGATAAAAAATTATGGTAGGTAACTGTAACTTCAATACTAATTATAACTGGTAACAGTAGCTTCGATACAAATTATGGCAGGTAACTGTACCTTCGTTACTAATTATGACAAGTCCCTGTAATTTCGATACTAATTATGACAGGTAACTGTAACTTCGATACTAATTATGACAAGTAAATGTAACTTCCATACTAATTACGACAGGTAACTATAACTTCGTTACTAATTATGACAAGTAACTGTAATTTCGATACAAATTTTGGCAGGTAACTGTAACCTCGATACTACAAATGACAGGTAACAGTAACTTCGATACTAATTATGACAAGTAACTGTAACTTCGATACTAATTATGACAGGTAACTGTAACTTCGTTACTAATTCTGACATGTAACTGTAATTTCGATACAAATTATGGCAGGTAACTGTAACTTCGATACTAATTATGGCAGGTAACTGTAACTTCGATACTAATTATGAGAGGAACAGTAACTTCGATACTAATTATGACAGGTAACTGCAACGTCGTTACTAATTATGACAAGTAACTGTAATTTCGATACTAATTATGGCAGGTAACTGTAACCTCGTTACTAATTAGGAGATGTAACTGTAATTTCGATACATATTATGGCAGGTAACTGTAATTTCAATACTAATTATGACGGGTAACAGTAACATCGATACTAATTATGACAGGTAATTGTAACTTCGTTACTAATTATGACAAGTAACTGTTATTTCGATACATATTTTGTCAGGTAACTGTAAATTCGATACTAATTATGACAGGTAACAGTAACTTCGATACTAATTATGACAAGTAACTGTAACTTTGATAATAATTATGACAGGTAACTGTAACTCGTTACTAATTATGACAAGTAACTATAATTTCGATACAGATTATGGCAGGTAACTGTAACTTCGATACAAATTATGACAGGTAACAGTAACTTCGATACTAATTATGACAAGTAACTATAACTTCGATACAAATTATGACAGGTAACTGTAACTTCGATACTAATTAACACAAGAAACTCTAACTTCGTTACTAATTACGACAAGTAACAGTAATTTTGATAAAAAATTATGGTAGGTAACAGTAACTTCAATACCAATTATGACAGGTAACAGTAACTTCGATACTAATTATGACGGGTAACTGTAACTTCGTAACCAATTATGACAAGTAACTTTAATTTCGATACTAATTATGGCAGGTAACTGTATCTTCGTTACTAATTATGACATGTCCCTGTAATTTTGATACTAATTATGACAGGTTACTGTAACTTCGTTACTAATTATGACATGTAACTGTAATTTCGATACAAATTATGGCAGGTAACTGTAACTTCGATACTAATTATGGCAGGTAACTGTAACTTCGATACTAATTATGAGAGGTAACAGTTATTTCGATACTAATTATGGCTGGTAACTGCAACGTCGTTACTAATTAAGACAAGTAACTGTAATTTCAATACTAATTATGGCAGGTAACTGTAACCTCGTTACTAATTATGAGAAGTAACTGTAATTTCTATACAAATTATGGCAGGTAACTGTAATTTCAATACTAATTATGACAGGTAACAGTAACTTCGACACTAATTATGACAAGTAACTGTAACTTCGATACTAATTATGACAGGTAACTGTAACTTCGTTACTAATTATGAAAAGTTACTCTAATTTCGATACAAATTATGGCAGGTAACTGTAACATCGATACTAATTATGACAGGTAACAGTAACTTCGATACTAATTATGACAAGTAACAAAAACTTCGATACTAATTATGGCAAGTAACTGTAACTTCGGTACTAATTATGACAAGTAACTGTAATTTCGATACAAATTATGGCAGGTAACTGTAACTTCGATACTAATTATGACAGGTAACTGTAACTTCGATACTAATTATGACAAATAACTGTAATTTCGAGACAAATTAGGACAGGTAACTGTAACTTCTTTACTAATTATGACAAGAAACTGTAATTTCGATACTAATGACGGCAGGTAACTGTAACTTCGATATTAATTATGACAGGTAACATTCACTTCTATACTAATTATGACAGAAAACAGTAACTTCGATACTAATTATGACAGGTAACTGTAACTTCGATACTAATTATGGCAGGTAACTGTAACTTCGATACTAATTATGACAGTTAACTGTTACTTCGTTACTAATTATGACAAGTAAGTGTAATTTCGATACAAATTATGGCAGGTAACTGTAACTTCGATACTAATTTTGTCAGGTAACATTCACTTCGATACTTATTATGACAAGTTACTGTAACTTCGATACTAACGATGACAGGTAACTGTAACTACGTTACTAATTATGACAAGTAACTGTAATTTCGATACAAATTATGGCAGGTAACTGTAACTTCGATACTAAATGATGACAGGTAACAGTAACTTCGATACTAATTATGACAAGTAACTGTAACTTCGATACTAATTTTGACAAGAAACTGTAACTTCGAATCTAATTATGACCGGTAACTGTAACTTCGTTACTAATTATGACAAGTAACTGTAATTTCGATACAAATCATGGCAGGTAACTGTAACTTCGATACTAATTATGACACGTAATAGTAACTTCGATACTAATTATGACAAGTAACTGTAACTTCGATACTAATTATGACAGGTAACTGTAACTTCGATACTAATTATGACAATTACCTCTAACTTCGTTACTAATTATGACAAGTAACTGTAATTTTGATAAAAATTATGGCAGGTAACTGTAACATCGATACTAATTATGGCAAGTAACTGTAATTTCTATACTAATTATGGCAAGTAACTGTAACTTCGTTACTAATTATGACAAGTAACTGTAATTTCGATACAAGTTATGGCAGGTAACTGTAATTCCGATACTAATTATGACAGGTAACAGTTACTTCGATACTAATTATGACAAGTAACAGTAATTTCGTTGCTTATTATGACAAGTAACTGTAATTTCGATTCAAATTATGGCAGGTAACTGTAACATCGATACTAATTATGTCAGGTTACTGTTACTTCGATACTAATTTTGTCAGGTAACTGTAACTTCGATATTAATTATGACAGTTAAGTGTAACTTCGTTACTAATTATGACAAGTAACTTTAATTTCGATACAAATTATGGCAGGTAACTGTAACTTCGATACTAATTATGACAGGTAACTGTAACTTCGATATTAATTATGACAAGTAACTGTAACTTCGATACTAATTATGACAGGTAACTGTAACTTCGATACTAATTATGACAAATAACTGTAATTTCGATACAAATAATTGCAGATAATTGTAATTTCGATACTAATTATGACAGGTAACAGTAACTTCGATACTAATTATGACAAGTACCAGTAACTTCGACACTAATTATTACAAGTAACTGTAACTTCGATACTTATTATGACAGGTAATTGTAACTTCGTTACAAGTTATGACAAGTAAATGTAATTTCGATACAAATTTTGGCAGGTAACTGTAAATTCGATACTAATTATGACAGGTAACAGTAACTTCGATACTAATTAGACAAGTAACCGTAACTTAAATACTAATTATGACAGGTAATTGTAACTTCGTTACTAATTATGACAAGTAACTATAATTTCGATAGAAATTATGGCAGGTAACTGTAACTTCGATACACATTATGACAGGTAACAGTAACTTCGATACTAATTATGACAAGTAACTATAACTTCGATACAAATTATGACAGGTAACTGTAATTTCAATACTAATTATGACAGGTAACAGTAACTTCGACACTAATTATGACAAGTAACTGTAACTTCGATACTAATTATGACAGGTAACTGTAACTTCGTTACTAATTATGAAAAGTAACTATAATTTCGATACAAATTTTGGCAGGTAACTGTAAATTCGATACTAATTATGACAGGTAACAGTAACTTCGATACTAATTAGACAAGTAACCGTAACTTAAATACTAATTATGACAGGTAACTGTAACTTCGATACTAATTATGACAAGAAACTCTCACTTCTTTACTAATTATGACAAGTAACAGTTATTTTGATAAAAAATTATGGTAGGTAACTGTAACTTCAATACTAATTATAACTGGTAACAGTAGCTTCGATACAAATTATGGCAGGTAACTGTACCTTCGTTACTAATTATGACAAGTCCCTGTAATTTCGATACTAATTATGACAGTTAACTGTTACTTCGTTACTAATTATGACATGTAACTGTAATTTTGATACAAATTATGGCAGGCAACTGTAACTTCGATACTAATTATGGCAGGTAACTGTAACTTCGATACTAATTATGAGTGGTAACAGGAACTTCGATACTAATTATGACAGGTAACTGCAACGTCGTTACTAATTAAGACAAGTAACTGTAATTTCGATACTAATTATGGCAGGTAACTGTAACCTCGTTACTAATTATTAGAAGTAACTGTAATTTCGATACAAATTATGGCAAGTAACTGTAATTTCAATACTAATTATGACAGGTAACTGTAACTTCGACACTAATTATGACAAGTAACTGTAACTTCGATACTAATTATGACAGGTAACAGTAACTTCGTTACTAATTATGAAAAGTAACTCTAATTTCGATACAAATTATGGCACGTAACTGCAACTTCGATACTAATTGTGACAGGTAACAGTAACTTCGATACTAATTATGGCAAGTAACTGTAACTTCGGTACTAATTATGACAAGTAACTGTAATTCTGATACAAATTATGGCAGGTAACTGTAACTTCGATACTAATTATGACAGGTAACTGTAACTTCGATACTAATTATGACAAATAACTGTAATTTCGGTACAAATTAGGACAGGTAACTGTAACTTCTTTACTAATTATGACAAGAAACTGTAATTTCGATACTAATGACGGCAGGTAACTGTAATTTCGATACTAATTATGACAGGTAACATTCACTTCTATACTAATTATGACAGAAAACAGTAACTTTGATACTAATTATGGCAGGTAACTGTAACTTCGATACTAATTATGACAGTTAACTGTAACTTCGTTACTAATTATGACAAGTAACTGTAATTTCGATACAAATTATAGCAGGTAACTGTAACTTCGATACTAATTTTGTCAGGTAGCATTCACTTCGATACTAATTATGACAAGTAACGGTAACTTCGATACTAATGAAGACAGGTAACTGTAACTACGTTACTAATTATGACAAGTAACTGTAATTTCGATACAAATTATGGCAGGTAACTGTAACTTCGTTACTAAACTATGACAGGTAACAGTAACTTCGATACTAATTATGACAAGTAACTGTAACTTCGATACTAATTTTGACAAGAAACTGTAACTTCGAATCTAATTATGACCGGTAACTGTAACATCGTTACTAATTATGACAAGTAACTGTAATTTCGATACAAATTATGGCAGGTAACTGTAACTTCGATACTAATTATGACAAATAACTGTAATTTCGATACTAATTATGACAGGTAACTGTAACTTCGTTACTAATTATGACATGTAACTGTAATTTCGATACAAATTATGGCAGGTAACTGTAACTTCGATACTAATTATGACAAATAACTGTAATTTCGATACTAATTATGACAGGTAACAGTAACTTCGATACTAATTATGACAAGTAACTGTAATTTCTATACTAATTAAGGCAAGTAACTGTAACTTCGTTACGAATTATAACAAGTAACTGTAATTTCGATACAAATTATGGCAGGTAACTGTAATTTCGATACTAATTATAACAGGTAACGGTAACTTCGATACTAATTATGACAAGTAACAGTAATTTCGTTACTAATTATGAAAAGTAACTGTTATTTCGATTCAAATTATGGCAGGTAACTGTAACTTCGATAATATGACAGGTAACAGTAACTTCGATACTAATTATGTCAGGTAACTGTAACTTCGATATTAATTATGACAGTTAAGTGTAACTTCGTTACTAATTATGACAAGTAACTTTAATTTCGATACAAATTATGGCAGGTAACTCTAACTTCGATACTAATTATGTCAGGTAACTGTGACTTCGATACTAATTATGACAAGTAACTGTAACTTCGATACTAATTATGACAAGTAAATGTAACTTCGATACTAATTATGACAAATGACTGTAATTTCGATATAAATTATGGCAGTTAATTGTAATTTCGATAGTAATTATGACAGGTAACAGTAACTTCGATACTAATTATGACAAGTAACTGTAACTTCGATACTAATTTTGACAAGAAACTGTAACTTCGAATCTAATTATGACCGGTAACTGTAACTTCGTTACTAATTATGACAAGTAACTGTAATTTCGATACAAATCATGGCAGGTAACTGTAACTTCGATAATAATTATGACACGTAATAGTAACTTCGATACTAATTAGGACAAGTAACTGTAACTTCGATACTAATTATGACAGGTAACTGTAACTTCGATACTAATTATGACAATTACCTCTAACTTCGTTACTAATTATGACAAGTAACTGTAATTTTGATAAAAATTATGGCAGGTAACTGTAACATCGATACTAATTATGCCAAGTAACTGCAATTTCTATACTAATTATGGCAAGTAACTGTAACTTCGTTACTAATTATGA
Organism: Meconema thalassinum; assembly: GCA_946902985.2. NCBI lineage: Eukaryota > Metazoa > Arthropoda > Insecta > Orthoptera > Tettigoniidae > Meconema > Meconema thalassinum. The sequence continues at coordinate 1,691,117,977 of OX336388.2, read as the reverse complement.
CAAGTTACTGTAATTTCGATACAAATTATGGCAGGTAACTGTAATTCCGATACTAATTATGACAGGTAACAGTTACTTCGATACTAATTATGACAAGTAACAGTAATTTCGTTGCTTATTATGACAAGTAACTGTAATTTCGATTCAAATTATGGCAGGTAACTGTAACTTCGATACTAATTATGTCAGGTTACTGTTACTTCGATACTAATTATGTCAGGTAACTGTAACTTCGATATTAATTATGACAGTTAAGTGTAACTTCGTTACTAATTATGACAAGTAACATTAATTTCGATACAAATTATGGCAGGTAACTGTAACTTCGATACTAATTCTGACAGGTAACTGTAACTTCGATACTAATTATGACAAGTAACTGTAACTTCGATACTAATTATGACAGGTAACTGTAACTTCGATACTAATTATGACAAATAACTGTAATTTCGATACAAATAATGGCAGATAATTGTAATTTCGATACTAATTATGACAGGTAACAGTAACTTCGATACTAATTATGACAAGTACCAGTAACTTCGACACTAATTATTACAAGTAACTGTAACTTCGATACTTATTATGACAGGTAATTGTAACTTCGTTACAAGTTATGACAAGTAACAGTAATTTCGATACAAATTTTGGCAGGTAACTGTAAATTCGATACCAATTATGACAGGTAACAGTAACTTCGATACTAATTAGACAAGTAACCGTAACTTAAATACTAATTATGACAGGTAACTGTAACTTCGTTACTAATTATGACAAGTAACTATAATTTCGATAGAAATTATGGCAGGTAACTGTAACTTCGATACACATTATGACAGGTAACAGTAACTTCGATACTAATTATGACAAGTAACTATAACTTCGATACAAATTATGACAGGTAACTGTAATTTCAATACTAATTATGACAGGTAACAGTAACTTCGACACTAATTATGACAAGTAACTGTAACTTCGATACTAATTATGACAGGTAACTGTAACGTCGTTACTAATTATGACAAGTAACTATAATTTCGATACAAATTTTGGCAGGTAACTGTAAATTCGATACTAATTATGACAGGTAACAGTAACTTCTATACTAATTATGACTGGTAACTGTAACTTCGTAACTAATTATGACAAGTAACTTTAATTTCGATACTAATTATGGCAGGTAACTGTACCTTCGTTACTAATTATGACAAGTCCCTGTAATTTCGATACTAATTATGACAGTTAACTGTTACTTCGTTACTAATTATGACATGTAACTGTAATTTCGATACAAATTATGGCAGGTAACTGTAACTTCGATACTAATTATGGCAGGTAACTGTAACTTCGATACTAATTATGAGTGGTAACAGTAACTTCGATACTAATTATGACAGGTAACTGCAACGTCGTTACTAATTAAGACAAGTAACTGTAATTTCGATACTAATTATGGCAGGTAACTGTATCCTCGTTACTAATTATGAGAAGTAACTGTAATTTCGATACAAATTATGGCAGGTAACTGTAATTTCAATACTAATTATGACAGGTAACTGTAACTTCGACACTAATTATGACAAGTAACTGTAACTTCGATACTAATTATGACAGGTTACTGTAACTTCGTTAATAATTATGAAAAGTAACTCTAATTTCGATACAAATTATGGCACGTAACTGCAACTTCGATACTAATTGTGACAGGTAACAGTAACTTCGATACTAATTATGGCAAGTTACTGTAACTTCGGTACTAATTATGACAAGTAACTGTAATTTCGATACAAATTATGGCAGGTAACTGTAACTTCGATACTAATTATGACAGGTAACTGTAACTTCGATACCAATTATGACAAATAACTGTAATTTCGGTACAAATTAGGACAGGTAACTGTAACTTCTTTACTAATTATGACAAGAAACTGTAATTTCGATACTAATGACGGCAGGTAACTGTAACTTCGATACTAATTATGACAGGTAATATTCACTTCTATACTAATTATGACAGAAAACAGTAACTTTGATACTAATTATGGCAGGTAACTGTAACTTCGATACTAATTATGACAGTTAACTGTAACTTCGTTACTAATTATGACAAGTAACTGTAATTTCGATACAAATTATAGCAGGTAACTGTAACTTCGATACTAATTTTGTCAGGTAGCATTCACTTCGATACTAATTATGACAAGTAACTGTAACTTCGATACTAATGATGACAGGTAACTGTAACTACGTTACTAATTATGACAAGTAACTGTAATTTCGATAAAAATTATGGCAGGTAACTGTAACTTCGTTACTAAATTATGACAGGTAACAGTAACTTCGATACTAATTATGACAAGTAACCGTAACTTCGATACTAATTTTGACAAGAAACTGTAACTTCGAATCTAATTATGACCGGTAACTGTAACATCGTTACTAATTATGACAAGTAACTGTAATTTCGATACAAATTATGGCAGGTAACTGTAACTTCGATACTAATTATGACAAATAACTGTAATTTCGATACTAATTAAGACAGGTAACTGTAACTTCGTTACTAATTATGACATGTAACTGTAATTTCGATACAAATTATGGCAGGTAACTGTAACTTCGATACTAATTATGACAAATAACTGTAATTTCGATACTAATTATGACAGGTAACAGTAACTTCGATACTAATTATGACAAGTAACTGTAATTTCTATACTAATTATGGCAAGTAACTGTAACTTCGTTACGAATTATGACAAGTAACTGTAATTTCGATACAAATTATGGCAGGTAACTGTAATTTCGATACTAATTATAACAGGTAACGGTAACTTCGATACTAATTATGACAAGTAACAGTAATTTCGTTACTAATTATGACAAGTAACTGTTATTGCGATTCAAATTATGGCAGGTAACTGTAACTTCGATAATATGACAGGTAACAGTAACTTCGATACTAATTATGTCAGGTAACTGTAACTTCGATATTAATTATGACAGTTAAGTGTAACATCGTTACTAATTATGACAAGTAACTTTAATTTCGATACAAATTATGGCAGGTAACTCTAACTTCGATACTAATTATGTCAGGTAACTGTGACTTCGATACTAATTATGACAAGTAACTGTAACTTCGATACTAATTATGACAAGTAACTGTAACTTCGATACTAATTATGACAAATAACTGTAATTTCGATATAAATTATGGCAGGTAATTGTAATTTCGATAGTAATTATGACAGGTAACAGTAACTTCGATACTAATTATGACAAGTACCAGTAACTTCGATGCTAATTAGGACAAGTAACTGTAACTTCGACACTAATTATGACAGGTAATTGTAACTTCGTTACTAATTATGACAAGTAACTGTAATTTCGATACAAATTTTGGCAGGTAACAGTAAATTCGATACTAATTATGACAGGTAACAGTAAATCGATACTAATTATGACAAGTAACTGTAACTTCGATATTAATTATGACAGGTAACTGTAACTTCGTTACTAATTATGACAAGTAACTATAATTTCGATACAAATTATGGCAGGTAACTGTAACTTCGATACTAATTATGACAAGTAACTATAACTTCGATACAAATTATGACAGGTAACTGTAACTTCGATACTAATTATGACAAGAAACTCTAACTTCGTTACTAATTATGACAAGTAACAGTAATTTTGATAAAAAGTTATGGTAGGTAACTGTAACTTCAATACTAATTATGACAGGTAACAGAAACTTCGATACTAATTATGACTGGTAACTGTAACTTCGTAACTAGTTATGACAAGTAACTTTAATTTCGATACTAATTATGGCAGGTAACTGTAACTTCGTTACTAATTATGACAAGTGCCTGTGATTTCGATACAAATTATTGCAGGTAACTGTAACTTCGATACTAATTATGTCAGGTAACAGTAACTTCGATACTATTTATGACAAGTAACTGTAACTTCGATACTAATTATGACAGGTAACTGTAACTTCGTTACTAATTAGGACAAGTAACTTAAATTTCGATACTAATGATGGCAGGTAACTGTAACTTCGTTACTAATTATGACAAGTCCCTGTAATTTCGATACAAATTATGGCAGTTAACTGTAATTTCGATACTAATTATGACAGGTAACAGTAACTTCGATACTAATTATGACAGTAAACTGTAACTACGTTACTAATTATGACAAGTAACTATAATTTCGATACATATTATGACAGGTTACTGTAACTTCTTTACTAATTATGACAAGTAACTGTAATTTCGATACAAATTATGGCAGGTAACATTACCTTCGATACTAATTATGACAGGTATCTGTAACTTCGATACTAATTATGGGAAGGAACTGTAATTTGGATACAAATTATGGCAGGTAACTGTATCTTCGATACTAATTATGACAGGTGACAGTAACTTCGATACTAAATATGTCAAGTTACTATAACTTCGATACAAATTATGACAGGTAACAGTAACTTCGATACTAATTATGACAAGAAACTCTACCTTCGTTACTAATTATGACAAGTAACTGTAATTTTGATAAAAAATTATGGTAGGTAACTGTAACTTCAATACTAATTATGACAGGCAACAGTAACATCGATACTTATTATGACAGGTAACTGTAACTTCGTTACTAATTATGACAAATAACTTTAATTTCGATATTAATTATGGCAGGTAACTGTAACTTCGTTACTAATTAGGACAAATCCCTGAAATTTCGATACAAATTATGGCAGGTAACTGTAACTTCAATACTAATTATGACAAGTAACTGTAACTTCGATACTAATTATGACAGGCAACTGTAATTTCGATAAAAATTATGGCAGGTAACTGTAACTTCGATACTAATTATGACAGGTAACTGTAACTTCGTTACTAATTATGACAAGTAACTGTAATTTCGATACAAATTATGGCAGGTAACTGTAACTTCGATACTAATTATGACAGGTAACAGTAACATCGATACTAATTATGACAAGTAACTATAACTTCGATACAATTTATGACAGGTAACTGTAACTTCGACACTAATTATGACAAGAAACTCTAACTTCGTTACTAATTATGACAAGTAACTGTAATTTTGATAAAAAGTTATGGTAGGTAACTGTAACTTCATTACTAATTATGACAGATAACAGTAACGTCGATACTAATTATGACAAGTAACATTACCCTCGAAGCTAATTATGACAGGTAACTGTTACTTCGGTACTAATTATGACAAGGAACTGTAATTTCGATACAAATGACGGCAGGTAACTGTAACTTCGTTACTAATTATGAAAAGTAACTGCAACATCGTTACTAATTATGACAAGTAACTGTAATTTGGATACAAATTTTGGCAGGTAACTGTAACTTCGATACTAATTACGACAAGTCCCTGTAATTTCGAAACAAATAATGGCAGATAATTGTAATTTCGATACTAATTATGACAGGTAACAGTAACTTCGATACTAATTATGACAAGTACCAGTAACTTCGATACTAATTATTACAAGTAACTGTCACTTCGATACTTATTATGACAGGTAATTGTAACTTCGTTACTAGTTATGACAAGTAACTGCAATTTCGATACAAATTTTGGCAGGTAACTGTAAATTCGATACTAATTATGACAGGTAACAGTAACTTCGATACTAATTAGACAAGTAACCGTAACTTAAATACTAATTATGACAGGTAACTGTAACTTCGTTACTAATTATGACAAGTAACTATAATTTCGCTAGAAATTATGGCAGGTAACTGTAACTTCGATACACATTATGACAGGTAACAGTAACTTCGATACTAATTATGACAAGTAACTATAACTTCGATACAAATTATGACAGTTAACTGTAATTTCAATACTAATTATGACAGGTAACAGTAACTTCGACACTAATTATGACAAGTAACTGTAACTTCGATACTAATTATGACAGGTAACTGTAACTTCGTTACTAATTATGACAAGTAACTATAATTTCGATACAAATTTTGGCAGGTAACTGTAAATTCGATACTAATTATGACAGGTAACAGTAACTTCGATACTAATTAGACAAGTAACCGTAACTTAAATACTAATTATGACAGGTAACTGTAACTTCGATACTAATTATGACAAGAAACTCTCAGTTCGTTACTAATTATGACAAGTAACAGTTATTTTGATAAAAATTATGGTAGGTAACTGTAACTTCAATACTAATTATAACAGGTAACAGTAGCTTCGATACTAATTATGACTGGTAACTGTAACTTCGTAACTAATTATGACAAGTAACTTTAATTTCGATACTAATTATGGCAGGTTACTGTACCGTCGTTACTAATTATGACAAGTCCCTGTAATTTCGATACTAATTATGACAGTTAAATGTTACTTCGTTACTAATTATGATATGTAACTGTAATTTCGATACAAATTATGGCAGGTAACTGTAACTTCGATACTAATTATGGCAGGTAACTGTCCCTTCGATACTAATTATGATTGGTAACAGTAACTTCGATACTAATTATGACAGGTAACTGCAACGTCGTCAACTAATTAAGACAAGTAACTGTAATTTCGATACTAATTATGGCAGGTAACTGTAACCTCGTTACTAATTATGAGAAGTAACTGTAATTTCGATACAAATTATGGCAGGTTACTGTAATTTCAATACTAATTATGACAGGTAACTGTAACTTCGACACTAATTATGACAAGTAACTGTAACTTCGATACTAATTATGACAGGTAACTGTAACTTCGTTACTAATTATGAAAAGTAACTCTAATTTCGATACAAATTATGGCACGTAACTGTAACTTCGATACTAATTGTGACAGGTAACAGTAACTTCGATACTAATTATGGCAAGTAACTGTAACTTCGGTACTAATTATGACAAGTAACTGTAATTTCGATACAAATTATGGCAGGTAACTGTAACATCGATACTAATTATGACAGGTAACTGTAACTTCGATACTAATTATGACAAATAACTGTAATTTCGATACAAATTAGGACAGGTAACTGTAACTTCTTTACTAATTATGACAAGAAACTGTAATTTCGATACTAATGACGGCAGGTAACTGTAACTTCGATACTAATTATGACAGGTAACATTCACTTCTATACTAATTATGACAGAAAACAGTAACTTCGATACTAATTATGGCAGGTAACTGTAACTTCGATACTAATTATGACAGTTAACTGTAACTTCGTTACTAATTGTGACAAGTAACTGTAATTTCGATACAAATTATAGCAGGTAACTGTAACTTCGATACTAATTTTGTCAGGTAACATTCACTTCGATACTAATTAAGACAAGTAACTGTAACTTCGATACTAATGATGACAGGTAACTGTAACTACGTTACTAATTATGACAAGTAACTGTAATTTCGATACAAATTATGGCAGGTAACTGTAACTTCGATACTAAATTATGACAGGTAACAGTAACTTCGATACTAATTTTGACAAATAACTGTAACTTCGATACTAATTTTGACAAGAAACTGTAACTTCGAATCTAATTATGACCGGTAGCTGTAACATCGTTACTAATTATGACAAGTAACTGTAATTTCGATACAAATTATGGCAGGTAACTGTAACTTCGATACTAATTATGACAAATAACTGTAATTTCGATACTAATTATGACAGGTAACTGTAACTTCGTTACTAATTATGACATGTAACTATAATTTCGATACAAATTATGGCAGGTAACTGTAACTTAGATACTAATTATGGCAGGTAACTGTAACTTCGATACTAATTATGATAGGTAACAGTAACTTCGATACTAATTATGACAGGTAACTGCAACTTCGTTACTAATTATGACAAGTAACTGTAATTTCGATACTAATTATGGCAGGTAACTGTAACCTCGTTACTAATTATGAGAAGTAACTGTAATTTCGATACAAATTATGGCAGGTAACTGAAATTTCAATACGAATTATGACAGGTGACAGTTACTTCGATACTAATTATGAAAAGTAACTGTTACTTCGATACTAATTATGACAGGTAACTGTAGCTTCGTTACTAATTATGAAAAGTAACTCTAATTTCGAAACAAATTATGGCGGGTAACTGTAACTTTGATACTAATTATGACAGGTATCAGTAACTTCGATACTAATTATGACAGGTAACAGTTACTTCGATACTAATTATGGCAAGTAACTGTAACTTCGGTACTAATTATGACAAGTAACTGTCATTTCGTTACAAATTATGGCAGGTAACTGTAACTTCGATACTAATTATGACAGGTAACTGTAACTTCGATACTAATTATGACAAATAACTCTAATTTCGATACAAATTATGGCAGGTAACTGTAACTTCTTTACTAATTATGACAGGAAACTGTAATTTCGATACAAATGATGGCAGGTAACTGTAACTTCGATACTAATTATGACAGGTAACATTCACTTCGATATTAATTATGACAGATAACAGTAACTTCGATACTAATTATGGCAGGTAACTGTAACTTCGAAACTAATTATGACAGTTAACTGTAACTTCGTTACTAATTATGACAAGTAACTGTAATTTCGATACAAATTATGGCAGGTAACTGTAACTTGGATATTAATTTTGTCAGGTAACATTCACTTCGATACTAATTATGACAAGTAACTGTAACTTCGATACTTATGATGACAGGTAACTGTAACTACGTTACTAATTATGACAAGTAACTGTAATTTCGATACAAATCATGGCAGGTAACTGTAACTTCGATACTAATTATGACAGGTTACAGTAACTTCGATACTAATTATGACAAGTAACTGTTACTTCGATACTAATTATGACAAGAAACTGTAACTTCGAATCTAATTATGACCGGTAACTGTAACATCGTTACTAATTATGACAAGTAACTGTAATTTCGATACAAATTATGGCAGGTAACTGTAACATCGATACTAATTATGACAGGTGACAGTAACATCGATACTAATTATGACAAGTAACTGTAACTTCGATACTAATTATGACAGGTAACTGTAACTTCGATACTAATTATGACAATAAACTCTAACTTCGTTACTAATTATGACAAGTAACTGTAATTTTGATAAAAAATTATGGCAGGTAACTGTAACATCCATACTAATTATGACAGGTAACAGTAAATTCGATACTAATTTTGACAGGTAACTGCAACTTCGTTACTAATTATGACAGGTAACAGTAACTTCGATACTAATTATGACAAGTCCCTGTAATTTCGATACAAATTATGGCAGGTAACTGTAACTTTTATACTAATTATGACAGGTAACAGTAACTTCGATACTAATTATGACAGGAAACATTAACTACGTTACTAATTATGACAAGTAACTGAAATTTCGATACAAATTTGACAGGTAACTGTAACCTCGTTACTAATTATGACAAGTAACAGTACCTTCGATGCTAATTATGACAGGTAACTGTAACTTCGATACTAATTATGACAAGTAACTGTAATTTTGATACAAATTTTGGCAGGTAACTGTAACTTCGATACTAATTAAGACAGGTAACAGTAACATCGATACTAATTATGACAAGTAACTGTAACTTCGATACTAATTATGACAGGTAACTCTAACTTCATTACTAATTATGACAAGTAACTGTAATTGCGATACAAATTATGGCAAGTAACTGTAACTTCGATACTAATTATGACAGGTAACAGTAACTTCGATACTAATTATGACAAGTAACTATAACTTCGATACAAATTATGACAGGTAACTGTAACTTCGATACTTATTATGACAAGAAACTCTAACTTCGTTACTAATTATGACAAGTAACCGTAATTTTGATTAAAAAATTTGGTAGGTAACTGTAACTTCAATACAAATTATGACAGGTAACAGTAACTTCGATACTAATTATGACAGGTAACTGTAACTTCGTTACTAATTATGACAAGTAACTGTAATTCCAATACTAATTATGGCAGGTAACTGTAACTTCGATACTAATTATGGCAGGTAACTGTAACTTCGATACTAATTATGAGTGGTAACAGTAACTTCGATACTAATTATGACAGGTAACGGCAACGTCGTTACTAATTAAGACAAGTAACTGTAATTTCGATACTAATTATGGCAGGTAACTGTAACCTCGTTACTAATTATGAGAAGTAACTGTAATTTCGATACAAATTATGGCAGGTAACTGTAATTTCAATACAAATTATGACAGGTAACTGTAACTTCGACACTAATTATGACAAGTAACTGTAACTTCGATACTAATTATGACAGGTAACAGTAACATCGATACTAATTATGACAAGTAACTATAACTTCGATACAATTTATGACAGGTAACTGTAACTTCGACACTAATTATGACAAGAAACTCTAACTTCGTTACTAATTATGACAAGTAACTGTAATTTTGATAAAAAGTTATGGTAGGTAACTGTAACTTCATTACTAATTATGACAGATAACAGTAACGTCGATACTAATTATGACAAGTAACATTACCCTCGAAGCTAATTATGACAGGTAACTGTAACTTCGGTACTAATTATGACAAGGAACTGTAATTTCGATACAAATGACGGCAGGTAACTGTAACTTCGTTACTAATTATGAAAAGTAACTGTAACTTCGTTACTAATTATGACAAGTAACTGTAATTTGGATACAAATTTTGGCAGGTAACTGTAACTTCGATACTAATTACGACAAGTCCCTGTAATTTCGATACAAATAATGGCAGATAATTGTAATTTCGATACTAATTATGACAGGTAACAGTAACTTCGATACTAATTATGACAAGTACCAGTAACTTCGATACTAATTATTACAAGTAACTGTCACTTCGATACTTATTATGACAGGTAATTGTAACTTCGTTACTAGTTATGACAAGTAACTGCAATTTCGATACAAATTTTGGCAGGTAACTGTAAATTCGATACTAATTATGACAGGTAACAGTAACTTCGATACTAATTAGACAAGTAACCGTAACTTAAATACTAATTATGACAGGTAACTGTAACTTCGTTACTAATTATGACAAGTAACTATAATTTCGCTAGAAATTATGGCAGGTAACTGTAACTTCGATACACATTATGACAGGTAACAGTAACTTCGATACTAATTATGACAAGTAACAATAACTTCGATACAAATTATGACAGTTAACTGTAATTTCAATACTAATTATGACAGGTAACAGTAACTTCGACACTAATTATGACAAGTAACTGTAACTTCGATACTAATTATGACAGGTAACTGTAACTTCGTTACTAATTATGACAAGTAACTATAATTTCGATACAAATTTTGGCAGGTAACTGTAAATTCGATACTAATTATGACAGGTAACAGTAACTTCGATACTAATTAGAAAAGTAACCGTAACTTAAATACTAATTATGACAGGTAACTGTAACTTCGATACTAATTATGACAAGAAACTCTCAGTTCGTTACTAATTATGACAAGTAACAGTTATTTTGATAAAAATTATGGTAGGTAACTGTAACTTCAATACTAATTATAACAGGTAACAGTAGCTTCGATACTAATTATGACTGGTAACTGTAACTTCGTAACTAATTATGACAAGTAACTTTAATTTCGATACTAATTATGGCAGGTAACTGTACCTTCGTTACTAATTATGACAAGTCCCTGTAATTTCGATACTAATTATGACAGTTAAATGTTACTTCGTTACTAATTATGATATGTAACTGTAATTTCGATACAAATTATGGCAGGTAACTGTAACTTCGATACTAATTATGGCAGGTAACTGTCCCTTCGATACTAATTATGATTGGTAACAGTAACTTCGATACTAATTATGACAGGTAACTGCAACGTCGTCAACTAATTAAGACAAGTAACTGTAATTTCGATACTAATTATGGCAGGTAACTGTAACCTCGTTACTAATTATGAGAAGTAACTGTAATTTCGATACAAATTATGGCAGGTTACTGTAATTTCAATACTAATTATGACAGGTAACTGTAACTTCGACACTAATTATGACAAGTAACTGTAACTTCGATACTAATTATGACAGGTAACTGTAACTTCGTTACTAATTATGAAAAGTAACTCTAATTTCGATACAAATTATGGCACGTAACTGTAACTTCGATACTAATTGTGACAGGCAACAGTAACTTCGATACTAATTATGGCAAGTAACTGTAACTTCGGTACTAATTATGACAAGTAACTGTAATTTCGATACAAATTATGGCAGGTAACTGTAACATCGATACTAATTATGACAGGTAACTGTAACTTCGATACTAATTATGACAAATAACTGTAATTTCGATACAAATTAGGACAGGTAACTGTAACTTCTTTACTAATTATGACAAGAAACTGTAATTTCGATACTAATGACGGCAGGTAACTGTAACTTCGATACTAATTATGACAGGTAACATTCACTTCTATACTAATTATGACAGAAAACAGTAACTTCGATACTAATTATGGCAGGTAACTGTAACTTCGATACTAATTATGACAGTTAACTGTAACTTCGTTACTAATTGTGACAAGTAACTGTAATTTCGATACAAATTATAGCAGGTAACTGTAACTTCGATACTAATTTTGTCAGGTAACATTCACTTCGATACTAATTAAGACAAGTAACTGTAACTTCGATACTAATGATGACAGGTAACTGTAACTACGTTACTAATTATGACAAGTAACTGTAATTACGATACAAATTATGGCAGGTAACTGTAACTTCGATACTAAATTATGACAGGTAACAGTAACTTCGATATTAATTTTGACAAGTAACTGTAACTTCGATACTAATTTTGACAAGAAACTGTAACTTCGAATCTAATTATGACCGGTAGCTGTAACATCGTTACTAATTATGACAAGTAACTGTAATTTCGATACAAATTATGGCAGGTAACTGTAACTTCGATACTAATTATGACAAATAACTGTAATTTCGATACTAGTTATGACAGGTAACTGTATCTTCGTTACTAATTATGACATGTAACTATAATTTCGATACAAATTATGGCAGGTAACTGTAACTTAGATACTAATTATGGCAGGTAACTGTAACTTCGATACTAATTATGATAGGTAACAGTAACTTCGATACTAATTATGACAGGTAACTGCAACTTCGTTACTAATTATGACAAGTAACTGTAATTTCGATACTAATTATGGCAGGTAACTGTAACCTCGTTACTAATTATGAGAAGTAACTGTAATTTCGATACAAATTATGGCAGGTAACTGAAATTTCAATACGAATTATGACAGGTTACAGTTACTTCGATACTAATTATGAAAAGTAACTCTAACTTCGATACTAATTATGACAGGTAACTGTAGCTTCGTTACTAATTATGAAAAGTAACTCTAATTTCGAAACAAATTATGAAGGGTAACTGTAACTTCGATACTAATTATGACAGGTATCAGTAACTTCGATACTAATTATGTCAGGTAACAGTTACTTCGATACTAATTATGGCAAGTAACTGTAACTTCGGTACTAATTATGACAAGTAACTGTCATTTCGAAACAAATTATGGCAGGTAACTGTAACTTCGATACTAATTATGACAGGTAACTGTAACTTCGATACTAATTATGACAAATAACTGTAATTTCGATACAAATTATGGCAGGTAACTGTAACTTCTTTACTAATTATGACAGGAAACTGTAATTTCGATACAAATGATGGCAGGTAACTGTAACTTCGATACTAATTATGACAGGTAACATTTACTTCGATATTAATTATGACAGATAACAGTAACTTCGATACTAATTATGGCAGGTAACTGTAACTTCGAAACTAATTATGACAGTTAACTGTAACTTCGTTACTAATTATGACAAGTAACTGTAATTTCGATACAAATTATGGCAGGTAACTGTAACTTGGATATTAATTTTGTCAGGTAACATTCACTTCGATACTAATTATGACAAGTAACTGTAACTTCGATACTTATGATGACAGGTAACTGTAACTACGTTACTAATTATGACAAGTAACTGTAATTTCGATACAAATCATGGCAGGTAACTGTAACTTCGATACTAATTAAGACAGGTTACAGTAACTTCGATACTAATTATGACAAGTAACTGTTACTTCGATACTAATTATGACAAGAAACTGTAACTTCGAATCTAATTATGACCGGTAACTGTAACATCGTTACTAATTATGACAAGTAACTGTAATTTCGATACAAATTATGGCAGGTAACTGTAACTTCGATACTAATTATGACAGGTGACAGTAACATCGATACTAATTATGACAAGTAACTGTAACTTCGATACTAATTATGACAGGTAACTGTAACTTCGATACTAATTATGACAATTAACTCTAACTTCGTTACTAATTATGACAAGTAACTGTAATTTTGATAAAAAATTATGGCAGGTAACTGTAACATCCATACTAATTATGACAGGTAACAGTAAATTCGATACTAATTTTGACAGGTAACTGCAACTTCGTTACTGATTATGACAGGTAACAGTAACTTCGATACTAATTATGACAAGTCCCTGTAATTTCGATACAAATTATGGCAGGTAACTGTAACTTTTATACTAATTATGACAGGTAACAGTAACTTCGATACTAATTATGACAGGAAACATTAACTACGTTACTAATTATGACAAGTAACTGAAATTTCGCTACAAATTTGACAGGTAACTGTAACCTCGTTACTAATTATGACAAGTAACAGTACCTTCGATGCTAATTATGACAGGTAACTGTAACTTCGATACTAATTATGACAAGTAACTGTAATTTTGATACAAATTTTGGCAGGTAACTGTAACTTCGATACTAATTAAGACAGGTAACAGTAACATCGATACTAATTATGACAAGTAACTGTAACTTCGATACTAATTATGACAGGTAACTCTAACTTCATTACTAATTATGACAAGTAACTGTAATTGCGATACAAATTATGGCAAGTAACTGTAACTTCGATACTAATTATGACAGGTAACAGTAACTTCGATACTAATTATGACAAGTAACTATAACTTCGATACAAATTATGACAGGTAACTGTAACTTCGATACTTATTATGACAAGAAACTCTAACTTCGTTACTATTTATGACAAGTAACCGTAATTTTGATTTAAAAATTTGGTAGGTAACTGTAACTTCAATACAAATTATGACAGGTAACAGTAACTTCGATACTAATTATGACAGGTAACTGTAACTTCGTTACTAATTATGACAAGTAACTGTAATTCCAATACTAATTATGGCAGGTAACTGTAACTTCGATACTAATTATGGCAGGTAACTGTAACTTCGATACTAATTATGAGTGGTAACAGTAACTTCGATACTAATTATGACAGGTAACGGCAACGTCGTTACTAATTAAGACAAGTAACTGTAATTTCGATACTAATTATGGCAGGTAACTGTAACCTCGTTACTAATTATGAGAAGTAACTGTAATTTCGATACAAATTATGGCAGGTAACTGTAATTTCAATACAAATTATGACAGGTAACTGTAACTTCGACACTAATTATGACAAGTAACTGTAACTTCGATACTAATTATGACAGGTAACTGTAACTTCGTTACTAATTATGAAAAGTAACTCTAATTTAGATACAAATTATGGCACGTAACTGTAACTTCGATACTAATTGTGACAGGTAACAGTAACTTCGATACTAATTATGGCAAGTAACTGTAACTTCGGTACTAATTATGACAAGTAACTGTAATTTCGATACAAATTATGGCAGGTAACTGTAACTTCGATACTAATTATGACAGGTAACTGTAACTTCGATACTTATTATGACAAGAAACTCTAACTTCGTTACTATTTATGACAAGTAACCGTAATTTTGATTTAAAAATTTGGTAGGTAACTGTAACTTCAATACAAATTATGACAGGTAACAGTAACTTCGATACTAATTATGACAGGTAACTGTAACTTCGTTACTAATTATGACAAGAAACTGTAATTTCGATACTAATGACGGCAGGTAACTGTAACTTCGATACTAATTATGACAGGTAACATTCACTTCTATACTAATTATGACAGAAAACAGTAACTTCGATACTAATTATGGCAGGTAACTGTAACTTCGATACTAATTATGACAGTTAACTGTAACTTCGTTACTAATTGTGACAAGTAACTGTAATTTCGATACAAATTATAGCAGGTAACTGTAACTTCGATACTAATTTTGTCAGGTAACATTCACTTCGATACTAATTAAGACAAGTAACTGTAACTTCGATACTAATGATGACAGGTAACTGTAACTACGTTACTAATTATGACAAGTAACTGTAATTACGATACAAATTATGGCAGGTAACTGTAACTTCGATACTAAATTATGACAGGTAACAGTAACTTCGATACTAATTTTGACAAGTAACTGTAACTTCGATACTAATTTTGACAAGAAACTGTAACTTCGAATCTAATTATGACCGGTAGCTGTAACATCGTTACTAATTATGACAAGTAACTGTAATTTCGATACAAATTATGGCAGGTAACTGTAACTTCGATACTAATTATGACAAATAACTGTAATTTCGATACTAATTATGACAGGTAACTGTATCTTCGTTACTAATTATGACATGTAACTATAATTTCGATACAAATTATGGCAGGTAACTGTAACTTAGATACTAATTATGGCAGGTAACTGTAACTTCGATACTAATTATGATAGGTAACAGTAACTTCGATACTAATTATGACAGGTAACTGCAACTTCGTTACTAATTATGACAAGTAACTGTAATTTCGATACTAATTATGGCAGGTAACTGTAACCTCGTTACTAATTATGAGAAGTAACTGTAATTTCGATACAAATTATGGCAGGTAACTGAAATTTCAATACGAATTATGACAGGTGACAGTTACTTCGATACTAATTATGAAAAGTAACTGTAACTTCGATACTAATTATGACAGGTAACTGTAGCTTCGTTACTAATTATGAAAAGTAACTCTAATTTCGAAACAAATTATGAAGGGTAACTGTAACTTCGATACTAATTATGACAGGTATCAGTAACTTCGATACTAATTATGACAGGTAACAGTTACTTCGATACTAATTATGGCAAGTAACTGTAACTTCGGTACTAATTATGACAAGTAACTGTCATTTCGAAACAAATTATGGCAGGTAACTGTAACTTCGATACTAATTATGACAGGTAACTGTAACTTCGATACTAATTATGACAAATAACTGTAATTTCGATACAAATTATGGCAGGTAACTGTAACTTCTTTACTAATTATGACAGGAAACTGTAATTTCGATACAAATGATGGCAGGTAACTGTAACTTCGATACTAATTATGACAGGTAACATTCACTTCGATATTAATTATGACAGATAACAGTAACTTCGATACTAATTATGGCAGGTAACTGTAACTTCGAAACTAATTATGACAGTTAACTGTAACTTCGTTACTAATTATGACAAGTAACTGTAATTTCGATACAAATTATGGCAGGTAACTGTAACTTGGATATTAATTTTGTCAGGTAACATTCACTTCGATACTAATTATGACAAGTAACTGTAACTTCGATACTTATGATGACAGGTAACTGTAACTACGTTACTAATTATGACAAGTAACTGTAATTTCGATACAAATCATGGCAGGTAACTGTAACTTCGATACTAATTAAGACAGGTTACAGTAACTTCGATACTAATTATGACAAGTAACTGTTACTTCGATACTAATTATGACAAGAAACTGTAACTTCGAATCTAATTATGACCGGTAACTGTAACATCGTTACTAATTATGACAAGTAACTGTAATTTCGATACAAATTATGGCAGGTAACTGTAACTTCGATACTAATTATGACAGGTGACAGTAACATCGATACTAATTATGACAAGTAACTGTAACTTCGATACTAATTATGACAGGTAACTGTAACTTCGATACTAATTATGACAATTAACTCTAACTTCGTTACTAATTATGACAAGTAACTGTAATTTTGATAAAAAATTATGGCAGGTAACTGTAACATCCATACTAATTATGACAGGTAACAGTAAATTCGATACTAATTTTGACAGGTAACTGCAACTTCGTTACTGATTATGACAGGTAACAGTAACTTCGATACTAATTATGACAAGTCCCTGTAATTTCGATACAAATTATGGCAGGTAACTGTAACTTTTATACTAATTATGACAGGTAACAGTAACTTCGATACTAATTATGACAGGAAACATTAACTACGTTACTAATTATGACAAGTAACTGAAATTTCGCTACAAATTTGACAGGTAACTGTAACCTCGTTACTAATTATGACAAGTAACAGTACCTTCGATGCTAATTATGACAGGTAACTGTAACTTCGATACTAATTATGACAAGTAACTGTAATTTTGATACAAATTTTGGCAGGTAACTGTAACTTCGATACTAATTAAGACAGGTAACAGTAACATCGATACTAATTATGACAAGTAACTGTAACTTCGATACTAATTATGACAGGTAACTCTAACTTCATTACTAATTATGACAAGTAACTGTAATTGCGATACAAATTATGGCAAGTAACTGTAACTTCGATACTAATTATGACAGGTAACAGTAACTTCGATACTAATTATGACAAGTAACTATAACTTCGATACAAATTATGACAGGTAACTGTAACTTCGATACTTATTATGACAAGAAACTCTAACTTCGTTACTATTTATGACAAGTAACCGTAATTTTGATTTAAAAATTTGGTAGGTAACTGTAACTTCAATACAAATTATGACAGGTAACAGTAACTTCGATACTAATTATGACAGGTAACTGTAACTTCGTTACTAATTATGACAAGTAACTGTAATTCCAATACTAATTATGGCAGGTAACTGTAACTTCGATACTAATTATGGCAGGTAACTGTAACTTAGATACTAATTATGAGTGGTAACAGTAACTTCGATACTAATTATGACAGGTAACGGCAACGTCGTTACTAATTAAGACAAGTAACTGTAATTTCGATACTAATTATGGCAGGTAACTGTAACCTCGTTACTAATTATGAGAAGTAACTGTAATTTCGATACAAATTATGGCAGGTAACTGTAATTTCAATACAAATTATGACAGGTAACTGTAACTTCGACACTAATTATGACAAGTAACTGTAACTTCGATACTAATTATGACAGGTAACTGTAACTTCGTTACTAATTATGAAAAGTAACTCTAATTTAGATACAAATTATGGCACGTAACTGTAACTTCGATACTAATTGTGACAGGTAACAGTAACTTCGATACTAATTATGGCAAGTAACTGTAACTTCGGTACTAATTATGACAAGTAACTGTAATTTCGATACAAATTATGGCAGGTAACTGTAACTTCGATACTAATTATGACAGGTAACTGTAACTTCGATACTAATTATGACAAATAACTGTAATTTCGATACAAATTAGGACAGGTAACTGTAACTTCTTTTCTAATTATGACAAGAAACTGTAATTTCGATACTAATGACGGCAGATAACTGTAACTTCGATACTAATTATGACAGTTAACATTCACTTCTATACTAATTATGACAGAAAACAGTAACTGCGATACTAATTATGGCAGGTAACTGTAACTTCGATACTAATTATGACAGTTAACTGTAACTTCGTTACTAATTGTGACAAGTAACTGTAATTTCGATACAAAT
This sequence comes from Meconema thalassinum, assembly GCA_946902985.2. Lineage (NCBI taxonomy): Eukaryota > Metazoa > Arthropoda > Insecta > Orthoptera > Tettigoniidae > Meconema > Meconema thalassinum. The sequence continues at coordinate 1,691,098,076 of OX336388.2, read as the reverse complement.
TATAGCAGGTAACTGTAACTTCGATACTAATTTTGTCAGGTAACATTCACTTCGATACTAATTATGACAAGTAACTGTAACTTCGATACTAATGATGACAGGTAACTGTAACTACGTTACTAATAATGACAAGTAACTGTAATTTCGATACAAATTATGGCAGGTAACTGTAACTTCGATACTAAATTATGACAGGTAACAGTAACTTCGATACTAATTTTGACAAGTAACTGTAACTTCGATACTAATTTTGACAAGAAACTGTAACTTCGAATCTAATTATGACCGGTAACTGTAACATCGTTACTAATTATGACAAGTAACCGTAATTTTGATTAAAAAATTTGGTAGGTAACTGTAACTTCAATACAAATTATGACAGGTAACAGTAACTTCGATACTAATTATGACAGGTAACTGTAACTTCGTTACTAATTATGACAAGTAACTGTAATTCCGATACTAATTATGGCAGGTAACTGTAACTTCGATACTAATTATGGCAGGTAACTGTAACTTCGATACTAATTATGAGTGGTAACAGTTTCTTCGATACTAATTATGACAGGTAACTGCAACGTCGTTACTAATTAAGACAAGTAACTGTAATTTCGATACTAATTATGGCAGGTAACTGTAACCTCGTTACTAATTATGAGAAGTAACTGTAATTTCGATACAAATTATGGCAGGTAACTGTAATTTCAATACTAATTATGACAGGTAACTGTAACTTCGACACTAATTATGACAAGTAACTGTAACTTCGATACTAATTATGACAGGTAACTGTAACTTCGTTAATAATTATGAAAAGTAACTCTAATTTCGATACAAATTATGGCACGTAACTGTAACTTCGATACTAATTGTGACAGGTAACAGTAACTTCGATACTAATTATGGCAAGTAACTGTAACTTCGGTACTAATTATGACAAGTAACTGTAATTTCGATACAAATTATGGCAGGTAACTGTAACTTCGATACTATTTATGACAGGTAACTGTAACTTCGCTACTAATTATGACAAATAACTGTAATTTCGATACAAATTAGGACAGGTAACTGTAACTTCTTTACTAATTATGACAAGAAACTGTAATTTCGATACTAATGACGGCAGGTAACTGTAACTTCGATACTAATTATGACAGGTAACATTCACTTCTATACTAATTATGACAGAAAACAGTAACTTCGATACTAATTATGGCAGGTAACTGTAACTTCGATACTAATTATGACAGTTAACTGTAACTTCGTTACTAATTGTGACAAGTAACTGTAATTTCGATACAAATTATAGCAGGTAACTGTAACTTCGATACTAATTTTGTCAGGTAACATTCACTTCGATACTAATTATGACAAGTAACTGTAACTTCGATACTAATGATGACAGGTAACTGTAACTACGTTACTAAATATGGCAAGTAACTGTAATTTCGATACAAATTATGGCAGGTAACTGTAACTTCGATACTAAATTATGACAGGTAACAGTAACTTCGATACTAATTTTGACAAGTAACTGTAACTTCGTTACTAATTTTGACAAGAAACTGTAACTTCGAATCTAATTATGACCGGTAACTGTAACATCGTTACTAATTTTGACAAGTAACTGTAATTTCGATACAAATTATGGCAGGTAACTGTAACTTCGATACTAATTATGACAAATAACTGTAATTTCGATACTAATTATGACAGGTAACTGTAACTTCGTTACTAATTATGACATGTAACTATAATTTCGATACAAATTATGGCAGGAAACTGTAACTTCGATACTAATTATGGCAGGTAACTGTAACTTCGATACTAATTATGAGAGGTAACAGTAACTTCGATACTAATTATGACAGGTAACTGCAACTTCGTTACTAATTATGACAAGTAACTGTAATTTCGATACTAATTAAGGCAGATAACTGTAACCTCGTTACTAATTATGAGAAGTAACTGTAATTTCGATACAAATTATGGCAGGTAACTGAAATTTCAATACTAATTATGACAGGTGACAGTTACTTCGATACTAATTATGAAAAGTAACTGTAACTTCGATACTAATTATGACAGGTAACTGTAGCTTCGTTAATAATTATGAAAAGTAACTCTAATTTCGATACAAATTATGGCAGGTAACTGTAACTTCGATACTAATTACGACAGGTATCAGTAACTTCGATACTAATTATGACAGGTAACAGTTACTTCGATACTAATTATGGCAAGTAACTGTAACTTCGGTACTAATTATGACAAGTAACTGTCATTTCGATACAAATTATGGCAGGTAACTGTAACTTCGATACTAATTATGACAGGTACCTGTAACTTCGATACTAATTATGACAAATAACTGTAATTTCGATACAAATTATGGCAGGTAACTGTAACTTCTTTACTAATTATGACAAGAAACTGTAATTTCGATACAAATGATGGCAGGTAACTGTAACTTCGATACTAATTATGACAGGTAACATTCACTTCGATATTAATTATGACAGAAAACAGTAACTTCGATACTAAGTATGGCAGGTAACTGTAACTTCGAAACTAATTATGACAGTTAACTGTAACTTCGTTACTAATTATGACAAGTAACTGTAATTTCGATACAAATTATGGCAGGTAACTGTAACTTGGATATTAATTTTGTCAGGTAACATTCACTTCGATACTAATTATGACAAGTAACTGTAACTTCGATACTTATGATGACAGGTAACTGTAACTACGTTACTAATTATGACAAGTAACTGTAATTTCGATACAAATCATGGCAGGTAACTGTAACTTCGATACTAATTATGACAGGTAACAGTAACTTCGATACTAATTATGACAAGTAACTGTTACTTCGATACTAATTATGACAAGAAACTGTAACTTCGAATCTAATTATGACCGGTAACTGTAACATCGTTACTAATTATGACAAGTAACTGTAATTTCGATACAAATTATGGCAGGTAACTGTAACTTCGATACTAATTATGACAGGTGACAGTTACATCGATACTAATTATGACAATTAACTGTAACTTCGATACTAATTATGACAGGTAACTGTAACTTCGATACTAATTATGACAATTAACTCTAACTTCGTTACTAATTATGACAAGTAACTGTAATTTTGATAAAAAATTATGGCAGGTAACTGTAACATCCATACTAATTATGACAGGTAACAGTAAATTCGATACTAATTTTGACAGGTAACTGCAACTTCGTTACTAATTATGACAGGTAACAGTAACTTCGATACTAATTATGACAAGTCCCTGTAATTTCGATACAAATTATGGCAGGTAACTGTAACTTTTATACTAATTATGACAGGGAACAGTAACTTCGACACTAATTATGACAGGAAACATTAACTACGTTACTAATTATGAAAAGTAACTGTAATTTCGATACCAATTTGACAGGTAACTGTAACTTCGTTACCAATTATGACAAGTAACAGTACCTTCGATGCTAATTATGACAGGTAACTGTAACTTCGATACTAATTATGACAAGTAACTGTAATTTCGATACAAATTTTGGCAGGTAACTGTAACTTCGATACTAATTAAGACAGGTAACAGTAACATCGATACTAATTATGACAAGTAACTGTAACTTCGATACTAATTATGACAGGTAATTCTAACTTCGTTACTAATTATGACAAGTAACTGTAATTGCGATACAAATTATGGCAAGTAACTGTAACTTCGATACTAATTATGACAGGTAACAGTAACTTCGATACTAATTATGACAAGTAACTGTAACTTCGATACTAATTTTGACAAGAAACTGTAACTTCGAATCTAATTATGACCGGTAACTGTAACATCGTTACTAATTATGACAAATAACTGTAATTTCGATACAAATTTTGGCAGGTAACTGTAACTTCGATACTAATTATGACAAATAACTGTAATTTCGATACTTATTATGACAGGTAACTGTAACTTCGTTACTAATTATGACATGTAACTATAATTTCGTTACAAATTATGGCAGGTAACTGTAACTTCGATACTAATTATGGCAGGTAACTGTAACTTCGATACTAATTATGAGAGGTAACAGTAACTTCGATACTAATTATGACAAGTAAATGCAACTTCGTTACTAATTATGACAAGTAACTGTAATTTCGATACTAATTATGGCAGGTAACTGTAACCTCGTTACTAATTATGAGAAGTAACTGTAATTTCGATACAAATTATGGCAGGTAACTGAAATTTCAATACTATTTATGACAATTGACAGTTACTTCGATACTAATTATGAAAAGTAACTGTAACTTCGATACTAATTATGACAGGTAACAGTTACTTCGATACTAATTATGGCAAGTAACTGTAACTTCGGTACTAATTATGACAAGTAACTGTAATTTCGATACAAATTATGGCAGGTAACTGTAACTTCGATACTAATTATGACTGGTAACTGTAACTTCGATACTAATTATGACAAATAACTGTTATTTCGATACAAATTATGGCAGGTAACTGTAACTTCTTTACTAATTATGACATGAAACTGTAATATCGATACAAATGATGGCAGGTAACTGTAACTTCGATACTAATTATGACAGGTAATATTCACTTCGATATTAATTATGACAGAAAACAGTAACTTCGATACTAATTATGGCAGGTAACTGTAACTTCGAAACTAATTATGACAGTTAACTGTAACTTCGTTACTAATTATGACAAGTAACTGTAATTTCGATACAAATTATGGCAGGTAACTGTAACTTGGATATTAATTTTGTCAGGTAACATTCACTTCGATACTAATTATGACAAGTAACTGTAACTTCGATACTTATGATGACAGGTAACTGTAACTACGTTACTAATTATGACAAGTAACTGTAATTTCGATACAAATCATGGCAGGTAACTGTAACTTCGATACTAATTATGACAGGTAACAGTAACTTCGATACTAATTATGACAAGTAACTGTTACTTCGATACTAATTATGACAAAAAACTGTAACTTCGAATCTAATTATGACCGGTAACTGTAACATCGTTACTAATTATGACAAGTAACTGTAATTTCGATACAAATTATGGCAGGTAACTGTAACTTCGATACTAATTATGACAGGTGACAGTAACATCGATACTAATTATGACAAGTAACTGTAACTTCGATACTAATTATGACAGGTAACTGTAACTTCGATACTAATTATGACAATTAACTCTATCTTCGTTACTAATTATGACAAGTAACTGTAATTTTGATAAAAAATTATGGCAGGTAACTGTAACATCCATACTAATTATGACAGGTAACAGTAAATTCGATACTAATTTTGACAGGTAACTGCAACTTCGTTACTAATTATGACAGGTAACAGTAACTTCGATACTAATTATGACAAGTCCCTGTAATTTCGATACAAATTATGGCAGTTAACTGTAACTTTTATACTAATTATGACAGGTAACAGTAACTTCGATACTAATTATGACAGGAAACATTAACTACGTTACTAATTATGACAAGTAACTGTAATTTCGATACAAATTTGACAGGTAACTGTAACCTCGTTACTAATTATGACAAGTAACAGTACCTTCGATGCTAATTATGACAGTTAACTGTAACTTCGATACTAATTATGACAAGTAACTGTAATTTCGATACAAATTATGGCAGGTAACTGTAACTTCGATACTAATTAAGACAGGTCACAGTAACATCGATACTAATTATGACAAGTAACTGTAACTTCGATACTAATTATGACAGGTAACTCTAACTTCGTTACTAATTATGACAAGTAACTGTAATTGCGATACAAATTATGGCAAGTAACTGTAACTTCGATACTAATTATGACAGGTAACAGTAACTTCGATACTAATTATGACAAGTAACTATAACTTCGATACAAATTATGACAGGTAACTGTAACTTCGATACTAATTATGACAAGAAACTCTAACTTCGTTACTAATTATGACAAGTAACCGTAATTTTGATTTAAAAATTTGGTAGGTAACTGTAACTTCAATACAAATTATGACAGGTAACAGTAACTTCGATACTAATTATGACAGGTAACTGTAACTTCGTTACTAATTATGACAAGTAACCTTAATTCCGATACTAATTATGGCAGGTAACTGTAACTTCGTTACTAATTATGACAAGTCCCTGTAATTTCGATACAAATTATGGCAGGTAACTGTAACGTCGATATTAATTATGACAAGTAACTGTAACTTCCATACTAATTACGACAGGTAACTGTAACTTCGTTACTAATTATGACAAGTAACTGTAATTTCTATACAAATTTTGGCAGGTAACTGTAACCTCGATACTACTTATGACAGGTAACAGTAACTACGATACTAATTATGACAAGTAACTGTAACTTCGATACTAATTTTGACAAGAAACTGTAACTTCGAATCTAATTATGACCGGTAACTGTAACATCGTTAATAATTATGACAAATAACTGTAATTTCGATACAAATTTTGGCAGGTAACTGTAACTTCGATACTAATTATGACAAATAACTGTAATTTCGATACTTATTATGACAGGTAACTGTAACTTCGTTACTAATTATGACATGTAACTATAATTTCGATACAAATTATGGCAGGTAACTGTAACTTCGATACTAATTATGGCAGGTAACTGTAACTTCGATACTAATTATGAGAGGTAACAGTAACTTCGATACTAATTATGACAGGTAAATGCAACTTCGTTACTAATTATGACAAGTAACCGTAATTTCGATACTAATTATGGCAGGTAACTGTAACCTCGTTACTAATTATGAGAAGTAACTGTAATTTCGATACAAATTATGGCAGGTAACTGAAATTTCAATACTAATTATGACAGGTGACAGTTACTTCGATACTAATTATGAAAAGTAACTGTAACTTCGATACTAATTATGACAGGTAACAGTTACTTCGATACTAATTATGGCAAGTAACTATAACTTCGGTACTAATTATGACAAGTAACTGTAATTTCGATGCAAATTATGGCAGGTAACTGTAACTTCGATACTAATTATGACAGGTAACTGTAACTTCGATACTAATTATGACAAATAACTGTTATTTCGATACAAATTATGGCAGGTAACTGTAACTTCTTTACTAATTGTGACAAGAAACTGTAATTTCGATACAAATGATGGCAGGTAACTGTAACTTCGATACTAATTATGACAGGTAATATTCACTTCGATATTAATTATGACAGAAAACAGTAACTTCGATACTAATTATGGCAGGTAACTGTAACTTCGAAACTAATTATGACAGTTAACTGTAACTTCGTTACTAATTATGACAAGTAACTGTAATTTCGATACAAATTATGGCAGGTAACTGTAACTTGGATATTAATTTTGTCAGGTAACATTCACTTCGATACTAATTATGACAAGTAACTGTAACTTCGATACTTATGATGACAGGTAACTGTAACTACGTTACTAATTATGACAAGTAACTGTAATTTCGATACAAATCATGGCAGGTAAATGTAACTTCGATACTAATTATGACAGGTAACAGTAACTTCGATACTAATTATGACAAGTAACTGTTACTTCGATACTAATTATGACAAGAAACTTAACTTCGAATCTAATTATGACCGGTAACTGTAACATCGTTACTAATTATGACAAGTAACTGTAATTTCGATACAAATTATGGCAGGTAACTGTAACTTCGATACTAATTATGACAGGTGACAGTAACATCGATACTAATTATGACAAGTAACTGTAACTTCGATACTAATTATGACAGGTAACTGTAACTTCGATACTAATTATGACAATTAACTCTAACTTCGTTACTAATTATGACAAGTAACTGTAATTTTGATAAAAAATTATGGCAGGTAACTGTAACATCCATACTAATTATGACAGGTAACAGTAAATTCGATACTAATTTTGACAGGTAACTGCAACTTCGTTACTAATTATGACAGGTAACAGTAACTTCGATACTAATTATGACAAGTCCCAGTAATTTCGATACAAATTATGGCAGGTAACTGTAACTTTTATACTAATTATGACAGGTAACAGTAACTTCGATACTAATTATGACAGGAAACATTAACTACGTTACTAATTATGACAAGTAACTGTAATTTCGATACAAATTTGACAGGTAACTGTAACCTCGTTACTAATTATGACAAGTAACAGTACCTTCGATAATAATTATGACAGATAACTGTAACTCGTTACTAATTATGACAAGTAACTATAATTTCGATACAAATTATGGCAGGTAACTGTAACTTCGATACAAATTATGACAAGTAACTGTAATTTCGATACAAATTATGGCAGGTAACTGTAACTTCGATACTAATTAAGACAGGTCACAGTAACATCGATACTATTTATGACAAGTAACTGTAACTTCGATACTAATTATGACAGGTAACTCTAACTTCGTTACTAATTATGACAAGTAACTGTAATTGCGATACAAATTATGGCAAGTAACTGTAACTTCGATACTAATTATGACAGGTAACAGTAACTTCGATACTAATTATGACAAGTAACTATAACTTCGATACAAATTATGACAGGTAACTGTAACTTCGATACTAATTATGACAAGAAACTCTAACTTCGTTACTAATTATGACAAGTAACCGTAATTTTGATTTAAAAATTTGGTAGGTAACTGTAACTTCAATACAAATTATGACAGGTAACAGTAACTTCGATACTAATTATGACAGGAAACTGTAACTTCGTTACTAATTATGACAAGTAACCTTAATTCCGATACTAATTATGGCAGTTAACTGTAACTTCGTTACTAATTATGACAAGTCCCTGTAATTTCGATACAAATTATGGCAGGTAACTGTAACTTCGATATTAATTATGACAAGTAACTGTAACTTCCATACTAATTACGACAGGTAACTTTAACTTCGTTACTAATTATGACAAGTAACTGTAATTTCGATACAAATTTTGGCAGGTAACTGTAACCTCGATACTACTTATGACAGGTAACTGTAACTACGATACTAATTATGACAAGTAACTGTAACTTCGATACTAATTATGACAGGTAACTGTAACTTCGTTACTAATTCTGACATGTAACTGTAATTTCGATACAAATTATGGCAGGTAACTGTAACTTCGATACTAATTATGGCAGGTAACTGTAACATCGATACTAATTATGAGAGGTAACAGTAACTTCGATACTAATTATGACAGGTAACTGCAACGTCGTTACTAATTATGACTAGTAACTGTAATTTCGATACTAATTATGGCAGGTAACTGTAACCTCGTTACTAATTAGGAGAAGTGACTGTAATTTCGATACAAATTATGGCAGGTAACTGTAATTTCAATACTAATTATGACAGGTAACAGTAACTTCGATACTAATTATGACAGGTAATTGTAACTTCGTTACTAATTATGACAAGTAACTGTAATTTCGATACAAATTTTGTCAGGTAACTGTAAATTCGATACTAATTGTGACAGGTAACAGTAACTTCGATACTAATTATGACAAGTAACTGTAACTTCGATAATAATTATGACAGATAACTGTAACTCGTTACTAATTATGACAAGTAACTATAATTTCGATACAAATTATGGCAGGTAACTGTAACTTCGATACAAATTATGACAGGTAACAGTAACTTCGATACTAATTATGACAAGTAACCCTAACTTCGATACAAATTATGACAGGTAACTGTAACTTCGATACTAATTATGACAAGAAACTCTAACTTCGTTAATAATTACGACAAGAAACAGTAAGTTTGATAAAAAATTATGGTAGGTAACTGTAACTTCAATACTAATTATGACAGGTAACAGTAACTTCGATACTAATTATGACTGGTAACTGTAACTTCGTAACCAATTATGACAAGTAACTTTAATTTCGATACTAATTATGGCAGGTAACTGTATCTTCGTTACTAATTATGAGAGGTAACAGTAACTTCGATACTTATTATGGCAGGTAACTGCAACGTCGTTACTAATTAAGACAAGTAACTGTAATGTCGATACTAATTATGGCAGGTAACTGTAACCACGTTACTAATTATGAGAAGTAACTGTAATTTCGATACAAATTATGGCAGGTAACTGTAACTTCGATACTAATTATGACAAATAACTGTAACCTTCGATACTAATTATGACAGGTAACTCTAACTTCGTTACTAATTATGAAAAGTAACTCTAATTTCGATACAAATTATGGCAGGTAACTGTAACTTCGATACTAATTATGACAGGTAACAGTAACTTCGATACTAATTATGACAAGTAAGAGTAACTTCGATACTAATTATGGCAAGTCACTGTAACTTCGGTACTAATTATGACAAGTAACTGTAATTTCGTTACAAATTACGGCAGGTAACTGTAACTTCGATACTAATTTTGACAAAAAACTGTAACTTCGAATCTAATTATGACCGGTAACTGTAACATCGTTACTAATTATGACAAGTAACTGTAATTTCGATACAAATTATGGCAGGTAACTGTAACTTCGATACTAATTATGACAAATAACTGTAATTTCGATACTACTCATGACAGGTAACTGTAACTTCGTTACTAATTATGACATGTAACTATAATTTCGATACAAATTATGGCAGGTAACTGTAACTTCGATACTAATTATGGCAGGTAACTGTAACTTCGATACTAATTATGACAGGTATCAGTAACTTCGATACTAATTATGACAGGTAACAGTAACTTCGATACTAATTATGGCAAGTAACTGTAACTTCGGTAATAATTATGACAAGTAACTGTAATTTCGATACAAATTATGGCAGGTAACTGTAACTTCGATACTAATTATGACAGGTAACTGTAACTTCGATACTTATTATGACAAATAACTGTAATTTCGATACAAATTATGGCAGGTAACTGTAACTTCTTTACTAATTATGACAAGAAACTGTAATTTCGATACAAATGATGGCAGGTAACTGTAACTTCGATACAAATTATGACAAGTAACTGTAATTTCGATATGGCAGGTAACTGTAACTTCGATACTAATTATGACAGGTAACTGTAACTTCGATACTAATTATGACAAATAACTGTAATTTCGATACAAATTATGGCAGGTAACTGTAACTTCTTTACTAATTATGACAAGAAACTGTAATTTCGATACAAATGATGGCAGGTAACTGTAACTTCGATACTAATTATGACAGGTAACATTCACTTCGATAGTAATTATGACAGAAAACAGTAACTTCGATACTAATTATGGCAGGTAACTGTAACATCGAAATTAATTATGACAGTTAACTGTAACTTCGTTACTAATTATGACAAGTAACTGTAATTTCGATACAAATTATGGCAGGTAACTGTAACTTGGATATTAATTTTGTCAGGTAACTTTCACTTCAATACTAATTATGACAAGTAACTGTAACTTCGATACTTATGATGACAGGTAACTGTAACTACGTTACTAATTATGACAAGTAACTGTAATTTCGATACAAATCATGGCAGGTAACTGTAACTTCGATACTAATTATGACAGGTAACAGTAACTTCGATACTAATTATGACAAGTAACTGTTACTTCGATACTAATTATGACAAGAAACTGTAACTTCGAATCTAATTATGACCGGTAACTGTAACTTCGTAACCAATTATGACAAGTAACTTTAATTTCGATACTAATTATGGCAGGTAACTGTATCTTCGTTACTAATTATGACAAGTCCCTGTAATTTTGATACTAATTATGACAGGTTACTGTAACTTCGTTACTAATTATGACATGTAACTGTAATTTCGATACAAATTATGGCAGGTAACTGTAACTTCGATACTAATTATGGCAGGTAACTGTAACTTCGATACTAATTATGAGAGGTAACAGTAACTTCGATACTAATTATGGCAGGTAACTGCAACGTCGTTACTAATTAAGACAAGTAACTGTAATGTCGATACTAATTATGGCAGGTAACTGTAACCACGTTACTAATTATGAGAAGTAACTGTAATTTCGATACAAATTATGGCAGGTAACTGTAATTTCAATACTAATTATGACAGGTAACAGTAACTTCGACACTAATTATGACAATTAACAGTAACTTCGATACTAATTATGACAGGTAACTGTAACTTCGTTACTAATTATGAAAAGTAACTCTAATTTCGATACAAATTATGGCAGGTAACTGTAACTTCGATACTAATTATGACAGGTAACAGTAACTTCGATACTAATTATGACAAGTAACAGTTACTTCGATACTAATTATGGCAAGTAACTGTAACTTCGGTACTAATTATGACAAGTAACTGTAATTTCGATACAAATTACGGCAGGTAACTGTAACTTCGATACTAATTATGACAGGTAACTGTAACTTCGATACTAATTATGACAAGAAACTGTAATTTCGATACTAATGACGGCAGGTAACTGTAACTTCGATATTAATTATGACAGGTAACATTCACTTCTATACTAATTATGACAGAAAACAGTAACTTCGATACTAATTATGACAGGTAACTGTAACTGCGATACTAATTATGGCAGGTAACTGTAACTTCGATACTAATTATGACAGTTAACTGTAACTTCGTTACTAATTATGACAAGTAACTGTAATTTCGATACAAATTATGGCAGGTAACTGTAAATTCGATACTAATTTTGTCAGGTAACATTCACTTCGATACTAATTATGACAAGTAACTGTAACTTCGATACTAATGATGACAGGTAACTGTAACTACGTTACTAATTATGACAAGTAACTGTAATTTCGATACAAATTATGGCAGGTAACTGTAACTTCGATACTAAATTATGACAGGTATCAGTAACTTCGATACTAATTATGACAAGTAACTGTAACTTCGATACTAATTATGACAGGTAACTGTAACTTCGATACTAATTATGACAATGGGGGTGAAGCTGATTCCTGCCCGTGGCGCCCCTGCATAGGTACTTGGACTCAAATTTCCAGTACTGAACTGAACGTCAGCATTCCAGGAACATAGTATATTTACATACCAGAATGGTCTATGATAAATGGAAAAGGCTCTTATCAGAGCCAAAAATGACTATAATTTCTGTGAACATTGAGGGAATTTCTATAAATAAGGAAGAACTCTTACATGACATATGCCACAAACACAATTGTGACGTATTGTGCATACAAGAAACGCACAGAGACATTAACCAACGCCGACCTAAAATTCCAGGTATGAAGCTGGTAGTGGAACGTCCTCATGGCCAATATGGTAGTGCTATCTTCACGAAACCAGACATCATGATCCAGGCGACATCCATTTCAGAAGAAAACGATATAGAAATCATTGCCGTAGAACTGAGCAATTTGATCATTTTCTCAATATACAAACCACCTAAGTCACAGTTTTCATTCAAAGTTCCTGACAATTTAAGTTCGCAAAAAGTGTCTGTTATCATTGGTGATTTTAATAGCCATAGTAATGTGTGGGGATATTCCCACGATGATGAAAATGGGGAAGCAGTTTTAAAATGGGCAGAATTACTTCAGCTGTCCCTCATACATGACAGTAAACTCCCTTTATCATTTAACAGTGGAAGATGGAAGCGTGGCTACAACCCAGATCTCATATTTGTAAGTGAGAGTGTCACCAGCCAATGTGTGAAATCGGTTTGTCCGCCCATCCCAAATACTCAACATCGTCCCATAATGTGCCAGCTATTTCCAGCTGTCAGACCACAGACTGTCCCTTTTCGAAGAAGATACAACTTCAAGAAGGCTAACTGGACACTGTTCACCTCATTACTTGATGAGAAGATCACCTCAGTCAGTCCCATTCCAGAATCCTATGAGCAATTCATTGATGTGATTAAAGTATGTTCCAATGCAGCCATCCCGAGAGGATGTAGAACAAATTACATACAAGGTCTTACTCCTCAGACAACGACTCTTTTGTCAAATTACTGCAAATCATTTGACGAAGATCCTTTCAGTGAGGAAACTATTGCTAGCGGACAACGTGTTCTCTCTTCTATTTCAGACTCAAAACGACAACAGTGGTTAAAGCTTATGGAAGATTTGGATATGGGAAGGAGCAGCCAGAAAGCTTGGAGGTTTCTTAGACGACTTAACAATGATCACAATAGAACTTCTTCACATTCTAATGTCTCTGCCAACCAAATTGTTAATCAACTTATTCGAAATGGTAATTCTGGAAAGACAATCCATAAACCTAAATTGAAGTTGGTAAGGGAACATGAACAGGAAGACAACATGTTCCTTAAACCCTTTGTACATTCAGAACTGAATATAGCTATTAATAACTGTAAGAATGGAAAGGCGGCTGGTCTGGACGGAATTTGTGTGGTTCAAATCAAACATTTTGGACCTGGGGCTAAAGAATGGCTACTAGAATTGTTTAATAACTGCATTACTACCTGTAAAATACCCAAAATGTGGAGGAAGAGCAGAGTAATAGCGATTCTCAAACCCGGGAAAGATGCACATGATCCTAAGAATTATAGGCCTATTTCATTGCTCTCCCACCTTTTCAAGATACTGGAGCGAATGATTCTAAGTAGGCTCACAAAGGTAATTGAACCTCTCCTAATACCTGAACAGGCTGGCTTCAGAACAGGTAAAAGCTGCACTTCACAAATCCTACATCTTACTCAGCATATTGAAGATGGATTCCAGAACCGGAAGATCACAGGGGCAGTATTCATTGACTTAACAGCTGCTTATGACACAGTCAATCATCACTTACTGCTGAATAAACTCTACTTGATGACAAAGGACTATAAATTAACTGAAATAGTCAGGTGTCTTCTTCAAAATCGTAGACTCTTTGTAGACTTTCAAGGGCAGCACAGCCGTTGGAGGAATCAACGAAATGGACTGCCTCAAGGTAGTGTTCTGGCCCCTATCCTCTTTAACATATATACAAATGACCAGCCAATACCAGTAGGTACTCGAAGCTTTATTTATGCGGATGATCGTGCCATTACCGTCCAGGCGGATCAGTTTGAAGTTGTGGAAAGACGTCTATCTGAAGCTCTGGGAGAACTAAGTGATTACTATAGAGGAAACCAATTGAAACCAAACCCTTTGAAAACACAAGTCTGCGCTTTCCATCTCAAGAACAGACAGGCAAAGAGGAAACTGCATGTAATGTGGGAAGGCATGCTGTTGGATCACTGTGCGAATCCCAAATACTTAGGGATTACATTGGATCGTGCACTCACGTATGAAAGACATTGTCTAAACACCAAAAATAAGGTATCCGCAAGAAACTGCCTCCTTCGCAAATTATCTGGTACCAGCTGGGGGACTCAAGCCCAAACAATAAGAACCACTGCTTTAGCACTCTGTTACTCTGCAGCAGAATATGCATGTCCTGTGTGGTATAGGTCGTGTCATACCAAGCAGGTTGATACTGCATTAAATGAAACGTGTAGACTTATCACTGGCTGCCTGAGACCCACGCCATGTGATAAACTGTATTGTTTAGCAGGCATTGCACCTCCAGATATCAGAAGAGAAATTGCAGCTAAATGTGAGAGATCTAGGGTTGATGTGTCTCAAGCACATCCATTGTTTAGCCTTCAACCAGCCCACTCTCGACTGAGGTCCAGAAGAAGCTTTCTTCACACAACTGAGTGCCTAACTGACAAACCTCAGGTTTTGAGGATTACATCTTGGTTGACCAGAAGCCCCCACATTACCCAGTGGATGGTTCCATCTGAAAGGCTCCCAGCAGAACATACAGAGGTTTGGACAACTTGGAAGTCTCTCAACAGATTGCGATCTGGTGTTGGCAGATCCTAGTCCAACCTTCATAAATGGGGTATTTGCTGCGATCCGGTCCTTTGTGAATGCGGTGAAGAACAGACTATGGGTCATCTGCTTCAGTGCAGTCTGTGTCCTATACTGTGCACCATGGAGGATCTGGTGAAGGCTACACCAAATGGACGTGACATGGCAAAATATTGGTCATGCATTATTTAGAACCTTAATGTTCAAGTGTTGCCATTGTTTTGCCCATTTTGTACATAGTTTGTTATGTAATATTTTTGTTCCTGACACGAGTAAATAAATGACAATAACCTCTAACTTCGTTACTAATTATGACAAGTAACTGTAATTTTGATAAAAATTATGGCAGGTAACTGTAACATCGATACTAATTATGACAGGTAACAGTAAATTCGATACTAATTATGACTGGTAACTGTAACTTCGTAACTAATTATGACAAGTAACTTTAATTTCGATACTAATTATGGCAGGTAACTGTATCTTCGTTACTAATTATGACAAGACCCTGTAATTTCGATACTAATTATGACAGGTTACTGTAACTTCGTTACTAATTATGACATGTAACTGTAATTTCGATACAAATTATGGCAGGTAACTGTAACTTCGATACTAATTATGGCAGGTAACTGTAACTTCGATACTAATTATGAGAGGTAACAGTAACTTCGATACTAATTATGACAGGTAACTGCAACGTCGTTACAAATTAAGACAAGTAACTGTAATGTCGATACAAATTATGGCAGGTAACTGTAACCTCGTTACTAATTATGAGAAGTAACTGTAATTTCGATACAAATTATGGCAGGTAACTGTAATTTCAATACTAATTATGACAGGTAACAGTAACTTCGACACTAATTATGACAAGTAACTGTAACTTCGATATTAATTATGACAGGTAACTGTAACTTCGATGCTAATTATGACAAATAACTGTAATATCGATACAAATTAGGACAGGTAACTGTAACTTCTTTACTAATTATGACAAGAAACTGTAATTTCGATACTAATGACGGCAGGTAACTGTAACTTCGATACTAATTATTACAGCTAACATTCACTTCTATACTAATTATGATAGAAAACAGTAACTTCGATACTAATTATGACAGGTAACTGTAACTTCGATACTAATTATGGCAGGTAACTGTAACTTCGATACTAATTATGACAGTTAACTGTAACTTCGTTACTAATTATGACAAGTAACTGTAATTTCGATACAAATTATAGCAGGTAACTGTAACTTCGATACTAATTTTGTCATGTAACATTCACTTCGATACTAATTATGACAAGTAACTGTAACTTCGATACTAATGATGACAGGTAACTGTAACTACGTTACTAATTATGACAAGTAACTGTAATTTCGATACAAATTATGGCAGGTAACTGTAACTTCGATACTAAATTATGACAGGTAACAGTAACTTCGATACTAATTATGACAAGTAACTGTAACTTCGATACTAATTTTGACAAGAAACTGTAACTTCGAATCTAATTATGACCGGTAACTGTATCATCGTTACTACTTATGACAAGTAACTGTAATTTCGATACAAATTATGGCAGGTAACTGTAACTTCGATACTAATTATGACACGTTACAGTAACTTCGATACTAATTATGACAAGTAACTGTAACTTCGATACTAATTATGACAGGTAAATGTAACTTCGATACTAATTATGACAATTAACTCTAACTTCGTTACTAATTATAACAAGTAACTGTAATTTTGATAAAAATTATGGCAGGTAACTGTAACATCGATACTAATTATGACAGGTAACAGTAAATTCGATACTAATTATGACAGGTAACTGCAACTTCGTTACTAATTAAGACAAGTAACTGTAATTTCTATACTAATTATGGCAAGTAACTGTAACTTCGTTACTAATTATGACAAGTAACTGTAATTTCGATACAAATTATAGCAGGTAACTGTAATTTCGATACTAATTATGACAGGTAACAGTAACTTCGATACTAATTATGACAAGTAACAGTAATTTCGTTACTAATTATGACAAGTAACTGTAATTTGGATTCAAATTTGGCAGGTAACTGTAACTTCGATACTAATTATGACAGGTAAATGTAACTTCGATACTAATTATGACAAGTATCTGTAACTTCGATACTAATTATGAGAGGTAAATGTAACTTCGATACTAATTATGACAAGTAACTATAACTTCGATACTAATTATGACAGGTAACAGCAACTTCGTTACTAATTATGACAAGTAACTGTAATTTCTATACTAATTATGGCAAGTAACTGTAACTTCGTTACTAATTATGACAAGTAACTGTAATTTCGATACAAATTATGGCAGGTAACTGTAATTTCGATACTAATTATGACAGGTAACAGTAACTTCGATACTAATTATGACAAGTAACAGTAATTTCGTTACTAATTATGACAAGTAACTGTAATTTCGATTCAAATTATGGCAGGTAACTGTAACTTCGATACTAATTATGACAGGTAACAGTTACTTCGATACAAATTATGTCAGGTAACTGTAACTTCGATATTAATTATGACAGTTAAGTATAACTTCGTTACTAATTATGACAAGTAACTTTAATTTCGATACAAATTATGGCAGGTAACTGTAACTTCGATACTAATTATGACAGGTAACTGTAACTTCGATACTAATTATGACAAGTAACTGTAACTTCGATACTAATTATGACAGGTAACTGTAACTTCGATACTAATTATGACAAATAACTGTAATTTCGATTCAAATTATGGCAGGTAATTGCAATTTCGATACTAATTATGACAGGTAACAGTAACTTCGATACTAATTATGACAAGTACCAGTAACTTCGATACTAATTATGACAAGTAACTGTAACTTCGACACTTATTATGACAGGTAATTGTAACTTCGTTACTAGTTATGACAAGTAACTGTAATTTCGATACAAATTTTGGCAGGTAACTGTAAATTCGATACTAATTGTGACAGGTAAAAGTAACTTCGATACTAATTAGACAAGTAACTGTAACTTCGATACTAATTATGACAGGTAACTGTAACTTCGTTACTAATTATGACAAGTAACTACAATTTCGATACAAATTATGGCAGGTAACTGTAACTTCGATACAAATTATGACAGGTAACAGTAACTTCGATACTAATTATGACAAGTAACTATAACTTCGATACAAATTATGACAGGTAACTGTAACTTCGATACTAATTATGACAAGAGACTCTAACTTCGTTACTAATTATGACAAGTAACAGTAATTTTGATAAAAAATTATGGTAGGTAACTGTAACTTCAATACTAATTATGACAGGTAAAAGTAGCTTCGATACTAATTATGACTGGTAACTGTAACTTCGTAACTAATTATGACAAGTAATTTTAATTTCGATACTAATTATGGCAGGTAACTGTTTCTTCGTTACTAATTATGGCAAGTCCCTGTAATTTCGATACTAATTATGACAGGTTACTGTAACTTCGTTACTAATTATGACATGTAACTGTAATTTCGATACAAATTATGGCAGGTAACTGTAACTTCGATACTAATTATGGCAGGTAACTGTAACCTCGTTACTAATTATGAGAAGTAACTGTAATTTCGATACAAATTATGGCAGGTAACTGTAATTTCAATACTAATTATGACAGGTAACAGTAACTTCGACACTAATTATGACAAGTAACTGTAACTTCGATACTAATTATGACAGGTCACTGTAACTTCTTTACTAATTATGAAAAGTAACTCTAATTTCGATACAAATTATGGCAGGTAACTGTAACTTCGATACTAATTATGACAGGTAACAGTAACTTCAATACTAATTATGGCAAGTAACTGTAACTTCGGTACTAATTATGACAAGTAACTGTAATTTCGATACAAATTACGGCAGGTAACTGTAACTTCGATACTAATTCTGACAGGTAACTGTAACTTCGATACTAATTATGACAAATAACTGTAATTTCGATACAAATTAGGACAGGTAACTGTAACTTCTTTACTAATTATGACAAGAAACTGTAATTTCGATACTAATGACGGCAGGTAACTGTAACTTCGATACTAATTATGACAGCTAACATTCACTTCTATACTAATTATGACAGAAAACAGTAACTTCGATACTAATTATGACAGGTAACTGTAACTTCGATACTAATTATGGCAGGTAACTGTAACTTCGATACTAATTATGACAGTTAACTGTAACTTCGTTACTAATTATGACAAGTAACTGTAATTTCGATACAAATTATAGCAGGTAACTGTAACTTCGATATTAATTTTGTCAGGTAACCTTCACTTCGATACTAATTATGACAAGTAACTGTAACTTCGATACTAATTTTGACAAGAAACTGTAACTTCGAATCTAATTATGACCGGTAACTGTAACATCGTTACTAATTATGACAAGTAACTGTAATTTCGATACAAATTATGGCAGGTAACTGTAACTTCGATACTAAATTATGACAGGTAACAGTAACTTCGATACTAATTATGACAAGTAACTGTAACTTCGATACTAATTTTGACAAGAAACTGTAACTTCGAATCTAATTATGACCGGTAACTGTAACATCGTTACTAATTATGACAAGTAACTGTAATTTCGATACAAATTATGGCAGGTAACTGTAACTTCGATACTAATTATGACACGTAACAGTAACTTCGATACTAATTATGACAAGTAACTGTAACTTCGATACTATTTATGACAGGTAACTGTAACTTCGATACTAATAATGACAATTAAATCTAACTTCGTTACTAATTATAACAAGGAACTGTAATTTTTATAAAAATTATGGCAGGTAACTGTAACATCGATACTAATTATGACAGGTAACAGTAAATTCGATACTAATTATGACAGGTAACTGCAACTTCGTTACTAATTAAGACAAGTAAATGTAATTTCTATACTAATTATGGCAAGTAACTGTAACTTCGTTACTAATTATGACAAGTAACTGTAATTTCGATACAAATTATGGCAGGTAATTGTAATTTCGATACTAATTATGACTGGTAACAGTAACTTCGATACTAATTATGACAAGTAACAGTAATTCCGTTACTAATTATGACAAGTAACTGTAATTTCGATTCAAAATATGGCAGGTAACTGTAACTTCGATACTAATTATGACAGGTAACAGTTACTTCGATACTAATTATGTCAGGTAACTGTAACTTCGATATTAATTATGACAGTTAAGTGTAACTTCGTTGCTAATTATGACAAGTAACTTTAATTTCGATACAAATTATGGCAGGTAACAGTAACTTCGATACTAATTATGACAGGTAAATGTAACTTCGATACTAATTATGACAAGTAACTGTAACTTCGATACTAATTATGACAGGTAATTGTAACTTCGATACTAATTATGACAAATAACTGTAATTTCGAAACAAATTATGGCAGGTAATTGTAATTTCGATACTTATTATGACAGGTAACAGTAACTTCGATACTATTTATGACAAGTACCAGTAACTTCGATACTAATTATGACAAGTAACTGTAACTTCGATACTTATTATGACAGGTAATTGTAACTTCGTTACTAGTTATGACAAGTAACTGTAATTTCGATACAAATTTTGGCAGGTAACTGTAAATTCGATACTAATTATGACAGGTAACAGTAACTTCGATACTAATTATGACAAGTAACTGTAACTTCGAGACTAATTATGACAGGTAACTGTAACTTCGTTACTAATTATGACACGTAACTATAATTTCGATACAAATTATGGCAGGTAACTGTAACTTCGATACAAATTATGGCAGGTAACTGTAACTTCGATACTAATTGTGTCAGGTAACAGTAACTTCGGTACTAATTATGACAAGTAACTATAACTTCGATACAAATTATGACAGGTAACTGTAACTTCGATACTAATTATGACAAGAAACTCTAACTTCGTTACTAATTATGACAAGTAACAGTAATTTTGATAAAAAATTATGGTAGGTAACTGTAACTTCAATACTAATTATGACAGGTAACAGTAGCTTCGATACTAATTATGACTGGTAACTGTAACTTCGTAACTAATTATGACAAGTAACATTAATTTCGATACTAATTATGGCAGGTAACTGTAACTTCGTTACTAATTATGTCAAGTCCCTGTAATTGCGATACAAATTATGGCAGGTAACTGTAACTTCGATACTAATTGTGTCAGGTAACAGTAACTTCGATACTAATTATGACAGGAAAGTGTACCTTCGTTACTAATTATGACAAGTAACTGTAATTTCGATAAAAATTATGACAGGTAACTGTAACTTCGTTACTAATTATGACATGTAACTGTAATTTCGATAAAAATTATGGCAGGTAACAGTACCTTCGATACTAATTATGACAGGTAACTGTAACTTCGATACTAATTATGACAAGGAACAGTAATTTCGATACAAATTATGGCAGGTAACTGTAACTTGGATACTAATTATGACAGGTAACAGTAACTTCGGTACTAATTATGACAAGTAACTATAACTTCGATACAAATTATGACAGGTAACTGTAATTTTGATAAAAATGTATGGTAGGTAACTGTTACTTCAATACTAATTATGACAGGTAACTGTACCTTCGTTACTAATTATGACAAGTAACTTTAATTTCGATACTAATAATGGCAGGTAACTGTAACTTCGTTACTAATTATAACAAGTCCCTGTAATTTCGATACAAATTTTGGCACAACTGCAACTTCGATACTAATTATGACAGGTATCAGTAACTTCGGTACTAATTATGACAGGAAAATGTAACTTCGTTACTAATTATGACAAGTAACTGTAATTTCAATACAAATTATGACAGGTAACTGTAACTTCGTTACTAATTATGACATGTAACTGTAATTTCGATACAAATTATGGCAGGTAACAGTACCTTCGATACTAATTATGACAGGTAACTGTAACATCGATACTAATTATGACATGGAACTGAATTTCGATACAAATTATGGCAGGTAAATGTAACTTCGATACTAATTATGACAGGTAACAGTAATTTCGATACAAATTATGGCAGGTAACTGTAATTTCGATACTAATTATTACTGGTAACAGTAACTTCGATACTAATTATGACAAGTAACAGTAATTTCGTTACTAATTATGACAAGTAACTGTAATTTCGATTCAAAATATGGCAGGTAACTGTAACTTCGATACTAATTATGACAGGTAACAGTTACTTCGATACTAATTATGTCAGGTAACTGTAACTTCGATATTAATTATGACAGTTAAGTGTAACTTCGTTGCTAATTATGACAAGTAACTTTAATTTCGATACAAATTATGGCAGGTAACTGTAACTTTGATACTAATTATGACAGGTAAATGTAACTTCGATTCTAATTATGACAAGTAATTGTAACTTCGATACTAATTATGACAAATAACTGTAATTTCGATACAAATTATGGCAGGTAATTGCAATTTCGATATTAATTATGACAGGTAACAGTAACTTCGATACTAATTATGACAAGTACCAGTAACTTCGATACTAATTATGACTGGTAACTGTAACTTCGTAACTAATTAGGACAAGTAACATTAATTTCGATACTCATTATGGCAGGTAACTGTAACTTCGTTACTAATTATGTCAAGTCCCTGTAATTTCGATACAAATTATGGCAGGTAACTGTAACTTCGATACTAATTGTGTCAGGTAACAGTAACTTCGATACTAATTATGACAGGAAAGTGTACCTTCGTTACTAATTATGACAAGTAACTGTAATTTCGATAAAAATTATGACAGGTAACTGTAACTTCGTTACTAATTATGACAAGTAACTGTAATTTCGATAAAAATTATGGCAGGTAACAGTACCTTCGATACTAATTATGACAGGTAGCTGTAACTTCGATACTAATTAGGACAAGGAACAGTAATTTCGATACAAATTATGGCAGGTAACTGTAACTTTGATACCAATTATGACAGGTAACAGTAACGTCGATAATAATTATGACAAGTAACTGTAACTTCGTTACTAATTATGACAAGTAACTCTAATTTCAATAAAAAATTATGGCAGGTAACAATTACTTCGATACTAATTAATACAAGTAACAGTATTGAACCCTTGCAAAGAAGCATATGAGACTCAGATTCGGGGCGTAACAGGTCATATTCGTAAGTTGCTGTCAGGGCGCTTCATTAACTTGCAGGGTAACATATAACAAAATAACATGCAGGAAAGAGTGAAGTCAGGGTTAAAAACAACTGAATTTAATAACAAATCACCATATTTACACATAAACAATTAACAACAAAAACTCCCAACTGACTCCCGCTTAATAAAAATGCCAAAACTAGGCGATATCTCTGGAGAGATTAATTACCTGGACCAAGTGTCCTTAAATAAAACGATACAAAAGTGACCATATAAGTGCGTACGCCGTTCTACATGCACCACGATGTGTACTTTGAATGCGTGATTCGTTATCATCCAGAATGACCCTTCAGACAACGAATCCGCATTTCCTAGAGCTAGACCGACACGAGGGAACACAACTACAATACTTAAATTAAACCGACACTTCCTAAATCTACTATAAACAAACACAAAATTTCCGTGTGAAATTGGACTTGAATTGCCGTAGCAACATTTACTGCCTAAAAACTTAGGACTTCTCACACAAATCAACACAAGTACATTAACACGTGACCAATAGAAAAATACTCAAATGACCGCTGTCAAAATTTACAAATACTCTACCACTACACCAAACGGGTGTGACAAACAAAATTACATGAAATCGAGTCATCAACAAAGCAATAGGCAAACAGCCAACATTTACGTTAATCACAATATTCTTATCCATACAAGGTACAACAATCCGTTACACACATGGCGAACTCCCCAATTAATTATGGCTTAAAAATTAGCCATCACAATGAACAGGTTTGCTGCATGAAAGCTTACGGGTTCAGTCGGACAAAAAGGACTGCCTATCAAAATAAGTCACAGGCAAAACAGGCGGTTTGTGGAACTCTGCATGTCTGTCAACCCACGTGTCAATAACCTCGACCTCCCAGAACATGGGGTCGAACCTCGAAGAAATGTGCCCCAAAGCACAATAATACGTGTGTGTCAGAAAAACATATGGACAAGAATCAGCAGTCTCCCAAGAGCACTCTGTCTTTCCATCTAAAATACAACAGCAGCAAAAATATATAAGGGCGGTAGGACAACTACCCCCTCCTCACGTAGAATCAACACACACTAGACACATCAACACACACTTAATCACACGTATGGGTTGTGACAGACCCTGAAATAAAAGACACAAATAATATCCACATGCTGGCGCCATCGTTCTCTGCCGTGACTAGTCACCTGAAAAGGACTCAAGAAAAATCTATCAAAATTAGAACGAAGGTGTTCTACAATTACTTTTAAGTTGGTGCACTCGGCTACCCTAACATGAATAATAACCTGTTCAGCAAAATGTTTTACAATCAATTCCTCCCATTCCTATTTCAAATATTAACGTTAATAAAGCACCATTTATCGAATGTAACGGGTTCCGCAATTGCAAGGATAAAATCACGCACGCACGCCGCGTACATTACACATGACTCAAAAAAAAATCAAAATATCAACAAACACTTTGGCCACGCGCCAACGGACATTTAAACATATAGTGTCGGTACAAGAAAAACAGCTATAAAACAAGAAAGAAAAACATGACTATTTACAAAGTTCCCCGGCCAAATCTAACTACATAATTGAAAATAATCCAATTTTAGCACATCACCGCTTCTGCATGTAGGACTAAGGACATCCTCCTCAACCCATTGCCCTATGGACAATTTAGCACTCCATAGTAGTCGTCTGCGTTGATTTCTTGAAGCTCATCCCAACTTCAAACCACGTGCTGATCATCTTGGTCTCGACTCCTTGGCAGAAAAGTTCAATGTTAAATATTTGCCTATCTATAATCGCTTGCAGGCTACTCAGTTCACCCACAATTGTCCTACTGCGATTAATAGCGAAGACTGGCCCTAATTATATCGCACATACGCACTATAAAAA
Source organism: Meconema thalassinum (assembly GCA_946902985.2). Classification (NCBI taxonomy): domain Eukaryota; kingdom Metazoa; phylum Arthropoda; class Insecta; order Orthoptera; family Tettigoniidae; genus Meconema; species Meconema thalassinum. The sequence continues at coordinate 1,691,071,970 of OX336388.2, read as the reverse complement.
AAACACACATACAATACATACAATTTATACATAAAATATACATCTCGAGTCCGCGCCACTGGCTCGTTAACAAGTTCAAAATCCTGGCTGCACCAGCAGTCGCTATCTCGTCCGGTATTTCCGTCCCGTCTTGGACTTCGGTTCTGGTAAGCGCTAATTAGGGTGATACGATACTTCCCCCTTAAAGTTGAACTCGTCGTCTTTAAAAGAATGTTACAGTTTATCACGCGCTGGCGTGAAATATTTAGATCACACAATTTAGTTGATTTTAGAACAAAATGTATTATAGCTTTTAAAATTCGATACTGCAAACGCTGCGACATTAGCTTCCCAGAGCTCAGAAAATAAATTAGCTTCACTGATTTTAGAGCGTAAAAATCACATTTCAAACTGGCGTGGAGTATGCCTCTGAAGGCTCCACAAGAATAGTACTCCGATAAATTCGAGCGTCAAAAATCACACTTCAAACTGGCGTGGAGTATGCCTCTGAAGGCTCCACAAGAATAGTACTCCGATAAATTCGAGCGTCAAAATCACACTTCAAACTGGCGTGGAGTATGCCTCTGAAGGCTCCACACGTATTATTTAGATTGGCGTCAAAAATCACACTTCAAACTGGCGTGGAGTATGCCTCTGAAGGCTCCACACGTTAATTACTTAGATTGGCGTCAAAAATCACACTTTAAACTGGCGTGGAGTACGCCTCTGAAGGCTCCACAAGAATTACTTAGATTGGTGTCAGACCAGACTATTTATGAGAAACTGACAAGGGCGGCGGAGTGGGGCGGAGTCGGATAAAAACTTCCAGAGTTTTTGTCTCACAAAGATGGGGCTAGTGTCATTCTTCTCCAAATAAATCCAACGTCTCAAATTACTCGAGCGGAGATTAATCCGTTCGGCGGTTCCTTAGATACACACTTCCGCGCGCTTTTTACTACTGACGCCGTCCACCTCGTGGTCACAGCTTGGTCTCTTGCGATTGGCTTATTCAATCGTATGTTCGTTGAGAGGACCTCGTGATTCTTCCTTTATGTCTCCAATTTTGGTGCAGTAGTTGCACAATTTGGCCTTGAACTCGACTAATTCTGGCCGTCCCCCAGGAATAGCTACCAACTCAGCTTCTGTTGCAATCATTACGAAATGCTGGCCTCCCTAATATCCAAGTCGACTTCCTTATGTGCTGCCTGGGCCGTAGTAATAATAATAATAAATATGAATACTTATTTATCGAAGATCAATAAGGGTTCATTTATCCTCAGCAAGGTTTTGAAATTCGAAACAATTTATTGGTTTGGATTTCAAAAACAAAATCCACTGTAGTAACAACACATCTCTTTAAACCTCACTCAGCTGCTCGAGTGTATGCCCCTCTGACTCAATTAGTGTGCTCCCTTCTCGCTGGAATGTCATTCATATTTTCTCTAGGTCTCCCCCTTCTCCTCACGTAGTTGCCACTCCCGTCGTCTCAGCTGCTCATTGTTTACAAACAAAGTGCGTACTCACGCGCTCCCCGTGGATTTGAGTGTTTGCTTTCAAAAAAAAAAAAATTTTTGGCAATACAGATTCTGCACATATCATCTTTCCTAATCATCAAATGGTTCCCTTCTGTAGTACGGTTTCAAATTGGCGCTATTAAAAACAGATTTTGCACCAGTGCTGACTTCTTCTAATCTGTAGGCATTGTTACCCAGATTCTTAATTACCCGGAACGGGCCAATGAATTTTGGACAGAACTTGGCGAAGACTTTGTTCTTAGGGTCGGAGATCGGTGGTCTACGAACCAGCACTAATTCTTGTTCTTGTAACTCTCGGCGAAACTTCTTTCCTCGGTACCGTCTCAGCCTTCGGTCCGCTTGGTTCCTCATGTGCTCCCTCGTTCGCTGGATTCGCAAATCATGCGCTAATAATGGATCCCTTGGGCAAGGAATGATCTTGTCCCAAGTTCTTTCCGGCAATCTGTTGTGGTGTACAATCAGTGGGACTTGACCCGTCAACTCGTGCTTAGTAGTGTTCATGCACATCTCAATTTCCCCTACTTTGTCTACCCATTTATTGTGTTCGTTAGGAATCATTACTCTGTAGTATTTAGCGACACAGCGAATTGTTCTTTCGCTCGGATTTCCACAAGGATGACGAATACTTGAAAATATGTGTTTTATTCCTAGGCTCTCCAAACCTTGCCTAAAAACATTGCTTGTGAAATAGGTACCGTGATCTGATAGAATGGATTCCGGCTTCCCAAGCATCGGAATGACTTTGTTCTTAATTCGACTAAGGACTTGTCTTGATGTCGTCTTCTGAATAGGACATAGCACGACCATCTTCGAAAATACATCGACACATACCAAGAGGTGTCGGCATCCACGCTTTCCTTTTACTAAAGGACCAAAGCAATCAATCGCGAGCATCTCGCATGGTTTCTGCGGTAATAGTGGTCTTGGAGGTTGTTTCAGAATAAAGTTGTTCGGCTTTGTGCGCTGACAAGCGTCACACGTTCTAATTACTTCAACAATGGTGAATCTCATCTTGGGCCAAGTAAAGGTCTCCCCTATCGTAGCTTCAGTCTTATCCGTGCCGATATGTGCTAGGCTCTCGTGAACATGCCAAGTTAATCCCCTCTGTAGTGATGCTGGAACTAAGATCCGCAGTTTAGTATGATGCTCATCCACGTACTTATGTAACAAGTTATTCAAGTAGTGAAATCTCGCTTGTTTAGCACTGGCTTCCCGGTACACCGGTGAATTTGGTTGTAACTCCTTCCTATAGAATTTTATCATCATCATCATCCATGGGTCAGCTTCTTGCTCCTTCCGAATATCCTTCAATCTTGCCAAAAACTCACGAGCCTTAGGTGTCAAGGTAATATTGTGAACTTCCGCTGTTACTTCGTTTCCGTCCTCAGGGTTTCTACTCAAGGCATCTGGTATGACGTTCAATTTCCCAGGACAATGCTCTATTGTGATGTCAAACTGCTGTATGTAGATGGACCAGCGCGTAACTCTCTCACTTGCTATTGTTGTCTTAAATAAAAATGTCAGTGCATGGTGGTCGGTTCTAACAATGATGGAATAACCATAGATCATCTTGCGCCACTGTTGGAGAGAATATAGAATTGCTAGTAGCTCAAGTTCCGTAACTGTGTAGTTCCTCTCATGTTTCCGTAATTTACGACTCGTAAATGCCAAATAGGATTTCTTCTTGGGTTCTTCACGTATCCGTTCCTGCGTTTTCACTAGTTGTTCTTCCAAATTATCCTGAGTTTTGACGAGCTGCTCCCCTACTTCTTGTCTTATGACCTCTTGTGTGTTTATTAGCTGGCCTTCCATCTCTTTTCTTATGATCTCTTGTGTTCTGCCTAATTGCTCCTCTAAATTTTCCCGCAAGTGTATCCGCTCGGTTTCAGCCTTAACTTCGACTTTATCTATTTCCTTTATTAATTCCAGCACGTTGTTATCTACCGAATTAATTTGCTGCTGTAGTTTCTCTTGGGTTTTCTTCACTCCCGCGGTGTTACTGACACATGCTGCCTCTATCTGCTTGAGTTTATCTGCCACCATCTCGTCAAATTGTACTAATTTGTTATCAAATTTCGCCTCCAATTTCTTCATTTCGCCTAACTGTTTGATGTTGTTTTCCGCAACCTCGCCTGCCAGTTTCTCTACTTTTTGAACGCTCTGATTAATATCATTTGTGATTTTTCCTAACTGTTCGGTTTGTGTTACCGCCTGTTGTGACAATTTGTGGTTTAGTTCATTGAATTGTTTGTCAGTGTCTAATTTCTGGACTTCTAACTGGACCGAAATGTTACCGCTCATATCAAGTAATTGTTTTTCACTATGCTCACGCTGAGCTTCTAATTGTTCTTTTAATTGTTCTTCCGTCTTTACGGACATCTGCACTAATTGTTCTTCCATTTTCGCGGACATTTGGATCGACATCTGTTCTAACAATGCCTTTATCTCATCAACACTCGCCATATCACACACAAAATATATTCAGAGAAAAACAGGGTTATGGGCTAAGGTTTCAGCCCTATACGCACATACATGTCACACATTCAAATATTACTGGCTCTAATTTAATGAAAATTTCAGTAACAAAATTTACTGAATACAATGACACTTATTCCCAAACAACAAAATAACCCCTAGTGATCTGCTTTTAAATTCCTAACCAACAGAATTTACGAAACACCAATTAACCGAAGTCAATTAAATGTCAGATATAAGGCAACATCTTCCTGCTTTGACTGAGTTCATTAATAATGCAAATTTCTAATTTTAATGTGGGCGCCAGAACAAGTTTATAACAAATACCAAATCAAATTCTAACCTTGTTCAATATTTCTAACTTTAGGAACTCAGTGATTTTACTAATGCACATGGCGGTACAACATCACCTCCATTTACTGAATTTACATGTCCGCTTGACCTGGCATCATTTCTCAACGAAATAAATATGAGATCAGCGAAGCAACAACAACAACAATCCCCACTTGGGCAGCCATTTTTGTTTATGAACCCTTGCAAAGAAGCATATGAGACTCAGATTCGGGGCGTAACAGGTCATATTCGTAAGTTGCTGTCAGGGCGCTTCATTAACTTGCAGGGTAACATATAACAAAATAACATGCAGGAAAGAGTGAAGCCAGGGTTAAAAACAACTGAATTTAATAACAAATCACCATATTTACACATAAACAATTAACAACAAAAACTCCCAACTGACTCCCGCTTAATAAAAATGCCAAAAACTAGGCGATATCTCTGGAGAGATTAATTACCTGGACCAAGTGTCCTTAAATAAAACGATACAAAAGTGACCATATAAGTGCGTACGCCGTTCTACATGCACCACGATGTGTACTTTGAATGCGTGATTCGTTATCATCCAGAATGACCCTTCAGACAACGAATCCGCATTTCCTAGAGCTAGACCGACACGAGGGAACACAACTACAATACTTAAATTAAACCGACACTTCCTAAATCTACTATAAACAAACACAAAATTTCCGTGTGAAATTGGACTTGAATTGCCGTAGCAACATTTACTGCCTAAAAACTTAGGACTTCTCACACAAATCAACACAAGTACATTAACACGTGACCAATAGAAAAATACTCAAATGACCGCTGTCAAAATTTACAAATACTCTACCACTACACCAAACGGGTGTGACAAACAAAATTACATGAAATCGAGTCATCAACAAAGCAATAGGCAAACAGCCAACATTTACGTTAATCACAATATTCTTATCCATACAAGGTACAACAATCCGTTACACACATGGCGAACTCCCCAATTAATTATGGCTTAAAAATTAGCCATCACAATGAACAGGTTTGCTGCATGAAAGCTTACGGGTTCAGTCGGACAAAAAGGACTGCCTATCAAAATAAGTCACAGGCAAAACAGGCGGTTTGTGGAACTCTTCATGTCTGTCAACCCACGTGTCAATAACCTCGACCTCCCAGAACATGGGGTCGAACCTCGAAGAAATGTGCCCCAAAGCACAATAATACGTGTGTGTCAGAAAAACATATGGACAAGAATCAGCAGTCTCCCAAGAGCACTCTGTCTTTCCATCTAAAATACAACAGCAGCAAAAATATATAAGGGCGGTAGGAAAACTACCCCCTCCTCACGTAGAATCAACACACACTAGACACATCAACACACACTTAATCACACGTATGGGTTGTGACAGACCCTGAAATAAAAGACACAAATAATATCCACATGCTGGCGCCATCGTTCTCTGCCGTGACTAGTCACCTGAAAAGGACTCAAGAAAAATCTATCAAAATTAGAACGAAGGTGTTCTACAATTACTTTTAAGTTGGTGCACTCGGCTACCCTAACATGAATAATAACCTGTTCAGCAAAATGTTTTACAATCAATTCCTCCCATTCCTATTTCAAATATTAACGTTAATAAAGCACCATTTATCGAATGTAACGGGTTCCGCAATTGCAAGGATAAAATCACGCACGCACGCCGCGTACATTACACATGACTCAAAAAAAAATCAAAATATCAACAAACACTTTGGCCACGCGCCAACGGACATTTAAACATATAGTGTCGGTACAAGAAAAACAGCTATAAAACAAGAAAGAAAAACATGACTATTTACAAAGTTCCCCGGCCAAATCTAACTACATAATTGAAAATAATCCAATTTTAGCACATCACCGCTTCTGCATGTAGGACTAAGGACATCCTCCTCAACCCATTGCCCTATGGACAATTTAGCACTCCATAGTAGTCGTCTGCGTTGATTTCTTGAAGCTCATCCCAACTTCAAACCACGTGCTGATCATCTTGGTCTCGACTCCTTGGCAGAAAAGTTCAATGTTAAATATTTGCCTATCTATAATCGCTTGCAGGCTACTCAGTTCACCCACAATTGTCCTACTGCGATTAATAGCGAAGACTGGCCCTAATTATATCGCACATACGCACTATAAAAAAACACACATACAATACACACAATTTATACATAAAATATACATCTCGAGTCCGCGCCACTGGCTCGTTAACAAGTTCAAAATCCTGGCTGCACCAGCAGTCGCTATCTCGTCCGGTATTTCCGTCCCGTCTTGGACTTCGGTTCTGGTAAGCGCTAATTAGGGTGATACGATACTTCCCCCTTAAAGTTGAACTCGTCGTCTTTAAAAGAATGTTACAGTTTATCACGCGCTGGCGTGAAATATTTAGATCACACAATTTAGTTGATTTTAGAACAAAATGTATTATAGCTTTTAAAATTCGATACTGCAAACGCTGCGACATTAGCTTCCAAGAGCTCAGAAAATAAATTAGCTTCACTGATTTTAGAGCGTAAAAATCACATTTCAAACTGGCGTGGAGTATGCCTCTGAAGGCTCCACAAGAATTGTACTCCGATAAATTCGAGCGTCAAAAATCACACTTCAAACTGGCGTGGAGTATGCCTCTGAAGGCTCCACAAGAATAGTACTCCGATAAATTCGAGCGTCAAAATCACACTTCAAACTGGCGTGGAGTATGCCTCTGAAGGCTCCACACGTATTATTTAGATTGGCGTCAAAAATCACACTTCAAACTGGCGTGGAGTATGCCTCTGAAGGCTCCACACGTTAATTACTTAGATTGGCGTCAAAAATCACACTTTAAACTGGCGTGGAGTACGCCTCTGAAGGCTCCACAAGAATTACTTAGATTGGTGTCAGACCAGACTATTTATGAGAAACTGACAAGGGCGGCGGAGTGGGGCGGAGTCGGATAAAAACTTCCAGAGTTTTTGTCTCACAAAGATGGGGCTAGTGTCATTCTTCTCCAAATAAATCCAACGTCTCAAATTACTCGAGCGGAGATTAATCCGTTCGGCGGTTCCTTAGATACACACTTCCGCGCGCTTTTTACTACTGACGTCGTCCACCTCGTGGTCACAGCTTGGTCTCTTGCGATTGGCTGATTCAATCGTATGTTCGTTGAGAGGACCTCGTGATTCTTCCTTTATGTCTCCAATTTTGGTGCAGTAGTTGCACAATTTGGCCTTGAACTCGACTAATTCTGGCCGTCCCCCAGGAATAGCTACCAACTCAGCTTCTGTTGCAATCATTACGAAATGCTGGCCTCCCTAATATCCAAGTCGACTTCCTTATGTGCTGCCTGGGCCGTAGTAATAATAATAATAAATATGAATACTTATTTATCGAAGATCAATAAGGGTTCAGTATCTTCGATACTAATTATGACAGGTAACTGTAACTTCGAAACTAATTATGAAAAGTAACTGTAACTTCGATACTTATTATGACAGGTAACTGTAACTTCATTTCTAATTATGACAAGAAACTGCAACTTCGATACTTATAATGACAGGTAACTGTAACTTCGATACTAATTATGACAAGGAACTGTAATTTCGATACAAATTTTGGCAGGTAACGGTAACTTCGATACTAATTATGACAGGTAACAGTAACTTCGATACTAATTATGGCAGGTAACTGTAACTTCGATACTAATTATGACAAGTAACTGTAACGTCGATACTAATTATGACAAGTAACTGTAATTTCGATACAAATTATGGCAGGTAACTGTAACTTCGATACTAATTATGACAGGTAACAGTAACTTCGATAATAATTATGGCAGGTAACTGTAAATTCGATACTAATTATGACAGGTAACAGTATCTTCGATACTAATTATGACAAGTAACTGTAACTTCGCTACTAATTATGACAGGTAACTGTAACTTCGTTACTAATTATGACAAGTAACTGTAATTTCGATTCAACTTTTGGCAGGTAACTGTAACTTCGATACTAAATATGACAGGTAACAGTAACTTCGGTATTATTTTGACAATAAACTGTAACTTCGATACTAATTATGACAGGTAACTGTAACTTCGTTACTAATTATGACAAGTAACTGTAATTTCGATACAACTTATGGCAGGTAACTGTAACTTCAATACTAATTATGACAGGTAACAGTAACTTCGATACTAATTATGACAAGTAAATATAGATTCGATACAAATTATGACAGGTAACTGTAATTTTGATAAAAAATTATGGTAGGTAACTGTAACTTCAATACTAATTATGACAGGTAACTGTAACTTCGTTACTAATTATGACAAGTAACTTTAATTTCGATACTAATAATAGCAGGTAACTGTAACTTCGTTACTAATTATGACAAGTCCCTGTAATTTCGATACAAATTTTGGCAGGTAACTGCAACTTCGATACTAATTATGACAGGTATCAGTAACTTCGGTACTAATTATGACAGGAAAATGTAACTTCGTTACTAATTATGACAAGTAACTGTAATTTCAATACAAATTATGACAGGTAACTGTAACTTCGTTACTAATTATGACAAGTAACTGTAATTTCGATACAAATTATGGCAGGTAACAGTACCTTCGATACTAATTATGACAGGTAACTGTAACTTCGATACTAATTATGACAAGGAACTGTAATTTCGATACAAATTATGGCAGGTAAATGTAACTTCGATACTAATTATGACAGGTAACAGCAATTTCGATACAAATTATGGCAGGTAACTGTAATTTCGATACTAATTATGACAAGTAACAGTAATTTCGTGCCTAATTATGACAAGTAACTGTAATTTCGATTCAAAATATGGCAGGTAACTGTAACTTCGATACTAATTATGACAGGTAACAGTTACTTCGATACTAATTATGTCAGGTAACTGTAACATCGATATTAATTATGACAGTTAAGTGTAACTTCGTTGCTAATTATGACAAGTAACTTTAATTTCGATACAAATTATGGCAGGTAACTGTAACTTCGATATTAATTATGACAGGTAAATGTAACTTCGATTCTAATTATGACAAGTAACTGTAACTTCGATACTAATTATGACAGGTAACTGTAACTTCGATACTAAATATGACAAATAACTGTAATTTCGAAACAAATTATGGCAGGTAATTGTAATTTCGATACTAATTATGACAGGTAACAGTAACTTCGATACTAATTATGTCAAGTCCCTGTAATTTCGATACAAATTATGGCAGGTAACTGTAACTTCGATACTAATTGTGTCAGGTAACAGTAACTTCGATACTAATTATGACAGGAAAGTGTACCTTCGTTACTAATTATGATAAGTAACTGTAATTTCGATAAAAATTATGACAGGTAACTGTAACTTCGTTACTAATTATGACAAGTAACTGTAATTTCGATAAAAATTATGGCAGGTAACAGTACCTTCGATACTAATTATGACAGGTAACTGTAACTTCGATACTAATTATGACAAGGAACAGTAATTTCGATACAAATTATGGCAGGTAACTGTAACTTGGATACTAATTATGACAGGTAACAGTAACTTCGATACTAATTATAACAAGTAACTATAACTTCGATACAAATTATGACAGGTAACAGTAATTTTGATAAAAATTTATGGTAGGTAACTGTAACTTCAATACTAATTATTACAGGTAACTGTAACTTCGTTACTAATTATGACAAGTAACTTTAATTTCGATACTAATAATGGCAGGTAACTGTAACTTCGTTACTAATTATGACAAGTCCCTGTAATTTCGATACAAATTTTGGCACAACTGCAACTTCGATACTAATTATGACAGGTATCAGTAACTTCGGTACTAATTATGACAGGAAAATGTAAATTCGTTACTAATTATGACAAGTAACTGTAATTTCAATACAAATTATGACAGGTAACTGTAACTTCGTTACTAATTATGACATGTAACTGTAATTTCGAAACAAATTATGGCAGGTAACAGTACCTTCGATACTAATTATGACAGGTAACTGTAACATCGATACTCATTATGACAAGGAACTGAATTTCGATACAAATTATGGCAGGTAAATGTAAATTCGATACTAATTATGACAGGTAACAGTAATTTCGATACAACTTATGGCAGGTAATTGCAATTTCGATACTAATTATGACAGGTAACAGTAACTTCGATACTAATTATGACAAGTACCAGTAACTTCGATACTAATTATGACTGGTAACTGTAACTTCGTAACTAATTATGACAAGTAACATTAATTTCGATACTAATTATGGCAGGTAACTGTAACTTCGTTACTAATTATGTCAAGTCCCTGTAATTTCGATACAAATTATGGCAGGTAACTGTAACTTCGATACTAATTGTGTCAGGTAACAGTAACTTCGATACTAATTATGAGAGGAAAGTGTACCTTCGTTACTAATTATGACAAGTAACTGTAAATTCGATAAAAATTATGACAGGTAACTGTAACTTCGTTACTAATTATGGCAAGTAACTGTAATTTCGATAAAAATTATGGCAGGTAACAGTACCTTCGATACTAATTATGACAGGTAACTGTAACTTCGATACTAATTAGGACAAGGAACAGTAATTTCGATACAAATTATGGCAGGTAACTGTAACTTTGATACCAATTATGACAGGTAACAGTAACGTCGAAAATAATTATGACAAGTAACTGTAACTTCGTTGCTAATTATGACAAGTAACTCTAATTTCAATAAAAAATTATGGCAGGTAACAGTTACTTCGGTACTAATTAATACAAGTAACAGTATCTTCGATACTAATTATGACAGGTAACTGTAACTTCGAAACTAATTATGAAAATAAACTGTAACTTCGATACTTATTATGACAGGTAACTGTAACTTCATTTCTAATTATGACATGAAACTGTAACTTCGATACTTATAATGACAGGTAACTGTAACTTCGATACTAATTATGACAAGGAACTGTAATTTCGATACAAATTTTGGCAGGTAACGGTAACTTCGATACTAATTATGACAGGTAACTGTAACTTCGATACTAATTATGGCAGGTAACTGTAACTTCGATACTAATTATGACAAGTAACTGTAACGTCGATACTAATTATGACAAGTAACTGTAATTTCGATACAAATTATGGCAGGTAACTGTAACTTCGATACTAATTATGACAGGTAACAGTAACTTCGATAATAATTATGGCAGGTAACTGTAACTTCGATACTAATTATGACAGGTAACAGTATCTTCGATACTAATTATGACAAGTAACTGTAACTTCGATACTAATTATGACAGGTAACTGTAACTTCGTTACTAATTATGACAAGTAACTGTAATTTCGTTACAAATTATGGCAGGTAATTTTAATTTCGATACTAATTATGACAGGTAACAGTAACTTCGATACTAATTATGACAGGTAACTGTAACTTCGCTACTAATTATGACAGGTAACTGTAACATCGTTACTAATTATGACAAGTAACTGTAATTTCGATTCAACTTTTGGCAGGTAACTGTAACTTCGATACTAAATATGACAGGTAACAGTAACTTCGATACTAATTTTGACAATAAACTGTAACTTCGATACTAATTATGACAGGTAACTGTAACTTCGTTACTAATTATGACAAGTAACTGTAATTTCGATACAACTTATGGCAGGTAACTGTAACTTCAATACTAATTATGACAGGTAACAGTAACTTCGATACTAATTATGACAAGTAACTATAGCTTCGATACAAATTATGACAGGTAACTGTAATTTTGATAAAAATTTATGGTAGGTAACTGTAACTTCAATACTAATTATGACAGGTAACTGTAACTTCGTTACTAATTATGACAAGTAACTTTAATTTCGATACTAATAATAGCAGGTAACTGTAACTTCGTTACTAATTATGACAAGTCCCTGTAAATTCGATAAAAATTTTGGCAGGTAACTGCAACTTCGATACTAATTATGACAGGTATCAGTAACTTCGGTACTAATTATGACAGGAAAATGTAACTTCGTTACTAATTATGACAAGTAACTGTAATTTCAATACAAATTATGACAGGTAACTGTAACTTCGTTACTAATTATGACAAGTAACTGTAATTTCGATACAAATTATGGCAGGTAACAGTACCTTCGATACTAATTATGACAGGTAACTGTAACTTCGATACTAATTATGACAAGGAACTGTAATTTCGATACAAATTATGGCAGGTAAATGTAACTTCGATACAAATTATGACAGGTAACAGTAATTTCGATACAAATTATGGCAGGTAACTGTAATTTCGATACTAATTATGACTGGTAACAGTAACTTCGATACTAATTATGACAAGTAACAGTAATTTCGTTACTAATTATGACAAGTAACTGTAATTTCAATTCAAAATATGGCAGGTAACTGTAACTTCGATACTAATTATGACAGGTAACAGTTACTTCGATACTAATTATGTCAGGTAACTGTAACATCGATATTAATTATGACAGTTAAGTGTAACTTCGTTGCTAATTATGACAAGTAACTTTAATTTCGATACAAATTATGGCAGGTAACTGTAACTTCGATATTAATTATGACAGGTAAATGTAACTTCGATTCTAATTATGACAAGTAACTGTAACTTCGATACTAATTATGACAGGTAACTGTAACTTCGATACTAAATATGACAAATAACTGTAATTTCGAAACAAATTATGGCAGGTAATTGTAATATCGATACTAATTATGACAGGTAACAGTAACTTCGATACTATTTATGACAAGTACCAGTAACTTCGATACTAATTATGACAAGTAACTGTAACGTCGATACTTACTATGACATGTAATTGTAACTTCGTTATTAGTTATGACAAGTAACTGTAATTTCGATACAAATTTTGGCAGGTAACTGTAAATTCGATACTAATTATGACAGGTATCAGTAACTTCGGTACTAATTATGACAGGAAAATGTAACTTCGTTACTAATTATGACAACTAACTGTAATTTCAATACAAATTATGACAGGTAACTGTAACTTCGTTGCTAATTATGACAAGTAACTGTAATTTCGATACAAATTATGGCAGGTAACAGTACCTTCGATACAAATTATGACAGGTAACTGTAACTTCGATACTAATTATGACAAGGAACTGTAATTTCGATACAAATTATGGCAGGTAAATGTAACTTCGATACTAATTATGACAGGTAACAGTAACTTCGGTACTAATTTTGACAAGTAACTATAACTTCGATACAAATTATGAGAGGTAACTGTAATTTTGCAAAAAAATTATGGTAGGTAACTCTACCTTCAATACTAATTATGACAGGTAACAGTAACTTCGATACTTATTATGACAGGTAACTGTAAATTCGTAACTAATTATGACAAGTAAATTTAATTTCGTTACTAATTATGGCAGGTAACTGTAACTTCGTTACTAATTACGACAAGTCCCTGTAATTTCGATACAAATTATGGCAGGTAACTGTAACTTCGATACTAACTATGACAAGTAACTGTAACTTCAATACTAATTATGACAGGTAACTGTAACTTCGTTACTAATTACGACAAGTAACTGTAATTTCGATACAAATTTGGGAAGGTAACTGTAACTTCGGTACTAATTATGACAGGTTACAGTAACTTAGATACTAATTATGACAAGTAACTGTAACTTCGATACTAATTATGACAGGTAACTGTAACTTCGTTACTAATTATGACAAGTAACTGTAATTTCGATACAAATTATGGCAGGTAACTGTAACTTCGATACTAATTATGACAGGTAACAATATCTTCGATACTAATTAAGACAAGTAACTATAACTTCGATACAAATTATGAAAGGTAACTGTAACTTCGATACTAATTATGACAAGAAACTCTAACTTCGTTACTAATTATGACAAGTAACTGTAATTTTGATAAAAAATTATGGTAAGTAACTGGAACTTCAATACTAATTATGACAGGTAACAGTAACTTCGATACTAATTATGACAGGTAAGTGTAATTTCGATACTAAATATGACAAGTAACTGTAACTTCGATACTAATTATGACAGGTAAATGTAACTTCGATACTAATTATGACAAGTAACTGTAACTTCGATACTAATTATGACAGGTAACTGTAACTTCGATACTAATTATGACTAATAACTGTAATTTCGAAACAAATTATGGCAGGTAATTGTAATTTCGATACTAATTATGACTGGTAACAGTAACTTCGATACTATTTATGACAAGTACCAGTAACTTCGATACTAATTATGACAAGTAACTGTAACTTCGATACTTATTATGACAGGTAATTGTAACTTCGATACTAGTTATGACAAGTAACTGTAATTTCGATACAAATTTTGGCAGGTAACTGTAAATTCGATACTAATTATGACAGGTTACAGTAACTTCGATACTAATTATGACAAGTAACTGTAACTTCGATACTAATTATGACAGGTAACTGTAACTTCGTTACTAATTATGACACGTAAATATAATTTCGATACAAATTATGGCAGGTAACTGTAACTTCGATACAAATTATGGCAGTTAACTGTAACATCGATACTAATTGTGTCAGGTAACAGTAACTTCGATACTAATTATGACAAGTAACTATAACTTCGATACAAATTATGACAGGTAACTGTAACTTCGATACTTATTATGACAAGAAACACTAACTTCGTTACTAATTATGACAAGTAACAGTAATTTTGATAAAAAATTATGGTAGGTAACTGTAACTTCAATACTAATTATGACAGGTAACAGTAGCTTCGATACTAATTATGTATGGTAACTGTAACTTCGTAACTTATTATGACAAGTAACATTAATTTCGATACTAATTATGGCAGGTGACTGTAACTTCGTTACTAATTATGTCAAGTCCCTGTAATTTCGATACAAATTATGGCAGGTAACAGTAACATCGATACTAATTGTGTCAGGTAACAGTAACTTCGATACTAATTATGACAGGAAAGTGTACCTTACTTACTAATTATGACAAGTAACTGTAATTTCGATAAAAATTATGACAGGTAACTGTAACTTCGTTACTAATTATGACAAGTAACTGTAATTTCGATAAAAATTATGGCAGGTAACAGTACCTTCGATACTAATTATGACAGGTAACTGTACCTTCGATACTAATTATGACAAGGAGCAGTAATTTCGATACAAATTATGGCAGGTAACTGTAACTTTGATACTAATTATGACAGGTAACAGTAACGTCGATAATAATTATGACAAGTAACTGTAACTTCGTTACTAATTATGACAAGTAACTCTAATTTCAATAAAAAATTATGGCAGGTAACAGTTACGTCGATACTAATTAATACAAGTAACAGTAACTTCGATACTAATTATGACAGGTAACTGTAACTTCGAAACTAATTATGAAAAGTAACTGTAACTTCGATACTTATTATGACAGGAAACTGTAACTTCATTTCAAATTATGACAAGAAACTGTAACTTCGATACTAATTATGACAAGTAACTGTAATTTCGTTACAAATTATGGCAGGTAATTGTAATTTTGATACTAATTATGACAGGTAACAGTAACTTCGATCTAATTATGACAAGTAACAGTAACTTCGATACTAATTATGACAAGTAACTGTAACTTCGCTACTAATTATGACAAGTAACTGTAATTTCGATAAAAATTATGACAGGTAACAGTAGCTTCGATACTAATTATGACTGGTAACTGTAACTTCGTAACTAATTATGACAAGTAACATTAATTTCGATACTAATTATGGCAGGTAACTGTAACTTCGTTACTAATTATGACAAGTCCCTGTAATTTCGATACAAATTATGGCAGGTAACTGTAACTTCGTTACTAATTATGACAAGTAACTGTAATTTCGATAAAAATTATGACAGGTAACAGTAGCTTCGATACTAATTATGACTGGTAACTGTAACTTTGTAACTAATTATGACAAGTAACATTAATTTCGATACTAATTATGGCAGGTAACTGTAACTTCGTTACTAATTATGACAAGTAACTGTAATTTCGATAAAAATTATGACAGGTATCAGTAACTTCGTTACTAATTATGACAAGTAACTGTAATTTCGATAAAAATTATGGCAGGTAACAGTAACTTCGATACTAATTATGGCAGGTAACTGTAACTTCGATACTAATTATGACAAGTAACTGTAACGTCGATACTAATTATGACAAGTAACTGTAATTTCGATACAAATTATGGCAGGTAACTGTAACTTCGATACTAGTTATGACAGGTAACTGTAACTTCGCTACTAATTATGACGAGTAACTGTAATTTCGATAAAAATTATGACAGGTAACAGTAACTTCGATACTAATTATGACAGGTAACTGTAACTTCGCTACTAATTATGACAGGTAACTGTAACTTCGTTACTAATTATGACAAGTAACTGTAATTTCGATTCAACTTTTGGCAGGTAACTGTAACTTCGAAACTAAATATGACAGGTAACAGTAACTTCGATACTAATTTTGACAATAAACTGTAACTTCGATACTAATTATGACAGGTAACTGTAACTTCGTTACTAATTATGACAAGTAACTGTAATTTCGATACAACTTATGGCAGGTAACTGTAACTTCAATACTAATTATGACAGGTAACAGTAACTTCGATACTAATTATGTATGGTAACTGTAACTTCGTAACTTATTATGACAAGTAACATTAATTTCGATACTAATTATGGCAGGTGACTGTAACTTCGTTACTAATTATGTCAAGTCCCTGTAATTTCGATACAAATTATGGCAGGTAACAGTAACATCGATACTAATTGTGTCAGGTAACAGTAACTTCGATACTAATTATGACAGGAAAGTGTACCTTACTTACTAATTATGACAAGTAACTGTAATTTCGATAAAAATTATGACAGGTAACTGTAACTTCGTTACTAATTATGACAAGTAACTGTAATTTCGATAAAAATTATGGCAGGTAACAGTACCTTCGATACTAATTATGACAGGTAACTGTACCTTCGATACTAATTATGACAAGGAGCAGTAATTTCGATACAAATTATGGCAGGTAACTGTAACTTTGATACTAATTATGACAGGTAACAGTAACGTCGATAATAATTATGACAAGTAACTGTAACTTCGTTACTAATTATGACAAGTAACTCTAATTTCAATAAAAAATTATGGCAGGTAACAGTTACGTCGATACTAATTAATACAAGTAACAGTAACTTCGATACTAATTATGACAGGTAACTGTAACTTCGAAACTAATTATGAAAAGTAACTGTAACTTCGATACTTATTATGACAGGAAACTGTAACTTCATTTCAAATTATGACAAGAAACTGTAACTTCGATACTAATTATGACAAGTAACTGTAATTTCGTTACAAATTATGGCAGGTAATTGTAATTTTGATACTAATTATGACAGGTAACAGTAACTTCGATCTAATTATGACAAGTAACAGTAACTTCGATACTAATTATGACAAGTAACTGTAACTTCGCTACTAATTATGACAAGTAACTGTAATTTCGATAAAAATTATGACAGGTAACAGTAGCTTCGATACTAATTATGACTGGTAACTGTAACTTCGTAACTAATTATGACAAGTAACATTAATTTCGATACTAATTATGGCAGGTAACTGTAACTTCGTTACTAATTATGACAAGTCCCTGTAATTTCGATACAAATTATGGCAGGTAACTGTAACTTCGTTACTAATTATGACAAGTAACTGTAATTTCGATAAAAATTATGACAGGTAACAGTAGCTTCGATACTAATTATGACTGGTAACTGTAACTTTGTAACTAATTATGACAAGTAACATTAATTTCGATACTAATTATGGCAGGTAACTGTAACTTCGTTACTAATTATGACAAGTAACTGTAATTTCGATAAAAATTATGACAGGTATCAGTAACTTCGTTACTAATTATGACAAGTAACTGTAATTTCGATAAAAATTATGGCAGGTAACAGTAACTTCGATACTAATTATGGCAGGTAACTGTAACTTCGATACTAATTATGACAAGTAACTGTAACGTCGATACTAATTATGACAAGTAACTGTAATTTCGATACAAATTATGGCAGGTAACTGTAACTTCGATACTAGTTATGACAGGTAACTGTAACTTCGCTACTAATTATGACGAGTAACTGTAATTTCGATAAAAATTATGACAGGTAACAGTAACTTCGATACTAATTATGACAGGTAACTGTAACTTCGCTACTAATTATGACAGGTAACTGTAACTTCGTTACTAATTATGACAAGTAACTGTAATTTCGATTCAACTTTTGGCAGGTAACTGTAACTTCGAAACTAAATATGACAGGTAACAGTAACTTCGATACTAATTTTGACAATAAACTGTAACTTCGATACTAATTATGACAGGTAACTGTAACTTCGTTACTAATTATGACAAGTAACTGTAATTTCGATACAACTTATGGCAGGTAACTGTAACTTCAATACTAATTATGACAGGTAACAGTAACTTCGATACTAATTATGACAAGTAACTATAGCTTCGATACAAATTATGACAGGTAACTGTAATTTTGATAAAAATTTATGGTAGGTAACTGTAACTTCAATACTAATTATGACAGGTAACTGTAACTTCGTTACTAATTATGACAAGTAACTTTAATTTCGATGCTAATAATAGCAGGTAACTGTAACTTCGTTACTAATTATGACAAGTCCCTGTAATTTCGATACAAATTTTGGCAGGTAACTGCAACTTCGATACTAATTATGACAGGTATCAGTAACTTCGGTACTAATTATGACAGGAAAATGTAACTTCGTTACTAATTATGACAAGTAACTGTAATTTCAATACAAATTATGACAGGTAACTGTAACTTCGTTACTAATTATGACAAGTAACTGTAATTTCGATACAAATTATGGCAGGTAACAGTACCTTCGATACTAATTATGACAGGTAACTGTAACTTCGATACTAATTATGACAAGGAACTGTAATTTCGATACAAATTATGGCAGGTAAATGTAACTTCGATACTAATTATGACAGGTAACAGTAATTTCGATACAAATTATGGCAGGTAACTGTAATTTCGATACTAATTATGACTGGTAACAGTAACTTCGATACTAATTATGACAAGTAACAGTAATTTCGTTACTAATTATGACAAGTAACTGTAATTTCGATTGAAAATATGGCAGGTAACTGTAACTTCGATACTAATTATGACAGGTAACAGTTACTTCGATAATAATTATGTCAGGTAACTGTAACATCGATATTAATTATGACAGTTAAGTGTAACTTCGTTGCTAATTATGACAAGTAACTGTAATTTCGATACAAATTATGGCAGGTAACAGTACCTTCGATACTAATTATGACAGGTAACTGTAACTTCGATACTAATTATGACAAGGAACTGTAATTTCGATACAAATTATGACAGGTAAATGTAACTTCGATACTAATTATGACAGGTAACAGTAATTTCGATACAAATTATGGCAGGTAACTGTAATTTCGATACTAATTATGACTGGTAACAGTAACTTCGATACTAATTATGACAAGTAACAGTAATTTCGTTACTAATTATGACAAGTAACTGTAATTTCGATTCAAAATATGGCAGGTAACTGTAACTTCGATACTAATTATGACAAGTAACTGTAACATCGATACTAATTATGACAGGTAACTGTAACTTCGATACTAAATATGACAAATAACTGTAATTTCGAAACAAATTATGGCAGGTAATTGTAATATCGATACTAATTATGACAGGTAACAGTAACTTCGATACTATTTATGACAAGTACCAGTAACTTCGATACTAATTATGACAAGTAACTGTAACTTCGATACTTACTATGACAGGTAATTGTAACTTCGTTACTAGTTATGACAAGTAACTGTAATTTCGATACAAATTTTGGCAGGTAACTGTAAATTCGATACTAATTATGACAGGTGTCAGTAACTTCGGTACTAATTATGACAGGAAAATGTAACTTCGTTACTAATTATGACAACTAACTGTAATTTCAATACAAATTATGACAGGTAACTGTAACTTCGTTACTAATTATGACAAGTAACTGTAATTTCGATACAAATTATGGCAGGTAACAGTACCTTCGATACAAATTATGACAGGTAACTGTAACTTCGATACTAATTATGACAAGGAACTGTAATTTCGATACAAATTATGGCAAGTAAATGTAACTTCGATACTAATTATGACAGGTAACAGTAACTTCGGTACTAATTTTGACAAGTAACTATAACTTCGATACAAATTATGAGAGGTAACTGTAATTTTGAAAAAAAAATTATGGTAGGTAACTCTACCTTCAATACTAATTATGACAGGTAACAGTAACATCGATACTTATTATGACAGGTAACTGTAAATTCGTTACTAATTATGACAAGTTACTTTAATTTCGTTACTAATTATGGCAGGTAACTGTAACTTCGTTACTAATTACGACAAGTCCCTGTAATTTCGATACAAATTATGGCAGGTAACTGTAACTTCGATACTAACTATGACAAGTAACTGTAACTTCAATGCTAATTATGACAGGTAACTGTAACTTCGTTACTAATTACGACAAGTAACTGTAATTTCGATACAAATTTGGGAAGGTAACTGTAACTTCGGTACTAATTATGACAGGTAACAGTAACTTAGATACTAATTATGACAAGTAACGGTAACTTCGATACTAATTATGACAGGTAACTGTAACTTCGATACTAATTATGACAGGTAACAGTATCTTCGATACTAATTAAGACAAGTAACTATTACTTCGATACAAATTATGAAAGGTAACTGTAACTTCGATACTAATTATGACAAGAAACTCTAACTTCGATACTAATTATGACAGGTAACTGTAACTTCGATACTAATTATGACTAATAACTGTAATTTCGAAACAAATTATGGCAGGTAATTGTAATTTCGATACTAATTATGACAGGTAACAGTAACTTCGATACTATTTATGACAAGTACCAGTAACTTCGATACTAATTATGACAAGTAACTGTAACTTCGATACTTATTATGACAGGTAATTGTAACTTCGATACTAGTTATGACAAGTAACTGTAATTTCGATACAAATTTTGGCAGGTAACTGTAAATTCGATACTAATTATGACAGGTTACAGTAACTTCGATACTAATTATGACAAGTAACTGTAACTTCGATACTAATTATGACAGGTAACTGTAACTTCGTTACTAATTATGACACGTAAATATAATTTCGATACAAATTATGGCAGGTAACTGTAACTTTGGTACAAATTATGGCAGTTAACTGTAACATCGATACTAATTGTGTCAGGTAACAGTAACTTCGATACTAATTATGACAAGTAACTATAACTTCGATACAAATTATGACAGGTAACTGTAACTTCGATACTAATTATGACAAGAAACTCTAACTTCGTTACTAATTATGACAAGTAACAGTAATTTTGATAAAAAATTATGGTAGGTAACTGTAACTTCAATACTAATTATGACAGGTAACAGTAGCTTCGATACTAATTATGTATGGTAACTGTAACTTCGTAACTTATTATGACAAGTAACATTAATTTCGATACTAATTATGGCAGGTGACTGTAACTTCGTTACTAATTATGTCAAGTCCCTGTAATTTCGATACAAATTATGGCAGGTAACTGTAACATCGATACTAATTGTGTCAGGTAACAGTAACTTCGATACTAATTATGACAGGAAAGTGTACCTTCGTTACTAATTATGACAAGTAACTATAATTTCGATAAAAATTATGACAGGTAACTGTAACTTCGTTACTAATTATGACAAGTAACTGTAATTTCGATAAAAATTATGGCAGGTAACAGTACCTTCGATACTAATTATGACAGGTAACTGTTCCTTCGATACTAATTATGACAAGGAACAGTAATTTCGATACAAATTATGGCAGGTAACTGTAACTTTGATACTAATTATGACAGGTAACAGTAACGTCGATAATAATTATGACAAGTAACTGTAACTTCGTTACTAATTATGACAAGTAACTCTAATTTCAATAAAAAATTATGGCAGGTAACAGTTACTTCGATACTAATTAATACAAGTAACAGTAACTTCGATACTAATTATGACAGGTAACTGTAACTTCGAAACTAATTATTAAAAGTAACTGTAACTTCGATACTTATTATGACAGGAAACTGTAACTTCATTTCAAATTATGACAAGAAACTGTAACTTCGATACTAATTATGACAAGTAACTGTAATTTCGTTACAAATTATGGCAGGTAATTGTAATTTTGATACTACTTATGACAGGTAACAGTAACTTCGATCTAATTATGACAAGTAACAGTTACTTCGATACTAATTATGACAAGTAACTGTAACTTCGCTACTAATTATGACAGGTAACTGTAACTTCGTTACTAATTATGACAAGTCCCTGTAATTTCGATACAAACTATGGCAGGTAACTGTAACTTCGTTACTAATTATGACAAGTAACTGTAATTTCGATAAAAATTATGACAGGTAACAGTAGCTTCGATACTAATTATGACTGGTAACTGTAACTTCGTAACTAATTATGACAAGTAACATTAATTTCGATACTAATTATGGCAGGTAACTGTAACTTCGTTATTAATTATGACAAGTAACTGTAATTTCGATAAAAATTATGACAGGTAACTGTAACTTCGTTACTAATTATGACAAGTAACTGTAATTTCGATAAAAATTATGGCAGGTAACAGTAACTTCGATACTAATTATGGCAGGTAACTGTAACATCGATACTAATTATGACAAGTAACTGTAACGTCGATACTAATTATGACAAGTAACTGTAATTTCGATACAAATTATGGCAGGTAACTGTAACTTCGATACTAATTATGACAGGTAACAGTAACTTCGATAATAATTATGGCAGGTAACTGTAACTTCGATACTAATTATAACAGGTAACAGTATCTTCGATACTAATTATGACAAGTAACTGTAACTTCGATACTAATTATGACAGGTAACTGTAACTTCGTTACTAATTATGACAAGTAACTGTAATTTCGTTACAAATTAAGGCAGGTAATTGTAATTTTGATACTAATTATGACAGGTAACAGTAACTTCGATCTAATTATGACAAGTAACAGTAACTTCGATACTAATTATGACAAGTAACTGTAACTTCGCTACTAATTATGACAGGTAACTGTAACTTCGTTACTAATTATGACACGTAACTGTAATTTGGATACAACTTTTGGCAGGTAACTGTAACTTCGATACTAAATATGACAGGTAACAGTAACTTCGATACTAATTTTGACAAGAAACTGTAACTTCGATACTAATTATGACAGGTAACTGTATATTCGTTACTAATTATGACAAGTAACTGTAATTTCGATACAAATTAAGCCAGGTAACTGTAACATCGATACTAATTATGACAGGTAACAGTAACTTCGATACTAATTATGACAAGTAACTATAATTTCGATACAAATTATGACAGGTAACAGTAACTTCGATACTAATTATGACAAGTAACTATAACTTCGATACAAATTATGACAGGTAACTGTAATTTTGATAAAAATTTATGGTAGGTAACTGTAACTTCAATACTAATTATGACAGGTAACTGTAACTTCGTTACTAATTATGACAAGTCCCTGTAATTTCGATACAAATTTTGGCAGGTAACTGCAACTTCGATACTAATTATGACAGGTATCAGTAACTTCGGTACTAATTATGACAGGAAAATGTAACTTCGTTACTAATTACGACAAGTAACTGTAATTTCAATACAAATTCTGACAGGTAACTGTAACTTCGTTACTAATTAAGACAACTAACTGTAATTTCGATACAAATTATGGCAGGTAACAATACCTTCGATACTAATTATGACAGGTAACTGTAACTTCGATACTAATTATGACAAGGAACTGTAATTTCGATACAAATTATGGCAGGTAAATGTAACTTCGATACTAATTATGACAGGTAACAGTAACTTCGGTACTAATTTTGACAAGTAACTATAACTTCGATACAAATTATGACAGGTAACTGTAATTTTGAAAAAAAATTATGGTAGGTAACTGTAACTTCAATACTAATTATGACAGGTAACAGTAACTTCGATACTAATTATGACAGTTAAGTGTAATTTCGATACTAAATATGACAAGTAACTGTAACTTCGATATTAATTATGACAGGTAACTGTAACTTCGTTACTAATTATGACAAGTAACTGTAATTTCGATACAAATTTTGGCAGGTAACTGTAACTTCGATACTAATTATGACAGGTATTAGTAACGTCGGTACTAATTATGATAAGTAACTGTAATTTCGATACAAATTATGACAAGTAACTGTAACTTCGATACTAATTATGACAAGAAACTCTAACTTCGTTACTAATTATGACAAGTAACTGTAATTTTGATAAAAAATTATGATAGGTAACTGTAACTTCAATACTAATTATGACAGGTAACAGTAACTTCGATACTTATTATGAGAGGTAACTGTAACTTCGTTACTAATTATGACAAGTAACTGTAATTTCGATACTTATTTTGGCAGGTAACTGTAACTTCGTTACTAATTATGACAAGTCCCTGTAATTTCGATACAAATTATGGCAGGTAACTGTAACTTCGATACTATTTATGACAAGTAACTGTAACTTCGATACTAATTAAGACAGGTAACAGTAACTTCGATACTAATTATGACAAGTAACTATAACTTCGATACAAATTATGGCAGGTAACTGTAATTTTGATAAAAAATTATGGTAGGTAACTGTAACTTCAATACTCATTATGACAGGTAACTGTAACTTCGTTACTAATTATGACAAGTAACTGTAATTTCGATACAAATTATGACAGGTAACTGTAACTTCGTTACTTATTATGACAAGTTACTGTAATTTCGATACAAATTATGGCAGGTAACAGTACCTTCGATACTAATTATGACAGGTAACTGTAACTTCGGTACTAATTATGACATGGAACTGTAATTTCGATACAAATTATGGCAGGTAAATGTAACTTCGATACTAATTATGACAGGTAACAGTAACTTCGGTACTAATTTTGACAAGTAACTATAACTTCGATACAAATTATGACAGGTAACTGTAATTCTAAAAAAAAATATGGTAGGTAACTCTAACTTCAATACTAATTATGACAGGTAACAGTAACTTCGATACTTATTATGACAGGTAACTATAACTTCGTTACTAATTATGACAAGTAACTTTAATTTCGATACTAATTATGGCAGGTAACTGTAACTTCGTTACTAATTATGACAAGTCCCTGTAATTTCGATACAAATTATGGCAGGTAACTGTAACATCGATACTAATTATGACAATTAACTGTAACGTCGATACTAATTATGACAAGTAACTGTAATTTCGATACAAATTATGGCAGGTAACTGTAACTTCGATACTAATTATGACAGGTAACAGTAACTTCGATAATAATTATGGCAGGTAACTGTAACTTCGATACTTATAATGACAGGTAACAGTATCTTCGATACTAATTATGACAAGTAACTGTAACTTCGATACTAATTATGACAGGTAACTGAAACTTCGTTACTAATTATGACAAGTAACTGTAATTTCGTTACAAATTATGGCAGGTAATTGTAATTTCGATACTAATTATGACAGGTAACAGTAACTTCGAACTAATTATGACAAGTAACAGTAACTTCGATACTAATTATGACAAGTAACTGTAACTTCGCTACTAATTATGACAGGTAACTGTAACTTCGTTACTAATTATGACAAGTAACTGTAATTTCGATACAAATTTTGGCAGGTAACTGTAACTTCGATACTAAATATGACAGGTAACAGTAACTTCGATACTAACTTTGACAAGAAACTGTAACTTCGATACTAATTATGACAGGTAACTGTAACTTCGTTACTAATTATGACATGTAACTGTAATTTCGATACAAATTATGGCAGGTAACTGTAACTTCGATACTAATTATGACAGGTAACAGTAACTTCGCTACTAATTATGACAAGTAACTATAACTTCGATACAAATTATGACAGGTAACTGTAATTTTGATAAAAAATTATGGTAGGTAACTGTAACTTCAATACTAATTATGACAGGTAACTGTAACTTCGTTACTAATTATGACAAGTAACTTTAATTTCGATACTAATAATGGCAGGTAACTGTAACTTCGATACTAATTATGACAGGTAACAGTAACTTCGCTACTAATTATGACAAGTAACTATAACTTCGATACAAATTATGACAGGTAACTGTAATTTTGATAAAAAATTATGGCAGGTAACTGTAACTTCGATACTAAATATGACAGGTAACAGTAACTTCGCTACTAATTATGACAAGTAACTATAACTTCGATACAAATTATGACAGGTAACTGTAATTTTGATAAAAAATTATGGCAGGTAACTGTAACTTCGATACTAAATATGACAGGTAACAGTAACTTCGATACTAACTTTGACAAGAAACTGTAACTTCGATACTAATTATGACAGGTAACTGTAACTTCGTTACTAATTATGACATGTAACTGTAATTTCGATACAAATTTTGGCAGGTAACTGCAACTTCGATACTAATTATGACAGGTATCAGTAACTTCGGTACTAATTATGACAGGAAAATGTAACTTCGTTACTAATTATGACAAGTAACTGTAATTTCGATACAAATTATGACAGGTAACTGTAACTTCGTTACTAATTATGACAAGTAACTGTAATTTCGATACAAATTATGGCAGGTAACAGTACCTTCGATACTAATTATGACAGGTAACTGTAACTTCGATACTAATTATGACAAAGAACTGTAATTTCGATACAAATTATGGCAGGTAAATGTAACTTCGATACTAATTATGACAGGTAACAGTTACTTCGGTACTAATTTTGACAAGTAACTATAACATCGATACAAATTATGACAGGTAACTGTAATTTTGAAAAAAAATTATGGTAGGTAACTCTAACTTCAATACTAATTATGACAGGTAACAGTAACTTCGATACTTATTATGACAGGTAACTGTAACTTCGTTACTAATTATGACAAGTAACTTTAATTTCGATACTAATTAAGGCAGGTAACTGTAACTTCGTTACTAATTATGACAAGTCCCTGTAATTTCGGTACAAATTATGGCAGGTAACTGTAACTTCGATACTAATTATGACAAGTAACTGTAACTTCAATACTAATTATGACAGGTAACTGTAACTTCGTTACTAATTACGACAAGTAACTGTAATTTCGATACAAATTTTGGAAGGTAACTGTAACTTCGATACTAATTATGACAGGTAACAGTAACTTCGATACTAATTATGACAAGTAACTGTAACTTCGATACTAATTATGACAGGTAACTGTAACTTCGTTACTAATTATGACAAGTAACTGTAATTTCGATACAAATTATGGCAGGTAACTGTAACTTCGATACTAATTATGACAGGTAACAGTAATTTCGATACTAATTATAACAAGTAACTATAACTTCGATACAAATTATGACAGGTAACTGTAACTTCGATACTAATTATGACAAGAAACTCTAACTTCGTTACTAATTATGACAAGTTACTGTAATTTTGATAAAAAAATTATTGTAGGTAACTGTAACTTCAATACTAATTATGACAGTTAACAGTAACTTCGATACTAATTATGACAGGTAAGTGTAATTTCGATACTAAATATGACAAGTAACTGTAACTTCGATACTAATTATGACGGGTAACTGTAACTTCGTTACTAATTATGACAAGTAACTGTAATTTCGATACAAATTTTGGCAGGTAACTGTAACTTCGATACTATTTATGACAGGTATTAGTAACTTCGATACTCATTATGACAAGTAACTGTAATTTCGATACAAATTATGACAAGTAACTGTAACTTCGATACTAAATATGACAAGAAACTCTAACTTCGTTACTAATTGTGACAAGTAACTGTAATTTTGATAAAAAATTATGGTAGGTAACTTTAACTTCAATACTAATTATGACAGGTAACAGTAACTTCGATACTTATTATGACAGGTAAGTGTAACTTCGTTACTAATTATGACAAATAACTGTAATTTCGATACTAATTTTGGCAGGTAACTGTAACTTCGTTACTAATTATGACAAGTCCCTGTAATTTCGATACAAATTATGGCAGGTAACTGTAACTTCGTTACTAATTATGACAAGTAACTGTAACTTCGATACTAATTATGACAGGTAACAGTAACTTCGATACTAATTATGACAAGTAACTATAACTTCGATACAAATTATGGCAGGTAACTGTAATTTTGATAAAAAATATGGTAGGTAACTGTAACTTCAATACTAATTATGACAGGTAACTGTACCTTCGTTACTAATTATGACAAGTAACTTTAATTTCGATACTAATAATGGCAGGTATCTGTAACTTCGTAACTAATTATGACAAGTCCCTGTAATTTCGATACAAATTATGGCAGGTAACTGCAACTTCGATAATAATTATGACAGGTAACAATAACTTCGGTACTAATTATGACAGGAAACTGTAACATCGTTACTTATTATGACAAGTAACTGTAATTTCGATACAAATTATGACAGGTAACTGTAACTTCGTTACTAATTATGACAAGTAACTGTAATTTCGATACAAATTATGGCAGGTAACAGTACCTTCGATACTAATTATGACAGGTAACTTTAACTTTGATACTTATTATGACATGGAACTGTAATTTCGATACAAATTATGGCAGGTAAATGTAACTTCGATACTAATTATGACAGGTAACAGTAACTTCGGTACTAATTTTGACAAGTAACTATAACTTCGATACAAATTATTACAGGTAACTGTAATTCTGAAAAAATTATGGTAGGTAACTCTAACTTCGATACTAATTATGACAGGTAACAGTAACTTCGATACTTATTATGACAGGTAACTGTAACTTCGTTACTAATTATGACAAGTAACTTTAATTTCGATACTAATTATGGCAGGTAACTGTAACGTCGTTACTAATTATGACAAGTCCCTGTAATTTCGATACAAATTATGGCAGGTAACTGTAACTTCGATACTAATTATGACAAGTAACTGTACCTTCAATACTAATTATCACAGGTAACTGTAACTTCGTTACTAATTATGACAAGTAACTGTAATTTCGATACAAATTTTGGCAGGTAACTGTAACTTCGATACTAATTATGACAGGTAACAGTAACTTCGATACTAATTATGAAAAGTAACTGTAACTTCGATACTAAATATGACAGGTAACTGTAACTTCGTTACTAATTATGACAAGTAACTGTAATTTCGATACAAATTATGGCAGGTAACTGTAACTTCGATACTAATTATGACAGGTAACAGTAACTTCGATACCAATTATGACAAGTAACTATAACTTCGATACAAATTATGACAGGTAACTGTAACTTCGATACTAATTATGACAAGAAACTCTAACTTCGTTACTAATTATGACAAGTACCTGTAATTTTGATAAAAAATTATGGTAGGTAACAGTTACTTCAATACTAATTAGGACAGGTAACAGTAACTTCGATACCAATTATGACAGGTAACTGCAACTTCGTTGCTAATTATGACATGTAACTTTAATTTCGATACTAATTATGGCAGGTAACTTTAACTTCGTTACTAATTATGACAAGTCCCTGTAATTTCGAAACAAATTATGGCATGTAACTGTAACTTCCATACTAATTATGACAGGTAACTGTAACTTCGATACTAATTATGACAGGTAACTGTAACTTCGTTACTAATTATGACAAGTAACTGTAATTTCGATAAAAATTATGGCAGGTAATTAACTTCGATACTAATTATGACAGGTAACAGTAACTTCGATACTAATTATGACAAGTAACTATAACTTCGATACAAATTAAGACAGGTAACTGTAACTTCGATACTAATTATGACAGGTAACTGTAATTCTGAAAAAAAATTATGGTAGGTAACTCTAACTTCAATACTAATTATGACAGGTAACAGTAACTTCGATACTTATTATGACAGGTAACTGTAACATCGTTACTAATTATGACAAGAAACTCTAACTTCGTTACTAATAAGGACAAGTACCTGTAATTTTGATAAAAATTATGGTATGTAACTGTAACTTCAATACTAATTATGACAGGTAACAGTAACTTCGATACTAATTATGACAGGCAACTGTAACTTCGTTACTAATTATGACAAGTAATTTTAATTTCGATACTAATTATGGCAGGTAACTTTAACTTCGTTACTAATTATGACAAGTCCCTGTAATTTCGACACAAATTATGGCATGTAACTGTAACTTCCATTCTAATTATGACAGGTAACAGTAATTTCGATACTAATTATGACAGGAAAGTGTAACTTCGTTACTAATTATGACAAGTAATTGTAATTTCGATACAAATTATGACAGGTAACTGTAGCTTCGTTACTAATTATGACAAGTAACAGTACCTTCGAAACTAATTATGACAGGTAAATGTACATTCGATACTAATTATGACAAGGAACTGTAATTTCGATACAAATTATGGCAGGTAACTGTAACATCGTTACTAATTATGACAAGTTACTGTAATTTCGATACAAATTTTGGCAGGTAACTGTAACTTCGATACTAATTATGACAGGTAACAGTAACTGCGATACTAATTACGACAAGTAACTGTAACTTCGATACTAATTATAACAGGTAACAGTAACTTCGTTACTAATTATGACAAGTAAATGTAATTTCGATACAAATTATAGCAGGTAACTGTAACACCGATACTAATTATGACAGGTAACAGTAACTTCGATACTAATTATGACAAGTAACTATATCATCGATACAAATTATGACAGGTAATTGTAAATTCGATACTAATTATGACAAGAAACTCTAACTTCGTTACTAATTATGACAAGTAACTGTAATTTTGATAAAAAATTATGGTAGGTAACTGTAACTTCAATAATAATTATGACAGGTAACAGAAACATCGATACTAATTATGACAGGTAAGTGCAATTTCGATACTTAATATGACAAGTAACTGTAACTTCGATACTAATTATGACAGGTAACTGTAACTTCGTTACTATTTATGACAAGTAACTCTAATTTCGATACAAATTTTGGCAGGTAACTGTAACTTCGATACTAATTATGACAGGTAACAGTAACTGCGATACTAATTACGACAAGTAACTGTAACTTCGTAACAAATTGACAGGTAACTGTAACTTCGATACTAATTATGACACGAAACTCTAACTTCGTTACTAATTATGACAAGTAACTGTAATTTTGATAAAAAATTATGGTAGGTAACTGTAACTTCAATACTAGTTATGACAGGTAACAGTAACTTCGATACTTATTATGACAGGTAACTGTAACTTCGTTACTAATTATGACAAGTAACTGTAATTTCGATACTAATTTTGGCAGGTAACTGTAACTTCGTTACTAATTATGACAAGTCCCTGTAATTTCGATACAAATTATGGCAGGTAACTGTAACTTCGATACTAATTATGACAAGAAACTGTAACTTCGATACTAATTATGACAGGTAACTGTAACGTCGTTACTAATTATGACAAGTAACTGTAATTTCGATACAAATTTTGGCAGGTAACTGTAACATCGATGCTTATTATGACAGGTAGCAGTAACTTCGATGCTAATTATGACAAGTAACTGTAACTTCGATACTAATTATGACAGGTAACTGTAACTTCGTTACTAATTATGACAAGTAACTTTAATTTCGATACTAATAATGGCAGGTAACTGTAACTTCGTAACTAATTATGACAAGTCCCTGTAATTTCGATACAAATTATGGCAGGTAACTGCAACTTCGATTCTAATTATGACAGGTAACAATAACTTCGGTACTAATTATGACAGGAAACTGTAACTGCGTTACTAATTATGACAAGTAACTGTAATTTCGATACAAATTATGACAGGTAACTGTAACTTCGTTACTAATTATGACAAGTAACTGTAATTTCGATACAAATTATGGCAGGTAACAGTACCTTCGATACTAATTATGACAGGTAACTGTAACTTCGATACTAATTATGACATGGAACTGTAATTTCGATACAAATTATGGCAGGTAAATGTAACTTCGATACTAATTATGACAGGTAACAGTAACTTCGGTACTAATTTTGACAAGTAACAATAACTTCGATACAAATTATTACAGGTAACTGTAATTCTGAAAAAAATTATGGTAGGTAACTCTAACTTCAATACTAGTTATGACAGGTAACAGTAACTTCGATACTTATTATGACAGGTAACTGTAACTTCGTTACTAATTATGACAAGTAACTTTAATTTCGATACTAATTATGGCAGGTAACTGTAACTTCGTTACTAATTATGACAAGTCCCTGTAATTTCGATACAAATTATGGCAGGTAACTGTAACATCGATACTAATTATGACAAGTAACTGTAACTTCAATACTAATTATCACAGGTAACTGTAACTTCGTTACTAATTATGACAAGTAACTGTAATTTAGATACAAATTTTGGCAGGTAACTGTAACTTCGATACTAATTATGACAGGTAACAGTAACTTCGATACTGATTATGACAAGTAACTGTAACTTCGATACTAATTATGACAGGTAACTGTAACTTCGTTACTAATTATGACAAGTAACTGTAATTTCGATACAAATTATGGCAGGTAACTGTAACTTCGATACTAATTATGACAGGTAACAGTAACTTCGATACTAATTATGACAAGTAACTATAACTTCGATACAAATTATGACAGGTAACTGTAACTTTGATACTAATTATGACAAGAAACTCTAACTTCATTACTAATTATGACAAGTACCTGTAATTTTGATAAAAAATTATGGTAGGTAACTGTAACTTCAATACTAATTATGACAGGTAACAGTGACTTCGATACTAATTATGACAGGTAACTGCAGTTTCGTTACTAATTATGACAAGTTACTTTAATTTCGATACTAATTATGGCAGGTATCTTTAACTTCGTTACTAATTATGACAAGTCCCTGTAATTTCGACACAAATTATGGCATGTAACTGTAACATCCATACTAATTATGACAGGTTACTGTAACTTCGATACTAATTATGACAGGTAACTGTAACTTCGTTACTAATTATGACAAGTAACTGTAATTTCGATACAAATTATGGCAGGTAACTGTAACATCGATACTAATTATGACAGGTAACAGTAACTTCGATACTAATTATGACAAGTAACTATAACTTCGATAAAAATTATGACAGGTAACTGTAACTTCAATACTATTTATGACAAGAAACTCTAACTACGTTACTAATTATGACAAGTAACTGTAATTTTTATAAAAAATTATGGTAGGTAACTGTAACTTCAATACTAATTATGACAGGTAACAGTAACTTCGATACTAATTATGACAGGTAATTGTAATTTCGATACTAAATATGACAAGTAACTGTAACTTCGATACTAATTATGACAGGTAACTGTAACTTCGTTACTAATTATGACAAGTAACTGTAATTTCGATACAAATTTTGGCAGGTAACTGTAACTTCGATACTAATTATGACAGGCATTAGTAACTTCGATACTAATTATGACAAGTAACTGTAATTTTGATACAAATTATGACAAGTAACTGTAACTTCGATACTAATTATGACAAGAAACTCTAACTTCGTTACTAATTATGACAAGTAACTGTAATTTTAATAAAAAATTATGGTAGGTAACTGTAACTTCGGTACTAATTATGACAGGAAAATGTAACTTCGTTACTAATTATGACAAGTAACTGTAATTTCGATACAAATTATGACAGGTAACTATAACTTCGTTACTACTTATGACAAGTAACTGTAATTTCGATACAAATTTTGGCAGGTAACTGCAACTTCGATACTAATTATGACAGGTATCAGTAACTTCGGTACTAATTATGACAGGAAAATGTAACTTCGTTACTAATTATGACAAGTAACTGTAATTTCGATACAAATTATGACAGGTAACTATAACTTCGTTACTACTTATGACAAGTAACTGTAATTTCGATACAAATTATGGCAGGTAACAGTACCTTCGATACTAATTATGACAGTTAACTGTAACTTCGATACTTATTATGACAAAGAACTGTAATTTCGATACAAATTATGGCAGGTAAATGTAACTTCGATACTAATTATGACAGGTAACAGTAACTTCGGTACTAATTTTGAGAAGTAACTATAACATCGATACAAATTATGACAGGTAACTGTAATTTTGAAAAAAAATTATGGTAGGTAACTCTAACTTCAATACTAATTATGACAGGTAACAGTAACTTCGATACTTATTATGACAGGTAACTGTAACTTCGTTACTAATTATGACAAG
The DNA here is from genome assembly GCA_946902985.2 of Meconema thalassinum. Taxonomy (NCBI): domain Eukaryota; kingdom Metazoa; phylum Arthropoda; class Insecta; order Orthoptera; family Tettigoniidae; genus Meconema; species Meconema thalassinum. The sequence continues at coordinate 1,691,036,887 of OX336388.2, read as the reverse complement.
TAACTTTAATTTCGATACTAATTAAGGCAGGTAACTGTAACTTCGTTACTAATTATGTCAAGTCCCTGTAATTTCGATACAAATTATGGCAGGTAACTGTAACTTCGATACTAATTATGACAAGTAACTGTAACTTCAATACTAATTATGACAGGTAACGTTAACTTCGTTACTAATTACGACAAGTAACTGTAATTTCGATACAAATTTTGGAAGGTAACTGTAACTTCGATACTAATTATGACAGGTAACAGTAACTTCGATACTAATTATGATAAGTAACTGTAACTTCGATACTAATTATGACAGGTAACTGTAACTTCGTTACTAATTATGACAAGTAACTGTAATTTCGATACAAATTATGGCAGGTAACTGTAACTTCGATACTAATTATGACAGGTAACAGTAACTTCGATACTAATTATAACAAGTAACTATAACTTCGATACAAATTATGACAGGTAACTGTAACTTCGATACTAATTATGACAAGAAACTCGAACTTCGTTACTAATTATGACAAGTAACTGTAATTTTGATAAAAAATTATGGTAGGTAACTGTAACTTCAATACTAATTATGACAGGTAACAGTAACTTCGATACTAATTATGACAGGTAAGTGTAATTTCGATACTAAATATGACAAGTAACTGTAACTTCGATACTAATTATGACGGGCAACTGTAACTTCGTTACTAATTATGACAAGTAACTGTAATTTCGATACAAATTTTGGCAGGTAACTGTAACTTCGATACTAATTATGACAGGTATTAGTAACTTCGATACTAATTATGACAAGTAACTGTAATTTCGATACAAATTATGACAAGTAACTGTAACTTCGATACTAAATATGACAAGAAACTCCAACTTCGTTACTAATTGTGACAAGTAACTGTAATTTTGATAAAAAATTATGGTAGGTAACTGTAACTTCAATACTAATTATGACAGGTAACAGTAACTTCGATACTAATTATGACAGGTAAGTGTAATTTCGATACTAAATATGACAAGTAACTGTAACTTCGATACTTATTATGACAGGAAACTGTAACTTCATTTCAAATTATGACAAGAAACTGTAACTTCGTTACTAATTATGACAAGTAACTGTAATTTCGTTACAAATTATGGCAGGTAATTGTAATTTTGATACTAATTATGACAGGTAACAGTAACTTCGATCTAATTATGACAAGTAACAGTAACTTCGATACTAATTATGACAAGTAACTGTAACTTCGCTACTAATTATGACAGGTAACTGTAACTTCGTTACTAATTATGACAAGTCCCTGTAATTTCGATACAAATTATGGCAGGTAACTGTAACTTCGTTACTAATTATGACAAGTAACTGTAATTTCGATACAAATTATGACAGGTAACAGTAGCTTCGATACTAATTATGACTGGTAACTGTAACTTCGTAACTAATTATGACAAGTAACATTAATTTCGATACTAATTATGGCAGGTAACTGTAACTTCGTTACTAATTATGACAAGTAACTGTAATTTCGATAAAAATTATGACAGGTAACTGTAACTTCGTTACTAATTATGACAAGTAACTGTAATTTCGATAACAATTATGGCAGGTAACAGTAACTTCGATACTAATTATGGCAGGTAACTGTAACTTCGATACTAATTATGACAAGTAACTGTAACGTCGATACTAATTATGACAAGTAACTGTAATTTCGATACAAGTTATGGCAGGTAACTGTAACTTCGATACTAATTATGACAGGTAACAGTAACTTCGATAATAATTATGGCAGGTAATTGTAACATCGATACTAATTATGACAGGTAACAGTATCTTCGATACTAATTATGACAAGTAACTGTAACTTCGATACTAATTATGACAGGTAACTGTAACTTCGTTACTAATTATGACAAGTAACTGTAATTTCGTTACAAATTATGGCAGGTAATTGTAAATTGAGAAAAATTATGACAGGTAACAGTAACTTCGATCTAATTATGACAAGTAACAGTAACTTCGATACTAATTATGACAAGTAACTGTAACTTCGCTACTAATTATGACAGGTAACTGTAACTTCGTTACTAATTATGACACGTAACTGTAATTTGGATACAACTTTTGGCAGGTAACTGTAACTTCGATACTAAATATGACAGGTAACAGTAACTTCGATACTAATTTTGACAAGAAACTGTAACTTCGATACTAATTATGACAGGTAACTGTAAATTCGTTACTAATTATGACAAGTAACTGTAATTTCGATACAAATTATGGCAGGTAACTGTAACTTCGATACTAATTATGACAGGTAAAAGTAACTTCGATACTAATTATGACAAGTAACTATAACTTCGATACAAATTATGACAGGTAACTGTAATTTTGATAAAAATTTATGGTAGGTAACTGTAACTTCAATACTAATTATGACAGGTAACTGTAACTTCGTTACTAATTATGACAAGTAACTTTAATTTCGATACAAATTTTGGCAGGTAACTGTAACTTCGATACTAATTATGACAGGCATTAGTAACTTCGATACTAATTATGACAAGTAACTGTAATTTTGATACAAATTATGACAAGTAACTGTAACTTCGATACTAATTATGACAAGAAACTCTAACTTCGTTACTAATTATGACAAGTAACTGTAATTTTAATAAAAAATTATGGTAGGTAACTGTAACTTCAATACTAATTATGACAGGTAACAGTGACTTCGATACTAATTATGACAGGTAACTGCAGTTTCGTTACTAATTATGACAAGTTACTTTAATTTCGATACTAATTATGGCAGGTATCTTTAACTTCGTTACTAATTATGACAAGTCCCTGTAATTTCGACACAAATTATGGCATGTAACTGTAACATCCATACTAATTATGACAGGTTACTGTAACTTCGATACTAATTATGACAGGTAACTGTAACTTCGTTACTAATTATGACAAGTAACTGTAATTTCGATACAAATTATGGCAGGTAACTGTAACATCGATACTAATTATGACAGGTAACAGTAACTTCGATACTAATTATGACAAGTAACTATAACTTCGATACAAATTATGACAGGTAACTGTAACTTCAATACTATTTATGACAAGAAACTCTAACTACGTTACTAATTATGACAAGTAACTGTAATTTTTATAAAAAATTATGGTAGGTAACTGTAACTTCAATACTAATTATGACAGGTAACAGTAACTTCGATACTAATTATGACAGGTAATTGTAATTTCGATACTAAATATGACAAGTAACTGTAACTTCGATACTAATTATGACAGGTAACTGTAACTTCGTTACTAATAACGACAAGTAACTGTAATTTCGATACAAATTTTGGCAGGTAACTGTAACTTCGATACTAATTATGACAGGTATTAGTAACTTCGATACTAATTATGACAAGTAACTGTAATTTCGATACAAATTATGACAAGTAACTGTAACTTCGATACTAAATATGACAAGAAACTTCAACTTCGTTACTAATTGTGACAAGTAACTGTAATTTTGATAAAAAATTATGGTAGGTAACTGTAACTTCAATACTAATTATGACAGGTAACAGTAACTTCGATACTAATTATGACAGGTAAGTGTAATTTCGATACTAAATATGACAAGTAACTGTAACTTCGATACTTATTATGACAGGAAACTGTAACTTCATTTCAAATTATGACAAGAAACTGTAACTTCGTTACTAATTATGACAAGTAACTGTAATTTCGTTACAAATTATGGCAGGTAATTGTAATTTTGATACTAATTATGACAGGTAACAGTAACTTCGATCTAATTATGACAAGTAACAGTAACTTCGATACTAATTATGACAAGTAACTGTAACTTCGCTACTAATTATGACAGGTAACTGTAACTTCGTTACTAATTATGACAAGTCCCTGTAATTTCGATACAAATTATGGCAGGTAACTGTAACTTCGTTACTAATTATGACAAGTAACTGTAATTTCGATACAAATTATGACAGGTAACAGTAGCTTCGATACTAATTATGACTGGTAACTGTAACTTCGTAACTAATTATGACAAGTAACATTAATTTCGATACTAATTATGGCAGGTAACTGTAACTTCGTTACTAATTATGACAAGTAACTGTAATTTCGATAAAAATTATGACAGGTAACTGTAACTTCGTTACTAATTATGACAAGTAACTGTAATTTCGATAACAATTATGGCAGGTAACAGTAACTTCGATACTAATTATGGCAGGTAACTGTAACTTCGATACTAATTATGACAAGTAACTGTAACGTCGATACTAATTATGACAAGTAACTGTAATTTCGATACAAATTATGGCAGGTAACTGTAACTTCGATACTAATTATGACAGGTAACAGTAACTTCGATAATAATTATGGCAGGTAATTGTAACTTCGATACTAATTATGACAGGTAACAGTATCTTCGATACTAATTATGACAAGTAACTGTAACTTCGATACTAATTATGACAGGTAACTGTAACTTCGTTACTAATTATGACAAGTAACTGTAATTTCGTTACAAATTATGGCAGGTAATTGTAAATTGAGAAAAATTATGACAGGTAACAGTAACTTCGATCTAATTATGACAAGTAACAGTAACTTCGATACTAATTATGACAAGTAACTGTAACTTCGCTACTAATTATGACAGGTAACTGTAACTTCGTTACTAATTATGACACGTAACTGTAATTTGGATACAACTTTTGGCAGGTAACTGTAACTTCGATACTAAATATGACAGGTAACAGTAACTTCGATACTAATTTTGACAAGAAACTGTAACTTCGATACTAATTATGACAGGTAACTGTAAATTCGTTACTAATTATGACAAGTAACTGTAATTTCGATACAAATTATGGCAGGTAACTGTAACTTCGATACTAATTATGACAGGTAAAAGTAACTTCGATACTAATTATGACAAGTAACTATAACTTCGATACAAATTATGACAGGTAACTGTAATTTTGATAAAAATTTATGGTAGGTAACTGTAACTTCAATACTAATTATGACAGGTAACTGTAACTTCGTTACTAATTATGACAAGTAACTTTAATTTCGATACAAATTTTGGCAGGTAACTGTAACTTCGATACTAATTATGACAGGCATTAGTAACTTCGATACTAATTATGACAAGTAACTGTAATTTTGATACAAATTATGACAAGTAACTGTAACTTCGATACTAATTATGACAAGAAACTCTAACTTCGTTACTAATTATGACAAGTAACTGTAATTTTAATAAAAAATTATGGTAGGTAACTGTAACTTCAATACTAATTATGACAGGTAACAGTGACTTCGATACTAATTATGACAGGTAACTGCAGTTTCGTTACTAATTATGACAAGTTACTTTAATTTCGATACTAATTATGGCAGGTATCTTTAACTTCGTTACTAATTATGACAAGTCCCTGTAATTTCGACACAAATTATGGCATGTAACTGTAACATCCATACTAATTATGACAGGTTACTGTAACTTCGATACTAATTATGACAGGTAACTGTAACTTCGTTACTAATTATGACAAGTAACTGTAATTTCGATACAAATTATGGCAGGTAACTGTAACATCGATACTAATTATGACAGGTAACAGTAACTTCGATACTAATTATGACAAGTAACTATAACTTCGATACAAATTATGACAGGTAACTGTAACTTCAATACTATTTATGACAAGAAACTCTAACTACGTTACTAATTATGACAAGTAACTGTAATTTTTATAAAAAATTATGGTAGGTAACTGTAACTTCAATACTAATTATGACAGGTAACAGTAACTTCGATACTAATTATGACAGGTAATTGTAATTTCGATACTAAATATGACAAGTAACTGTAACTTCGATACTAATTATGACAGGTAACTGTAACTTCGTTACTAATTATGACAAGTAACTGTAATTTCGATACAAATTTTGGCAGGTAACTGTAACTTCGATACTAATTATGACAGGCATTAGTAACTTCGATACTAATTATGACAAGTAACTGTAATTTTGATACAAATTATGACAAGTAACTGTAACTTCGACACTAATTATGACAAGAAACTCTAACTTCGTTACAAATTATGACAAGTAACTGTAATTTTAATAAAAAATTATGGTAGGTAACTGTAACTTCAATACTAATTATGACAGGTAACTGTAACTACGTTACTAATTATGACAAGTAACTTTAATTTCGATACTAATAATGGCAGGTAACTGTAACTTCGTTACTAATTATGACAAGTCCCTGTAATATCGATACAAATTTTGGCAGGTAACTGCAACTTCGATACTAATTATGACAGGTATCAGTAACTTCGGTACTAATTATGACAGGAAAATGTAACTTCGTTACTAATTATGACAAGTAACTGTAATTTCGATACAAATTATGACAGGTAACTATAACTTCGTTACTACTTATGACAAGTAACTGTAATTTCGATACAAATTATGGCAGGTAACAGTACCTTCGATACTAATTATGACAGGTAACTGTAACTTCGATACTTATTATGACAAAGAACTGTAATTTCGATACAAATTATGGCAGGTAAATGTAACTTCGATACTAATTATGACAGGTAACAGTAACTTCGGTACTAATTTTGAGAAGTAACTATAACATCGATACAAATTATGACAGGTAACTGTAATTTTGAAAAAAAATTATGGTAGGTAACTCTAACTTCAATACTAATTATGACAGGTAACAGTAACTTCGATACTTATTATGACAGGTAACTGTAACTTCGTTACTAATTATGACAAGTAACTTTAATTTCGATACTAATTAAGGCAGGTAACTGTAACTTCGTTACTAATTATGTCAAGTCCCTGTAATTTCGATACAAATTATGGCAGGTAACTGTAACTTCGATACTAATTATGACAAGTAACTGTAACTTCAATACTAATTATGACAGGTAACGTTAACTTCGTTACTAATTACGACAAGTAACTGTAATTTCGATACAAATTATGGCAGGTAACTGTAACTTCGATACTAATTATGACAGGTAACAGTAACTTCGATACTAATTATAACAAGTAACTATAACTTCGATACAAATTATGACAGGTAACTGTAACTTCGATACTAATTATGACAAGAAACTCTAACTTCGTTACTAATTATGACAAGTAACTGTAATTTTGATAAAAAATTATGGTAGGTAACTGTAACTTCAATACTAATTATGACAGGTAACAGTAACTTCGATACTAATTATGACAGGTAAGTGTAATTTCGATACTAAATATGACAAGTAACTGTAACTTCGATACTAATTATGACGGGCAACTGTAACTTCGTTACTAATTATGACAAGTAACTGTAATTTCGATACAAATTTTGGCAGGTAACTGTAACTTCGATACTAATTATGACAGGTATTAGTAACTTCGATACTAATTATGACAAGTAACTGTAATTTCGATACAAATTATGACAAGTAACTGTAACTTCGATACTAAATATGACAAGAAACTCTAACTTCGTTACTAATTGTGACAAGTAACTGTAATTTTGATAAAAAATTATGGTAGGTAACTGTAACTTCAATACTAATTATGACAGGTAACAGTAACTTCGATACTAATTATGACAGGTAAGTGTATTTTCGATACTAAATATGACAAGTAACTGTAACTTCGATACTTATTATGACAGGAAACTGTAACTTCATTTCAAATTATGACAAGAAACTGTAACTTCGATACTAATTATGACAAGTAACTGTAATTTCGTTACAAATTATGGCAGGTAATTGTAATTTTGATACTAATTATGACAGGTAACAGTAACTTCGATCTAATTATGACAAGTAACAGTAACTTCGATACTAATTATGACAAGTAACTGTAACTTCGCTACTAATTATGACAGGTAACTGTAACTTCGTTACTAATTATGACAAGTCCCTGTAATTTCGATACAAATTATGGCAGGTAACTGTAACTTCGTTACTAATTATGACAAGTAACTGTAATTTCGATACAAATTATGACAGGTAACAGTAGCTTCGATACTAATTATGACTGGTAACTGTAACTTCGTAACTAATTATGACAAGTAACATTAATTTCGATACTAATTATGGCAGGTAACTGTAACTTCGTTACTAATTATGACAAGTAACTGTAATTTCGATAAAAATTATGACAGGTAACTGTAACTTCGTTACTAATTATGACAAGTAACTGTAATTTCGATAACAATTATGGCAGGTAACAGTAACTTCGATACTAATTATGGCAGGTAACTGTAACTTCGATACTAATTATGACAAGTAACTGTAACGTCGATACTAATTATGACAAGTAACTGTAATTTCGATACAAATTATGGCAGGTAACTGTAACTTCGATAGTAATTATGACAGGTAACAGTAACTTCGATAATAATTATGGCAGGTAATTGTAACTTCGATACTAATTATGACAGGTAACAGTATCTTCTATACTAATTATGACAAGTAACTGTAACTTCGATACTAATTATGACAGGTAACTGTAACTTCGTTACTAATTATGACAAGTAACTGTAATTTCGTTACAAATTATGGCAGGTAATTGTAAATTGAGAAAAATTATGACAGGTAACAGTAACTTCGATCTAATTATGACAAGTAACAGTAACTTCGATACTAATTATGACAAGTAACTGTAACTTCGCTACTAATTATGACAGGTAACTGTAACTTCGTTACTAATTATGACACGTAACTGTAATTTGGATACAACTTTTGGCAGGTAACTGTAACTTCGATACTAAATATGACAGGTAACAGTAACTTCGATACTAATTTTGACTAGAAACTGTAACTTCGATACTCATTATGACAGGTAACTGTAAATTCGTTACTAATTATGAAAAGTAACTGTAATTTCGATACAAATTATGGCAGGTAACTGTAACTTCGATACTAATTATGACAGGTAAAAGTAACTTCGATACTAATTATGACAAGTAACTATAACTTCGATACAAATTATGACAGGTAACTGTAATTTTGATAAAAATTTATGGTAGGTAACTGTAACTTCAATACTAATTATGACAGGTAACTGTAACTTCGTTACTAATTATGACAAGTAACTTTAATTTCGATACTTATAATGGCAGGTAACTGTAACTTCGTTACTATTTATGACAAGTCCCTGTAATTTCGATACAAATTTTGGCAGGTAACTGCAACTTAGATACTAATTATGACAGGTATCAGTAACTTCGGTACTAATTATGACAGGAAAATGTAACTTCGTTACTAATTATGACAGGTAACTGTAATTTCAATACAAATTATGACAGGTAACTGTAACTTCGTTACTAATTATGACAACTAACTGTAATTTCGATACAAATTATGGCAGGTAACAATACCTTCGATACTAATTATGACAGGTAACTGTAACTTCGATACTAATTATGACAAGGAACTGTAATTTCGATACAAATTATGGCAGGTAAATGTAACTTCGATACTAATTATGACAGGTAACAGTAACTTCGGTACTAATTTTGACAAGTAACTATAACTTCGATACAAATTATGACAGGTAACTGTAATTTTGAAAAAAAATTATGGTAGGTAACTGTAAATTAAATACTAATTATGACAGGTAACAGTAACTTCGATACTAATTATGACAGGTAAGTGTAATTTCGATACTAAATATGACAAGTAACTGTAACTTCGATATTAATTATGACAGGTAACTGTAACTTCGTTACTAATTATGACAAGTAACTGTAATTTCGATACAAATTTTGGCAGGTAACTGTAACTTCGATACTAATTATGACAGGTATTAGTAACGTCGGTACTAATTATGACAAGTAACTGTAATTTCGATACAAATTATGACAAGTAACTGTAACTTCGATACTAATTATGACAAGAAACTCTAACTTCGTACTAATTATGACAAGTAACTGTAATTTTGATAAAAAATTATGATAGGTAACTGTAACTTCAATACTAATTATGACAGGTAACAGTAACTTCGATACTTATTATGAGAGGTAACTGTAACTTCGTTACTAATTATGACAAGTCCCTGTAATTTCGATACAAATTATGGCAGGTAACTGTAACTTCGATACTAATTATGACAAGTAACTGTAACTTCGATACTAATTAAGACAGGTAACAGTAACTTCGATACTAATTATGACAAGTAACTATAACTTCGATACAAATTATGGCAGGTAACTGTAATTTTGATAAAAAATTATGGTAGGTAACTGTAACTTCAATACTCATTATGACAGGTAACTGTAACTTCGTTACTAATTATGACAAGTAACTGTAATTTCGATACAAATTATGACAGGTAACTGTAACTTCGTTACTTATTATGACAAGTAACTGTAATTTCGATACAAATTATGGCAGGTAACAGTACCTTCGATACTAATTATGACAGGTAACTGTAACTTCGATACTAATTATGACATGGAACTGTAATTTCGATACAAATTATGGCAGGTAAATGTAACTTCGATACTAATTATGACAGGTAACAGTAACTTCGGTACTAATTTTGACAAGTAACTATAACTTCGATACAAATTATGACAGGTAACTGTAATTCTAAAAAAAAAATATGGTAGGTAACTCTATCTTCAATACTAATTATGACAGGTAACAGTAACTTCGATACTTATTATGACAGGTAACTATAACTTCGTTACTAATTATGACAAGTAACTTTAATTTCGATACTAATTATGGCAGGTAACTGTAACTTCGTTACTAATTATGACAAGTCCCTGTAATTTCGATACAAATTATGGCAGGTAACTGTAACATCGATACTAATTATGACAATTAACTGTAACGTCGATACTATTTATGACAAGTAACTGTAATTTCGTTACAAATTATGGCAGGTAACTGTAACTTCGATACTAATAATGACAGGTAACAATATCTTCGATACTAATTATGACAAGTAACTGTAACTTCGATACTAATTATGACAGGTAACTGAAACTTCGTTACTAATTATGACAAGTAACTGTAATTTCGTTACAAATTATGGCAGGTAATTGTAATTTCGATACTAATTATGACAGGTAACAGTAACTTCGAACTAATTATGACAAGTAACAGTAACTTCGATACTAATTATGACAAGTAACTGTAACTTCGCTACTAATTATGACAGGTAACTGTAACTTCGTTACTAATTATGACAAGTAACTGTAATTTCGATACAAATTTTGGCAGGTAACTGTAACTTCGATACTAAATATGACAGGTAACAGTAACTTCGATACTAATTTTGACAAGAAACTGTAACTTCGATACTAATTATGACAGGTAACTGTAACTTCGTTACTAATTATGACATGTAACTGTAATTTCGATACAAATTATGGCAGGTAACTGTAACTTCGATACTAAATATGACAGGTAACAGTAACTTCGATACTAATTATGACAAGTAACTATAACTTCGATACAAATTATGACAGGTAACTGTAATTTTGATAAAAAATTATGGTAGGTAACTGTAACTTCAATACTAATTATGACAGGTAACTGTAACTTCGTTACTAATTATGACAAGTAACTTTAATTTCGATACTAATAATGGCAGGTAACTGTAACTTCGTTACTAATTATGACAAGTCCCTGTAATTTCGATACAAATTTTGGCAGGTAACTGCAACTTCGATACTAATTATGACAGGTATCAGTAACTTCGGTACTAATTATGACAGGAAAATGTAACTTCGTTACTAATTATGACAAGTAACTGTAATTTCGATACAAATTATGACAGGTAACTGTAACTTCGTTACTAATTATGACAAGTAACTGTAATTTCGATACAAATTACGGCAGGTAACAGTACCTTCGATACTAATTATGACAGGTAACTGTGACTTCGATACTAATTATGACAAAGAACTGTAATTTCGATACAAATTATGGCAGGTAAATGTAACTTCGATACTAATTATGACAGGTAACAGTAACTTCGGTACTAATTTTGACAAGTAACTATAACATCGATACAAATTATGACAGGTAACTGTAATTTTGAAAAAAAATTATGGTAGGTAACTCTAACTTCAATACTAATTATGACAGGTAACAGTAACTTCGATACTTATTATGACAGGTAACTGTAACTTCGTTACTAATTATGACAAGTAACTTTAATTTCGATACTAATTAAGGCAGGTAACTGTAACTTCGTTACTAATTATGACAAGTCCCTGTAATTTCGATACAAATTATGGCAGGTAACTGTAACTTCGATACTAATTATGACAAGTAACTGTAACTTCAATACTAATTATGACAGGTAACTGTAACTTCGTTACTAATTACGACAAGTAACTGTAATTTCGATACAAATTTTGGAAGGTAACTGTAACTTCGATACTAATTATGACAGGTAACAGTAACTTCGATACTAATTATGACAAGTAACTGTAACTTCGATACTAATTATGACAGGTAACTGTAACTTCGTTACTAATTATGACAAGTAACTGTAATTTCGATACAAATTATGGCAGGTAACTGTAACTTCGATACTAATTATGTCAGGTAACAGTAACTTCGATACTAATTATGACAAGTAACTATAACTTCGATACAAATTATGACAGGTAACTGTAACTTCGATACTAATTATGACAAGAAACTCTAACTTCGTTACTAATTATGACAAGTAACAGTAATTTTGATAAAAAATTATGGTAGGTAACTGTAACTTCAATACTAATTATGACAGGTAACAGTAGCTTCGATACTAATTATGTATGGTAACTGTAACTTCGTAACTTATTATGACAAGTAACATTAATTTCGATACTAATTATGGCAGGTGACTGTAACTTCGTTACTAATTATGTCAAGTCCCTGTAATTTCGATACAAATTATGGCAGGTAACTGTAACATCGATACTAATTGTGTCAGGTAACAGTAACTTCGATACTAATTATGACAGGAAAGTGTACCTTCGTTACTAATTATGACAAGTAACTGTAATTTCGATAAAAATTATGACTGGTAACTGTAACTTCGTTACTAATTATGACAAGTAACTGTAATTTCGATAAACATTATGGCAGGTAACAGTACCTTCGATACTAATTATGACAGGTAACTGTTCCTTCGATACTAATTATGACAAGGAACAGTAATTTCGATACAAATTATGGCAGGTAACTGTAACTTTGATACTAATTATGACAGGTAACAGTAACGTCGATAATAATTATGACAAGTAACTGTAACTTCGTTACTAATTATGACAAGTAACTCTAATTTCAATAAAAAATTATGGCAGGTAACAGTTACTTCGATACTAATTAATACAAGTAACAGTAACTTCGATACTAATTATGACAGGTAACTGTAACTTCGAAACTAATTATTAAAAGTAACTGTAACTTCGATACTTATTATGACAGGAAACTGTAACTTCATTTCAAATTATGACAAGAAACTGTAACTTCGATACTAATTATGACAAGTAACTGTAATTTCGTTACAAATTATGGCAGGTAATTGTAATTTTGATACTACTTATGACAGGTAACAGTAACTTCGATCTAATTATGACAAGTAACAGTAACTTCGATACTAATTATGACAAGTAACTGTAACTTCGCTACTAATTATGACAGGTAACTGTAACTTCGTTACTAATTATGACAAGTCCCTGTAATTTCGATACAAACTATGGCAGGTAACTGTAACTTCGTTACTAATTATGACAAGTAACTGTAATTTCGATAAAAATTATGACAGGTAACAGTAGCTTCGATACTAATTATGACTGGTAACTGTAACTTCGTAACTAATTATGACAAGTAACATTAATTTCGATACTAATTATGGCAGGTAACTGTAACTTCGTTATTAATTATGACAAGTAACTGTAATTTCGATAAAAATTATGACAGGTAACTGTAACTTCGTTACTAATTATGACAAGTAACTGTAATTTCGATAAAAATTATGGCAGGTAACAGTAACTTCGATACTAATTATGGCAGGTAACTGTAACATCGATACTAATTATGACAAGTAACTGTAACGTCGATACTAATTATGACAAGTAACTGTAATTTCGATACAAATTATGGCAGGCAACTGTAACTTCGATACTAATTATGACAGGTAACAGTAACTTCGATAATAATTAAGGCAGGTAACTGTAACTTCGGTACTAATTATAACAGGTAACAGTATCTTCGATACTAATTATGACAAGTAAATGTAACTTCGATACTAATTATGACAGGTAACTGTAACTTCGTTACTAATTATGACAAGTAACTGTAATTTCGTTACAAATTATGGCAGGTAATTGTAATTTTGATACTAATTATGACAGGTAACAGTAACTTCGATCTAATTATGACAAGTAACAGTAACTTCGATACTAATTATGACAAGTAACTGTAACTTCGCTACTAATTATGACAGGTAACTGTAACTTCGTTACTAATTATGACACGTAACTGTAATTTGGATACAACTTTTGGCAGGTAACTGTAACTTCGATACTAAATATGACAGGTAACAGTAACTTCGATACTAATTTTGACAAGAAACTGTAACTTCGATACTAATTATGACAGGTAACTGTAAATTCGTTACTAATTATGACAAGTAACTGTAATTTCGATACAAATTAAGGCAGGTAACTGTAACATCGATACTAATTATGACAGGTAACAGTAACTTCGATACTAATTATGACAAGTAACTATAATTTCGATACAAATTATGACAGGTAACAGTAACTTCGATTCTAATTATGACAAGTAACTATAACTTCGATACAAATTATGACAGGTAACTGTAATTTTGATAAAAATTTATGGTAGGTAACTGTAACTTCAATACTAATTATGACAGGTAACTGTAACTTCGTTACTAATTATGACAAGTCCCTGTAATTTCGATACAAATTTTGGCAGGTAACTGCAACTTCGATACTAATTATGACAGGTATCAGTAACTTCGGTACTAATTATGACAGGAAAATGTAACTTCGTTACTAATTATGACAAGTAACTGTAATTTCAATACAAATTATGACAGGTAACTGTAACTTCGTTACTAATTAAGACAACTAACTGTAATTTCGATACAAATTATGGCAGGTAACAATACCTTCGATACTAATTATGACAGGTAACTGTAACTTCGATACTAATTATGACAAGGAACTGTAATTTCGATACAAATTATGGCAGGTAAATGTAACTTCGATACTAATTATGACAGGTAACAGTAACTTCGGTACTAATTTTGACAAGTAACTATAACTTCGATACAAATTATGACAGGTAACTGTAATTTTGAAAAAAAATTATGGTAGGTAACTGTAACTTCAATACTAATTATGACAGGTAACAGTAACTTCGATACTAATTATGACAGGTAAGTGTAATTTCGATACTAAATATGACAAGTAACTGTAACTTCGATATTAATTATGACAGGTAACTGTAACTTCGTTACTAATTATGACAAGTAACTGTAATTTCGATACAAATTTTGGCAGGTAACTGTAACTTCGATACTAATTATGACAGGTATTAGTAACGTCGGTACTAATTATGATAAGTAACTGTAATTTCGATACAAATTATGACAAGTAACTGTAACTTCGATACTAATTATGACAAGAAACTCTAACTTCGTTACTAATTATGACAAGTAACTGTAATTTTGATAAAAAATTATGATAGGTAACTGTAACTTCAATACTAATTATGACAGGTAACAGTAACTTCGATACTTATTATGAGAGGTAACTGTAACTTCGTTACTAATTATGACAAGTAACTGTAATTTCGATACTTATTTTGGCAGGTAACTGTAACTTCGTTACTAATTATGACAAGTCCCTGTAATTTCGATACAAATTATGGCAGGTAACTGTAACTTCGATACTATTTATGACAAGTAACTGTAACTTCGATACTAATTAAGACAGGTAACAGTAACTTCGATACTAATTATGACAAGTAACTATAACTTCGATACAAATTATTGCAGGTAACTGTAATTTTGATAAAAAATTATGGTAGGTAACTGTAACTTCAATACTCATTATGACAGGTAACTGTAACTTCTTTACTTATTATGACAAGTAACTGTAATTTCGATACAAATTATGACAGGTAACTGTAACTTCGTTACTTATTATGACAAGTAACTGTAATTTCGATACAAATTATGGCAGGTAACAGTACCTTCGATACTAATTATGACAGGTAACTGTAACTTCGGTACTAATTATGACATGGAACTGTAATTTCGATACAAATTATGGCAGGTAAATGTAACTTCGATACTAATTATGACAGGTAACAGTAACTTTGGTACTAATTTTGACAAGTAACTTTAATTTCGATACTAATTATGGCAGGTAACTGTAACTTCGTTACTAATTATGACAAGTCCCTGTAATTTCGATACAAATTATGGCAGGTAACTGTAACATCGATACAAATTATGACAATTAACTGTAACGTCGATACTAATTATGACAAGTAACTGTAATTTCGATACAAATTATGGCAGGTAACTGTAACTTCGATACTAATTATGACAGGTAACAGTAACTTCGATAATAATTATGGCAGGTAACTGTAACTTCGATACTTATAATGACAGGTAACAGTATCTTCGATACTAATTATGACAAGTAACTGTAACTTCGATACTAATTATGACAGGTAACTGAAACTTCGTTACTAATTATGACAAGTAACTGTAATTTCGTTACAAATTATGGCAGGTAATTGTAATTTCGATACTAATTATGACAGGTAACAGTAACTTCGAACTAATTATGACAAGTAACAGTAACTTCGATACTAATTATGACAAGTAACTGTAACTTCGCTACTAATTATGACAGGTAACTGTAACTTCGTTACTAATTATGACAAGTAACTGTAATTTCGATACAAATTTTGGCAGGTAACTGTAACTTCGATACTAAATATGACAGGTAACAGTAACTTCGATACTAACTTTGACAAGAAACTGTAACTTCGATACTAATTATGACAGGTAACTGTAACTTCGTTACTAATTATGACATGTAACTGTAATTTCGATACAAATTATGGCAGGTAACTGTAACTTCGATACTAATTATGACAGGTAACAGTAACTTCGCTACTAATTATGACAAGTAACTATAACTTCGATACAAATTATGACAGGTAACTGTAATTTTGATAAAAAATTATGGTAGGTAACTGTAACTTCAATACTAATTATGACAGGTAACTGTAACTTCGTTACTAATTATGACAAGTAACTTTAATTTCGATACTAATAATGGCAGGTAACTGTAACTTCGTTACTAATTATGACAAGTCCCTGTAATTTCGATACAAATTTTGGCAGGTAACTGCAACTTCGATACTAATTATGACAGGTATCAGTAACTTCGGTACTAATTATGACAGGAAAATGTAACTTCGTTACTAATTATGACAAGTAACTGTAATTTCGATACAAATTATGACAGGTAACTGTAACTTCGTTACTAATTATGACAAGTAACTGTAATTTCGATACAAATTATGGCAGGTAACAGTACCTTCGATACTAATTATGACAGGTAACTGTAACTTCGATACTAATTATGACAAAGAACTGTAATTTCGATACAAATTATGGCAGGTAAATGTAACTTCGATACTAATTATGACAGGTAACAGTTACTTCGGTACTAATTTTGACAAGTAACTATAACATCGATACAAATTATGACAGGTAACTGTAATTTTGAAAAAAAATTATGGTAGGTAACTCTAACTTCAATACTAATTATGACAGGTAACAGTAACTTCGATACTTATTATGACAGGTAACTGTAACTTCGTTACTAATTATGACAAGTAACTTTAATTTCGATACTAATTAAGGCAGGTAACTGTAACTTCGTTACTAATTATGACAAGTCCCTGTAATTTCGATACAAATTATGGCAGGTAACTGTAACTTCGATACTAATTATGACAAGTAACTGTAACTTCAATACTAATTATGACAGGTAACTGTATCTTCGTTACTAATTACGACAAGTAACTGTAATTTCGATACAAATTTTGGAAGGTAACTGTAACTTCGATACTAATTATGACAGGTAACAGTAACTTCGATACTAATTATGACAAGTAACTGTAACTTCGATACTAATTATGACAGGTAACTGTAACTTCGTTACTAATTATGACAAGTAACTGTAATTTCGATACAAATTATGGCAGGTAACTGTAACTTCGATACTAATTATGACAGGTAACAGTAATTTCGATACTAATTATAACAAGTAACTATAACTTCGATACAAATTATGACAGGTAACTGTAACTTCGATACTAATTATGACAAGAAACTCTAACTTCGTTACTAATTATGACAAGTTACTGTAATTTTGATAAAAAATTATTGTAGGTAACTGTAACTTCAATACTAATTATGACAGTTAACAGTAACTTCGATACTAATTATGACAGGTAAGTGTAATTTCGATACTAAGTATGACAAGTAACTGTAACTTCGATACTAATTATGACGGGTAACTGTAACTTCGTTACTAATTATGACAAGTAACTGTAATTTCGATACAAATTTTGGCAGGTAACTGTAACTTCGATACTATTTATGACAGGTATTAGTAACTTCGATACTCATTATGACAAGTAACTGTAATTTCGATACAAATTATGACAAGTAACTGTAACTTCAATACTAAATATGACAAGAAACTCTAACTTCGTTACTAATTGTGACAAGTAACTGTAATTTTGATAAAAAATTATGGTAGGTAACTTTAACTTCAATACTAATTATGACAGGTAACAGTAACTTCGATACTTATTATGACAGGTAACTGTAACTTCGTTACTAATTATGACAAATAACTGTAATTTCGATACTAATTTTGGCAGGTAACTGTAACTTCGTTACTAATTATGACAAGTCCCTGTAATTTCGATACAAATTATGGCAGGTAACTGTAACTTCGTTACTAATTATGACAAGTAACTGTAACTTCGATACTAATTATGACAGGTAACAGTAACTTCGATACTAATTATGACAAGTAACTATAACTTCGATACAAATTATGGCAGGTAACTGTAATTTTGATAAAAAAATATGGTAGGTAACTGTAACTTCAATACTAATTATGACAGGTAACTGTAACTTCGTTACTAATTATGACAAGTAACTTTAATTTCGATACTAATAATGGCAGGTATCTGTAACTTCGTAACTAATTATGACAAGTCCCTGTAATTTCGATACAAATTATGGCAGGTAACTGCAACTTCGATAATAATTATGACAGGTAACAATAACTTCGGTACTAATTATGACAGGAAACTGTAACATCGTTACTTATTATGACAAGTAACTGTAATTTCGATACAAATTATGACAGGTAACTGTAACTTCGTTACTAATTATGACAAGTAACTGTAATTTCGATACAAATTATGGCAGGTAACAGTACCTTCGATACTAATTATGACAGGTAACTTTAACTTTGATACTTATTATGACATGGAACTGTAATTTCGATACAAATTATGGCAGGTAAATGTAACTTCGATACTAATTATGACAGGTAACAGTAACTTCGGTACTAATTTTGACAAGTAACTATAACTTCGATACAAATTATTACAGGTAACTGTAATTCTGAAAAAATTATGGTAGGTAACTCTAACTTCGATACTAATTATGACAGGTAACAGTAACTTCGATACTTATTATGACAGGTAACTGTAACTTCGTTACTAATTATGACAAGCAACTTTAATTTCGATACTAATTATGGCAGGTAACTGTAACTTCGTTACTAATTATGACAAGTCCCTCTAATTTCGATACAAATTATGGCAGGTAACTGTAACTTCGATACTAATTATGACAAGTAACTGTACCTTCAATACTAATTATCACAGGTAACTGTAACTTCGTTACTAATTATGACAAGTAACTGTAATTTCGATACAAATTTTGGCAGGTAACTGTAACTTCGATACTAATTATGACAGGTAACAGTAACTTCGATACTAATTATGAAAAGTAAATGTAACTTCGATACTAAATATGACAGGTAACTGTAACTTCGTTACTAATTATGACAAGTAACTGTAATTTCGATACAAATTATGGCAGGTAACTGTAACTTCGATACTAATTATGACAGGTAACAGTAACTTCGATACCAATTATGACAAGTAACTATAACTTCGATACAAATTATGACAGGTAACTGTAACTTCGATACTAATTATGACAAGAAACTCTAACTTCGTTACTAATTATGACAAGTACCTGTAATTTTGATAAAAAATTATGGTAGGTAACAGTTACTTCAATACTAATTATGACAGGTAACAGTAACTTCGATACCAATTATGACAGGTAACTGCAACTTCGTTGCTAATTATGACATGTAACTTTAATTTCGATACTAATTATGGCAGGTAACTTTAACTTCGTTACTAATTATGACAAGTCCCTGTAATTTCGAAACAAATTATGGCATGTAACTGTAACTTCCATACTAATTATGACAGGTAACTGTAACTTCGATACTAATTATGACAGGTAACTGTAACTTCGTTACTAATTATGACAAGTAACTGTAATTTCGATAAAAATTATGGCAGGTAATTAACTTCGATACTAATTATGACAGGTAACAGTAACTTCGATACTAATTATGACAAGTAACTATAACTTCGATACAAATTATGACAGGTAACTGTAACTTCGATACTAATTATGACAGGTAACTGTAATTCTGAAAAAAAATTATGGTAGGTTACTCTAACTTCAATACTAATTATGACAGGTAACAGTAACTTCGATACTTATTATGACAGGTAACTGTAACATCGTTACTAATTATGACAAGAAACTCTAACTTCGTTACTAATAAGGACAAGTACCTGTAATTTTGATAAAAATTATGGTATGTAACTGTAACTTCAATACTAATTATGACAGGTAACAGTAAAACAGTAACTTCGATACTAATTATGACAGGCAACTGTAACATCGTTACTAATTATGACAAGTAATTTTAATTTCGATACTAATTATGGCAGGTAACTTTAACTTCGTTACTAATTATGACAAGTCCCTGTAATTTCGACACAAATTATGGCATGTAACTGTAACTTCCATTCTAATTATGACAGGTAACAGTAATTTCGATACTAATTATGACAGGAAAGTGTAACTTCGTCACTAATTATGACAAGTAATTGTAATTTCGATACAAATTATGACAGGTAACTGTAGCTTCGTTACTAATTATGACAAGTAACAGTACCTTCGATACTAATTATGACAGGTAAATGTACATTCGATACTAATTATGACAAGGAACTGTAATTTCGATACAAATTATGGCAGGTAACTGTAACATCGTTACTAATTATGACAAGTTACTGTAATTTCGATACAAATTTTGGCAGGTAACTGTAACTTCGATACTAATTATGACAGGTAACAGTAACTGCGATACTAATTACGACAAGTAACTGTAACTTCGATACTAATTATAACAGGTAACAGTAACTTCGTTACTAATTATGACAAGTAAATGTAATTTCGATACAAATTATAGCAGGTAACTGTAACACCGATACTAATTATGACAGGTAACAGTAACTTCGATACTAATTATGACAAGTAACTATATCATCGATACAAATTATGTCAGGTAATTGTAAATTCGATACTAATTATGACAAGAAACTCTAACTTCGTTACTAATTATGACAAGTAACTGTAATTTTGATAAAAAATTATGGTAGGTAACTGTAACTTCAATAATAATTATGACAGGTAACAGAAACATCGATACAAATTATGACAGGTAAGTGCAATTTCGATACTTAATATGACAAGTAACTGTAACTTCGATACTAATTATGACAGGTAACTGTAACTTCGTTACTATTTATGACAAGTAACTCTAATTTCGACACAAATTTTGGCAGGTAACTGTAACTTCGATACTAATTATGACAGGTAACAGTAACTGCGATACTAATTACGACAAGTAACTGTAACTTCGATACAAATTATGACAGGTAACTGTAACTTCGATACTAATTATGACACGAAACTCTAACTTCGTTACTAATTATGACAAGTAACTGTAATTTTGATAAAAAATTATGGTAGGTAACTGTAACTTCAATACTAGTTATGACAGGTAACAGTAACTTCGATACTTATTATGACAGGTAACTGTAACTTCGTTACTAATTATGACAAGTAACTGTAATTTCGATACTAATTTTGGCAGGTAACTGTAACTTCGTTACTAATTATGACAAGTCCCTGTAATTTCGATACAAATTATGGCAGGTAACTGTAACTTCGATACTAATTATGACAAGAAACTGTAACTTCGATACTAATTATGACAGGTAACTGTAACGTCGTTACTAATTATGACAAGTAACTGTAATTTCGATACAAATTTTGGCAGGTAACTGTAACATCGATGCTTATTATGACAGGTAGCAGTAACTTCGATGCTAATTATGACAAGTAACTGTAACTTCGATACTAATTATGACAGGTAACTGTAACTTCGTTACTAATTATGACAAGTAACTTTAATTTCGATACTAATAATGGCAGGTAACTGTAACTTCGTAACTAATTATGACAAGTCCCTGTAATTTCGATACAAATTATGGCAGGTAACTGCAACTTCGATACTAATTATGACAGGTAACAATAACTTCGGTACTAATTATGACAGGAAACTGTAACTTCGTTACTAATTATGACAAGTAACTGTAATTTCGATACAAATTATGACAGGTAACTGTAACTTCGTTACTAATTATGACAAGTAACTGTAATTTCGATACAAATTATGGCAGGTAACAGTACCTTCCATACTAATTATGACAGGTAACTGTAACTTCGATACTAATTATGACATGGAACTGTAATTTCGATACAAATTATGGCAGGTAAATGTAACTTCGATACTAATTATGACAGGTAACAGTAACTTCGGTACTAATTTTGACAAGTAACAATAACTTCGATACAAATTATTACAGGTAACTGTAATTCTGAAAAAAATTATGGTAGGTAACTCTAACTTCAATACTAGTTATGACAGGTAACAGTAACTTCGATACTTATTATGACAGGTAACTGTAACTTCGTTACTAATTATGACAAGTAACTTTAATTTCGATACTAATTATGGCAGGTAACTGTAACTTCGTTACTAATTATGACAAGTCCCTGTAATTTCGATACAAATTATGGCAGGTAACTGTAACATCGATACTAATTATGACAAGTAACTGTAACTTCAATACTAATTATCACAGGTAACTGTAACTTCGTTACTAATTATGACAAGTAACTGTAATTTCGATACAAATTTTGGCAGGTAACTGTAACTTCGATACTAATTATGACAGGTAACAGTAACTTCGATACTGATTATGACAAGTAACTGTAACTTCGATACTAATTATGACAGGTAACTGTAACTTCGTTACTAATTATGACAAGTAACTGTCATTTCGATACAAATTATGGCAGGTAACTGTAACTTCGATACTATTTATGACAGGTAACAGTAACTTCGATACTAATTATGACAAGTAACTATAACTTCGATACAAATTATGACAGGTAACTGTAACTTTGATACTAATTATGACAAGAAACTCTAACTTCATTACTAATTATGACAAGTACCTGTAATTTTGATAAAAAATTATGGTAGGTAACTGTAACTTCAATACTAATTATGACAGGTAACAGTGACTTCGATACTAATTATGACAGGTAACTGCAGTTTCGTTACTAATTATGACAAGTTACTTTAATTTCGATACTAATTATGGCAGGTATCTTTAACTTCGTTACTAATTATGATAAGTCCCTGTAATTTCGACACAAATGATGGCATGTAACTGTAACATCCATACTAATTATGACAGGTTACTGTAACTTCGATACTAATTATGACAGGTAACTGTAACTTCGTTACTAATTATGACAAGTAACTGTAATTTCGATACAAATTATGGCAGGTAACTGTAACTTCGATACTAATTATGACAGGTAACAGTAACTTCGATACTAATTATGACAAGTAACTATAACTTCGATACAAATTATGACAGATAACTGTAACTTCAATACTATTTATGACAAGAAACTCTAACTACGTTACTAATTATGACAAGTAACTGTAATTTTGATAAAAAATTATGGTAGGTAACTGTAACTTCAATACTAATTATGACAGGTAACAGTAACTTCGATACTAATTATGACAGGTAATTGTAATTTCGATACTAAATATGACAAGTAACTGTAACTTCGATACTAATTATGACAGGTAACTGTAACTTCGTTACTAATTATGACAAGTAACTGTAATTTCGATACAAATTTTGGCAGGTAACTGTAACTTCGATACTAATTATGACAGGCATTAGTAACTTCGATACTAATTATGACAAGTAACTGTAATTTTGATACAAATTATGACAAGTAACTGTAACTTCGATACTAATTATGACAAGAAACTCTAACTTCGTTACTAATTATGACAAGTAACTGTAATTTTAATAAAAAATTATGGTAGGTAACTGTAACTTCAATACTAATTATGACAGGTAACTGTAACTACGTTACTAATTATGACAAGTAACTTTAATTTCGATACTAATAATGGCAGGTAACTGTAACTTCGTTACTAATTATGACAAGTCCCTGTAATTTCGATACAAATTTTGGCAGGTAACTGCAACTTCGATACTAATTATGACAGGTATCAGTAACTTCGGTACTAATTATGACAGGAAAATGTAACTTCGTTACTAATTATGACAAGTAACTGTAATTTCGATACAAATTATGACAGGTAACTATAACTTCGTTACTAATTATGACAAGTAACTGTAATTTCGATACAAATTATGGCAGGTAACAGTACCTTCGATACTAATTATGACAGGTAACTGTAACTTCGATACTTATTATGACAAAGAACTGTAATTTCGATACAAATTATGGCAGGTAAATGTAACTTCGATACTAATTATGACAGGTAACAGTAACTTCGGTACTAATTTTGAGAAGTAACTATAACATCGATACAAATTATGACAGGTAACTGTAATTTCGAAAAAAAATTATGGTAGGTAACTCTAACTTCAATACTAATTATGACAGGTAACAGTAACTTCGATACTTATTATGACAGGTAACTGTAACTTCGTTACTGATTATGACAAGTAACTTTAATTTCGATACTAATTAAGGCAGGTAACTGTAACTTCGTTACTAATTATGTCAAGTCCCTGTAATTTCGATACAAATTATGGCAGGTAACTGTAACTTCGATACTAATTATGACAAGTAACTGTAACTTCAATACTAATTATGACAGGTAACGTTAACTTCGTTACTAATTACGACAAGTAACTGTAATTTCGATACAAATTTTGGAAGGTAACTGTAACTTCGATACTAATTATGACAGGTAACAGTAACTTCGATACTAATTATGATAAGTAACTGTAACTTCGATACTAATTATGACAGGTAACTGTAACTTCGTTACTAATTATGACAAGTAACTGTAATTTCGATACAAATTATGGCAGGTAACTGTAACTTCGATACTAATTATGACAGGTAACAGTAACTTCGATACTAATTATAACAAGTAACTATAACTTCGATACAAATTATGACAGGTAACTGTAACTTCGATACTAATTATGACAAGAAACTCTAACTTCGTTACTAATTATGACAAGTAACTGTAATTTTGATAAAAAATTATGGTAGGTAACTGTAACTTCAATACTAATTATGACAGGTAACAGTAACTTCGATACTAATTATGACAGGTAAGTGTAATTTCGATACTAAATATGACAAGTAACTGTAACTTCGATACTAATTATGACGGGCAACTGTAACTTCGTTACTAATTATGACAAGTAACTGTAATTTCGATACAAATTTTGGCAGGTAACTGTAACTTCGATACTAATTATGACAGGTATTAGTAACTTCGATACTAATTATGACAAGTAACTGTAATTTCGATACAAATTATGACAAGTAACTGTAACTTCGATACTAAATATGACAAGAAACTCTAACTTCGTTACTAATTGTGACAAGTAACTGTAATTTTGATAAAAAATTATGGTAGGTAACTGTAACTTCAATACTAATTATGACAGGTAACAGTAACTTCGATACTAATTATGACAGGTAAGTGTAATTTCGATACTAAATATGACAAGTAACTGTAACTTCGATACTTATTATGACAGGAAACTGTAACTTCATTTCAAATTATGACAAGAAACTGTAACTTCGATACTAATTATGACAAGTAACTGTAATTTCGTTACAAATTATGGCAGGTAATTGTAATTTTGATACTAATTATGACAGGTAACAGTAACTTCGATCTAATTATGACAAGTAACAGTAACTTCGATACTAATTATGACAAGTAACTGTAACTTCGCTACTAATTATGACAGGTAACTGTAACTTCGTTACTAATTATGACAAGTCCCTGTAATTTCGATACAAATTATGGCAGGTAACTGTAACTTCGTTACTAATTATGACAAGTAACTGTAATTTCGATACAAATTATGACAGGTAACAGTAGCTTCGATACTAATTATGACTGGTAACTGTAACTTCGTAACTAATTATGACAAGTAACATTAATTTCGATACTAATTATGGCAGGTAACTGTAACTTCGTTACTAATTATGACAAGTAACTGTAATTTCGATAAAAATTATGACAGGTAACTGTAACTTCGTTACTAATTATGACAAGTAACTGTAATTTCGATAACAATTATGGCAGGTAACAGTAACTTCGATACTAATTATGGCAGGTAACTGTAACTTCGATACTAATTATGACAAGTAACTGTAACGTCGATACTAATTATGACAAGTAACTGTAATTTCGATACAAATTATGGCAGGTAACTGTAACTTCGATACTAATTATGACAGGTAACAGTAACTTCGATAATAATTATGGCAGGTAATTGTAACTTCGATACTAATTATGACAGGTAACAGTATCTTCGATACTAATTATGACAAGTAACTGTAACTTCGATACTAATTATGACAGGTAACTGTAACTTCGTTACTAATTATGACAAGTAACTGTAATTTCGTTACAAATTATGGCAGGTAATTGTAAATTGAGAAAAATTATGACAGGTAACAGTAACTTCGATCTAATTATGACAAGTAACAGTAACTTCGATACAAATTATGACAAGTAACTGTAACTTCGCTACTAATTATGACAGGTAACTGTAACTTCGTTACTAATTATGACACGTAACTGTAATTTGGATACAACTTTTGGCAGGTAACTGTAACTTCGATACTAAATATGACAGGTAACAGTAACTTCGATACTAATTTTGACAAGAAACTGTAACTTCGATACTAATTATGACAGGTAACTGTAAATTCGTTACTAATTGTGACAAGTAACTGTAATTTCGATACAAATTATGGCAGGTAACTGTAACTTCGATACTAATTATGACAGGTAAAAGTAACTTCGATACTAATTATGACAAGTAACTATAACTTCGATACAAATTATGACAGGTAACTGTAATTTTGATAAAAATTTATGGTAGGTAACTGTAACTTCAATACTAATTATGACAGGTAACTGTAACTTCGTTACTAATTATGACAAGTAACTTTAATTTCGATACTTATAATGGCAGGTAACTGTAACTTCGTTACTAATTATGACAAGTCCCTGTAATTTCGATACAAATTTTGGCAGGTAACTGCAACTTAGATACTAATTATGACAGGTATCAGTAACTTCGGTACTAATTATGACAGGAAAATGTAACTTCGTTACTAATTATGACAGGTAACTGTAATTTCAATACAAATTATGACAGGTAACTGTAACTTCGTTACTAATTATGACAACTAACTGTAATTTCGATACAAATTATGGCAGGTAACAATACCTTCGATACTAATTATGACAGGTAACTGTAACTTCGATACTAATTATGACAAGGAACTGTAATTTCGATACAAATTATGGCAGGTAAATGTAACTTCGATACTAATTATGACAGGTAACAGTAACTTCGGTACTAATTTTGACAAGTAACTATAACTTCGATACAAATTATGACAGGTAACTGTAATTTTGAAAAAAAATTATGGTAGGTAACTGTAACTTAAATACTAATTATGACAGGTAACAGTAACTTCGATACTAATTATGACAGGTAAGTGTAATTTCGATACTAAATATGACAAGTAACTGTAACTTCGATATTAATTATGACAGGTAACTGTAACTTCGATACTAATTATGACAAGTAACTGTAATTTCGATACAAATTTTGGCAGGTAACTGTAACTTCGATACTAATTATGACAGGTATTAGTAACGTCGGTACTAATTATGACAAGTAACTGTAATTTCGATACAAATTATGACAAGTAACTGTAACTTCGATACTAATTATGACAAGAAACTCTAACTTCGTACTAATTATGACAAGTAACTGTAATTTTGATAAAAAATTATGATAGGTAACTGTAACTTCAATACTAATTATGACAGGTTACAGTAACTTCGATACTTATTATGAGAGGTAACTGTAACTTCGTTACTAATTATGACAAGTAACTGTAATTTCGATACTTATTTTGGCAGGTAACTGTAACTTCGTTACTAATTATGACAAGTCCCTGTAATTTCGATACAAATTATGGCAGGTAACTGTAACTTCGATACTAATTATGACAAGTAACTGTAACTTCGATACTAATTAAGACAGGTAACAGTAACTTCGATACTAATTATGACAAGTAACTATAACTTCGATACAAATTATGGCAGGTAACTGTAATTTTGATAAAAAATTATGGTAGGTAACTGTAACTTCAATACTCATTATGACAGGTAACTGTAACTTCGTTACTAATTATGACAAGTAACTGTAATTTCGATACAAATTATGACAGGTAACTGTAACTTCGTTACTTATTATGACAAGTAACTGTAATTTCGATACAAATTATGGCAGGTAACAGTACCTTCGATACTAATTATGACAGGTAACTGTAACTTCGATACTAATTATGACATGGAACTGTAATTTCGATACAAATTATGGCAGGTAAATGTAACTTCGATACTAATTATGACAGGTAACAGTAACTTCGGTACTAATTTTGACAAGTAACTATAACTTCGATACAAATTATGACAGGTAACTGTAATTCTAAAAAAAAAATATGGTAGGTAACTCTATCTTCAATACTAATTATGACAGGTAACAGTAACATCGATACTTATTATGACAGGTAACTATAACTTCGTTACTAATTATGACAAGTAACTTTAATTTCGATACTAATTATGGCAGGTAACTGTAACTTCGTTACTAATTATGACAAGTCCCTGTAATTTCGATACAAATTATGGCAGGTAACTGTAACATCGATACTAATTATGACAATTAACTGTAACGTCGATACTATTTATGACAAGTAACTGTAATTTCGTTACAAATTATGGCAGGTAACTGTAACTTCGATACTAATAATGACAGGTAACAATATCTTCGATACTAATTATGACAAGTAACTGTAACTTCGATACTAATTATGGCAGGTAACTGAAACTTCGTTACTAATTATGACAAGTAACTGTAATTTCGTTACAAATTATGGCAGGTAATTGTAATTTCGATACTAATTATGACAGGTAACAGTAACTTCGAACTAATTATGACAAGTAACAGTAACTTCGATACTAATTATGACAAGTAACTGTAACTTCGCTACTAATTATGACAGGTAACTGTAACTTCGTTACTAATTATGACAAGTAACTGTAATTTCGATACAAATTTTGGCAGGTAACTGTAACTTCGATACTAAATATGACAGGTAACAGTAACTTCGATACTAATTTTGACAAGAAACTGTAACTTCGATACTAATTATGACAGGTAACTGTAACTTCGTTACTAATTATGACATGTAACTGTAATTTCGATACAAATTATGGCAGGTAACTGTAACTTCGATACTAAATATGACAGGTAACAGTAACTTCGATACTAATTATGACAAGTAACTATAACTTCGATACAAATTATGACAGGTAACTGTAATTTTGATAAAAAATTATGGTAGGTAACTGTAACTTCAATACTAATTATGACAGGTAACTGTAACTTCGTTACTAATTATGACAAGTAACTTTAATTTCGATACTAATAATGGCAGGTAACTGTAACTTCGTTACAAATTATGACAAGTCCCTGTAATTTCGATACAAATTTTGGCAGGTAACTGCAACTTCGATACTAATTATGACAGGTATCAGTAACTTCGGTACTAATTATGACAGGAAAATGTAACTTCGTTACTAATTATGACAAGTAACTGTAATTTCGATACAAATTATGACAGGTAACTGTAACTTCGTTACTAATTATGACAAGTAACTGTAATTTCTATACAAATTACGGCAGGTAACAGTACCTTCGATACTAATTATGACAGGTAACTGTGACTTCGATACTAATTATGACAAAGAACTGTAATTTCGATACAAATTATGGCAGGTAAATGTAACTTCGATACTAATTATGACAGGTAACAGTAACTTCGGTACTAATTTTGACAAGTAACTATAACATCGATACAAATTATGACAGGTAACTGTAATTTTGAAAAAAAATTATGGTAGGTAACTCTAACTTCAATACTAATTATGACAGGTAACAGTAACTTCGATACTTATTATGACAGGTAACTGTAACTTCGTTACTAATTATGACAAGTAACTTTAATTTCGATACTAATTAAGGCAGGTAACTGTAACTTCGTTACTAATTATGACAAGTAACTGTAATTTCGATAAAAATTATGACAGGTAACTGTAACTTCGTTACTAATTATGACAAGTAACTGTAATTTCGATAACAATTATGGCAGGTAACAGTAACTTCGATACTAATTATGGCAGGTAACTGTAACTTCGATACTAATTATGACAAGTAACTGTAACGTCGATACTAATTATGACAAGTAACTGTAATTTCGATACAAATTATGGCAGGTAACTGTAACTTCGATACTAATTATGACAGGTAACAGTAACTTCGATAATAATTATGGCAGGTAATTGTAACTTCGATACTAATTATGACAGGTAACAGTATCTTCGATACTAATTATGACAAGTAACTGTAACTTCGATACTAATTATGACAGGTAACTGTAACTTCGTTACTAATTATGACAAGTAACTGTAATTTCGTTACAAATTATGGCAGGTAATTGTAAATTGAGAAAAATTATGACAGGTAACAGTAACTTCGATCTAATTATGACAAGTAACAGTAACTTCGATACTAATTATGACAAGTAACTGTAACTTCGCTACTAATTATGACAGGTAACTGTAACTTCGTTACTAATTATGACACGTAACTGTAATTTGGATACAACTTTTGGCAGGTAACTGTAACTTCGATACTAAATATGACAGGTAACAGTAACTTCGATACTAATTTTGACAAGAAACTGTAACTTCGATACTAATTATGACAGGTAACTGTAAATTCGTTACTAATTATGACAAGTAACTGTAATTTCGATACAAATTATGGCAGGTAACTGTAACTTCGATACTAATTATGACAGGTAAAAGTAACTTCGATACTAATTATGACAAGTAACTATAACTTCGATACAAATTATGACAGGTAACTGTAATTTTGATAAAAATTTATGGTAGGTAACTGTAACTTCAATACTAATTATGACAGGTAACTGTAACTTCGTTACTAATTATGACAAGTAACTTTAATTTCGATACTTATAATGGCAGGTAACTGTAACTTCGTTACTAATTATGACAAGTCCCTGTAATTTCGATACAAATTTTGGCAGGTAACTGCAACTTAGATACTAATTATGACAGGTATCAGTAACTTCGGTACTAATTATGACAGGAAAATGTAACTTCGTTACTAATTATGACAGGTAACTGTAATTTCAATACAAATTATGACAGGTAACTGTAACTTCGTTACTAATTATGACAACTAACTGTAATTTCGATACAAATTATGGCAGGTAACAATACCTTCGATACTAATTATGACAGGTAACTGTAACTTCGATACTAATTATGACAAGGAACTGTAATTTCGATACAAATTATGGCAGGTAAATGTAACTTCGATACTAATTATGACAGGTAACAGTAACTTCGGTACTAATTTTGACAAGTAACTATAACTTCGATACAAATTATGACAGGTAACTGTAATTTTGAAAAAAAATTATGGTAGGTAACTGTAACTTAAATACTAATTATGACAGGTAACAGTAACTTCGATACTAATTATGACAGGTAAGTGTAATTTCGATACTAAATATGACAAGTAACTGTAACTTCGATATTAATTATGACAGGTAACTGTAACTTCGATACTAATTATGACAAGTAACTGTAATTTCGATACAAATTTTGGCAGGTAACTGTAACTTCGATACTAATTATGACAGGTATTAGTAACGTCGGTACTAATTATGACAAGTAACTGTAATTTCGATACAAATTATGACAAGTAACTGTAACTTCGATACTAATTATGACAAGAAACTCTAACTTCGTACTAATTATGACAAGTAACTGTAATTTTGATAAAAAATTATGATAGGTAACTGTAACTTCAATACTAATTATGACAGGTTACAGTAACTTCGATACTTATTATGAGAGGTAACTGTAACTTCGTTACTAATTATGACAAGTAACTGTAATTTCGATACTTATTTTGGCAGGTAACTGTAACTTCGTTACTAATTATGACAAGTCCCTGTAATTTCGATACAAATTATGGCAGGTAACTGTAACTTCGATACTAATTATGACAAGTAACTGTAACTTCGATACTAATTAAGACAGGTAACAGTAACTTCGATACTAATTATGACAAGTAACTATAACTTCGATACAAATTATGGCAGGTAACTGTAATTTTGATAAAAAATTATGGTAGGTAACTGTAACTTCAATACTCATTATGACAGGTAACTGTAACTTCGTTACTAATTATGACAAGTAACTGTAATTTCGATACAAATTATGACAGGTAACTGTAACTTCGTTACTTATTATGACAAGTAACTGTAATTTCGATACAAATTATGGCAGGTAACAGTACCTTCGATACTAATTATGACAGGTAACTGTAACTTCGATACTAATTATGACATGGAACTGTAATTTCGATACAAATTATGGCAGGTAAATGTAACTTCGATACTAATTATGACAGGTAACAGTAACTTCGGTACTAATTTTGACAAGTAACTATAACTTCGATACAAATTATGACAGGTAACTGTAATTCTAAAAAAAAAATATGGTAGGTAACTCTATCTTCAATACTAATTATGACAGGTAACAGTAACTTCGATACTTATTATGACAGGTAACTATAACTTCGTTACTAATTATGACAAGTAACTTTAATTTCGATACTAATTATGGCAGGTAACTGTAACTTCGTTACTAATTATGACAAGTCCCTGTAATTTCGATACAAATTATGGCAGGTAACTGTAACATCGATACTAATTATGACAATTAACTGTAACGTCGATACTATTTATGACAAGTAACTGTAATTTCGTTACAAATTATGGCAGGTAACTGTAACTTCGATACTAATAATGACAGGTAACAATATCTTCGATACTAATTATGACAAGTAACTGTAACTTCGATACTAATTATGGCAGGTAACTGAAACTTCGTTACTAATTATGACAAGTAACTGTAATTTCGTTACAAATTATGGCAGGTAATTGTAATTTCGATACTAATTATGACAGGTAACAGTAACTTCGAACTAATTATGACAAGTAACAGTAACTTCGATACTAATTATGACAAGTAACTGTAACTTCGCTACTAATTATGACAGGTAACTGTAACTTCGTTACTAATTATGACAAGTAACTGTAATTTCGATACAAATTTTGGCAGGCAACTGTAACTTCGATACTAAATATGACAGGTAACAGTAACTTCGATACTAATTTTGACAAGAAACTGTAACTTCGATACTAATTATGACAGGTAACTGTAACTTCGTTACTAATTATGACATGTAACTGTAATTTCGATACAAATTATGGCAGGTAACTGTAACTTCGATACTAAATATGACAGGTAACAGTAACTTCGATACTAATTATGACAAGTAACTATAACTTCGATACAAATTATGACAGGTAACTGTAATTTTGATAAAAAATTATGGTAGGTAACTGTAACTTCAATACTAATTATGACAGGTAACTGTAACTTCGTTACTAATTATGACCTGTAACTTTAATTTCGATACTAATAATGGCAGGTAACTGTAACTTCGTTACTAATTATGACAAGTCCCTGTAATTTCGATACAAATTTTGGCAGGTAACTGCAACTTCGATACTAATTATGACAGGTATCAGTAACTTCGGTACTAATTATGACAGGAAAATGTAACTTCGTTACTAATTATGACAAGTAACTGTAATTTCGATACAAATTATGACAGGTAACTGTAACTTCGTTACTAATTATGACAAGTAACTGTAATTTCGATACAAATTACGGCAGGTAACAGTACCTTCGATACTAATTATGACAGGTAACTGTGACTTCGATACTAATTATGACAAAGAACTGTAATTTCGATACAAATTATGGCAGGTAAATGTAACTTCGATACTAATTATGACAGGTAACAGTAACTTCGGTACTAATTTTGACAAGTAACTATAACATCGATACAAATTATGACAGGTAACTGTAATTTTGAAAAAAAATTATGGTAGGTAACTCTAACTTCAATACTAATTATGACAGGTAACAGTAACTTCGATACTTATTATGACAGGTAACTGTAACTTCGTTACTAATTATGACAAGTAACTTTAATTTCGATACTAATTAAGGCAGGTAACTGTAACTTCGTTACTAATTATGACAAGTCCCTGTAATTTCGATACAAATTATGGCAGGTAACTGTAACTTCGATACTAATTATGACAAGTAACTGTAACTTCAATACTAATTATGACAGGTAACTGTAACTTCGTTACTAATTACGACAAGTAACTGTAATTTCGATACAAATTTTGGAAGGTAACTGTAACTTCGATACTAATTATGACAGGTAACAGTAACTTCGATACTAATTATGACAAGTAACTGTAACTTCGATACTAATTATGACAGGTAACTGTAACTTCGTTACTAATTATGACAAGTAACTGTAATTTCGATACAAATTATGGCAGGTAACTGTAACTTCGATACTAATTATGACAGGTAACAGTAACTTCGATACTAATTATTACAAGTAACTATAACTTCGATACAAATTATGACAGGTAACTGTAACTTCGATACTGATTATGACAAGAAACTCTAACTTCGTTACTAATTATGACAAGTTACTGTAATTTTGATAAAAAATTATTGTAGGTAACTGTAACTTCAATACTAATTATGACAGGTAACAGTAACTTCGATACTAATTATGACAGGTAAGTGTAATTTCGATACTAAATATGACAAGTAACTGTAACTTCGATACTAATTATGACGGGTAACTGTAACTTCGTTACTAATTATGACAAGTAACTGTAATTTCGATACAAATTTTGGCAGGTAACTGTAACTTCGATACTATTTAAGACAGGTATTAGTAACTTCGATACTAATTATGACAAGTAACTGTAATTTCGATACAAATTATGACAAGTAACTGTAACTTCGATACTAAATATGACAAGAAACTCTAACTTCGTTACTAATTGTGACAAGTAACTGTAATTTTGAAAAAAATTATGGTAGGTAACTTTAATTCAATACTAATTATGACAGGTAACAGTAACTTCGATACTTATTTTGACAGGTAACTGTAACTTCGTTACTAATTATGACAAGTAACTGTAATTTCGATACTAATTTTGGCAGGTAACTGTAACTTCGTTACTAATTATGACAAGTCCCTGTAATTTCGATACAAATTATGGCAGGTAACTGTAACTTCGTTACTAATTATGACAAGTAACTGTAACT
Source organism: Meconema thalassinum (assembly GCA_946902985.2). Classification (NCBI taxonomy): domain Eukaryota; kingdom Metazoa; phylum Arthropoda; class Insecta; order Orthoptera; family Tettigoniidae; genus Meconema; species Meconema thalassinum. Next base: position 1,691,000,538 of record OX336388.2, on the reverse strand, counting down.
TCGATACTAATTATGACAGGTAACAGTAACTTCGATACTAATTATGACAAGTAACTATAACATCGATACAAATTATGACAGGTAATTGTAAATTCGATACTAATTATGACAAGAAACTCTAACTTCGTTACTAATTATGACAAGTAACTGTAATTTTGATAAAAAATTATGGTAGGTAACTGTAACTTCAATAATAATTATGACAGGTAACAGAAACATCGATACTAATTATGACAGGTAAGTGCAATTTCGATACTTAATATGACAAGTAACTGTAACTTCGATACTAATTATGACAGGTAACTGTAACTTCGTTACTATTTATGACAAGTAACTGTAATTTCGATACAAATTTTGGCAGGTAACTGTAACTTCGATACTTATTATGACAGGTAACAGTAACTGCGATACTAATTACGACAAGTAACTGTAACTTCGATACAAATTATGACAGGTAACTGTAACTTCGATACTAATTATGACAAGAAACTCTAACTTCGTTACTAATTATGACAAGTAACTGTAATTTTGATAAAAAATTATGGTAGGTAACTGTAACTTCAATACTAGTTATGACAGGTAACAGTAACTTCGATACTTATTATGACAGGTAACTGTAACTTCGTTACTAATTATGACAAGTAACTGTAATTTCGATACTAAATTTGGCAGGTAACTGTAACTTCGTTACTAATTATGACAAGTCCCTGTAATTTCGATACAAATTATGGCAGGTAACTGTAACTTCGATACTAATTATGACAAGAAACTGTAACTTCGATACTAATTATGACAGGTAACTGTAACGTCGTTACTAATTATGACAAGTAACTGTAATTTGGATACAAATTTTGGCAGGTAACTGTAACTTCGATGCTTATTATGACAGGTAACAGTAACTTCGATACTGATTATGACAAGTAACTGTAACTTCGATACTAATTATGACAGGTAACTGTAACTTCGTTACTAATTATGACAAGTAACTGTAATTTCGATACTAATTTTGGCAGGTAACTGTAACTTCGTTACTAATTATGACAAGTCCCTGTAATTTCGATACAAATTATGGCAGGTAACTGTAACTTCGATACTAATTATGACAAGAAACTGTAACTTCGATGCTAATTATGACAAGTAACTGTAACTTCGATACTAATTATGACAGGTAACTGTAACTTCGTTACTAATTATGACAAGTAACTTTAATTTCGATACTAATAATGGCAGGTAACTGTAACTTCGTAACTAATTATGACAAGTCCCTGTAATTTCGATACAAATTATGGCAGGTAACTGCAACTTCGATACTAATTATGACAGGTAACAATAACTTCGGTACTAATTATGACAGGAAACTGTAACTTCGTTACTAATTATGACAAGTAACTGTAATTTCGATACAAATTATGACAGGTAACTGTAACTTCGTTACTAATTATGACACGTAACTGTAATTTCGATACAAATTATGCCAGGTAACAGTACCTTCGATACTAATTATGACAGGTAACTGTAACTTCGATACTAATTATGACATGGAACTGTAATTTCGATACAAATTATGGCAGGTAAATGTAACCTCGATACTAATTATGACAGGTAACAGTAACTTCGGTACTAATTTTGACAAGTAACTATAACTTCGATACAAATTATTACAGGTAACTGAAATTCTGAAAAAAATTATGGTAGGTAACTCTAACTTCAATACTAATTATGACAGGTAACAGTATCTTCGATACTTATTATGACAGGTAACTGTAACTTCGTTACTAATTATGACAAGTAACTTTAATTTCGATACTAATTATGGCAGGTAACTGTAAATTCGTTACTAATTATGACAAGTCCCTGTAATTTCGATACAAATTATGGCAGGTAACTGTAACATCGATACTAATTATGACAAGTAACTGTAACTTCAATACTAATTATCACAGGTAACTGTAACTTCGTTACTAATTATGACAAGTAACTGTAATTTCGATACAAATTTTGGCAGGTAACTGTAACTTCGATACTAATTATGACAGGTAACAGTAACTTCGATACTGATTATGACAAGTAACTGTAACTTCGATACTAATTATGACAGGTAACTGTAACTTCGTTACTAATTATGACAAGTAACTGTAATTTCGATACAAATTATGGCAGGTAACTGTAACTTCGATACTAATTATGACAGGTAACAGTAACTTCGATACTAATTATGACAAGTAACTATAACTTCGATACAAATTATGACAGGTAACTGTAACTTCGATACTAATTATGACAAGAAACTCTAACTTCGTTACTAATTATGACAAGTACCTGTAATTTTGATAAAAAATTATGGTAGGTAACTGTAACTTCAATACTAATTATGACAGGTAACAGTGACTTCGATACTAATTATGACAGGTAACTGCAGTTTCGTTACTAATTATGACAAGTTACTTTAATTTCGATACTAATTATGGCAGGTATCTTTAACTTCGTTACTAATTATGACAAGTCCCTGTAATTTCGACACAAATTATGGCATGTAACTGCAACATTTATACTAATTATGACAGGTTACTGTAACTTCGATACTAATTATGACAGGTAACTGTAGCTTCGTTACTAATTATGACAAGTAACTGTAATTTCGATACAAATTATGGCAGGTAACTGTAACTTCGATACTAATTATGACAGGTAACAGTAACTTCGATACTAATTATGACAAGTAACTATAATTTCGATACAAATTATGACAGGTAACTGTAACTTCAATACTATTTATGACAAGAAACTCTAACTACGTTACTAATTATGACAAGTAACTGTAATTTTGATAAAAAATTATGGTAGGTAACTGTAACTTCAATACTAATTATGACAGGTAACAGTAACTTCGATACTAATTATGACAGGTAAGTGTAATTTCGATACTAAATATGACAAGTAACTGTAACTTCGATACTAATTATGACAGGTAACTGTAACTTCGTTACTAATTATGACAAGTAACTGTAATTTCGATACAAATTTTGGCAGGTAACTGTAACTTCGATACTAATTATGACAGGCATTAGTAACTTCGATACTAATTATGACAAGTAACTGTAATTTCGATACAAATTATGACAAGTAACTGTAACTTCGATACTAATTATGACAAGAAACTCTAACTTCGTTACTAATTATGACAAGTAACTGTAATTTTGATAAAAAATTATGGTAGGTAACTGTAACTTCAATACTAATTATGACAGGTAACTGTAACTACGTTACTAATTATGACAAGTAACTTTAATTTCGATACTTATAATGGCAGGTAACTGTAACTTCGTTACTAATTATGACAAGTCCCTGTAATTTCGATACAAATTTTGGCAGGTAACTGCAACTTCGATACTAATTATGACAGGTATCAGTAACTTCGGTACTAAATATGACAGGAAAATGTAACTTCGTTACTAATTATGACAAGTAACTGTAATTTCGATACAAATTATGACAGGTAACTATAACTTCGTTACTAATTATGACAAGTAACTGTAATTTCGATACAAATTATGGCAGGTAACAGTACCTTCGATACTAATTATGACAGGTAACTGTAACTTCGATACTAATTATGACAAAGAACTGTAATTTCGATACAAATTATGGCAGGTAAATGTAACTTCGATACTAATTATGACAGGTAACAGTAACTTCGGTACTAATTTTGACAAGTAACTATAACATCGATACAAATTATGACAGGTAACTGTAATTTTGAAAAAAAATTATGGTAGGTAACTCTAACTTCAATACTAATTATGAAAGGTAACAGTAACTTCGATACTTATTATGACAGGTAACTGTAACTTCGTTACTAATTATGACAATTAACTTTAATTTCGATACTAATTAAGGCAGGTAACTGTAACTTCGTTACTAATTATGTCAAGTCCCTGTAATTTCGATACAAATTATGGCAGGTAACTGTAACTTCAATACTAATTATGACAGGTAACTTTAACTTCGTTACTAATTACGACAAGTAACTGTAATTTCGATACAAATTTTGGAAGGTAACTGTAACTTCGATACTAATTATGACAGGTAACAGTAACTTCGATACTAATTATGGCAAGTAACTGTAACTTCGATACTAATTATGACAGGTAACTGTAACTTCGTTACTAATTATGACAAGTAACTGTAATTTCGATACAAATTATGGCAGGTAACTGTAACTTCGATACTAATTATGACAGGTAACAGTAACTTCGATACTAATTATAACAAGTAACTATAACTTCGATACAAATTATGACAGGTAACTGTAACTTCGATACTAATTATGACAAGAAACTCTAACTTCGTTACTAATTATGACAAGTAACTGTAATTTTGATAAAAATTATTGTAGGTAACTGTAACTTCAATACTAATTATGACAGGTAACAGTAACTTCGATACTAATTATGACAGGTAAGTGTAATTTCGATACTAAATATGACAAGTAACTGTAACTTCGATACTAATTATGACGGGTAACTGTAACTTCGTTACTAATTATGACAAGTAACTGTAATTTCGATACAAATTTTGGCAGGTAACTGTAACTTCGATACTAATTATGACAGGTATTAGTAACTTCGATACTAATTATGACAAGTAACTGTAATTTCGATACAAATTATGACAGGTAACTGTAACTTCGATACTAAATATGACAAGAAACTCTAACTTCGTTACTAATTGTGACATGTAACTGTAATTTTGATAAAAAATTATGGTAGGTAACTTTAACTTCAATACTAATTATGACAGGTAACAGTAACTTCGTTACTTATTATGACAGGTAACTGTAACTTCGTTACTAATTATGACAAGTAACTGTAATTTCGATACTAATTTTGGCAGGTAACTGTATCTTCGTTACTAATTATGACAAGTCCCTGTAATTTCGATACAAAATATGGCAGGTAACTGTAACTTCGTTACTAATTATGACAAGTAACTGTAACTTCGATACTAATTATGACAGGTAACAGTAACTTCGATACTAATTATGACAAGTAACTATAACTTCGATACAAATTATGGCAGGTAACTGTAATTTTGATAAAAAAATATGGTAGGTAACTGTAACTTCAATACTAATTATGACAGGTAACTGTAACTTCGTTACTAATTATGACAAGTAACTTTAATTTCGATACTAATAATGGCAGGTATCTGTAACTTCGTAACTAATTATGACAAGTCCCTGTAATTTCGATACAAATTATGGCAGGTAACGGCAACTTCGATAATAATTATGACAGGTAACAATAACTTCGGTACTAATTATGACAGGAAACTGTAACATAGTTACTTATTATGACAAGTAACTGTAATTTCGATACAAATTATGACAGGTAACTGTAACTTCGTTACTAATTATGACAAGTAACTGTAATTTCGATACAAATTATGGCAGGTAACAGTACCTTCGATACTAATTATGACAGGTAACTTTAACTTCGATACTAATTATGACATGGAACTGTAACTTCAATAGTATTTATGACAAGAAACTCTAACTACGTTACTAATTATGACAAGTAACTGTAATTTTGATAAAAAATTATGGTAGGTAACTGTAACTTCAATACTAATTATGACAGGTAACAGTAACTTCGATACTAATTATGACAGGTAAGTGTAATTTCGATACTAAATATGACAAGTAACTGTAACTTCGATACTAATTATGACAGGTAACTGTAACTTCGTTACTAATTATGACAAGTAACTGTAATTTCGATACAAATTTTGGCAGGTAACTGTAACTTCGATACTAATTATGACAGGCATTAGTAACTTCGATACTAATTATGACAAGTAACTGTAATTTCGATACAAATTATGACAAGTAACTGTAACTTCGATACTAATTATGACAAGTAACTGTAATTTTGATAAAAAATTATGGTAGGTAACTGTAACTTCAATACTAATTATGACAGGTAACTGTAACTACGTTACTAATTATGACAAGTAACTTTAATTTCGATACTAATAATGGCAGGTAACTGTAACTTCGTTACTAATTATGACAAGTCCCTGTAATTTCGATACAAATTTTGGCAGGTAACTGCAACTTCGATACTAATTATGACAGGTATCAGTAACTTCGGTACTAAATATGACAGGAAAATGTAACTTCGTTACTAATTATGACAAGTAACTGTAATTTCGATACAAATTATGACAGGTAACTATAACTTCGTTACTAATTATGACAAGTAACTGTAATTTCGATACAAATTATGGCAGGTAACAGTACCTTCGATACTAATTATGACAGGTAACTGTAACTTCGATACTAATTATGACAAAGAACTGTAATTTCGATACAAATTATGGCAGGTAAATGTAACTTCGATACTAATTATGACAGGTAACAGTAACTTCGGTACTAATTTTGACAAGTAACTATAACATCGATACAAATTATGACAGGTAACTGTAATTTTGAAAAAAAATTATGGTAGGTAACTCTAACTTCAATACTAATTATGAAAGGTAACAGTAACTTCGATACTTATTATGACAGGTAACTGTAACTTCGTTACTAATTATGACAATTAACTTTAATTTCGATACTAATTAAGGCAGGTAACTGTAACTTCGTTACTAATTATGTCAAGTCCCTGTAATTTCGATACAAATTATGGCAGGTAACTGTAACTTCAATACTAATTATGACAGGTAACTTTAACTTCGTTACTAATTACGACAAGTAACTGTAATTTCGATACAAATTTTGGAAGGTAACTGTAACTTCGATACTAATTATGACAGGTAACAGTAACTTCGATACTAATTATGACAAGTAACTGTAACTTCGATACTAATTATGACAGGTAACTGTAACTTCGTTACTAATTATGACAAGTAACTGTAATTTCGATACAAATTATGGCAGGTAACTGTAACTTCGATACTAATTATGACAGGTAACAGTAACTTCGATACTAATTTTGACAAGTAACTATAACATCGATACAAATTATGACAGGTAACTGTAATTTTGAAAAAAAATTATGGTAGGTAACTCTAACTTCAATACTAATTATGAAAGGTAACAGTAACTTCGATACTTATTATGACAGGTAACTGTAACTTCGTTACTAATTATGACAATTAACTTTAATTTCGATACTAATTAAGGCAGGTAACTGTAACTTCGTTACTAATTATGTCAAGTCCCTGTAATTTCGATACAAATTATGGCAGGTAACTGTAACTTCAATACTAATTATGACAGGTAACTTTAACTTCGTTACTAATTACGACAAGTAACTGTAATTTCGATACAAATTTTGGAAGGTAACTGTAACTTCGATACTAATTATGACAGGTAACAGTAACTTCGATACTAATTATGACAAGTAACTGTAACTTCGATACTAATTATGACAGGTAACTGTAACTTCGTTACTAATTATGACAAGTAACTGTAATTTCGATACAAATTATGGCAGGTAACTGTAACTTCGATACTAATTATGACAGGTAACAGTAACTTCGATACTAATTATAACAAGTAACTATAACTTCGATACAAATTATGACAGGTAACTGTAACTTCGATACTAATTATGACAAGAAACTCTAACTTCTTTACTAATTATGACAAGTAACTGTAATTTTGATAAAAATTATTGTAGGTAACTGTAACTTCAATACTAATTATGACAGGTAACAGTAACTTCGATACTAATTATGACAGGTAAGTGTAATTTCGATACTAAATATGACAAGTAACTGTAACTTCGATACTAATTATGACGGGTAACTGTAACTTCGTTACTAATTATGACAAGTAACTGTAATTTCGATACAAATTTTGGCAGGTAACTGTAACTTCGATACTAATTATGACAGGTATTAGTAACTTCGATACTAATTATGACAAGTAACTGTAATTTCGATACAAATTATGACAGGTAACTGTAACTTCGATACTAAATATGACAAGAAACTCTAACTTCGTTACTAATTGTGACTTGTAACTGTAATTTTGATAAAAAATTATGGTAGGTAACTTTAACTTCAATACTAATTATGACAGGTAACAGTAACTTCGATACTTATTATGACAGGTAACTGTAACTTCGTTACTAATTATGACAAGTAACTGTAATTTCGATACTAATTTTGGCAGGTAACTGTATCTTCGTTACTAATTATGACAAGTCCCTGTAATTTCGATACAAAATATGGCAGGTAACTGTAACTTCGTTACTAATTATGACAAGTAACTGTAACTTCGATACTAATTATGACAGGTAACAGTAACTTCGATACTAATTATGACAAGTAACTATAACTTCGATACAAATTATGGCAGGTAACTGTAATTTTGATAAAAAAAATATGGTAGGTAACTGTAACTTCAATACTAATTATGACAGTTAACTGTAACTTCGTTACTAATTATGACAAGTAACTTTAATTTCGATACTAATAATGGCAGGTATCTGTAACTACGTAACTAATTATGACAAGTCCCTGTAATTTCGATACAAATTATGGCAGGTAACTGCAACTTCGATAATAATTATGACAGGTAACAATAACTTCGGTACTAATTATGACAGGAAACTGTAACATCGTTACTTATTATGACAAGTAACTGTAATTTCGATACAAATTATGACAGGTAACTGTAACTTCGTTACTAATTATGACAAGTAACTGTAATTTCGATACAAATTATGGCAGGTAACAGTACCTTCGATACTAATTATGACAGGTAACTTTAACTTCGATACTAATTATGACATGGAACTGTAACTTCAATACTATTTATGACAAGAAACTCTAACTACGTTACTAATTATGACAAGAAACTGTAATTTTGATAAAAAATTATGGTAGGTAACTGTAACTTCAATACTAATTATGACAGGTAACAGTTACTTCGATACTAATTATGACATGTAAGTGTAATTTCGATACTAAATATGACAAGTAACTGTAACTTCGATACTAATTATGACAGGTAACTGTAACTTCGTTACTAATTATGACAAGTAACTGTAATTTCGATACAAATTTTGGCAGGTAACTGTAACTTCGATACTAATTATGACAGGCATTAGTAACTTCGATACTAATTATGACAAGTAACTGTAATTTCGATACAAATTATGACAAGTAACTGTAACTTCGATACTAATTATGACAAGAAACTCTAACTTCGTTACTAATTATGACAAGTAACTGTAATTTTGATAAAAAATTATGGTAGGTAACTGTAACTTCAATACTAATTATGACAGGTAACTGTAACTACGTTACTAATTATGACAAGTAACTTTAATTTCGATACTAATAATGGCAGGTAACTGTAACTTCGTTACTAATTATGACAAGTCCCTGTAATTTCGATACAAATTTTGGCAGGTAACTGCAACTTCGATACTAATTATGACAGGTATCAGTAACTTCGGTACTAATTATGACAGGAAAATGTAACTTCGTTACTAATTATGACAAGTAACTGTAATTTCGATACAAATTTTGGCAGGTAACTGTAACTTCGATACTAATTATGACAGGTATTAGTAACTTCGATACTAATTATGACAAGTAACTGTAATTTCGATACAAATTATGACAGGTAACTGTAACATCGATACTAAATATGACAAGAAACTCTAACTTCGTTACTAATTGTGACATGTAACTGTAATTTTGATAAAAAATTATGGTAGGTAACTTTAACTTCAATACTAATTATGACAGGTAACAGTAACTTCGATACTTATTATGACAGGTAACTGTAACTTCGTTACTAATTATGACAAGTAACTGTAATTTCGATACTAATTTTGGCAGGTAACTGTATCTTCGTTATTAATTATGACAAGTCCCTGTAATTTCGATACAAAATATGGCAGGTAACTGTAACTTCGTTACTAATTATGACAAGTAACTGTAACTTCGATACTAATTATGACAGGTAACAGTAACTTCGATACTAATTATGACAAGTAACTATAACTTCGATACAAATTATGGCAGGTAACTGTAATTTTGATAAAAAAATATGGTAGGTAAATGTAACTTCAATACTAATTATGACAGGTAACTGTAACTTCGTTACTAATTATGACAAGTAACTTTAATTTCGATACTAATAATGGCAGGTATCTGTAACTACGTAACTAATTATGACAAGTCCCTGTAATTTCGATACAAATTATGGCAGGTAACTGCAACTTCGATAATAATTATGACAGGTAACAATAACTTCGGTACTAATTATGACAGGAAACTGTAACATCGTTACTTATTATGACAAGTAACTGTAATTTCGATACAAATTATGACAGGTAACTGTAACTTCGTTACTAATTATGACAAGTAACTGTAATTTCGATACAAATTATGGCAGGTAACAGTACCTTCGATACTAATTATGACAGGTAACTTTAACTTCGATACTAATTATGACATGGAACTGTAACTTCAATACTATTTATGACAAGAAACTCTAACTACGTTACTAATTATGACAAGTAACTGTAATTTTGATAAAAAATTATGGTAGGTAACTGTAACTTCAATACAAATTATGACAGGTAACAGTAACTTCGATACTAATTACGACAGGTAAGTGTAATTTCGATACTAAATATGACAAGTAACTGTAACTTCGATACTAATTATGACAGGTAACTGTAACTTGGTTACTAATCATGACAAGTAACTGTAATTTCGATACAAATTTTGGCAGGTAACTGTAACTTCGATACTAATTATGACAGGCATTAGTAACTTCGATACTAATTATGACAAGAAACTCTAACTTCGTTACTAATTATGACAAGTAACTGTAATTTTGATAAAAAATTATGGTAGGTAACTGTAACTTCAATACTAATTATGACAGGTAACTGTAACTACGTTACTAATTATGACAAGTAACTTTAATTTCGATACTAATAATGGCAGGTAACTGTAACTTCGTTACTAATTATGACAAGTCCCTGTAATTTCGATACAAATTTTGGCAGGTAACTGCAACTTCGATACTAATTATGACAGGTATCAGTAACTTCGGTACTAATTATGACAGGAAAATGTAACTTCGTTACTAATTATGACAAGTAACTGTAATTTCGATACAAATTATGACAGGTAACTATAACTTCGTTACTAATTATGACAAGTAACTGTAATTTCGATACAAATTATGGCAGGTAACAGTACCTTCGATACTAATTATGACAGGTAACTGTAACTTCGATACTAATTATGACAAAGAACTGTAATTTCGATACAAATTATGGCAGGTAAATGTAACTTCGATACTAATTATGACAGGTTACAGTAACTTCGGTACTAATTTTGACAAGTAACTATAACATCGATACAAATTATGACAGGTAACTGTAATTTTGAAAAAAATTATGGTAGGTAACTCTAACTTCAATACTAATTATGACAGGTAACAGTAACTTCGATACTTATTATGACAGGTAACTGTAACTTCGTTACTAATTATGTCAAGTCCCTGTAATTTCGATACAAATTATGGCAGGTAACTGTAACTTCGATACTAATTATGACAAGTAACTGTAACTTCAATACTAATTATGACAGGTAACTTTAACTTCGTTACTAATTACGACAAGTAACTGTAATTTCGATACAAATTTTGGAAGGTAACTGTAACTTCGATACTAATTATGACAGGTAACAGTAACTTCGATACTAATTATGACAAGTAACTGTAACTTCGATACTAATTATGACAGGTAACTGTAACTTCGTTACTAATTATGACAAGTAACTGTAATTTCGATACAAATTATGGCAGGTAACTGTAACTTCGATACTAATTATGACAGGTAACAGTAACTTCGATACTAATTATAACAAGTAACTATAACTTCGATACAAATTATGGCAGGTAACTGTAACTTCGATACTAATTATGACAAGAAACTCTAACTTCGTTACTAATTATGACAAGTAACTGTAATTTTGATAAAAAATTATGGTAGGTAACTGTAACTTCAATACTAATTATGACAGGTAACAGTAACTTCGATACTAATTATGACAGGTAAGTGTAATTTCGATACTAAATATGACAAGTAACTGTAACTTCGATACTAATTATGACGGGTAACTGTAACTTCGTTACTAATTATGACAAGTAACTGTAATTTCGATACAAATTTTGGCAGGTAACTGTAACTTCGATAATAATTATGACAGGTATTAGTAACTTCGATACTAATTATGACAAGTAACTGTAATTTCGATACAAATTATGACAAGTAACTGTAACTTCGATACTAAATATGACAAGAAACTCTAACTTCGTTAATAATTGTGACAAGTAACTGTAATTTTGATTAAAAAAATTATGGTAGGTAACTTTAACTACAATACAAATTATGACAGGTAACAGTAACTTCGATACTTATTATGACAGGTAACTGTAACTTCGTTACTAATTATGACAAGTAACTGTAATTTCGATACTAATTTTGGCAGGTAACTGTAACTTCGTTACTAATTATGACAAGTCCCTGTAATTTCGATACAAATTATGGCAGGTAACTGTAACTTCGTTACTAATTATGACAAGTACTGTAAATTCGATACTAATTATGACAGGTAACAGTAACTTCGATACTAATTATGACAAGTAACTATAACTTCGATACAAATTATGGCAGGTAACTGTAATTTTGATAAAAAAAATATGGTAGGTAACTGTAACTTCAATACTAATTATGACAGGTAACTGTAAATTCGTAACTAATTACGACAAGTAACTGTAATTTCGATACAAATTATGGCAGGTAACAGTACCTTCGATACTAATTATGACAGATAACTGTAACTTCGATACTAATTATGACAAAGAACTCTAATTTCGATACAAATTATGGCAGGTAAATGTAACTTCGATACTAATTATGACAGGTAACAGTAACTTCGGTACTAATTTTGACAAGTAACTATAACATCGATACAAATTTTGACAGGTAACTGTAATTTTGAAAAAAAATTATGGTAGGTAACTCTAACTTCAATACTAATTATGACAGGTAACAGTAACTTCGATACTTATTATGACAGGTAACTGTAACTTCGTTACTAATTATGACAAGTAACTTTAATTTCGATACTAATTAAGGCAGGTAACTGTAACTTCGTTACTAATTATGACAAGTCCCTGTAATTTCGATACAAATTATGGCAGGTAACTGTAACTTCGATACTAATTATGACAAGTAACTGTAACTTCAATACTAATTATGACAGGTAACTGTAACTTCGTTACTAATTACGACAAGTAACTGTAATTTCGATACAAATTTTGGAAGGTAACTGTAACTTCGATACTAATTATGACAGGTAACAGTAACTTCGATACTAATTATGACAAGTAACTGTAACTTCGATACTCATTATGACAGGTAACTGTAACTTCGTTACTAATTATGACAAGTAACTGTAATTTCGATACAAAATATAGCAGGTAACTGTAACTTCGATACTAATTATGACAGGTAACAGTAACTTCGATACTAATTATAACAAGTAACTATAACTTCGATACAAATTATGACAGGTAACTGTAACTTCGATACTAATTATTACAAGAAACTCTAACTTCGTTACTAATTATGACAAGTAACTGTAATTTCGATACAAATTTTGGCAGGTAACTGTAACTTCGATACTAATTATGACAGGTATTAGTAACTTCGATACTAATTATGACAAGTAACTGTAATTTCGATACAAATTATGACAAGTAACTGTAACTTCGATACTAAATATGACAATAAACTCTAACTTCGTTAATAATTGTGACATGTAACTGTAATTTTGATAAAAAATTATGGTAGGTAACTTTAACTTCAATACTAATTATGACAGGTAACAGTAACTTCGATACTTATTATGACAGGTAACTGTAACTTCGTTACTAATTATGACAAGTAACTGTAATTTCGATACTAATTTTGGCAGGTAACTGTAACTTCGTTACTAATTATGACAAGTCCCTGTAATTTCGATACAAATTATGGCAGGTAACTGTAACTTCGTTAATAATTATGACAAGTAACTGTAACTTCGATACTAATAATGACAGGTAACAGTAACTTCGATACTAATTATGACAAGTAACTATAACTTCGATACAAATTATGGCAGGTAACTGTAATTTTGATAAAAAAATATGGTAGGTAACTGTAACTTCAATACTAATTATGACAGGTAACTGTAACTTCGTTACTAATTATGACAAGTAACTTTAATTTCGATACTAATAATGGCAGGTATCTGTAACTTCGTAACTAATTATGACAAGTCCCTGTAATTTCGATACAAATTATGGCAGGTAACTGCAACTTCGATAATAATTATGACAGGTAACAATAACTTCGGTACTAATTATGACAGGAAACTGTAACATCGTTACTTATTATGACAAGTAACTGTAATTTCGATACAAATTATGACAGGTAACTGTAACTTCGTTACTAATTATGACAAGTAACTGTAATTTCGATACAAATTATGGCAGGTAACAGTACCTTCGATACTAATTATGACAGGTAACTTTAACTTCGATACTAATTATGACATGGAACTATAATTTCGATACAATTTATGGCAGGTAAATGTAACTTCGATACTAATTATGACAGGTAACAGTAACTTCGGTACTAATTATGACAAGTAACTATAACATCGATACAAATTATTACAGGTAACTGTAATTCTGAAAAAAATTATGGTAGGTAACTCTAACTTCAATACTAATTATGACAGGTAACAGTAACTTCGATACTTATTATGACAGGTAACTGTAACTTCGTTAATAATTATGACAAGTAACTTTAATTTCGATACTAATTATGGCAGGTAACTGTAACTTCGTTACTAATTATGACAAGTCCCTGTAATTTCGATACAAATTATGGCAGGTAACTGTAACTTCGATACTAATTATGACAAGTACCTGTACCTTCAATACTAATTATCACTGGTAATTGTAACTTCGTTACTAATTATGACAAGTAACTGTATTTCGATACAAATTTTGGCAGGTAACTGTAACTTCGATACTAATTATGACAGGTAACAGTAACTTCGATACTAATTATGAATAGTTACTGTAACTTCGATACTAATTATGACAGGTAACTGTAACTTCGTTACTAATTATGACAAGTAACTGTAATTTCGATACAAATTATGGCAGGTAACTGTAACTTCGATACTAATTATGACAGGTAACAGTAACTTCGATACTATTATGACAAGTAACTATAACTTCGATACAAATTATGACAGGTAACTGTAACTTTGATACTAATTATGACAAGTAACTTTAATTTCGATACTAATTATGGCAGGTATCTGTAACTTCGTTACTAATTATGACAAGTCCCTGTAATTTCGATACAAATTATGGCAGGTAACTGTAACTTCGATACTAATTATGACAAGTAACTGTAACTTCAATACTAATTATCACAGGTAACTGTAACTTCGTTACTAATTATGACAAGTAACTGTAATTTCGATACAAATTTTGGCAGGTAACTGTAACTTCGATACCAATTATGACAGATAACAGTAACTTCGATACTAATTATGAAAAGTAACTGTAACATCGATACTAATTAAAACAGGTAACTGTAACTTCGTTACTAATTATGACAAGTAACTGTAATTTCGATACAAATTATGGCAGGTATCTGTAACTTCGATACTAATTATGACAGGTAACAGTAACTTCGATACTAATTATGACAAGAAACTCTAACTTCGTTACTAATTATGACAAGTACCTGTAATTTTGATAAAAAATTATGGTAGGTAACAGTTACTTCAATACTAATTATGACAGGCAAGAGTAACTTCGATACTAATTATGACAGGTAACAGTAACTTCGATAATAATTATGACAAGTCCCTGTAATTTCGACACAAATTATGGCATGTAACTGTAACTTCCATACTAATTATGACAGGTAACTGTAACTTCGATACTTATTATGACAGGTAACTGTAACTTCGTTACTAATTATGACAAGTAACTGTAATTTCGATAAAAATTATGGCAGGTAACTGCAACTTCGATACTAATTATGACAGGTAACAATAACTTCGGTACTAATTATGACAGGAAACTGTAACTTCGTTACTAATTATGACAAGTAACTGTAATTTCGATACAAATTATGACAGGTAACTGTAACTTCGTTACTAATTATGACAAGTAACTGTAATTTCGATACAAATTATGGAAGGTAACAGTACCTTCGATACTAATTATGACAGGTAACTGTAACTTCGATACTAATTATGACATGGAACTGTAATTTCGATACAAATTATGGCAGGTAAATGTAACTTCAATACTAATTATGACAGGTAACAGTAACTTCGGTACTAATTTTGACAAGTAACTATAACTTCGATACAAATTATTACAGGTAACTGTAATTCTGAAAAAAATTATGGTTGGTAACTCTAACTTCAATACTAATTATGACAGGTAACAGTAACTTCGATACTTATTATGACAGGTAACTGTAACTTCGTTACTAATTATGACAAGTAACTTTAATTTCGATACTAATTATGGCAGGTAACTGTAACTTCGTTACTAATTATGACAAGTCCCTGTAATTTCGATACAAATTATGGCAGGTAACTGTAACTTCGATACTAATTAAGACAAGTAACTGTAACTTCAATACTAATTATCACAGGTAACTGTAACTTCGTTACTAATTATGACAAGTAACTGTAATTTCGATACAAATTTTGGCAGGTAACTGTAACTTCGATACTAATTATTACAGGTAACAGTTACTTCGATACTAATAATGAAAAGTAACTGTAACTTCGATACTAATTAAAACAGGTAACTGTAACTTCGTTACTAATTATGACAAGTAACTGTAATTTCGATACAAATTATGGCAGGTAACTGTAACTTCGATACTAATTATGACAGGTAACAGTAACTTCGATACTAATTATGACAAGTAACTATAACTTCGATACAAATTATGACAGGTAACTGTAACTTCGATACTAATTATGACAAGAAACTCTAACTTCGTTACTAATTATGACAAGTACCTGTAATTTTGATAAAAAATTATGTTAGGTAACTGTAACTTCAATACTAATTATGACAGGTAACAGTGACTTCGATACTAATTATGACAAGTAACTGCAACTTCGTTACTAATTATGACAAGTAACTTTAATTTCGATACTAATTATGGCAGGTAACTTTAACTTCGTTACTAATTATGACAAGTCCCTGTAATTTCGACACAAATTATGGCATGTAACTGTAACATCCATACTAATTATGACAGGTTACTGTAACTTCGATACTAATTATGACAGGTAACTGTAACTTCGTTACTAATTATGACAAGTAACTGTAATTTCGATACAAATTATGGCAGGTAACTGTAACTTCGATACTAATTATGACAGGTAACAGTAACTTCGATACTAATTATGACAAGTAACTATAACTTCGATACAAATTATGACAGGTAACTGTAACTTCAATACTAATTATGACAAGAAACTCTAACTACGTTACTAATTATGACAAGTAACTGTAATTTTGATAAAAAATTATGGTAGGTAACTGTAACTTCAATACTAATTATGACAGGTAACAGTAACTTCGATACTAATTATGACAGGTAAGTGTAATTTCGATACTAAATATGACAAGTAACTGTAACTTCGATACTAATTATGACAGGTAACTGTAACTTCGTTACTAATTATGACAAGTAACTGTAATTTCGATACAAATTTTGGCAGGTAACTGTAACTTCGATACTAATTATGACAGGTATTAGTAACTTCGATACTAATTATGACATGTAACTGTAATTTCGATACAAATTATGACAAGTAACTGTAATTTTGATAAAAAATTATGGTAGGTAACTGTAACTTCAATACTAATTATGACAGGTAACAGTAACTTCGATACAAATTATGACAAGTAACTATAACTTCGATACAAATTATGACAGGTAACTGTAATTTTGATAAAAAATTATGGTAGGTAACTGTAACTTCAATACTAATTATGACAGGTAACTGTAACTTCGTTACTAATTATGACAAGTAACTTTAATTTCGATACTAATAATGGCAGGTAACTGTAACTTCGTTACTAATTATGACAAGTCCCTGTAATTTCGATACAAATTTTGGCAGGTAACTGCAACTTCGATACTAATTATGACAGGTATCAGTAACTTCGGTATTAATTATGACAGGAAAATGTAACTTCGTTACTAATTATGACAAGTAACTGTAATTTCGATACAAATTATGACAGGTAACTATAACTTCGTTACTAATTATGACAAGTAACTGTAATTTCGATACAAATTATGGCAGGTAACAGTACCTTCGATACTAATTACGACAGGTAACTGTAACTTCGATACTAATTATGACAAAGAACTGTAATTTCGATACAAATTATGGCAGGTAAATGTAACTTCGATACTAATTATGACAGGTAACAGTAACTTCGGTACTAATTTTGACAAGTAACTATAACATCGATACAAATTATGACAGGTAACTGTAATTTTGAAAAAAAATTATGGTAGGTAACTCTAACTTCAATACTAATTATGACAGGTAACAGTAACTTCGATACTTATTATGACAGGTAACTGTAACTTCGTTACTAATTATGACAAGTAACTTTAATTTCGATACTAATTAAGGCAGGTAACTGTAACTTCGTTACTAATTATGTCAAGTCCCTGTAATTTCGATACAAATTATGGCAGGTAACTGTAACTTCGATACTAATTATGACAAGTAACTGTAACTTCAATACTAATTATGACAGGTAACTGTAACTTCGTTACTAATTGTGACAAGTAACTGTAATTTCGATACAAATTTTGGAAGGTAACTGTAACTTCGATACTAATTATGACAGGTAACAGTAACTTCGATACTAATTATGACAAGTAACTGTAACTTCGATACTAATTATGACAGGTAACTGTAACTTCGTTACTAATTACGACAAGTAACTGTAATTTTGATAAAAAATTATGGTAGGTAACTGTAACTTCAATACTAATTATGACTGGTAACAGTAACTTCGATACTAATTATGACAGGTAAGTGTAATTTCGATACTAAATATGACAAGTAACTGTAACTTCGATACTAATTATGACGGGTAACTGTAACTTCGTTACTAATTATGACAAGTAACTGTAATTTCGATACAAATTTTGGCAGGTAACTGTAACTTCGATACTAACTATGACAGGTATTAGTAACTTCGATACTAATTATGACAAGTAACTGTAATTTCGATACAAATTATGACAAGTAACTGTAACTTCGATACTAAATATGACAAGAAACTCTAACTTCGTTACTAATTGTGACAAGTAACTGTAATTTTGATAAAAAATTATGGTAGGTTACTTTAACTTCAATACTAATTATGACAGGTAACAGTAACTTCGATACTTATTATGACAGGTAACTGTAACTTCGTTACTAATTATGACAAGTAACTGTAATTTCGATACTAATTTTGGCAGGTAACTGTAACTTCGTTACTAATTATGACAAGTCCCTGTAATTTCGATACAAATTATGGCAGGTAACTGTAACTTCGTTACTAATTATGACAAGTAACTGTAACTTCGATACTAATTATGACAGGTAACAGTAACTTCGATACTAATTATGACAAGTAACTATAACTTCGATACAAATTATGGCAGGTAACTGTAATTTTGATTAAAAAAATATGGTAGGTAACTGTAACTTCAATACTAATTATGACAGGTAACTGTAACTTCGTTACTAATTATGACAAGTAACTTTAATTTCGATACTAATAATGGCAGATATCTGTAACTTCGTAACTAATTATGACAATTCCCTGTAATTTCGATACAAATTATGGCAGGTAACTGCAACTTCGATAATAATTATGACAGGTAAAAATAACTTCGGTACTAATTATGACAGGAAACTGTAACATCGTTACTTATTATGACAAGTAACTGTAATTTCGATACAAATTATGACAGGTAACTGTAACTTCGTTACTAATTATGACAAGTAACTGTAATTTCGATACAAATTATGGCAGGTAACAGTACCTTCGATGCTAATTATGACAGGTAACTTTAACTTCGATACTAATTATGACATGGAACTGTAATTTCGATACAAATTATGGCAGGTAAATGTAACTTCGATACTAATTATGACAGGTAACAGTAACTTCGGTACTAATTTTGACAAGTAACTATAACTTCGATACAAATTATTACAGGTAACTGTATTTCTGAAAAAAATTATGGTAGGTAACTCTAACTTCAATACTAATTATGACAGGTAACAGTAACTTCGATACTTATTATGACAGGTAACTGTTACTTCGTTACTAATTATGACAAGTAACTTTAATTTCGATACTAATTATGGCAGGTAACTGTAACTTCGTTACTAATTATGACAAGTCCCTGTAATTTCGATACAAATTATGGCAGGTAACTGTAACTTCGATACTAATTATGACAAGTAACTGTAACTTCAATACTAATTATCACAGGTAACTGTAACTTCGTTACTAATTATGACAAGTAACTGTAATTTCGATACAAATTTTGGCAGGTAACTGTAACTTCGATACTAATTATGACAGGTAACAGTAACTTCGATACTTATTATGAAAAGTAACTGTAACTTCGATACTAATTATGACAGGTAACTGTAACTTCGTTACTAATTATGACAAGTAACTGTAATTTCGATACAAATTATGGCAGGTAACTGTAACTTCGATACTAATTATGACAGGTAACAGTAACTTCGTTACTAATTATGACAAGTAACTTTAATTTCGATACTAATAATGGCAGGTATCTGTAACTTCGTAACTAATTATGACAAGTCCCTGTAATTTCGATACAAATTATGGCAGGTAACTGTAACTTCGTTACTAATTATGACAAGTCCCTGTAATTTCGATACAAATTATGGCAGGTAACTGTAACTTCGATACTAATTATGACAAGTAACTGTAACTTCAATACTAATTATCACAGGTAACTGTAACTTCGTTACTAATTATGACAAGTAACTGTAATTTCGATACAAATTTTGGCAGGTAACTGTAACTTCGATACTAATTATGACAGGTAACAGTAACTTCGATACTTATTATGAAAAGTAACTGTAACTTCGATACTAATTATGACAAGTAACTTTAATTTCGATACTAATTATGGCAGGTAACTGTAACTTCGTTACTAATTATGACAAGTCCCTGTAATTTCGATACAAATTATGGCAGGTAACTGTAACTTCGATACTAATTATGACAAGTAACTGTAACTTCAATACTAATTATCACAGGTAACTGTAACTTCGTTACTAATTATGACAAGTAACTGTAATTTCGATACTAATTATGACAGGTAACAGTAACTTCGATACTAATTATAACAAGTAACTATAACTTCGATACAAATTATGACAGGTAACTGTAACTTCGATACTAATTATTACAAGAAACTCTAACTTCGTTACTAATTATGACAAGTAACTGTAATTTCGATACAAATTTTGGCAGGTAACTGTAACTTCGATACTAATTATGACAGGTATTAGTAACTTCGATACTAATTATGACAAGTAACTGTAATTTCGATACAAATTATGACAAGTAACTGTAACTTCGATACTAAATATGACAATAAACTCTAACTTCGTTAATAATTGTGACATGTAACTGTAATTTTGATAAAAAATTATGGTAGGTAACTTTAACTTCAATACTAATTATGACAGGTAACAGTAACTTCGATACTTATTATGACAGGTAACTGTAACTTCGTTACTAATTATGACAAGTAACTGTAATTTCGATACTAATTTTGGCAGGTAACTGTAACTTCGTTACTAATTATGACAAGTCCCTGTAATTTCGATACAAATTATGGCAGGTAACTGTAACTTCGTTAATAATTATGACAAGTAACTGTAACTTCGATACTAATAATGACAGGTAACAGTAACTTCGATACTAATTATGACAAGTAACTATAACTTCGATACAAATTATGGCAGGTAACTGTAATTTTGATAAAAAAATATGGTAGGTAACTGTAACTTCAATACTAATTATGACAGGTAACTGTAACTTCGTTACTAATTATGACAAGTAACTTTAATTTCGATACTAATAATGGCAGGTATCTGTAACTTCGTAACTAATTATGACAAGTCCCTGTAATTTCGATACAAATTATGGCAGGTAACTGCAACTTCGATAATAATTATGACAGGTAACAATAACTTCGGTACTAATTATGACAGGAAACTGTAACATCGTTACTTATTATGACAAGTAACTGTAATTTCGATACAAATTATGACAGGTAACTGTAACTTCGTTACTAATTATGACAAGTAACTGTAATTTCGATACAAATTATGGCAGGTAACAGTACCTTCGATACTAATTATGACAGGTAACTTTAACTTCGATACTAATTATGACATGGAACTATAATTTCGATACAATTTATGGCAGGTAAATGTAACTTCGATACTAATTATGACAGGTAACAGTAACTTCGGTACTAATTATGACAAGTAACTATAACATCGATACAAATTATTACAGGTAACTGTAATTCTGAAAAAAATTATGGTAGGTAACTCTAACTTCAATACTAATTATGACAGGTAACAGTAACTTCGATACTTATTATGACAGGTAACTGTAACTTCGTTAATAATTATGACAAGTAACTTTAATTTCGATACTAATTATGGCAGGTAACTGTAACTTCGTTACTAATTATGACAAGTCCCTGTAATTTCGATACAAATTATGGCAGGTAACTGTAACTTCGATACTAATTATGACAAGTACCTGTACCTTCAATACTAATTATCACTGGTAATTGTAACTTCGTTACTAATTATGACAAGTAACTGTATTTCGATACAAATTTTGGCAGGTAACTGTAACTTCGATACTAATTATGACAGGTAACAGTAACTTCGATACTAATTATGAATAGTTACTGTAACTTCGATACTAATTATGACAGGTAACTGTAACTTCGTTACTAATTATGACAAGTAACTGTAATTTCGATACAAATTATGGCAGGTAACTGTAACTTCGATACTAATTATGACAGGTAACAGTAACTTCGATACTATTATGACAAGTAACTATAACTTCGATACAAATTATGACAGGTAACTGTAACTTTGATACTAATTATGACAAGTAACTTTAATTTCGATACTAATTATGGCAGGTATCTGTAACTTCGTTACTAATTATGACAAGTCCCTGTAATTTCGATACAAATTATGGCAGGTAACTGTAACTTCGATACTAATTATGACAAGTAACTGTAACTTCAATACTAATTATCACAGGTAACTGTAACTTCGTTACTAATTATGACAAGTAACTGTAATTTCGATACAAATTTTGGCAGGTAACTGTAACTTCGATACCAATTATGACAGATAACAGTAACTTCGATACTAATTATGAAAAGTAACTGTAACATCGATACTAATTAAAACAGGTAACTGTAACTTCGTTACTAATTATGACAAGTAACTGTAATTTCGATACAAATTATGGCAGGTATCTGTAACTTCGATACTAATTATGACAGGTAACAGTAACTTCGATACTAATTATGACAAGAAACTCTAACTTCGTTACTAATTATGACAAGTACCTGTAATTTTGATAAAAAATTATGGTAGGTAACAGTTACTTCAATACTAATTATGACAGGCAAGAGTAACTTCGATACTAATTATGACAGGTAACAGTAACTTCGATAATAATTATGACAAGTCCCTGTAATTTCGACACAAATTATGGCATGTAACTGTAACTTCCATACTAATTATGACAGGTAACTGTAACTTCGATACTTATTATGACAGGTAACTGTAACTTCGTTACTAATTATGACAAGTAACTGTAATTTCGATAAAAATTATGGCAGGTAACTGCAACTTCGATACTAATTATGACAGGTAACAATAACTTCGGTACTAATTATGACAGGAAACTGTAACTTCGTTACTAATTATGACAAGTAACTGTAATTTCGATACAAATTATGACAGGTAACTGTAACTTCGTTACTAATTATGACAAGTAACTGTAATTTCGATACAAATTATGGAAGGTAACAGTACCTTCGATACTAATTATGACAGGTAACTGTAACTTCGATACTAATTATGACATGGAACTGTAATTTCGATACAAATTATGGCAGGTAAATGTAACTTCAATACTAATTATGACAGGTAACAGTAACTTCGGTACTAATTTTGACAAGTAACTATAACTTCGATACAAATTATTACAGGTAACTGTAATTCTGAAAAAAATTATGGTTGGTAACTCTAACTTCAATACTAATTATGACAGGTAACAGTAACTTCGATACTTATTATGACAGGTAACTGTAACTTCGTTACTAATTATGACAAGTAACTTTAATTTCGATACTAATTATGGCAGGTAACTGTAACTTCGTTACTAATTATGACAAGTCCCTGTAATTTCGATACAAATTATGGCAGGTAACTGTAACTTCGATACTAATTAAGACAAGTAACTGTAACTTCAATACTAATTATCACAGGTAACTGTAACTTCGTTACTAATTATGACAAGTAACTGTAATTTCGATACAAATTTTGGCAGGTAACTGTAACTTCGATACTAATTATTACAGGTAACAGTTACTTCGATACTAATAATGAAAAGTAACTGTAACTTCGATACTAATTAAAACAGGTAACTGTAACTTCGTTACTAATTATGACAAGTAACTGTAATTTCGATACAAATTATGGCAGGTAACTGTAACTTCGATACTAATTATGACAGGTAACAGTAACTTCGATACTAATTATGACAAGTAACTATAACTTCGATACAAATTATGACAGGTAACTGTAACTTCGATACTAATTATGACAAGAAACTCTAACTTCGTTACTAATTATGACAAGTACCTGTAATTTTGATAAAAAATTATGTTAGGTAACTGTAACTTCAATACTAATTATGACAGGTAACAGTGACTTCGATACTAATTATGACAAGTAACTGCAACTTCGTTACTAATTATGACAAGTAACTTTAATTTCGATACTAATTATGGCAGGTAACTTTAACTTCGTTACTAATTATGACAAGTCCCTGTAATTTCGACACAAATAATGGCATGTAACTGTAACATCCATACTAATTATGACAGGTTACTGTAACTTCGATACTAATTATGACAGGTAACTGTAACTTCGTTACTAATTATGACAAGTAACTGTAATTTCGATACAAATTATGGCAGGTAACTGTAACTTCGATACTAATTATGACAGGTAACAGTAACTTCGATACTAATTATGACAAGTAACTATAACTTCGATACAAATTATGACAGGTAACTGTAACTTCAATACTAATTATGACAAGAAACTCTAACTACGTTACTAATTATGACAAGTAACTGTAATTTTGATAAAAAATTATGGTAGGTAACTGTAACTTCAATACTAATTATGACAGGTAACAGTAACTTCGATACTAATTATGACAGGTAAGTGTAATTTCGATACTAAATATGACAAGTAACTGTAACTTCGATACTAATTATGACAGGTAACTGTAACTTCGTTACTAATTATGACAAGTAACTGTAATTTCGATACAAATTTTGGCAGGTAACTGTAACTTCGATACTAATTATGACAGGTATTAGTAACTTCGATACTAATTATGACATGTAACTGTAATTTCGATACAAATTATGACAAGTAACTGTAATTTTGATAAAAAATTATGGTAGGTAACTGTAACTTCAATACTAATTATGACAGGTAACAGTAACTTCGATACAAATTATGACAAGTAACTATAACTTCGATACAAATTATGACAGGTAACTGTAATTTTGATAAAAAATTATGGTAGGTAACTGTAACTTCAATACTAATTATGACAGGTAACTGTAACTTCGTTACTAATTATGACAAGTAACTTTAATTTCGATACTAATAATGGCAGGTAACTGTAACTTCGTTACTAATTATGACAAGTCCCTGTAATTTCGATACAAATTTTGGCAGGTAACTGCAACTTCGATACTAATTATGACAGGTATCAGTAACTTCGGTATTAATTATGACAGGAAAATGTAACTTCGTTACTAATTATGACAAGTAACTGTAATTTCGATACAAATTATGACAGGTAACTATAACTTCGTTACTAATTATGACAAGTAACTGTAATTTCGATACAAATTATGGCAGGTAACAGTACCTTCGATACTAATTACGACAGGTAACTGTAACTTCGATACTAATTATGACAAAGAACTGTAATTTCGATACAAATTATGGCAGGTAAATGTAACTTCGATACTAATTATGACAGGTAACAGTAACTTCGGTACTAATTTTGACAAGTAACTATAACATCGATACAAATTATGACAGGTAACTGTAATTTTGAAAAAAAATTATGGTAGGTAACTCTAACTTCAATACTAATTATGACAGGTAACAGTAACTTCGATACTTATTATGACAGGTAACTGTAACTTCGTTACTAATTATGACAAGTAACTTTAATTTCGATACTAATTAAGGCAGGTAACTGTAACTTCGTTACTAATTATGTCAAGTCCCTGTAATTTCGATACAAATTATGGCAGGTAACTGTAACTTCGATACTAATTATGACAAGTAACTGTAACTTCAATACTAATTATGACAGGTAACTGTAACTTCGTTACTAATTGTGACAAGTAACTGTAATTTCGATACAAATTTTGGAAGGTAACTGTAACTTCGATACTAATTATGACAGGTAACAGTAACTTCGATACTAATTATGACAAGTAACTGTAACTTCGATACTAATTATGACAGGTAACTGTAACTTCGTTACTAATTACGACAAGTAACTGTAATTTTGATAAAAAATTATGGTAGGTAACTGTAACTTCAATACTAATTATGACTGGTAACAGTAACTTCGATACTAATTATGACAGGTAAGTGTAATTTCGATACTAAATATGACAAGTAACTGTAACTTCGATACTAATTATGACGGGTAACTGTAACTTCGTTACTAATTATGACAAGTAACTGTAATTTCGATACAAATTTTGGCAGGTAACTGTAACTTCGATACTAACTATGACAGGTATTAGTAACTTCGATACTAATTATGACAAGTAACTGTAATTTCGATACAAATTATGACAAGTAACTGTAACTTCGATACTAAATATGACAAGAAACTCTAACTTCGTTACTAATTGTGACAAGTAACTGTAATTTTGATAAAAAATTATGGTAGGTTACTTTAACTTCAATACTAATTATGACAGGTAACAGTAACTTCGATACTTATTATGACAGGTAACTGTAACTTCGTTACTAATTATGACAAGTAACTGTAATTTCGATACTAATTTTGGCAGGTAACTGTAACTTCGTTACTAATTATGACAAGTCCCTGTAATTTCGATACAAATTATGGCAGGTAACTGTAACTTCGTTACTAATTATGACAAGTAACTGTAACTTCGATACTAATTATGACAGGTAACAGTAACTTCGATACTAATTATGACAAGTAACTATAACTTCGATACAAATTATGGCAGGTAACTGTAATTTTGATTAAAAAAATATGGTAGGTAACTGTAACTTCAATACTAATTATGACAGGTAACTGTAACTTCGTTACTAATTATGACAAGTAACTTTAATTTCGATACTAATAATGGCAGATATCTGTAACTTCGTAACTAATTATGACAATTCCCTGTAATTTCGATACAAATTATGGCAGGTAACTGCAACTTCGATAATAATTATGACAGGTAAAAATAACTTCGGTACTAATTATGACAGGAAACTGTAACATCGTTACTTATTATGACAAGTAACTGTAATTTCGATACAAATTATGACAGGTAACTGTAACTTCGTTACTAATTATGACAAGTAACTGTAATTTCGATACAAATTATGGCAGGTAACAGTACCTTCGATGCTAATTATGACAGGTAACTTTAACTTCGATACTAATTATGACATGGAACTGTAATTTCGATACAAATTATGGCAGGTAAATGTAACTTCGATACTAATTATGACAGGTAACAGTAACTTCGGTACTAATTTTGACAAGTAACTATAACTTCGATACAAATTATTACAGGTAACTGTATTTCTGAAAAAAATTATGGTAGGTAACTCTAACTTCAATACTAATTATGACAGGTAACAGTAACTTCGATACTTATTATGACAGGTAACTGTTACTTCGTTACTAATTATGACAAGTAACTTTAATTTCGATACTAATTATGGCAGGTAACTGTAACTTCGTTACTAATTATGACAAGTCCCTGTAATTTCGATACAAATTATGGCAGGTAACTGTAACTTCGATACTAATTATGACAAGTAACTGTAACTTCAATACTAATTATCACAGGTAACTGTAACTTCGTTACTAATTATGACAAGTAACTGTAATTTCGATACAAATTTTGGCAGGTAACTGTAACTTCGATACTAATTATGACAGGTAACAGTAACTTCGATACTTATTATGAAAAGTAACTGTAACTTCGATACTAATTATGACAGGTAACTGTAACTTCGTTACTAATTATGACAAGTAACTGTAATTTCGATACAAATTATGGCAGGTAACTGTAACTTCGATACTAATTATGACAGGTAACAGTAACTTCGATACTAATTATGACAACTAACTATAACTTCGATACAAATTATGACAGGTAACTGTAACATCGATACTAATTATGACAAGAAACTCTAACTTCGTTACTAATTATGACAAGTACCTGTAATTTTGATAAAAAATTATGGTAGGTAACAGTTACTTCAATACTAATTATGACAGGTAACAGTAACTTCGATACTAATTATGACAGGTAACTGCAACTTCGTTGCTAATTATGACAAGTAACTTTAATTTCGATACTAATTATGGCAGGTAACTTTAACTTCGTTACTAATTATGACAAGTCCCTGTAATTTCGACACAAATTATGGCATGTAACTGTAACTTCCATACTAATTATGACAGGTAACTGTAACCTCGATACTAATTATGACAGGTAACTGTAACTTCGTTACTAATTATGACAAGTAACTGTAATTTCGATAAAAATTATGGCAGGTAATTAACTTCGATACTAATTATGACAGGTAACAGTAACTTCGATACTAATTATGACAAGTAACTATAACTTCGATACAAATTAAGACAGGTAACTGTAACTTCGATACTAATTATGACAGGTAACTGTAATTCTGAAAAAAAATTATGGTAGGTAACTCTAACTTCAATACTAATTATGACAGGTAACAGTAACTTCGATACTTATTATGACAGGTAACTGTAACATCGTTACTAATTATGACAAGAAACTCTAACTTCGTTACTAATTATGATTAGTCCCTGTAATTTCGACACAAATTATGGCATGTAACTGTAACTTCCATACTAATTATGACAGGTAACTGTAACTTCGATACTAATTATGACAGGTAACTGTAACTTCGTTACTAATTATGACAAGTGAATGTAATTTTGATAAAAAATTATGGTAGGTAACTGTAACTTCAATACTAGTTATGACAAGAAACTGTAACTTCGATACTAATTATGACAGGTAACTGTAACGTCGTTACTAATTATGACAAGTAACTGTAATTTCGATACAAATTTTGGCAGGTAACTGTAACTTCGATGCTAATTATGACAGGTAGCAGTAACTTCGATGCTAATTATGACAAGTAACTTTAATTTCGATACTAATAATGGCAGGTAACTGTAACTTCGTAACTAATTATGACAAGTCCCTGTAATTTCGATACACATTATGGCAGGTAACTGCAACTTCGATACTAATTATGACAGGTAACAATAACTTCGGTACTAATTATGACAGGAAACTGTTACTTCGTTACTAATTATGACAAGTAACTGTAATTTCGATACAAATTATGACAGGTAACTGTAACTTCGATACTAATTATGACAAGAAACTCTAACTTCGTTACTAATTATGACAAGTAACTGTAATTTTGATAAAAAATTATGGTAGGTAACTGTAACTCCAATACTAGTTATGACAGGTAACAGTAACTTCGATACTTATTATGACAGGTAACTGTAACTTCGTTACTAATTATGACAAGTAACTTTAATTTCGATACTAATAATGGCAGGTAACTGTAACTTCGTAACTAATTATGACAAGTCCCTGTAATTTCGATACAAATTATGGCAGGTAACTGCAACTTCGATACTAATTATGACAGGTAACAATAACTTCGGTACTAATTATGACAGGAAACTGTTACTTCGTTACTAATTATGACAAGTAACTGTAATTTCGATACAAGTTATGACAGGTAACTGTAACTTCGTTACTAATTATGACAAGTAACTGTAATTTCGATACAAATTATGGCAGGTAACAGTACCTTCGATACTAATTATGACAGGTAACTGTAACTTCGATACTATTTATGACATGGAACTGTAATTTCGATACAAATTATGGCAGGTAAATGTAACTTCGATACTAATTATGACAGGTAACAGTAACTTCGGTACTAATTTTGACAAGTAACTATAACTTCGATACAAATTATTACAGGTAACTGTAATTCTGAAAAAATTATGGTAGGTAACACTAACTTCAATACTAATTATGACAGGTAACAGTAACTTCGATACTTATTATGACAGGTAACTGTAACTTCGTTACTAATTATGACAAGTAACTTTAATTTCGATACTAATTATGGCAGGTAACTGTAACTTCGTTACTAATTATGACAAGTCCCTGTAATTACGATACAAATTATGGCAGGTAACTGTAACTTCGATACTAATTATGACAAGTAACTGTAACTTCAATACTAATTATCACAGGTAACTGTAACTTCGTTACTAATTATGACAAGTAACTGTAATTTCGATACAAATTTTGGCAGGTAACTGTAACTTCGATACTAATTATGACAGGTAACAGTAACTTCGATACTAATTATGAAAAGTAACTGTAACTTCGATACTAATTATGACAGGTAACTGTAACTTCGTTACTAATTATGACAAGTAACTGTAATTTCGATACAAATTTTGGCAGGTAACTGTAACTTCGATACTAATTATGACAGGTATTAGTAACTTCGATACTAATTATGACAAGTAACTGTAATTTCGATACAAATTATGACAAGTAACTGTAACTTCGATACTAATTATGACAAGAAACTCTAACTTCGTTACTAATTATGACAAGTAACTGTAATTTTGATAAAAAATTATGGTAGGTAACTGTAACTTCAATACTAATTATGACAGGTAACAGTAACTTCGATACTTATTATGACAGGTAACTGTAACTTCGTTACTAATTATGACAAGTAACTGTAATTTCGATACTAATTTTGGCAAGAAACTGTAACTTTGTTATTAATTATGACAAGTCCCTGTAATTTCGATAGAAATTATGTCAGGTAACTGTAACTTCGATACTAATTATGACAAGTAACTGTAACTTCGATACTAATTATGGCAGGTAACAGTAACTTCGATACTAATTATGACAAGTAACTATAACTTCGACACAAATTATGGCAGGTAACTGTAATTTTGAAAAAAAATTATGGTAGGTAACTGCAACTTCAATACTAATTATGACAGGTAACTGTAACTTCGTTATTAATTATTTCAAGTAACTTTAATTTCGATACTAATAATGGCAGGTAACTGTAACTTCGTAACTAATTATGACAAGTCCCTGTAATTTCGATACAAATTATGGCAGGTAACTGCAACTTCGATACTAATTATGACAGTTAACAGTAACTTCGGTACTAATTATGACAGGAAACTGTAACTTCGTTACTAATTATGACAAGTAACTGTAATTTCGATACAAATTATGACAGGTAACTCTAACTTCGTTACTAATTATGACAAGTAACTGTAATTTCGATACAAATTACGGCAGGTAACAGTACCTTCGATACTAATTATGGCAGGTAAATGTAACTTCGATACTAATTATGACAGGTAACAGTAACTTCGGTACTAATTTTGACAAGTAACTATAACTTCGATACAAATTATGACAGGTAACTGTAATTCTGAAAAAAAATTATGGTAGGTAACTCTAACTTCAATACTTATTATGACAGGTAACAGTAACTTCGATACTTATTATGACAGGTAACTGTAACTTCGTTACTAATTATGACAAGTAACTTTAATTTCGATACTAATTATGGCAGGTAACTGTAACTTCGTTACTAATTATGACAAGTCCCTGTAATTTCGATACAAATTATGGCAGGTAACTGTAACTTCGATACTAATTATGACAAGTAACTGTAACTTCAATACTAATTATCACAGGTAACTGTAACTTCGTTACTAATTATGACAAATAACTGTAATTTCGATACAAATTTTGGCAGGTAACTTTAACTTCGAAACTAATTATGACAGGTAAGAGTAACATCGATACTAATTATGAAAAGTAACTGTAACTTCGGTACTAATTATGACAGGTAACTGTAACTTCGTTACTAATTATGACACGTAACTGTAATTTCGATACAAATTATGGCAGGTAACTGTAACTTCGATACTAATTATGACAGGTAACAGTAACTTCGATACTAATTATGACAAGTAACTATAACTTCGATACAAATTATGACAGGTAACTGTAACTTCGATACTAAATATGACAAGAAACTCTAACTTCGTTACTAATTATGACAAGTACCTGTAATTTTGATAAAAAATTATGGTAGGAAACTGTAACTTCAATACTAATTATGACAGGTAACAGTAACATCGATACTAATTATGACAGGTAACTGCAACTTCGTTACTAATTATGACAAGTAACTTTAATTTCGATACTAATTATGGCAGGTAACTTTAACTTCGTTACTAATTATGACAAGTCCCTGTAATTTCGACACAAATTATGGCATGTAACTGTAACTTCGATACTAACTATGACAGGTATTAGTCACTTCGATACTAATTATGACAAAGAACTGTAATTTCGATACAAATTATGGCAGGTAAATGTAACTTCGATACTAATTATGACAGGTAACAGTAACTTCGGTACTAATTTTGACAAGTAACTATAACATCGATACAAATTATGACAGGTAACTGTAATTTTGAAAAAAAATTATGGTAGGTAACTCTAACTTCAATACTAATTATGACAGGTAACAGTAACTTCGATACTTATTATGACAGGTAACTGTAACTTCGTTACTAATTATGACAAGTAACTTTAATTTCGATACTAATTAAGGCAGGTAACTGTAACTTCGTTACTAATTATGTCAAGTCCCTGTAATTTCGATACAAATTATGGCAGGTAACTGTAACTTCGATACTAATTATGACAAGTAACTGTAACTTCAATACTAATTATGACAGGTAACTGTAACTTCGTTACTAATTGCGACAAGTAACTGTAATTTCGATACAAATTTTGGAAGGTAACTGTAACTTCGATACTAATTATGACAGGTAACAGTAACTTCGATACTAATTATGACAAGTAACTGTAACTTCGATACTAATTATGACAGGTAACTGTAACTTCGTTACTAATTATGACAAGTAACTGTAATTTCGATACAAATTATGGCAGGTAACTGTAACTTCGATACTAATTATGACAGGTAACAGTAACTTCGATACTAATTATAACAAGTAAATATAACTTCGATACAAATTATGACAGGTAACTGTAACTTCGATACTAATTATGACAAGAAACTCTAATTTCGTTACTAATTATGACAAGTAACTGTAATTTTGATAACAAATTATGGTAGGTAACTGTAACTTCAATACTAATTATGACTGGTAACAGTAACTTCGATACTAATTATGACAGGTAAGTGTAATTTCGATACTAATTATGACAAGTAACTGTAATTTCGATACAAATTTTGGCAGGTAACTGTAACTTCGATACTAACTATGACAGGTATTAGTAACTTCGATACTAATTATGACAAGTAACTGTAATTTCGATACAAATTATGGCAGGTAACTGTAACTTCGATACTAATTATGACAGGTAACAGTAACTTCGATACTAATTATGACAACTAACTATAACTTCGATACAAATTATGACAGGTAACTGTAACATCGATACTAATTATGACAAGAAACTCTAACTTCGTTACTAATTATGACAAGTACCTGTAATTTTGATTAAAAATTATGGTAGGTAACTGTAACTTCAATACTAATTATGACTGGTAACAGTAACTTCGATACTAATTATGACAGGTAAGTGTAATTTCGATACTAAATATGACAAGTAACTGTAACTTCGATACTAATTATGACGGGTAACTGTAACTTCGTTACTAATTATGACAAGTAACTGTAATTTCGATACAAATTTTGGCAGGTAACTGTAACTTCGATACTAACTATGACAGGTATTAGTAACTTCGATACTAATTATGACAAGTAACTGTAATTTCGATACAAATTATGACAAGTAACTGTAACTTCGATACTAAATATGACAAGAAACTCTAACTTCGTTACTAATTGTGACAAGTAACTGTAATTTTGATAAAAAATTATGGTAGGTTACTTTAACTTCAATACTAATTATGACAGGTAACAGTAACTTCGATACTTATTATGACAGGTAACTGTAACTTCGTTACTAATTATGACAAGTAACTGTAATTTCGATACTAATTTTGGCAGGTAACTGTAACTTCGTTACTAATTATGACAAGACCCTGTAATTTCGATACAAATTATGGCAGGTAACTGTAACTTCGTTACTAATTATGACAAGTAACTGTAACTTCGATACTAATTATGACAGGTAACAGTAACTTCGATACTAATTATGACAAGTAACTATAACTTCGATACAAATTATGGCAGGTAACTGTAATTTTGATAAAAAAAATATGGTAGGTAACTGTAACATCAATACTAATTATGACAGGTAACTGTAACTTCGTTACTAATTATGACAAGTAACTTTAATTTCGATACTAATAATGGCAGATATCTGTAACTTCGTAACTAATTATGACAATTCCCTGTAATTTCGATACAAATTATGGCAGGTAACTGCAACTTCGATAATAATTATGACAGGTAAAAATAACTTCGGTACTAATTATGACAGGAAACTGTAACATCGTTACTTATTATGACAAGTAACTGTAATTTCGATACAAATTATGACAGGTAACTGTAACTTCGTTACTAATAATGACAAGTAACTGTAATTTCGATACAAATTATGGCAGGTAACAGTACCTTCGATGCTAATTATGACAGGTAACTTTAACTTCGATACTAATTATGACATGGAACTGTAATTTCGATACAAATTATGGCAGGTAAATGTAACTTCGATACTAATTATGACAGGTAACAGTAACTTCGGTACTAATTTTGACAAGTAACTATAACTTCGATACAAATTATTACAGGTAACTGTATTTCTGAAAAAAATTATGGTAGGTAACTCTAACTTCAATACTAATTATGACAGGTAACAGTAACTTCGATACTTATTATGACAGGTAACTGTTACTTCGTTACTAATTATGACAAGTAACTTTAATTTCGATACTAATTATGGCAGGTAACTGTAACTTCGTTACTAATTATGACAAGTCCCTGTAATTTCGATACAAATTATGGCAGGTAACTGTAACTTCGATACTAATTATGACAAGTAACTGTAACTTCAATACTAATTATCACAGGTAACTGTAACTTCGTTACTAATTATGACAAGTAACTGTAATTTCGATACAAATTTTGGCAGGTAACTGTAACTTCGATACTAATTATGACAGGTAACAGTAACTTCGATACTTATTATGAAAAGTAACTGTAACTTCGATACTAATTATGACAGGTAACTGTAACTTCGTTACTAATTATGACAAGTAACTGTAATTTCGATACAAATTATGGCAGGTAACTGTAACTTCGATACTAATTATGACAGGTAACAGTAACTTCGATACTAATTATGACAACTAACTATAACTTCGATACAAATTATGACAGGTAACTGTAACATCGATACTAATTATGACAAGAAACTCTAACTTCGTTACTAATTATGACAAGTACCTGTAATTTTGATAAAAAATTATGGTAGGTAACAGTTACTTCAATACTAATTATGACAGGTAACAGTAACTTCGATACTAATTATGACAGGTAACTGCAACTTCGTTGCTAATTATGACAAGTAACTTTAATTTCGATACTAATTATGGCAGGTAACTTTAACTTCGTTACTAATTATGACAAGTCCCTGTAATTTCGACACAAATTATGGCATGTAACTGTAACTTCCATACTAATTATGACAGGTAACTGTAACTTCGATACTAATTATGACAGGTAACTGTAACTTCGTTATTAATTATGACAAGTAACTGTAATTTCGATAAAAATTATGGCAGGTAATTAACTTCGATACTAATTATGACAGGTAACAGTAACTTCGATACTAATTATGACAGGTAAGTGTAATTTCGATACTAAATATGACAAGTAACTGTAACTTCGATACTAATTATGACAGGTAACTGTAACTTCGTTACTAATTATGACAAGTAACTGTAATTTCGATACAAATTTTGGCAGGTAACTGTAACTTCGATACTAATTATGACAGGTATTAGTAACTTCGATACTAATTATGACAAGTAACTGTAATTTCGATACTAATTTTGGCAAGAAACTGTAACTTTGTTATTAATTATGACAAGTCCCTGTAATTTCGATAGAAATTATGTCAGGTAACTGTAACTTCGATACTAATTATGACAAGTAACTGTAACTTCGATACTAATTATGGCAGGTAACAGTAACTTCGATACTAATTATGACAAGTAACTATAACTTCGACACAAATTATGGCAGGTAACTGTAATTTTGAAAAAAAATTATGGTAGGTAACTGTAACTTCAATACTAATTATGACAGGTAACTGTAACTTCGTTATTAATTATTTCAAGTAACTTTAATTTCGATACTAATAATGGCAGGTAACTGTAACTTCGTAACTAATTATGACAAGTCCCTGTAATTTCGATACAAATTATGGCAGGTAACTGCAACTTCGATACTAATTATGACAGTTAACAGTAACTTCGGTACTAATTATGACAGGAAACTGTAACTTCGTTACTAATTATGACAAGTAACTGTAATTTCGATACAAATTATGACAGGTAACTCTAACTTCGTTACTAATTATGACAAGTAACTGTAATTTCGATACAAATTACGGCAGGTAACAGTACCTTCGATACTAATTATGGCAGGTAAATGTAACTTCGATACTAATTATGACAGGTAACAGTAACTTCGGTACTAATTTTGACAAGTAACTATAACTTCGATACAAATTATGACAGGTAACTGTAATTCTGAAAAAAAATTATGGTAGGTAACTCTAACTTCAATACTTATTATGACAGGTAACAGTAACTTCGATACTTATTATGACAGGTAACTGTAACTTCGTTACTAATTATGACAAGTAACTTTAATTTCGATACTAATTATGGCAGGTAACTGTAACTTCGTTACTAATTATGACAAGTCCCTGTAATTTCGATACAAATTATGGCAGGTAACTGTAACTTCGATACTAATTATGACAAGTAACTGTAACTTCAATACTAATTATCACAGGTAACTGTAACTTCGTTACTAATTATGACAAATAACTGTAATTTCGATACAAATTTTGGCAGGTAACTGTAACTTCGAAACTAATTATGACAGGTAAGAGTAACATCGATACTAATTATGAAAAGTAACTGTAACTTCGGTACTAATTATGACAGGTAACTGTAACTTCGTTACTAATTATGACACGTAACTGTAATTTCGATACAAATTATGGCAGGTAACTGTAACTTCGATACTAATTATGACAGGTAACAGTAACTTCGATACTAATTATGACAAGTAACTATAACTTCGATACAAATTATGACAGGTAACTGTAACTTCGATACTAAATATGACAAGAAACTCTAACTTCGTTACTAATTATGACAAGTACCTGTAATTTTGATAAAAAATTATGGTAGGAAACTGTAACTTCAATACTAATTATGACAGGTAACAGTAACTTCGATACTAATTATGACAGGTAACTGCAACTTCGTTACTAATTATGACAAGTAACTTTAATTTCGATACTAATTATGGCAGGTAACTTTAACTTCGTTACTAATTATGACAAGTCCCTGTAATTTCGACACAAATTATGGCATGTAACTGTAACTTCGATACTAACTATGACAGGTATTAGTCACTTCGATACTAATTATGACAAAGAACTGTAATTTCGATACAAATTATGGCAGGTAAATGTAACTTCGATACTAATTATGACAGGTAACAGTAACTTCGGTACTAATTTTGACAAGTAACTATAACATCGATACAAATTATGACAGGTAACTGTAATTTTGAAAAAAAATTATGGTAGGTAACTCTAACTTCAATACTAATTATGACAGGTAACAGTAACTTCGATACTTATTATGACAGGTAACTGTAACTTCGTTACTAATTATGACAAGTAACTTTAATTTCGATACTAATTAAGGCAGGTAACTGTAACTTCGTTACTAATTATGTCAAGTCCCTGTAATTTCGATACAAATTATGGCAGGTAACTGTAACTTCGATACTAATTATGACAGGTAACAGTAACTTCGATACTAATTATAACAAGTAAATATAACTTCGATACAAATTATGACAGGTAACTGTAACTTCGATACTAATTATGACAAGAAACTCTAACTTCGTTACTAATTATGACAAGTAACTGTAATTTTGATAACAAATTATGGTAGGTAACTGTAACTTCAATACTAATTATGACTGGTAACAGTAACTTCGATACTAATTATGACAGGTAAGTGTAATTTCGATACTAATTATGACAAGTAACTGTAATTTCGATACAAATTTTGGCAGGTAACTGTAACTTCGATACTAACTATGACAGGTATTAGTAACTTCGATACTAATTATGACAAGTAACTGTAATTTCGATACAAATTATGGCAGGTAACTGTAACTTCGATACTAATTATGACAGGTAACAGTAACTTCGATACTAATTATGACAACTAACTATAACTTCGATACAAATTATGACAGGTAACTGTAACATCGATACTAATTATGACAAGAAACTCTAACTTCGTTACTAATTATGACAAGTACCTGTAATTTTGATTAAAAATTATGGTAGGTAACTGTAACTTCAATACTAATTATGACTGGTAACAGTAACTTCGATACTAATTATGACAGGTAAGTGTAATTTCGATACTAAATATGACAAGTAACTGTAACTTCGATACTAATTATGACGGGTAACTGTAACTTCGTTACTAATTATGACAAGTAACTGTAATTTCGATACAAATTTTGGCAGGTAACTGTAACTTCGATACTAACTATGACAGGTATTAGTAACTTCGATACTAATTATGACAAGTAACTGTAATTTCGATACAAATTATGACAAGTAACTGTAACTTCGATACTAAATATGACAAGAAACTCTAACTTCGTTACTAATTGTGACAAGTAACTGTAATTTTGATAAAAAATTATGGTAGGTTACTTTAACTTCAATACTAATTATGACAGGTAACAGTATCTTCGATACTTATTATGACAGGTAACTGTAACTTCGTTACTAATTATGACAAGTAACTGTAATTTCGATACTAATTTTGGCAGGTAACTGTATCTTCGTTACTAATTATGACAAGACCCTGTAATTTCGATACAAATTATGGCAGGTAACTGTAACTTCGTTACTAATTATGACAAGTAACTGTAACTTCGATACTAATTATGACAGGTAACAGTAACTTCGATACTAATTATGACAAGTAACTATAACTTCGATACAAATTATGGCAGGTAACTGTAATTTTGATAAAAAAAATATGGTAGGTAACTGTAACATCAATACTAATTATGACAGGTAACTGTAACTTCGTTACTAATTATGACAAGTAACTTTAATTTCGATACTAATAATGGCAGATATCTGTAACTTCGTAACTAATTATGACAATTCCCTGTAATTTCGATACAAATTATGGCAGGTAACTGCAACTTCGATAATAATTATGACAGGTAAAAATAACTTCGGTACTAATTATGACAGGAAACTGTAACATCGTTACTTATTATGACAAGTAACTGTAATTTCGATACAAATTATGACAGGTAACTGTAACTTCGTTACTAATAATGACAAGTAACTGTAATTTCGATACAAATTATGGCAGGTAACAGTACCTTCGATGCTAATTATGACAGGTAACTTTAACTTCGATACTAATTATGACATGGAACTGTAATTTCGATACAAATTATGGCAGGTAAATGTAACTTCGATACTAATTATGACAGGTAACAGTAACTTCGGTACTAATTTTGACAAGTAACTATAACTTCGATACAAATTATTACAGGTAACTGTATTTCTGAAAAAAATTATGGTAGGTAACTCTAACTTCAATACTAATTATGACAGGTAACAGTAACTTCGATACTTATTATGACAGGTAACTGTTACTTCGTTACTAATTATGACAAGTAACTTTAATTTCGATACTAATTATGGCAGGTAACTGTAACTTCGTTACTAATTATGACAAGTCCCTGTAATTTCGATACAAATTATGGCAGGTAACTGTAACTTCGATACTAATTATGACAAGTAACTGTAACTTCAATACTAATTATCACAGGTAACTGTAACTTCGTTACTAATTATGACAAGTAACTGTAATTTCGATACAAATTTTGGCAGGTAACTGTAACTTCGATACTAATTATGACAGGTAACAGTAACTTCGATACTTATTATGAAAAGTAACTGTAACTTCGATACTAATTATGACAGGTAACTGTAACTTCGTTACTAATTATGACAAGTAACTGTAATTTCGATACAAATTATGGCAGGTAACTGTAACTTCGATACTAATTATGACAGGTAACAGTAACTTCGATACTAATTATGACAACTAACTATAACTTCGATACAAATTATGACAGGTAACTGTAACATCGATACTAATTATGACAAGAAACTCTAACTTCGTTACTAATTATGACAAGTACCTGTAATTTTGATAAAAAATTATGGTAGGTAACAGTTACTTCAATACTAATTATGACAGGTATCAGTAACTTCGATACTAATTATGACAGGTAACTGCAACTTCGTTGCTAATTATGACAAGTAACTTTAATTTCGATACTAATTATGGCAGGTAACTTTAACTTCGTTACTAATTATGACAAGTCCCTGTAATTTCGACACAAATTATGGCATGTAACTGTAACTTCCATACTAATTATGACAGGTAACTGTAACTTCGATACTAATTATGACAGGTAACTGTAACTTCGTTATTAATTATGACAAGTAACTGTAATTTCGATAAAAATTATGGCAGGTAATTAACTTCGATACTAATTATGACAGGTAACAGTAACTTCGATACTAATTATGACAGGTAAGTGTAATTTCGATACTAAATATGACAAGTAACTGTAACTTCGATACTAATTATGACAGGTAACTGTAACTTCGTTACTAATTATGACAAGTAACTGTAATTTCGATACAAATTTTGGCAGGTAACTGTAACTTCGATACTAATTATGACAGGTATTAGTAACTTCGATACTAATTATGACAAGTAACTGTAATTTCGATACTAATTTTGGCAAGAAACTGTAACTTTGTTATTAATTATGACAAGTCCCTGTAATTTCGATAGAAATTATGTCAGGTAACTGTAACTTCGATACTAATTATGACAAGTAACTGTAACTTCGATACTAATTATGGCAGGTAACAGTAACTTCGATACTAATTATGACAAGTAACTATAACTTCGACACAAATTATGGCAGGTAACTGTAATTTTGAAAAAAAATTATGGTAGGTAACTGTAACTTCAATACTAATTATGACAGGTAACTGTAACTTCGTTATTAATTATTTCAAGTAACTTTAATTTCGATACTAATAATGGCAGGTAACTGTAACTTCGTAACTAATTATGACAAGTCCCTGTAATTTCGATACAAATTATGGCAGGTAACTGCAACTTCGATACTAATTATGACAGTTAACAGTAACTTCGGTACTAATTATGACAGGAAACTGTAACTTCGTTACTAATTATGACAAGTAACTGTAATTTCGATACAAATTATGACAGGTAACTCTAACTTCGTTACTAATTATGACAAGTAACTGTAATTTCGATACAAATTACGGCAGGTAACAGTACCTTCGATACTAATTATGGCAGGTAAATGTAACTTCGATACTAATTATGACAGGTAACAGTAACTTCGGTACTAATTTTGACAAGTAACTATAACTTCGATACAAATTATGACAGGTAACTGTAATTCTGAAAAAAAATTATGGTAGGTAACTCTAACTTCAATACTTATTATGACAGGTAACAGTAACTTCGATACTTATTATGACAGGTAACTGTAACTTCGTTACTAATTATGACAAGTAACTTTAATTTCGATACTAATTATGGCAGGTAACTGTAACTTCGTTACTAACTATGACAAGTCCCTGTAATTTCGATACAAATTATGGCAGGTAACTGTAACTTCGATACTAATTATGACAAGTAACTGTAACTTCAATACTAATTATCACAGGTAACTGTAACTTCGTTACTAATTATGACAAATAACTGTAATTTCGATACAAATTTTGGCAGGTAACTGTAACTTCGAAACTAATTATGACAGGTAAGAGTAACATCGATACTAATTATGAAAAGTAACTGTAACTTCGGTACTAATTATGACAGGTAACTGTAACTTCGTTACTAATTATGACACGTAACTGTAATTTCGATACAAATTATGGCAGGTAACTGTAACTTCGATACTAATTATGACAGGTAACAGTAACTTCGATACTAATTATGACAAGTAACTATAACTTCGATACAAATTATGACAGGTAACTGTAACTTCGATACTAAATATGACAAGAAACTCTAACGTCGTTACTAATTATGACAAGTACCTGTAATTTTGATAAAAAATTATGGTAGGAAACTGTAACTTCAATACTAATTATGACAGGTAACAGTAACTTCGATACTAATTATGACAGGTAACTGCAACTTCGTTACTAATTATGACAAGTAACTTTAATTTCGATACTAATTATGGCAAGTAACTTTAACTTCGTTACTAATTATGACAAGTCCCTGTAATTTCGACACAAATTATGGCATGTAACTGTAACTTCGATACTAACTATGACAGGTATTAGTCACTTCGATACTAATTATGACAAAGAACTGTAATTTCGATACAAATTATGGCAGGTAAATGTAACTTCGATACTAATTATGACAGGTAACAGTAACTTCGGTACTAATTTTGACAAGTAACTATAACATCGATACAAATTATGACAGGTAACTGTAATTTTGAAAAAAAATTATGGTAGGTAACTCTAACTTCAATACTAATTATGACAGGTAACAGTAACTTCGATACTTATTATGACAGGTAACTGTAACTTCGTTACTAATTATGACAAGTAACTTTAATTTCGATACTAATTAAGGCAGGTAACTGTAACTTCGTTACTAATTATGTCAAGTCCCTGTAATTTCGATACAAATTATGGCAGGTAACTGTAACTTCGATACTAATTATGACAAGTAACTGTAACTTCAATACTAATTATGACAGGTAACTGTAACTTCGTTACTAATTGCGACAAGTAACTGTAATTTCGATACAAATTTTGGAAGGTAACTGTAACTTCGATACTAATTATGACAGGTAACAGTAACTTCGATACTAATTATGACAAGTAACTGTAACTTCGATACTAATTATGACAGGTAACTGTAACTTCGTTACTAATTATGACAAGTAACTGTAATTTCGATACAAATTATGGCAGGTAACTGTAACTTCGATACTAATTATGACAGGTAACAGTAACTTCGATACTAATTATAACAAGTAAATATAACTTCGATACAAATTATGACAGGTAACTGTAACTTCGATACTAATTATGACAAGAAACTCTAACTTCGTTACTAATTATGACAAGTAACTGTAATTTTGATAACAAATTATGGTAGGTAACTGTAACTTCAATACTAATTATG
Source organism: Meconema thalassinum (assembly GCA_946902985.2). Lineage (NCBI taxonomy): Eukaryota > Metazoa > Arthropoda > Insecta > Orthoptera > Tettigoniidae > Meconema > Meconema thalassinum. The sequence continues at coordinate 1,690,956,030 of OX336388.2, read as the reverse complement.
ACTGGTAACAGTAACTTCGATACTAATTATGACAGGTAAGTGTAATTTCGATACTAATTATGACAAGTAACTGTAATTTCGATACAAATTTTGGCAGGTAACTGTAACTTCGATACTAACTATGACAGGTATTAGTAACTTCGATACTAATTATGACAAGTAACTGTAATTTCGATACAAATTATGGCAGGTAACTGTAACTTCGATACTAATTATGACAGGTAACAGTAACTTCGATACTAATTATGACAACTAACTATAACTTCGATACAAATTATGACAGGTAACTGTAACATCGATACTAATTATGACAAGAAACTCTAACTTCGTTACTAATTATGACAAGTACCTGTAATTTTGATTAAAAATTATGGTAGGTAACTGTAACTTCAATACTAATTATGACTGGTAACAGTAACTTCGATACTAATTATGACAGGTAAGTGTAATTTCGATACTAAATATGACAAGTAACTGTAACTTCGATACTAATTATGACGGGTAACTGTAACTTCGTTACTAATTATGACAAGTAACTGTAATTTCGATACAAATTTTGGCAGGTAACTGTAACTTCGATACTAACTATGACAGGTATTAGTAACTTCGATACTAATTATGACAAGTAACTGTAATTTCGATACAAATTATGACAAGTAACTGTAACTTCGATACTAAATATGACAAGAAACTCTAACTTCGTTACTAATTGTGACAAGTAACTGTAATTTTGATAAAAAATTATGGTAGGTTACTTTAACTTCAATACTAATTATGACAGGTAACAGTAACTTCGATACTTATTATGACAGGTAACTGTAACTTCGTTACTAATTATGACAAGTAACTGTAATTTCGATACTAATTTTGGCAGGTAACTGTAACTTCGTTACTAATTATGACAAGACCCTGTAATTTCGATACAAATTATGGCAGGTAACTGTAACTTCGTTACTAATTATGACAAGTAACTGTAACTTCGATACTAATTATGACAGGTAACAGTAACTTCGATACTAATTATGACAAGTAACTATAACTTCGATACAAATTATGGCAGGTAACTGTAATTTTGATAAAAAAAATATGGTAGGTAACTGTAACATCAATACTAATTATGACAGGTAACTGTAACTTCGTTACTAATTATGACAAGTAACTTTAATTTCGATACTAATAATGGCAGATATCTGTAACTTCGTAACTAATTATGACAATTCCCTGTAATTTCGATACAAATTATGGCAGGTAACTGCAACTTCGATAATAATTATGACAGGTAAAAATAACTTCGGTACTAATTATGACAGGAAACTGTAACATCGTTACTTATTATGACAAGTAACTGTAATTTCGATACAAATTATGACAGGTAACTGTAACTTCGTTACTAATTATGACAAGTAACTGTAATTTCGATACAAATTATGGCAGGTAACAGTACCTTCGATGCTAATTATGACAGGTAACTTTAACTTCGATACTAATTATGACATGGAACTGTAATTTCGATACAAATTATGGCAGGTAAATGTAACTTCGATACTAATTATGACAGGTAACAGTAACTTCGGTACTAATTTTGACAAGTAACTATAACTTCGATACAAATTATTACAGGTAACTGTATTTCTGAAAAAAATTATGGTAGGTAACTCTAACTTCAATACTAATTATGACAGGTAACAGTAACTTCGATACTTATTATGACAGGTAACTGTTACTTCGTTACTAATTATGACAAGTAACTTTAATTTCGATACTAATTATGGCAGGTAACTGTAACTTCGTTACTAATTATGACAAGTCCCTGTAATTTCGATACAAATTATGGCAGGTAACTGTAACTTCGATACTAATTATGACAAGTAACTGTAACTTCAATACTAATTATCACAGGTAACTGTAACTTCGTTACTAATTATGACAAGTAACTGTAATTTCGATACAAATTTTGGCAGGTAACTGTAACTTCGATACTAATTATGACAGGTAACAGTAACTTCGATACTTATTATGAAAAGTAACTGTAACTTCGATACTAATTATGACAGGTAACTGTAACTTCGTTACTAATTATGACAAGTAACTGTAATTTCGATACAAATTATGGCAGGTAACTGTATCTTCGATACTAATTATGACAGGTAACAGTAACTTCGATACTAATTATGACAACTAACTATAACTTCGATACAAATTATGACAGGTAACTGTAACATCGATACTAATTATGACAAGAAACTCTAACTTCGTTACTAATTATGACAAGTACCTGTAATTTTGATAAAAAATTATGGTAGGTAACAGTTACTTCAATACTAATTATGACAGGTAACAGTAACTTCGATACTAATTATGACAGGTAACTGCAACTTCGTTGCTAATTATGACAAGTAACTTTAATTTCGATACTAATTATGGCAGGTAACTTTAACTTCGTTACTAATTATGACAAGTCCCTGTAATTTCGACACAAATTATGGCATGTAACTGTAACTTCCATACTAATTATGACAGGTAACTGTAACTTCGATACTAATTATGACAGGTAACTGTAACTTCGTTATTAATTATGACAAGTAACTGTAATTTCGATAAAAATTATGGCAGGTAATTAACTTCGATACTAATTATGACAGGTAACAGTAACTTCGATACTAATTATGACAAGTAACTATAACTTCGATACAAATTAAGACAGGTAACTGTAACTTCGATACTAATTATGACAGGTAACTGTAATTCTGAAAAAAAATTATGGTAGGTAACTCTAACTTCAATACTAATTATGACAGGTAACAGTAACTTCGATACTTATTATGACAGGTAACTGTAACATCGTTACTAATTATGACAAGAAACTCTAACTTCGTTACTAATTATGATAAGTCCCTGTAATTACGACACAAATTACGGCATGTAACTGTAACTTCCATACTAATTATGACAGGTAACTGTAACTTCGATACTAATTATGACAGGTAACTGTAACTTCGTTACTAATTATGACAAGTCCCTGTAATTTCGATACAAATTATGGCAGGTAACTGTAACTTCGATACTAATTATGACAAGTAACTGTAACTTCAATACTAATTATCACAGGTAACTGTAACTTCGTTACTAATTATGACAAGTAACTGTAATTTCGATACAAATTTTGGAAGGTAACTGTAACTTCGATACTAATTATGACAGGTAACAGTAACTTCGATACTTATTATGAAAAGTAACTGTAACTTCGATACTAATTATGACAGGTAACTGTAACTTCGTTACTAATTATGACAAGTAACTGTAATTTCGATACTAATTATGACAGGTAACAGTAACTTCGATACTAATTATGACAGGTAACTGTAACTTCGTTACTAATTATGACAAGTTATTTTAATTTCGATACTAATTATGGCAGGTAACTTTAACTTCGTTACTAATTATGACAAGTCCCTGTAATTTCGACACAAATTATGGCATGTAACTGTAACTTCCATTCTAATTATGACAGGTAACAGTAATTTCGATACTAATTATGACAGGAAAGTGTAACTTCGTTACTAATTATGACAAGTAATTGTAATTTCGATACAAATTATGACAGGTAACTGTAACTTCGTTACTAATTATGACAAGTAACAGTACCTTCGATACTAATTATGACAGGTAAATGTACCTTCGATACTAATTATGACAAGGAACTGTAATTTCGATACAAATTATGGCAGGTAACTGTAACATCGTTACTAATTATGACAAGTTACTGTAATTTCGATACAAATTTTGGCAGGTAACTGTAACTTCGATACTAATTGTGACAGGTAACAGTAACTGCGATACTAATTACGACAAGTAACTGTAACTTCGATACTAATTATAACTTCGTTACTAATTATGACAAGTAAATGTAATTTCGATACAAATTATAGCAGGTAACTGTAACATCGATACTAATTATGACAGGTAACAGTAACTTCGATACTAATTATGACAAGTAACTATAACATCGATACAAATTATGACAGGTAATTGTAAATTCGATACTAATTATGACAAGAAACTCTAACTTCGTTACTAATTATGACAAGTAACTGTAATTTTGATAAAAAATTATGGTAGGTAACTGTAACTTCAATACTAAGTATGACAGGTAACAGTAACATCGATACTAATTATGACAGGTAAGTGCAATTTCGATACTTAATATGACAAGTAACTGTAACTTCGTTACTAATTATGACAGGTAACTGTAACTTCGTTACTATTTATGACAAGTAACTGTAATTTCGATACAAATTTTGGCAGGTAACTGTAACTTCGATACTAATTATGACAGGTAACAGTAACTGCGATACTAATTACGACAAGTAACTGTAACTTCGATACAAATTATGACAGGTAACTGTAACTTCGATACTAATTATGACAAGAAACTCTAACTTCGTTACTAATTATGACAAGTGAATGTAATTTTGATAAAAAATTATGGTAGGTAACTGTAACTTCAATACTAGTTATGACAGGTAACAGTAACTTCGATACTTATTATGACAGGTAACTGTAACTTCGTTATTAATTATGACAAGTAACTGTAATTTCGATACTAATTTTGGCAGGTAACTGTAACTTCGTTACTAATTATGACAAGTCCCTGTAATTTCGATACAAATTATGGCAGGTAACTGTAACTTCGATACTAATTATGACAAGATACTGTAACTTCGATACTAATTATGACAGGTAACTGTAACGTCGTTACTAATTATGACAAGTAACTGTAATTTCGATACAAATTTTGGCAGGTAACTGTAACTTCGATGCTAATTATGACAGGTAGCAGTAACTTCGATGCTAATTATGACAAGTAACTTTAATTTCGATACTAATAATGGCAGGTAACTGTAACTTCGTAACTAATTATGACAAGTCCCTGTAATTTCGATACAAATTATGGCAGGTAACTGCAACTTCGATACTAATTATGACAGGTAACAATAACTTCGGTACTAATTATGACAGGAAACTGTTACTTCGTTACTAATTATGACAAGTAACTGTAATTTCGATACAAATTATGACAGGTAACTGTAACTTCGATACTAATTATGACAAGAAACTCTAACTTCGTTACTAATTATGACAAGTAACTGTAATTTTGATAAAAAATTATGGTAGGTAACTGTAACTCCAATACAAGTTATGACAGGTAACAGTAACTTCGATACTTATTATGACAGGTAACTGTAACTTCGTTACTAATTATGACAAGTAACTTTAATTTCGATACTAATAATGGCAGGTAACTGTAACTTCGTAACTAATTATGACAAGTCCCTGTAATTTCGATACAAATTATGGCAGGTAACTGCAACTTCGATACTAATTATGACAGGTAACAATAACTTCGGTACTAATTATGACAGGAAACTGTTACTTCGTTACTAATTATGACAAGTAACTGTAATTTCGATACAAATTATGACAGGTAACTGTAACTTCGTTACTAATTATGACAAGTAACTGTAATTTCGATACAAATTATGGCAGGTAACAGTACCTTCGATACTAATTATGACAGGTAACTGTAACTTTGATACTAATTATGACATGGAACTGTAATTTCGATACAAATTATGGCAGGTAAATGTAACTTCGATACTAATTATGACAGGTAACAGTAACTTCGGTACTAATTTTGACAAGTAACTATAACTTCGATACAAATTATTACAGGTAACTGTAATTCTGAAAAAATTATGGTAGGTAACACTAACTTCAATACTAATTATGACAGGTAACAGTAACTTCGATACTTATTATGACAGGTAACTGTAACTTCGTTACTAATTATGACAAGTAACTTTAATTTCGGTACTAATTATGGCAGGTAACTGTAACTTCGTTACTAATTATGACAAGTCCCTGTAATTACGATACAAATTATGGCAGGTAACTGTAACTTCGATACTAATTATGACAAGTAACTGTAACTTCAATACTAATTATCACAGGTAACTGTAACTTCGTTACTAATTATGACAAGTAACTGTAATTTCGATACAAATTTTGGCAGGTAACTGTAACTTCGATACTAATTATGACAGGTAACAGTAACTTCGATACTAATTATGAAAAGTAACTGTAACTTCGATACTAATTATGACAGGTAACTGTAACTTCGTTACTAATTATGACAAGTAACTGTAATTTCGATACAAATTATGGCAGGTAACTGTAACTTCGATACTAATTATGACAGGTAACAGTAACTTCGATACTAATTATGACAAGTAACTATAACTTCGATACAAATTATGACAGGTAACTGTAACTTCGATACTAATTATGACAAGAAACTCTAACTTCGTTACTAATTATGACAAGTACCTGTAATTTTGATAAAACATTATGGTAGGTAACTGTAACTTCAATACTAATTATGACAGGTAACAGTGACTTCGATACTAATTATGACAGGTAACTGCAACTTCGTTACTAATTATGACAAGTAACTTTAATTTCGATACTAATTATGGCAGGTAACTTTAACTTCGTTACTAATTATGACAAGTCCCTGTAATTTCGACACAAATTATGGCATGTAACTGTAACATCCATACTAATTATGACAGGTTACTGTAACTTCGATACTAATTATGACAGGTAACTGTAACTTCGTTACTAATTATGACAAGTAACTGTAATTTCGATACAAATTATGGCAGGTAACTGTAACTTAGATACTAATTATGACAGGTAACAGTAACTTCGATACTAATTATGACAAGTAACTATAACTTCGATACAAATTATGACAGGTATCTGTAACTTCAATACTAATTATGACAAGAAACTCTAACTACTTTACTAATTATGGCAAGTAACTGTAATTTTGATAAAAAATTATGGTAGGTAACTGTAACTTCAATACTAATTATGACAGGTAACAGTAACTTCGATACTAATTATGACAGGTAAGTGTAATTTCGATACTAAATATGACAAGTAACTGTAACTTCGATACTAATTATGACAGGTAACTGTAACTTCGTTACTAATTACGACAAGTAACTGTAATTTCGATACAAATTTTGGCAGGTAACTGTAACTTCGATACTAATTATGACAGGTATTAGTAACTTCGATACTAATTATGACAAGTAACTGTAATTTCGATACAAATTATGACAAGTAACTGTAACTTCGATACTAATTATGACAAGAAACTCTAACTTCGTTACTAATTATGACAAGTAACTGTAATTTTGATAAAAAATTATGGTAGGTAACTGTAACTTCAATACTAATTATGACAGGTAACAGTAACTTCGATACTTATTATGACAGGTAACTGTAACTTCGTTACTAATTATGACAAGTAACTGTAATTTCGATACTAATTTTGGCAAGAAACTGTAACTTTGTTATTAATTATGACAAGTCCCTGTAATTTCGATAGAAATTATGTCAGGTAACTGTAACTTCGATACTAATTATGACAAGTAACTGTAACTTCGATACTAATTATGGCAGGTAACAGTAACTTCGATACTAATTATGACAAGTAACTATAACTTCGACACAAATTATGGCAGGTAACTGTAATTTTGAAAAAAAATTATGGTAGGTAACTGTAACTTCAATACTAATTATGACAGGTAACTGTAACTTCGTTATTAATTATTTCAAGTAACTTTAATTTCGATACTAATAATGGCAGGTAACTGTAACTTCGTAACTAATTATGACAAGTCCCTGTAATTTCGATACAAATTATGGCAGGTAACTGCAACTTCGATACTAATTATGACAGTTAACAGTAACTTCGGTACTAATTATGACAGGAAACTGTAACTTCGTTACTAATTATGACAAGTAACTGTAATTTCGATACAAATTATGACAGGTAACTCTAACTTCGTTACTAATTATGACAAGTAACTGTAATTTCGATACAAATTACGGCAGGTAACAGTACCTTCGATACTAATTATGGCAGGTAAATGTAACTTCGATACTAATTATGACAGGTAACAGTAACTTCGGTACTAATTTTGACAAGTAACTATAACTTCGATACAAATTATGACAGGTAACTGTAATTCTGAAAAAAAATTATGGTAGGTAACTCTAACTTCAATACTTATTATGACAGGTAACAGTAACTTCGATACTTATTATGACAGGTAACTGTAACTTCGTTACTAATTATGACAAGTAACTTTAATTTCGATACTAATTATGACAGGTAACTGTAACTTCGTTACTAATTATGACAAGTCCCTGTAATTTCGATACAAATTATGGCAGGTAACTGTAACTTCGATACTAATTATGACAAGTAACTGTAACTTCAATACTAATTATCACAGGTAACTGTAACTTCGTTACTAATTATGACAAATAACTGTAATTTCGATACAAATTTTGGCAGGTAACTGTAACTTCGAAACTAATTATGACAGGTAAGAGTAACATCGATACTAATTATGAAAAGTAACTGTAACTTCGATACTAATTATGACAGGTAACTGTAACTTCGTTACTAATTATGACACGTAACTGTAATTTCGATACAAATTATGGCAGGTAACTGTAACTTCGATACTAATTATGACAGGTAACAGTAACTTCGATACTAATTATGACAAGTAACTATAACTTCGATACAAATTATGACAGGTAACTGTAACTTCGATACTAAATATGACAAGAAACTCTAACTTCGTTACTAATTATGACAAGTACCTGTAATTTTGATAAAAAATTATGGTAGGAAACTGTAACTTCAATACTAATTATGACAGGTAACAGTAACATCGATACTAATTATGACAGGTAACTGCAACTTCGTTACTAATTATGACAAGTAACTTTAATTTCGATACTAATTATGGCAGGTAACTTTAACTTCGTTACTAATTATGACAAGTCCCTGTAATTTCGACACAAATTATGGCATGTAACTGTAACTTCGATACTAACTATGACAGGTATTAGTCACTTCGATACTAATTATGACAAAGAACTGTAATTTCGATACAAATTATGGCAGGTAAATGTAACTTCGATACTAATTATGACAGGTAACAGTAACTTCGGTACTAATTTTGACAAGTAACTATAACATCGATACAAATTATGACAGGTAACTGTAATTTTGAAAAAAAATTATGGTAGGTAACTCTAACTTCAATACTAATTATGACAGGTAACAGTAACTTCGATACTTATTATGACAGGTAACTGTAACTTCGTTACTAATTATGACAAGTAACTTTAATTTCGATACTAATTAAGGAAGGTAACTGTAACTTCGTTACTAATTATGTCAAGTCCCTGTAATTTCGATACAAATTATGGCAGGTAACTGTAACTTCGATACTAATTATGACAAGTAACTGTAACTTCAATACTAATTATGACAGGTAACTGTAACTTCGTTACTAATTGCGACAAGTAACTGTAATTTCGATACAAATTTTGGAAGGTAACTGTAACTTCGATACTAATTATGACAGGTAACAGTAACTTCGATACTAATTATGACAAGTAACAGTAACTTCGATACTAATTATGACAGGTAACTGTAACTTCGTTACTAATTATGACAAATAACTGTAATTTCGATACAAATTATGGCAGGTAACTGTAACTTCGATACTAATTATGACAGGTAACAGTAACTTCGATACTAATTATAACAAGTAACTATAACTTCGATACAAATTATGACAGGTAACTGTAACTTCGATACTAATTATGACAAGAAACTCTAACTTCGTTACTAATTATGACAAGTAACTGTAATTTTGATAACAAATTATGGTAGGTAACTGTAACTTCAATACTAATTATGACTGGTAACAGTAACTTCGATACTAATTATGACAGGTAAGTGTAATTTCGATACTAATTATGTCAAGTAACTGTAATTTCGATACAAATTTTGGCAGGTAACTGTAACTTCGATACTAACTATGACAGGTATTAGTAACTTCGATACTAATTATGACAAGTAACTGTAATTTCGATACAAATTATGACAAGTAACTGTAACTTCGATACTAAATATGACAAGAAACTCTAACTTCGTTACTAATTGTGACAAGTAACTGTAATTTTGATAAAAAATTATGGTAGGTTACTTTAACTTCAATACTAATTATGACAGGTAACAGTAACTTCGATACTTATTATGACAGGTAACTGTAACTTCGTTACTAATTATGACAAGTAACTGTAATTTCGATACTAATTTTGTCAGGTAACTGTAACTTCGTTACTAATTATGACAAGTCCCTGTAATTTCGATACAAATTATGGCAGGTAACTGTAACATCGTTACTAATTATGACAAGTAACTGTAACTTCGATACTAATTATGACAGGTAACAGTAACTTCGATACTAATTATGACAAGTAACTATAACTTCGATACAAATTATGGCAGGTAACTGTAATTTTGATAAAAAAATATGGTAGGTAACTGTAAATTCAATACTAATTATGACAGGTAACTGAAACTTCGTTACTAATTATGACAAGTAACTTTAATTTCGATACTAATAATGGCAGGTATCTGTAACTTCGTAACTAATTATGACAATTCCCTGTAATTTCGATACAAATTAGGGCAGGTAACTGCAACTTCGATAATAATTATGACAGGTAACAATAACTTCGGTACTAATTATGACAGGAAACTGTAACATCGTTACTTATTATGACAAGTAACTGTAATTTCGATACAAATTATGACAGGTAACTGTAACTTCGTTACTAATTATGACAAGTAACTGTAATTTCGATACAAATTATGGCAGGTAACAGTACCTTCGATGCTAATTATGACAGGTAACTTTAACTTCGATACTAATTATGACATGGAACTGTAATTTCGATACAAATTATGGCAGGTAACAGTAACTTCGATACTTATTATGACAGGTAACTGTTACTTCGTTACTAATTATGACAAGTAACATTAATTTCGATACTAATTATGGCAGGTAACTGTAACTTCGTTACTAATTATGACATGTCCCTGTAATTTCGATACAAATTATGGCAGGTAACTGTAACTTCGATACTAATTATGACAAGTAACTGTAACTTCAATACTAATTATCACAGGTAACTGTAACTTCGTTACTAATTATGACAAGTAACTGTAATTTCGATACAAATTTTGGCAGGTAACTGTAACTTCGATACTAATTATGACAGGTAACAGTAACTTCGATACTTATTATGAAAAGTAACTGTAACTTCGATACTAATTATGACAGATAACTGTAACTTCGTTACTAATTATGACAAGTAACTGTAATTTCGATACAAATTATGGCAGGTAACTGTAACTTCGATACTAATTATGACAGGTAACAGTAACTTCGATACTAATTATGACAAGTAACTATAACTTCGATACAAATTATGACAGGTAACTGTAATATCGATACTAATTATGACAAGAAACTCTAACTTCGTTACTAATTATGACAAGTACCTGTAATTTTGATAAAAAATTATGGTAGGTAACAGTTACTTGAATACTAATTATGACAGGTAACAGTAACTTCCATACTAATTATGACAGGTAACTGCAACATCGTTGCTAATTATGACAAGTAACTTTAATTTCGATACTAATTATGGCAGGTAACTTTAACTTCGTTACTAATTATGACAAGTCCCTGTAATTTCGACACAAATTATGGCATGTAACTGTAACTTCCATACTAATTATGACAGGTAACTGTAACTTCGATACTAATTATGACAGGTAACTGTAACTTCGTTACTAATTATGACAAGTAACTGTAATTTCGATAAAAATTATGGCAGGTAATTAACTTTGATACTAATTATGACAGGTAACAGTAACTTCGATACTAATTATGACAAGTAACTATAACTTCGATACAAATTAAGACAGGTAACTGTAACTTCGATACTAATTATGACAGGTAACTGTAATTCTGAAAAAAAATTATGGTAGGTAACTCTAACTTCAATACTAATTATGACAGGTAACAGTAACTTCGATACTTATTATGACAGGTAACTGTAACATCGTTACTAATTATGACAAGAAACTCTAACTTCGTTACTAATTATGACAAGTACCTATAATTTTGATAAAAAAATTATGGTAGGTAACTGTAACTTCAATACTAATTATGACAGGTAACAGTAACTTCGATACTAATTATGACAGGTAACTGTAACTTCGTTACTAATTATGACAAGTTATTTTAATTTCGATACTAATTATGGCAGGTAACTTTAACTTCGTTACTAATTATGACAAGTCCCTGTAATTTCGACACAAATTATGGCATGTAACTGTAACTTCCATTCTAATTATGACAGGTAACAGTAATTTCGATACTAATTATGACAGGAAAGTGTAACTTCGTTACTAATTATGACAAGTAATTGTAATTTCGATACAAATTATGACAGGTAACTGTAACTTCGTTACTAATTATGACAAGTAACAGTACCTTCGATACTAATTATGACAGGTAAATGTACCTTCGATACTAATTATGACAAGGAATTGTAATTTCGTTACAAATTATGGCAGGTAACTGTAACATCGTTACTAATTATGACAAGTTACTGTAATTTCGATACAAATTGTGGCAGGTAACTGTAACTTCGATACTAATTGTGACAGGTAACAGTAACTGCGATACTAATTACGACAAGTAACTGTAACTTCGATACTAATTATAACTTCGTTACTAATTATGACAAGTAAATGTAATTTCGATACAAATTATAGCAGGTAACTGTAACATCGATACTAATTATGACAGGTAACAGTAACTTCGATACTAATTATGACAAGTAACTATAACATCCATACAAATTATGACAGGTAATTGTAAATTCGATACCAATTATGACAAGAAACTCTAACTTCGTTACTAATTATGACAAGTAACTGTAATTTTGATAAAAAATTATGGTAGGTAACTGTAACTTCAATACTAATTATGACAGGTAACAGTAACATCGATACTAATTATGACAGGTAAGTGCAATTTCGATACTTAATATGACAAGTAACTGTAACTTCGATACTAATTATGACAGGTAACTGTAACTTCGTTATTATTTATGACAAGTCACTGTATTTTCGATACAAATTTTGGCAGGTAACTGTAACTTCGATACTAATTATGACAGGTAACAGTAACTGCGATACTAATTACGACAAGTAACTGTAACTTCGATACAAATTATGACAGGTAACTGTAACTTCGATACTAATTATGACAAGAAACTCTAACTTCGTTACTAATTATGACAAGTAACTGTAATTTTGATAAAAAATTATGGTAGGTAACTGTAACTTCAATACTAGTTATGACAGGTAACAGTAACTTCGATACTTATTATGACAGGTAACTGTAACTTCGTTATTAATTATGACAAGTAACTGTAATTTCGATACTAATTTTGGCAGGTAACTGTAACTTCGTTACTAATTATGACAAGTCCCTGTAATTTCGATACAAATTATGGCAGGTAACTGTAACTTCGATACTAATTATGACAAGAAACTGTAACTTCGATACTAATTATGACAGGTAACTGTAACGTCGTTACTAATTATGACAAGTAACTGTAATTTCGATACAAATTTTGGCAGGTAACTGTAACTTCGATGCTAATTATGACAGGTAGCAGTAACTTCGATGCTAATTATGACAAGTAACTGTAACTTCGATACTAATTATGACAGGTAACTGTAACTTCGTTACTAATTATGACAAGTAACTTTAATTTCGATACTAATAATGGCAGGTAACTGTAACTTCGTAACTAATTATGACAAGTCCCTGTAATTTCGATACAAATTATGGCAGGTAACTGCAACTTCGATACTAATTATGACAGGTAACAATAACTTCGGTACTAATTATGACAGGAAACTGTTACTTCGTTACTAATTATGACAAGTAACTGTAATTTCGATACAAATTATGACAGGTAACTGTAACTTCGTTACTAATTATGACAAGTAACTGTAATTTGGATACAAATTATGGCAGGTAAATGTAACTTCGATACTAATTATGACAGGTAACAGTAACTTCGGTACTAATTTTGACAAGTAACTATAACTTCGATACAAATTATTACAGGTAACTGTAATTCTGAAAAAATTATGGTAGGTAACACTAACTTCAATACTAATTATGACAGGTAACAGTAACTTCGATACTTATTATGACAGGTAACTGTAACTTCGTTACTAATTATGACAAGTAACTTTAATTTCGATACTAATTATGGCAGGTAACTGTAACTTCGTTACTAATTATGACAAGTCCCTGTAATTACGATACAAATAATGGCAGGTAACTGTAACTTCGATACTAATTATGACAAGTAACTGTAACTTCAATACTAATTATCACAGGTAACTGTAACTTCGTTAATAATTATGACAAGTAACTGTAATTTCGATACAAATTTTGGCAGGTAACTGTAACATCGTTACTAATTATGACAGGTAACTGTAATTTCGATATAAATTATGGCAGGAAACTGTAACTTCGATACTAATTATGACAGGTAACAGTAACATCGATACTAATTATGACAAGTAACTGTACCTTCGATACTAATTACGGCAGGTAACTGTAACTTCGATACTAATTATGACAAGTAACTCTAACTTCGTTACTAATTATGACAAGTAACTGTAATTTTGAAAAAAATTATGTCAGGTAACTGTAACTTCGATACTAATTATGACAGGCAACAGTAACTTTGATACTAATTATGACAGGTAACTGCAACTTCGTTACTAATTATGACAAGTAACTGTAATTTCGATACTAATTATGGCAGGTAACTGTAACTTTGTTACTAATTATGACAAGTAACTGTAATTTCGATACAAATTCTGGCAGGTAACTGTAATTTCGATGCTAATTATGACAGGTAACAGTAACTTCGATACTAATTTTGACAAGTAACCGTAACTTCGTTACTAATTATGACAAGTAACTGTAATTTCGATACAAATTATGGCAGGTAACTGTAACTTCGATACTAATTATATCAGGCAACAGTAACTTCGATACTAATTATGACAGGTAAGAGAAACTTCGCTACAAATTATGACAAGTTACTGTAATTTCGATTCAAATTATGACAGGTTACCGTAACTTCGTTACTAATTATTACAAGAAACTGTAATTTCGAAACAAATTATGGCAGGTAACTGTATCTTCGATACTAATAATATCAGGTATCAGTAACTTCGATACTAATTATGACAAGTTACTGTAACTTCGTTACTAATTATGTCAAGTAATTGTAACTTCGATACTTAATATGACAGACAACAGTAACTTCAAAACTAATTATGACAAGTAACTGTAACTTCAAAACTAATTATGACAAGTAACTGTAACTTCGATACTAATTATGACAGGTAATAGTAACTTCGATATTAATTAAGACAGGTAACTGCAACTTCGTAACTAATTATGACAAGTAACTGTAATTTCGATACTAATTATGACAGGTAACTGTACCTTGGCTACTAATTATGACAGGTTACTGTAACTTTGATACTAATTATGACAGGTAACAGTATCTTCGATACTAATTATGACAAGTAACTGTAACTTCCTTACTAATTATGACAAGTAACTGTAATTTCGACACATATTATGGCAGGTGACTGTAACTTCGTTACGTATTATGACAAGTAACAGTAACTTCGTTTCTAATTATGGCAAGTTACAGTTACTTCGATACTAATTATGACAGGTAACTGTAACTTCGATACTAATTGTCACAGGTAACTGTAACTTCGATACTAATTATGACAAGTAACTGTAATTTCGATAAAATTATGACAGGATACAGTAATATCGATTATAATTATGACAAGTAACTGGAACTTCCGTACTAATTATGACAAGTAACTGTAATTTCGATACAAATTATGTCAGGTAACTGTAACATCGATATTAATTATGACAGGTAACAGTTACTTCGATACTAATTATGAAAAGTTACTGTAACTTCGATACTAATTATGACAAGTAACTCTAACTTCGTTACTAATTATGACAAGTCCCTGTAAATTCGATACAATTATGGCAGGTAACTGTAACTTCGATACTAATTATGAAAAGTAACTGTAACTTCAATACTAATTATCACAGGTAACTGTAACTTCGTTACTAATTATGACAAATAACTGTAATTTCGATACAAATTTTGGCAGGTAACTGAAACTTCGAAACTAATTAAGACAGGTAAGAGTAACATCGATACTAATTATGAAAAGTAACTGTAACTTCGATACTAATTATGACAGGTAACTGTAACTTCGTTACTAATTATGACAAGTAACTGTAATTTCGATACAAATTATGGCAGGTAACTGTAACTTCGATACTAATTATGACAGGTAACAGTAACTTCGATACTAATTATGACAAGTAACTATAACTTCGATACAAATTATGACAGGTAACTGCAACTTCGATACTAAATATGACAAGAAACTCTAACTTCGTTACTAATTATGACAAGTACCTGTAATTTTGATAAAAAATTATGGTAGGAAACTGTAACTTCAATACTAATTATGGCAGGTAACTGTAACTCCGTTACTAATTATGACAAGTTAGTGTAATTTTGATACAAATTATGGCAGGTAAAAGTAATTTCGATACTTATGACAGGTAACAGTATCTTCGATACTCATTATGACAAGTAACAGTAACTTCGTTGCTAATTATGACAAGTAACTGTAATTTCGATAAAAATAATGGCAGGTAACTGTAACTTAGATACTAATTATGACAGGTAACAGAAACTTCGATACTAATTATGACAGAAAACAGAAACTTCGATACTAATTATGACAGGTAACAGTAACTTCGATACTAATTATGGCAGGTAACTGTAACTTCGATACTAATTATGACAGTTAACTGTAACTTCGTTACTAATAATGAAAAGTAACTGTAATTTCGATAAAAACTATGGCAGGTAACTGTAACGTCGATACTAATTATGGCAGGTAACAGTAACCTTGATACAAATTATGACAAGTAACGGTAACTTTGATACTAATTATGACAGGTAATTGTAACTTCGTTACTAATTATGACAAGTAACTGTAATTTCGATACAAATTATGGCAGGTAACTGTAACTTCGATACTAATTATGACAGGTAACAGTAACTTCGATACTAATTATGACAAGTAACTGTACCTTCGATACTAATTACGGCAGGTAACTGTAACTTCGATACTAATTATGACAAGTAACTCTAACTTCGTTACTAATTATGACAAGTAACTGTAATTTTGAAAAAAATTATGTCAGGTAACTGTAACTTCGATACTAATTATGACAGGCAACTGTAACTTTGATACTAATTATGACAGGTAACTGCAACTTCGTTACTAATTATGACAAGTAACTGTAATTTCGATACTAATTATGGCAGGTAACTGTAACTTTGTTACTAATTATGACAAGTAACTGTAATTTCGATACAAATTCCGGCAGGTAACTGTAATTTCGATGCTAATTATGACAGGTAACAGTAACTTCGATACTAATTTTGACAAGTAACCGTAACTTCGTTACTAATTATGACAAGTAACTGTAATTTCGATACAAATTATGGCAGGTAACTGTAACTTCGATACTAATTATGACAGGTAACAGTATCTTCGATACTAATTATGACAGAAAACAGTAACATCGATACTTAATATGACAGGTAACAGTTACTTCGATAATAATTATGGCAGGTAACTATAACTTCGATACTAATTATGACAGTTAATTGTAACTTAGTTACTAATTATGACAAGTAACTGTAATTTCGATACAAATTATGGCAAGTAAATGTAGCTTCGATACTAAATATGACACGTAACAGTAATTTCGATACAATTTATGGCAGGTAACTGTAACTTCGATATTAATTATGACAGGTAACAGTAACTTCGATACTAATTATGACAAGTAACTGTAACTTCGATACTAATTATGACAGGTAGCTGTAACTTCGATAGTAATTATGACAAGTAACTCTAACTTCGTTACTAATTATGACAAGTAACTGTAATTTTGATAAAAAATTATGGCAGGTAACTGTAACTTCGATACTAATTATGAGAGGTAACAGTAATTTCGATACTAATTATGACAGGTAACTGCAACTTCGTTACTAATTATGACAAGTAACTGTTATTTCGATACTAATTATGGCAGGTAACTGTAACTCCGTTACTAATTATGACAAGTTAGTGTAATTTCGATACAAATTATGGCAGGTAAAAGTAATTTCGATACTTATGACAGGTAACAGTATCTTCGATACTCATTATGACAAGTAACAGTAACTTCGTTGCTAATTATGACAAGTAACTGTAATTTCGATAAAAATGATGGCAGGTAACTGTAACTTCGATACTAATTATGACAGGTAACAGAAACGTCGATACTAATTATGACAGAAAACAGAAACTTCGATACTAATTATGACAGGTAACAGTAATTTCGATACTAATTATGGCAGGTAACTGTAACTTCGATACTAATTATGACAGTTAACTGTAACTTCGTTACTAATAATGAAAAGTAACTGTAATTTCGATAAAAACTATGGAAGGTAACTGTAACGTCGATACTAATTATGGCAGGTAACAGTAACCTTGATACAAATTATGACAAGTAACGGTAACTTTGATACTAATTATGACAGGTAATTGTAACTTCGTTACTAATTATGACAAGTAACTGTAATTTCGATACAAATTATGGCAGGTAACTGTAACTTCGATACTAATTATGACAGGTAACAGTAACTTCGATACTTATTTTGCCTAGTAACAGTAACTTCGATACTAATTATGACAAGTAACTGTAACTTCGAAACTAATTATGACAGTTAACTGTAACATCGTTACTAATTATGACAGGTAACTGTAATTTCGATATAAATTATGGCAGGAAACTGTAACTTCGATACTAATTATGACAGGTAACAGTAACATCGATACTAATTATGACAAGTAACTGTAACTTCGATACTAATTATGGCAGGTAACTGTAACTTCGATACTAATTATGACAAGTAACTCTAACTTCGTTACTAATTATGACAAGTAACTGTAATTTTGAAAAAAATTATGTCAGGTAACTGTAACTTCGATACTAATTATGACAGGCAACAGTAACTTTGATACTAATTATGACAGGTAACTGCAACTTCGTTACTAATTATGACAAGTAACTGTAATTTCGATACTAATTATGGCAGGTAACTGTAACTTTGTTACTAATTATGACAAGTAACTGTAATTTCGATACAAATTATGGCAGGTAACTGTAATTTCGATGCTAATTATGACAGGTAACAGTAACTTCGATACTAATTTTGACAAGTAACCGTAACTTCGTTACTAATTATGACAAGTAACTGTAATTTCGATACAAATTATGGCAGGTAACTGTAACTTCGATACTAATTATGACAGGTAACAGTATCTTCGATACTAATTATGACAGAAAACAGTAACATCGATACTTAATATGACAGGTAACAGTAACTTCGATAATAATTATGGCAGGTAACTATAACTTCGATACTAATTATGACAGTTAACTGTAACTTAGTTACTAATTATGACAAGTAACTGTAATTTCGATACAAATTATGACACGTAACAGTAATTTCGATACAATTTATGGCAGGTAACTGTAACTTCGATATTAATTATGACAGGTAACAGTAACTTCGATACTAATTATGACAAGTAACTCTAACTTCGATACTAATTATGACAGGTAGCTGTAACTTCGATACTAATTATGACAAGTAACTCTAACTTCGTTACTAATTATGACAAGTAACTGTAATTTTGATAAAAAATTATGGCAGGTAACTGTAACTTCGATACTAATTATGAGAGGTAACAGTAATTTCGATACTAATTATGACAGGTAACTGCAACTTCGTTACTAATTATGACAAGTAACTGTTATTTCGATACTAATTATGGCAGGTAACTGTAACTCCGTTACTAATTATGACAAGTAACTGTAAATTGGATACAAATTATGGCAGGTAACAGTAATTTCGATACTAATTATGACAGGTAAAAGTAACTTCGATACTCACCATGACAAGTAACAGTAACTTCGTTACTAATTATGACAAGTAACTGTAATTTCGATAAAAATGGTGGCAGGTAACTGTAACTTCGATACTAATTATGACATGTAACAGAAACTTCGATACTAATTATGACAGAAATCAGTAACTTCGATACTAATTATGACAGGTAACAGTAACTTCGATACTAATTATGGTAGGTAACTGTAACTTCGATACTAATTATGACAGTTAACTGTAACTTCGTTACTAATTATGACAAGTAACTGTAATTTCGATACAAACTATGGCAGGTAACTGTAACTTCGATACTAATTATGACAGGTAACAGTAACCATGATACAAATTATGACAAGTAACTGTAACTTCGATACTAATTATGACAGTTAACTGTAACTTCGTTACTAATTATGACAAGTAACTATAATTTCGATACAAATTATGGCAGGTAACTGTAACTTCGGTACTAATTATGACAGGTAACAGTAACGTCGATACTTATTTTGACAAGTAACAGTAACTTCGATACTAATTATGACAAGTAACTGTTACTTCGATACTAATTATAACAGGTAACTGTAACTTCGTTACTAATTATGACCAGTAAATGTAATTTCGATACAAATTATAGCAGGTAACTGTAACATCGATACTAATTATGACAGGTAACAGTAACTTCGATACTAATTATGACAAGTAACTATAACATCGATACAAATTATGACAGGTAATTGTAAATTCGATACTAATTATGACAAGAAACTCTAACTTCGTTAATAATTATGACAAGTAACTGTAATTTTGATAAAAAATTATGGTAGGTAACTGTAACATCAATACTATTTATGACAGGTAACAGTAACTTCGATACTAATTATGACAGGTAAGTGCAATTTCGATACTAAATATGACAAGTAACTGTAACTTCGATACTAAATATGACAGGTAACTGTAACTTCGTTACTATTTATGACAAGTAACTGCAATTTCGATACAAATTTTGGCAGGTAACTGTAACTTCGATACTAATTATGACAGGTATTAGTAACTTCGATACTAATTATGACAAGTAACTGTAATTTCGATACTAATGATGACAGGTAACTGTAACTTCGATACCAATTATGACAAGAAACTCTAACTTCGTTACTAATTATGACAAGTAACTGTAATTTTGATAAAAAATTATGGTAGGTAACTGTAACTTCAATACTAATTATGACAGGTAACAGTAACTTCGATACTTATTATGACAGGTAACTGTAACTTCGTTACTAATTATTGCAAGTAACTGTAATTTCGATACTAATTTTGGCAGGTAACTGTAACTTCGTTACTAATTATGACAAGTCCCTGTAATTTCGATACAAATTATGGCAGGTAACTGTAACTTCGATACTAATTATGACAAGAAAATGTAACTTCGATACTAATTATGACAGGTAACTGTAACGTCGTTACTAATTATGACAAGTAACTGTAATTTCGATACAAATTTTGGCAGGTAACTGTAACTTCGATACTAATTATGACAGGTAGCAGTAACTTCGATACTAATTCTGACAAGTAACTGTAACTTCGATACTAATTATGACAGGTATCTGTAACTTCGTTACTAATTATGACAAGTAACTGTAATTTCGATGCAAATTATGACAAGTAACTGTAATTTTGATAAAAAATTATGGTAGGTAACTGTAACTTTAATACTAATTATGACAGGTAACAGTAACTTCGATACTAATTATGACAGGTAACTGTAACTTCGTTAATAATAATGACAAGTAACTTTAATTTCGATACTGATTATGGCAGGTAAATTAACTTCGTTACTAATTATGACAAGTCCGTGTAATTTCGACACAAATTATGGCAGGTAACTCTAACTTCCATACTAATTATGACAGGTAACAGTAACTTCGATACTAATTATGACAGGAAAGTGTAACTTCGTTACTAATTATGACAAGTAACTGTAATTTCGATACAAATTATGACAGGTAACTGTAACTTCGATACTAATTATGAAAAGTAACAGTACGTTCGATACTAATTATGACAGGTATCTGTAACTTCGATACTAGTTATGACAAGGAACTGTAATTTCGATACAAATTATGGCAGGTAACTGTAACATCGTTACTAATTATAACAAATTACTGTAATTTCGATACAAATTTTGGCAGGTAACTGTAACTTCGATACTATTTGTGACAGGTAACAGTAACTTCGATACTAATTATGACAAGTAACTGTAACTTCGATACTAATTATGACAGGTAACTGTAAATTCGATACTAATTATGACAAGAAACTCTAACTTCGTCAATAATTATGACAAGTAACTGTAATTTTGATAAAAAATTATGATGATGATAATTGTTGTTTTAAGTGGCCTAACATCGAGGTTATCGGCCCCGATAAAAAATTATGGTAGGTAACTGTAACATCAATACTTTTTATGACAGGTAACAGTAACTTCGATACTAATTATGACAGGTAAGTGCAATTTCGATACTAAATATGACAAGTAACTGTAACTTCGATACTAATTATGACAGGTAACTGTAACTTCGTTACTATTTATGACAAGTAACTGTAATTTCGATACAAATTTTGGCAGGTAACTGTAACTTCGATACTAATTATGACAGGTATTAGTAACTTCGATACTAATTATGACAAGTAACTGTAATTTCGATACAAATGATGACAGGTAACTGTAACTTCGATACTAATTATGACAAGAAAATGTAACTTCGATACTAATTATGACAGGTAACTGTAACGTCGTTACTAATTATGACAAGTAACTCTAATTTCGATACAAATTTTGGCAGGTAACTGTAACTTCGATACTAATTATGACAGGTAGCAGTAACTTCGATATTAATTATGACAAGTAACTGTAACTTCGATACTAATTATGACAGGTATCTGTAACTTCGTTACTAATTATGACAAGTAACTGTAATTTCGATGCAAATTATGACAAGTAACTGTATTTTTGATAAAAAATTATGGTAGGTAACTGTAACTTTAATACTAATTATGACAGGTAACAGTAACTTCGATACTAATTATGACAGGTAACTGTAACTTCGTTAATAATAATGACAAGTAACTTTAATTTCGATACTGATTATGGCAGGTAAATTAACTTCGTTACTAATTATGACAAGTCCGTGTAATTTCGACACAAATTATGGCAGGTAACTCTAACTTCCATACTAATTATGACAGGTAACAGTAACTTCGATACTAATTATGACAGGAAAGTGTAACTTCGTTACTAATTATGACAAGTAACTGTAATTTCGATACAAATTATGAGAGGTAACTGTAACTTCGTTATTAATTATGACAAAAAACAGTACGTTCGATACTAATTATGACAGGTATCTGTAACTTCGATACTAGTTATGACAAGGAACTGTAATTTCGATACAAATTATGGCAGGTAACTGTAACATCGTTACTAATTATAACAAGTTACTGTAATTTCGATACAAATTTTGGCAGGTAACTGTAACTTCGATACTATTTATGACAGGTAACAGTAACTTCGATACTAATTATGACAAGTAACTGTAACTTCGATACTAATTATGACAGGTAACTGTAACTTCGTTACTAATTATGACAAGTTACAGTATTTTCGATACTAATAATGACAGGTAACTCTAACTTCCATACTAATTATGACAAGTAACTGTAACTTCAATACTAATTATCACAGGTAACTGTAACTTCGTTACTAATTATGACAAATAACTGTAATTTCGATACAAATTTTGGCAGGTAACTGTAACTTCGAAACTAATTATGACAGGTAAGAGTTACATCGATACTAATTATGAAAAGTAACTGTAACTTCGATACTAATTATGACAGGTATCTGTAACTTCGTTACTAATTATGACAAGTAACTGTAATTTCGATGCAAATTATGACAAGTAACTGTAATTTTGATAAAAAATTATGGTAGGAAACTGTAACTTCAATACTAATTATGACAGGTAACAGTAACTTCGATACTAATTATGACAGGTAACTGCAACTTCGTTACTAATTATGACAAGTAACTTTAATTTCGATACTAATTATGGCAGGTAACTTTAACTTCGTTACTAATTATGACAAGTCCCTGTAATTTCGACACAAATTATGGCATGTAACTGTAACTTCCGTACTAATTATGACAGGTAACAGTAATTTCGATACTAATTATGACAGGAAAGTGTAACTTCGTTACTTATTATGACAAGTAATTGTAATTTCGATACAAATTATGACAGGTAACTGTAACTTCGTTACTAATTATGACAAGTAACAGTACCTTCGATACTAATTATGACAGGTAAATGTACCTTCGAAAGTAATTATGACAAGGAACTGTAATTTCGATACAAATTATGGCAGGTAACTGTAACATCGTTACTAATTATGACAAGTTACTGTAATTTCGATACAAATTTTGGCAGGTAACTGTAACTTCGCTACTAATTATGACAGGTAACAGTAACTGCGATACTAATTACGACAAGTAACTGTAACTTCGATACTAATTATAACAGGTAACTGTAACTTCGTTACTAATTATGACAAGTAAATGTAATTTCGATACAAATAATAGCAGGTAACTGTAACATCGATACTAATTATGACAGGTAACAGTAACTTCGATACTAATTATGACAAGTAACTATAACATCGATACAAATTATGACAGGTAATTGTAAATTCGATACTAATTATGACAAGAAACTGTAACTTCGTTACTAATTATGACAAGTAACTGTAATTTTGATAAAAAATTATGGTAGGTAACTGTAACTTCAATACTAATTATGACAGGTAAACAGTAACTTCGATACTAATTATGACAGGTAAGTGCAATTTCGAAACTAAATATGACAAGTAACTGTAACTTCGATACTAATTATTACAGGTAACTGTAACTTCGTTACTATTTATGACAAGTAACTGTAATTTCGATACAAATTTTGGCAGGTAACTGTAACTTCGTTACTAATTATGACAAGTAACTGTAATTTCGATACAAATTATGGCAGGTAACTGTAACTTCGGTACTAATTATGACAGGTAACAGTAACGTCGATACTTATTTTGACAAGTAACAGTAACTTCGATACTAATTATGACAAGTAACTGTAACTTCGATACTAATTATAACAGGTAACTGTAACTTCGTTACTAATTATGACAAGTAAATGTAATTTCGATACAAATTATAGCAGGTAACTGTAACATCGATACTAATTATGACAGGTAACAGTAACTTCGATACTAATTATGACAAGTAACTATAACATCGATACAAATTATGACAGGTAATTGTAAATTCGATACTAATTATGACAAGAAACTCTAACTTCGTTAATAATTATGACAAGTAACTGTAATTTTGATAAAAAATTATGGTAGGTAACTGTAACATCAATACTATTTATGACAGGTAACAGTAACTTCGATACTAATTATGACAGGTAAGTGCAATTTCGATACTAAATATGACAAGTAACTGTAACTTCGATACTAATTATGACAGGTAACTGTAACTTCGTTACTATTTATGACAAGTAACTGTAATTTCGATACAAATTTTGGCAGGTAACTGTAACTTCGATACTAATTATGACAGGTATTAGTAACTTCGATACTAATTATGACAAGTAACTGTAATTTCGATACAAATGATGACAGGTAACTGTAACTTCGATACCAATTATGACAAGAAGCTCTAACTTCGTTCTAATTATGACAAGTAACTGTAATTTTGATAAAAAATTATGGTAGGTAACTGTAACTTCAATACTAATTATGACAGGTAACAGTAACTTCGATACTTATTATGACAGGTAACTGTAACTTCGTTACTAATTATGACAAGTAACTGTAATTTCGATACTAATTTTGGCAGGTAACTGTAACTTCGTTACTAATTATGACAAGTAACTGTAATTTCGATAAAAATGGTGGCAGGTAACTGTAACTTCGATACTAATTATGACATGTAACAGAAACTTCGATACTAATTATGACAGAAATCAGTAACTTCGATACTAATTATGACAGGTAACAGTAACTTCGATACTAATTATGGTAGGTAACTGTAACTTCGATACTAATTATGACAGTTAACTGTAACTTCGTTACTAATTATGACAAGTAACTGTAATTTCGATACAAACTATGGCAGGTAACTGTAACTTCGATACTAATTATGACAGGTAACAGTAACCTTGATACAAATTATGACAAGTAACTGTAACTTCGATACTAATTATGACAGTTAACTGTAACTTCGTTACTAATTATGACAAGTAACTATAATTTCGATACAAATTATGGCAGGTAACTGTAACTTCGGTACTAATTATGACAGGTAACAGTAACGTCGATACTTATTTTGACAAGTAACAGTAACTTCGATACTAATTATGACAAGTAACTGTAACTTCGATACTAATTATAACAGGTAACTGTAACTTCGTTACTAATTATGACCAGTAAATGTAATTTCGATACAAATTATAGCAGGTAACTGTAACATCGATACTAATTATGACAGGTAACAGTAACTTCGATACTAATTATGACAAGTAACTATAACATCGATACAAATTATGACAGGTAATTGTAAATTCGATACTAATTATGACAAGAAACTCTAACTTCGTTAATAATTATGACAAGTAACTGTAATTTTGATAAAAAATTATGGTAGGTAACTGTAACATCAATACTATTTATGACAGGTAACAGTAACTTCGATACTAATTATGACAGGTAAGTGCAATTTCGATACTAAATATGACAAGTAACTCTAACTTCGATACTAATTATGACAGGTAACTGTAACTTCGTTACTATTTATGACAAGTAAATGCAATTTCGATACAAATTTTGGCAGGTAACTGTAACTTCGATACTAATTTTGACAGGTATTAGTAACTTCGATACTAATTATGACAAGTAACTGTAATTTCGATACAAATGATGACAGGTAACTGTAACTTCGATACCAATTATGACAAGAAACTCTAACTTCGTTACTAATTATGACAAGTAACTGTAATTTTGATAAAAAATTATGGTAGGTAACTGTAACTTCAATACTAATTAAGACAGGTAACAGTAACTTCGATACTTATTATGACAGGTAACTGTAACTTCGTTACTAATTATTACAAGTAACTGTAATTTCGATACTAATTTTGGCAGGTAACTGTAACTTCGTTACTAATTATGACAAGTCCCTGTAATTTCGATACAAATTATGGCAGGTAACTGTAACTTCGATACTAATTATGACAAGAAAATGTAACTTCGATACTAATTATGAGAGGTAACTGTAACGTCGTTACTAATTATGACAAGTAACTGTAATTTCGATACAAATTTTGGCAGGTAACTGTAACTTCGATACTAATTATGACAGGTAGCAGTAACTTCGATACTAATTATGACAAGTAACTGTAACTTCGATACTAATTATGACAGGTATCTGTAACTTCGTTACTAATTATGACAAGTAACTGTAATTTCGATGCAAATTATGACAAGTAACTGTAATTTTGATAAAAAATTATGGTAGGTAACTGTAACTTTAATACTAATTATGACAGGTAACAGTAACTTCGATACTAATTATGACAGGTAACTGTAACTTCGTTAATAATAATGACAAGTAACTTTAATTTCGATACTGATTATGGCAGGTAAATTAACTTCGTTACTAATTATGACAAGTCCGTGTAATTTCGACACAAATTATGGCAGGTAACTCTAACTTCCATACTAATTATGAAAAGTAACAGTACGTTCGATACTAATTATGACAGGTATCTGTAACTTCGATACTAGTTATGACAAGGAACTGTAATTTCGATACAAATTATGGCAGGTAACTGTAACATCGTTACTAATTATAAAAAATTACTGTAATTTCGATACAAATTTTGGCAGGTAACTGTAACTTCGATACTATTTATGACAGGTATCAGTAACTTCGATACTAATTATGACAAGTAACTGAAACTTCGATACTAATTATGACAGGTAACTGTAAATTCGATACTAATTATGACAAGAAACTCTAACTTCGTTAATA
Source organism: Meconema thalassinum (assembly GCA_946902985.2). Lineage (NCBI taxonomy): Eukaryota > Metazoa > Arthropoda > Insecta > Orthoptera > Tettigoniidae > Meconema > Meconema thalassinum. The sequence goes on along the minus strand of OX336388.2, from coordinate 1,690,927,703 downwards.
ATTATGACAAGTAACTGTAATTTTGATAAAAAATTATGGTAGGTAACTGTAACATCAATACTATTTATGACAGGTAACAGTAACTTCGATACTAATTATGACAGGTAAGTGCAATTTCGATACTAAATATGACAAGTAACTGTAACTTCGATACTAATTATGACAGGTAACTGTAACTTCGTTACTATTTATGACAAGTAACTGTAATTTCGATACAAATTTTGGCAGGTAACTGTAACTTCGATACTAATTATGACAGGTATTAGTAACTTCGATACTAATTATGACAAGTAACTGTAATTTCGATACAAATGATGACAGGTAACTGTAACGTCGATACTAATTATGACAAGAAAATGTAACTTCGATACTAATTATGACAGGTAAGAGTAACGTCGTTACTAATTATGACAAGTAACTGTAATTTCGATACAAATTTAGGCAGGTAACTGTAACTTCGATACTAATTATGACAGGTAGCAGTAACGTCGATACTAATTATGACAAGTATCTGTACCTTCGATACTAATTATGACAGGTATCTGTAACTTCGTTACTAATTATGACAAGTAACTGTAATTTCGATGCAAATTATGACAAGTAACTGTAATTTTGATAAAAAATTATGGTAGGTAACTATAACTTTAATACTAATTATGACAGGTAACAGTAACTTCGATACTAATTATGACAGGTAACTGTAACTTCGTTAATAATAATGACAAGTAACTTTAATTTCGATACTGATTATGGCAGGTAAATTAACTTCGTTACTAATTATGACAAGTCCGTGTAATTTCGACACAAATTATGGCAGGTAACTCTAACTTCCATACTAATTATGACAGGTAACAGTAACTTCGATACTAATTATGACAGGAAAGTGTAACTTCGTTACTAATTATGACAAGTAACTGTAATTTCGATACTAATTATGACATGTAACAGAAACTTCGATACTAATTATGACAGAAATCAGTAACTTCGATACTAATTATGACAGGTAACAGTAACTTCGATACTAATTATGGTAGGTAACTGTAACTTCGATACTAATTATGACAGTTAACTGTAACTTCGTTACTAATTATGACAAGTAACTGTAATTTCGATACAAACTATGGCAGGTAACTGTAACTTCGATACTATTTATGACAGGTAACAGTAACTTCGATACTAATTATGACAAGTAACTGTAACTTCGATACTAATTATGACAGGTAACTGTAAATTCGATACTAATTATGACAAGAAACTCTAACTTCGTTAATAATTATGACAAGTAACTGTAATTTTGATAAAAAATTATGGTAGGTAACTGTAACATCAATACTATTTATGACAGGTAACAGTAACTTCGATACTAATTATGACAGGTAAGTGCAATTTCGATACTAAATATGACAAGTAACTGTAACTTCGATACTAATTATGACAGGTAACTGTAACTTCGTTACTATTTATGACAAGTAACTGTAATTTCGATACAAATTTTGGCAGGTAACTGTAACTTCGATACTAATTATGACAGGTATTAGTAACTTCGATACTAATTATGACAATTAACTGTAATTTCGATACAAATGATGACAGGTAACTGTAACTTCGATACTAATTATGACAAGAAAATGTAATTTCGATACAAATTATGGCAGGTAACTGTAACTTCGAAACTAATTATGACAGGTAACAGTATCTTCGATACTAATTATGACAGAAAACAGTAACATCGGTACTTAATATGACAGGTAACAGTAACTTCGATAATAATTATGGCAGGTAACTATATCTTCGATACTAATTATGACAGTTAACTGTAACTTAGTTACTAATTATGACAAGTAACTGTAATTTCGATACAAATTATGGCAAGTAAATGTAACTTCGACACTAAATATGACACGTAACAGTAATTTCGATACAATTTATGGCAGGTAACTGTAACTTCGATATTAATTATGACAGGTAACAGTAACTTCGATACTAATTATGACAAGTAACTGTAACTTCGATACTAATTATGACAGGTAGCTGTAACTTCGATACTAATTATGACAAGTAACTCTAACTTCGTTACTAATTATGACAAGTAACTGTAATTTTGATAAAAAATTATGGCAGGTAACTGTAACTTCGATACTAATTATGAGAGGTAACAGTAATTTCGATACTAATTATGACAGGTAACTGCAACTTCGTTACTAATTATGACAAGTAACTGTTATTTCGATACTAATTATGGCAGGTAACTGTAACTCCGTTACTAATTATGACAAGTAACTGTAAATTGGATACAAATTATGGCAGGAAACAGTAATTTCGATACTAATTATGACAGGTAAAAGTAACTTCGATACTCACCATGACAAGTAACAGTAACTTCGTTACTAATTATGACAAGTAACTGTAATTTCGATAAAAATGGTGGCAGGTAACTGTAACTTCGATACTAATTATGACATGTAACAGAAACTTCGATACTAATTATGACAGAAATCAGTAACTTCGATACTAATTATGACAGGTAACAGTAACGTCGATACTAATTATGGCAGGTAACTGTAACTTCGATACTAATTATGACAGTTAACTGTAACTTCGTTACTAATTATGACAAGTAACTGTAATTTCGATACAAACTATGGCAGGTAACTGTAACTTCGATACTAATTATGACAGGTAACAGTAACCTTGATACAAATTATGACAAGTAACTGTAACTTCGATACTAATTATGACAGTTAACTGTAACTTCGTTACTAATTATGACAAGTAACTGTAATTTCGATACAAATTATGGCAGGTAACTGTAACTTCGGTACTAATTATGACAGGTAACAGTAACGTCGATACTTATTTTGACATGTAACAGTAACTTCGATACTAATTATGACAAGTAACTGTAACTTCGATACAAATTATAGCAGGTAACTGTAACATCGATACTAATTATGACAGGTAACAGTAACTTCGATACTAATTATGACAAGTAACTATAACATCGATACAAATTATGACAGGTAATTGTAAATTCGATACTAATTATGACAAGAAACTCTAACTTCGTTAATAATTATGACAAGTAACTGTAATTTTGATAAAAAATTATGGTAGGTAACTGTAACATCAATACTATTTATGACAGGTAACAGTAACTTCGATACTAATTATGACAGGTAAGTGCAATTTCGATACTAAATATGACAAGTAACTGTAACTTCGATACTAATTATGACAGGTAACTGTAACTTCGTTACTATTTATGACAAGTAACTGTAATTTCGATACAAATTTTGGCAGGTAACTGTAACTTCGATACTAATTATGACAGGTATTAGTAACTTCGATACTAATTATGACAAGTAACTGTAATTTCGATACAAATGATGACAGGTAACTGTAACTTCGATACTAATTATGACAAGAAAATGTAACTTCGATACTAATTATGACAGGTAACTGTAACGTCGTTACTAATTATGACAAGTAACTGTAATTTCGATACAAATTTTGGCAGGTAACTGTAACTTCGATACTAATTATGACAGGTAGCAGTAACGTCGATACTAATTATGACAAGTAACTGTACCTTCGATACTAATTATGACAGGTATCTGTAACTTCGTTACTAATTATGACAAGTAACTGTAATTTCGATGCAAATTATGACAAGTAACTGTAATTTTGATAAAAAATTATGGTAGGTAACTATAACTTTAATACTAATTATGACAGGTAACAGTAACTTCGATACTAATTATGACAGGTAACTGTAACTTCGTTAATAATAATGACAAGTAACTTTAATTTCGATACTGATTATGGCAGGTAAATTAACTTCGTTACTAATTATGACAAGTCCGTGTAATTTCGACACAAATTATGGCAGGTAACTCTAACTTCCATACTAATTATGACAGGTAACAGTAACTTCGATACTAATTATGACAGGAAAGTGTAACTTCGTTACTAATTATGACAAGTAACTGTAATTTCGATACAAATTATGACAGGTAACTGTAACTTCGTTACTAATTATGACAAGTAACAGTACGTTCGATACTAATTATGACAGGTATCTGTAACTTCGATACTAGTTATGACAAGGAACTGTAATTTCGATACAAATTATGGCAGGTAACTGTAACATCGTTACTAATTATAACAAATTACTGTAATTTCGATACAAATTTTGGCAGGTAACTGTAACTTCGATACTATTTATGACAGGTAACAGTAACTTCGATACTAATTATGACAAGTAACTGTAACTTCGATACTAATTATGACAGGTAACTGTAAATTCGATACTAATTATGACAAGAAACTCTAACTTCGTTAATAATTATGACAAGTAACTGTAATTTTGATAAAAAATTATGGTAGGTAACTGTAACATCAATACTATTTATGACAGGTAACAGTAACTTCGATACTAATTATGACAGGTAAGTGCAATTTCGATACTAAATATGACAAGTAACTGTAACTTCGATACTAATTATGACAGGTAACTGTAACTTCGTTACTATTTATGACAAGTAACTGTAATTTCGATACAAATTTTGGCAGGTAACTGTAACTTCGATACTAATTATGACAGGTATTAGTAACTTCGATACTAATTATGACAAGTAACTGTAATTTCGATACAAATGATGACAGGTAACTGTAACTTCGATACTAATTATGACAAGAAAATGTAACTTCGATACTAATTATGACAGGTAACTGTAACGTCGTTACTAATTATGACAAGTAACTGTAATTTCGATACAAAATTTTGGCAGGTAACTGTAACTTCGATACTAATTATGACAGGTAGCAGTAACTTTGATACTAATTATGACAAGTAACTGTAACTTCGATACTAATTATGACAGGTATCTGTAACTTCGTTACTAATTATGACAAGTAACTGTAATTTCGATGCAAATTATGACAGGAAAGTGTAACTTCGATACTAATTATGACAAGTAACTGTAATTTCGATACAAATTATGACAGGTAACTGTAACTTCGTTACTAATTATGACAAGTAACAGTACGTTCGATACTAATTATGACAGGTATCTGTAACTTCGATACTAGTTATGACAAGGAACTGTAATTTCGATACAAATTATGGCAGGTAACTGTAACATCGTTACTAATTATAACAAGTTACTGTAATTTCGATACAAATTTTGGCAGGTAACTGTAACTTCGATACTAATTATGACAGGTAACAGTAACTTCGATACTAATTATGACAAGTAACTGTAACTTCGATACAAATTATGACAGGTAACTGTAACTTCGTTACTAATTATGACAAGTAACAGTACGTTCGATACTAATTATGACAGGTAACTCTAACTTCCATACTAATTATGACAAGTAACTGCAACTTCAATACTAATTATCACAGGTAACTGTAACTTCGTTACTAATTATGACAAATAACTGTAATTTCGATACAAATTTTGGCAGGTAACTGTAACTTCGAAACTAATTATGACAGGTAAGAGTAACATCGATACTAATTATGAAAAGTAACTGTAACTTCGATACTAATTATGACAGGTATCTGTAACTTCGTTACTAATTATGACAAGTAACTGTAATTTCGATGCAAATTATGACAAGTAACTGTAATTTTGATAAAAAATTATGGTAGGAAACTGTAACTTCAATACTAATTATGACAGGTAACAGTAACTTCGATACTAATTATGACAGGTAACTGCAACTTCGTTACTAATTATGACAAGTAACTTTAATTTCGATACTAATTATGGCAGGTAACTGCAACATCGTTACTAATTATGACAAGTTACTGTAATTTCGATACAAATTTTGGCAGGTAACTGTAACTTCGATACTAATTATGACAGGTAACAGTAACTGCGATACTAATTACGACAAGTAACTGTAACTTCGATACTAATTATAACAGGTAACTGTAACTTCGTTACTAATTATGACAAGTAAATGTAATTTCGATACAAATAATAGCAGGTAACTGTAACATCGATACTAATTATGACAGGTAACAGTAACTTCGATACTAATTATGACAAGTAACTATAACATCGATACAAATTATGACAGGTAATTGTAAATTCGATACTAATTATGACAAGAAACTGTAACTTCGTTACTAATTATGACAAGTAACTGTAATTTTGATAAAAAATTATGGTAGGTAACTGTAACTTCAATACTAATTATGACAGGTAACAGTAACTTCGATACTAATTATGACAGGTAAGTGCAATTTCGAAACTAAATACGACAAGTAACTGTAACTTCGATACTAATTATTACAGGTAACTGTAACTTCGTTACTATTTATGACAAGTAACTGTAATTTCGATACAAATTTTGGCAGGTAACTGTAACTTCGATACTAATTATGACAGGTATTAATAACTTCGATACTAATTATGACAAGTAACTATAATTTCGATACAAATTATGACAGGTAACTGTAACTTCGATACTAATTATGACAAGAAACTCTAACTTCGTTACTAATTATGACAAGTAACTGTAATTTTGATAAAAAATTATGGTAGGTAACTGTAACTTCAATACTAATTATGACAAATAACAGTAACTTCGATACTTATTATGACAGGTAACTGTAACTTCGTTACTAATTATGACAAGTAACTGTAATTTCGATACTAATTTTGGCAGGTAACTGTAACTTCGTTACTAATTATGACAAGTCCCTGTAATTTCGATACAAATTATGGCAGGTAACTGTAACTTCGATACTAATTATGACAAGAAACTGTAACTTCGATACTAATTATGACAGGTAACTGTAACGTCGTTACTTATTATGACAAGTAACTGTAATTTCGATACAAATTTTGGCAGGTAACTGTAACATCGATACTAATTATGACAGGTAGCAGTAACTTCGATACTAATTATGACAAGTAACTGTAACTTCGATACTATTTATGACAGGTAACTGTAACTTCGTTACTAATTATGACAAGTAACTGTAATTTGGATGCAAATTATGACAAGTAACTGTAATTTTGATAAAAAATTATGGTAGGTAACTGTAACGTTAATACTAATTATGACAGGAAAGAGTAACTTCGTTACTAATTATGACAAGTAACTGTAATTTCGATACAAATTATGACAGGTAACTGTAACTTCGTTACTAATTATGACAAGTAACAGTACCTTCGATACTAATTATGACAGGTATCTGTACCTTCGATACTAGTTATGACAAGGAACTGTAATTTCGATACAAATTATGGCAGGTAACTGTAACATCGTTACTAATTATTACAAGTTACTGTAATTTCGCTACAAATTTTGGCAGGTAACTGTAACTTCGATACTATTTATGACAGGTAACAGTAACTTCGATACTAATTATGACAAGTAACTGTAACTTCGATACTAATTATGACAGGTAACTGTAACTTCGTTACTAATTATGACAAGTTACTGTAATTTCGATACAAATTATGGCAGGTAACTGTAACATCGATACTAATTATGACAGGTAACAGTAACTTCGATACTAATTATGACAAGTAACTATAACTTCGATACAAATTATGACAGGTAATTGTAAATTCGATACTAATTATGACAAGAAACTCTAACTTCGTTACTAATTATGACAAGTAACTGTAATGTCGATACAAATTTTGGCAGGTAACTGTAATTTCGATACTAATTATGACAGGTAACAGTAACTTCGATACTAATTATGACAAGTAACTGTAATTTCGATACAAATTATGACAGGTAACTGTAACTTCGTTACTAATTATGACAAGTAACAGTACCTTCGATACTAATTATGACAGGTAACTGTAACTTCGATACTAATTATGACAAGTAACTGTAACTTCGATACTAATTATGGCAGGTAACTGTAACTTTGATACTAATTAAGACAAGTAACTCTAACTTCGTTACTAATTATGACAAGTAACTGTAATTTTGAAAAAAATTATGTCAGGTAACTGTAACTTCGATACTTATTATGACAGGCAACAGTAACTTTGATACTAATTATGACAGGTAACTGCAACTTCGTTACTAATTATGACAAGTAACTGTAATTTCGATACTAATTATGGCAGGTAACTGTAACTTTGTTACTAATTATGACAAGTAACTGTAATTTCGATACAAATTCTGGCAGGTAACTGTAATTTCGATGCTAATTATGACAGGTAACAGTAACTTCGATACTAATTATGACAAGTAACCGTAACTTCGTTACTAATTATGACAAGTAACTGTAATTTCGATACAAATTATGGCAGGTAACTGTAACTTCGATACTAATTATGACAGGTAACAGTATCTTCGATACTAATTATGACAGAAAACAGTAACATCGGTACTTAATATGACAGGTAACAGTAACTTCGATAATAATTATGGCAGGTAACTATAACTTCGATACTAATTATGACAGTTAACTGTAACTTAGTTACTAATTATGACAAGTAACTGTAATTTCGATACAAATTATGGCAAGTAAATGTAACTTCGACACTAAATATGACACGTAACAGTAATTTCGATACAATTTATGGCAGGTAACTGTAACTTCGATATTAATTATGACAGGTAACAGTAACTTCGATACTAATTATGACAAGTAACTGTAACTTCGATACTAATTATGACAGGTAGCTGTAACTTCGATACTAATTATGACAAGTAACTCTAACTTCGTTACTAATTATGACAAGTAACTGTAATTTTGATAAAAAATTATGGCAGGTAACTGTAACTTCGATACTAATTATGATAGGTAACAGTAATTTCGATACTAATTATGACAGGTAACTGCAACTTCGTTACTAATTATGACAAGTAACTGTTATTTCGATACTAATTATGGCAGGTAACTGTAACTCCGTTACTAATTATGACAAGTACCTGTAAATTGGATACAAATTATGGCAGGTAACAGTAATTTCGATACGATTTATGACAGGTAAAAGTAACTTCGATACTCACCATGACAAGTAACAGTAACTTCGTTACTAATTATGACAAGTAACTGTAATTTCGATAAAAATGGTGGCAGGTAACTGTAACTTCGATACTAATTATGACATGTAACAGAAACCTCGATACTAATTATGACAGAAATCAGTAACTTCGATACTAATTATGACAGGTAACAGTAACGTCGATACTAATTATGGCAGGTAACTGTAACTTCGATACTAATTATGACAGTTAACTGTAACTTCGTTACTAATTATGACAAGTAACTGTAATTTCGATACAAACTATGGCAGGTAACTGTAACTTCGATACTAATTATGACAGGTAACAGTAACCTTGATACAAATTATGACAAGTAACTGTAACTTCGATACTAATTATGACAGTTAACTGTAACTTCGTTACTAATTATGACAAGTAACTGTAATTTCGATACAAATTATGGCAGGTAACTGTAACTTCGGTACTAATTATGACAGATAACAGTAACGTCGATACTTATTTTGACAAGTAACAGTAACTTCGATACTAATTATGACAAGTAACTGTAACTTCGATACTAATTATAACAGGTAACTGTAACTTCGTTACTAATTATGACAAGTAAGTGTAATTTCGATACAAATTATAGCAGGTAACTGTAACATCGATACTAATTATGACAGGTAACAGTAACTTCGATACTAATTATGACAAGTAACTATAACATCGATACAAATTATGACAGGTAATTGTAAATTCGATACTAATTATGACAAGAAACTCTAACTTCGTTAATAATTATGAAAAGTAACTGTAATTTTGATAAAAAATTATGGTAGGTAACTGTAACATCAATACTATTTATGACAGGTAACAGTAACTTCGATACTAATTATGACAGGTAAGTGCAATTTCGATACTAAATATGACAAGTAACTGTAACTTCGATACTAATTATGACAGGTAACTGTAACTTCGTTACTATTTATGACAAGTAACTGTAATTTCGATACAAATTTTGGCAGGTAACTGTAACTTCGATACTAATTATGACAGGTATTAGTAACTTCGATACTAATTATGACAAGTAACTGTAATTTCGATACAAATGATGACAGGTAACTGTAACTTCGATACCAATTATGACAAGAAACTCTAACTTCGTTACTAATTATGACAAGTAACTGTAATTTTGATAAAAAATTATGGTAGGTAACTGTAACTTCAATACTAATTATGACAGGTAACAGTAACTTCGATACTTATTATGACAGGTAACTGTAACTTCGTTACTAATTATGACAAGTAACTGTAATTTCGATACTAATTTTGGCAGGTAACTGTAACTTCGTTACTAATTATGACAAGTCCCTGTAATTTCGATACAAATTATGGCAGGTAACTGTAACTTCGATACTAATTATGACAAGAAAATGTAACTTCGATACTAATTATGACAGGTAACTGTAACGTCGTTTCTAATTATGACAAGTAACTGTAATTTCGATACAAATTTTGGCAGGTAACTGTAACTTCGATACTAATTATGACAGGTAGCAGTAACTTCGATACTAATTATGACAAGTAACTGTAACTTCGATACTAATTATGACAGGTATCTGTAACTTCGTTACTAATTATGACAAGTAACTGTAATTTCGGTGCAAATTATGACAAGTAACTGTAATTTTGATAAAAAATTATGTTAGGTAACTGTAACTTTAATACTAATTATGACAGGTAACAGTAACTTCGATACTAATTATGACAGGTAACTGTAACTTCGTTAATAATAATGACAAGTAACTTTAATTTCGATACTGATTATGGCAGGTAAATTAACTTCGTTACTAATTATGACAAGTCCGTGTAATTTCGACACAAATTATGGCAGGTAACTCTAACTTCCATACTAATTATGACAGGTAACAGTAACTTCGATACTAATTATGACAGGAAAGTGTAACTTCGTTACTAATTATGACAAGTAACTGTAATTTCGATACAAATTATGACAGGTAACTGTAACTTCGTTACTAATTATGACAAGTAACAGTACGTTCGATACTAATTATGACAGGTATCTGTAACTTCGATACTAGTTATGACAAGGAACTGTAATTTCGATACAAATTATGGCAGGTAACTGTAACATCGTTACTAATTATAACAAATTACTGTAATTTCGATACAAATTTTGGCAGGTAACTGGAACTTCGATACTATTTATGACAGGTAACAGTAACTTCGATAATAATTATGACAAGTAACTGTAACTTCGATACTAATTATGACAGGTAACTGTAAATTTGATACTAATTATGACAAGAAACTCTAACTTCGTTAATAATTATGACAAGTAACTGTAATTTTGATAAAAAATTATGGTAGGTAACTGTAACATCAATACTATTTATGACAGGTAACAGTAACTTCGATACTAATTATGACAGGTAAGTGCAATTTCGATACTAAATATGACAAGTAACTGTAACTTCGATACTAATTATGACAGGTAACTGTAACTTCGTTACTATTTATGACAAGTAACTGTAATTTCGATACAAATTTGGGCAGGTAACTGTAACTTCGATACTAATTATGACAGGTATTAGTAACTTCGATACTAATTATGACAAGTAACTGTAATTTCGATACAAATGATGACAGGTAACTGTAACTTCGATACTAATTATGACAAGAAAATGTAACTTCGATAATAATTATGACAGGTAACTGTAACGTCGTTACTAATTATGACAAGTAACTGTAATTTCGATACAAATTTTGGCAGGTAACTGTAACTTCGATACTAATTATGACAGGTAGCTGTAACTTCGATACTAATTATGACAAGTAACTGTAACTTCGATACTAATTATGACAGGTATCTGTAACTTCGTTACTAATTATGACAAGTAACTGTAATTTCGATGCAAATTATGAAAAGTAACTGTAATTTTGATAAAAAATTATGGTAGGTAACTGTAACTTTAATACTAATTATGACAGGTAACAGTAACTTCGATACTAATTATGACAGGTAACTGTAACTTCGTTAATAATAATGACAAGTAACTTTAATTTCGATACTGATTATGGCAGGTAAATTAACTTCGTTACTAATTATGACAAGTCCGTGTAATTTCGACACAAATTATGGCAGGTAACTCTAACTTCCATACTAATTATGACAGGTAACAGTAACTTCGATACTAATTATGACAAGAAAGTGTAACTTCGTTACTAATTATGACAAGTAACTGTAATTTCGATACAAATTATGACAGGTAACTGTAACTTCGTTACTAATTATGACAAGTAACAGTACGTTCGATACTAATTATGACAGGTATCTGTAACTTCGATACTAGTTATGACAAGGAACTGTAATTTCGATACAAATTATGGCAGGTAACTGTAACATCGTTACTAATTATAACAAGTTACTGTAATTTCGATACAAATTTTGGCAGGTAACTGTAACTTCGATACTATTTATGACAGGTAACAGTAACTTCGATACTAATTATGACAAGTAACTGTAACTTCGATACTAATTATGACAGGTAACTGTAACTTCGTTACTAATTATGACAAGTAACAGTACGTTCGATACTAATTATGACAGGTAACTCTAACTTCCATACTAATTATGACAAGTAACTGTAACTTCAATACTAATTATCACAGGTAACTGTAACTTCCTTACTAATTATGACAAATAACTGTAATTTCGATACAAATTTTGGCAGGTAACTGTAACTTCGAAACTATTTATGACAGGTAAGAGTAACATCGATACTAATTATGAAAAGTAACTGTAAATTCGATACTAATTATGACAGGTATCTGTAACTTCGTTACTAATTATGACAAGTAACTGTAATTTCGATGCAAATTATGACAAGTAACTGTAATTTTGATAAAAAATTATGGTAGGAAACTGTAACTTCAATACTAATTATGACAGGTAACAGTAACTTCGATACTAATTATGACAGGTAACTGCAACTTCGTTACTAATTATGACAAGTAACTTTAATTTCGATACTAATTATGGCAGGTAACTTTAACTTCGTTACTAATTATGACAAGTCCCTGTAATTTCGACACAAATTATGGCATGTAACTGTAACTTCCGTACTAATTATGACAGGTAACAGTAATTTCGATACTAATTATGACAGGAAAGTGTAACTTCGTTACTAATTATGACAAGTAATTGTAATTTCGATACAAATTATGACAGGTAACTGTAACTTCGTTACTAATTATGACAAGTAACAGTACCTTCGATACTAATTATGACAAGGAACTGTAATTTCGATACAAATTATGGAAGGTAACTGTAACATCGTTACTAATTATGACAAGTTACTGTAATTTCGATACAAATTTTGGCAGGTAACTGTAACTTCGATACTAATTATGACAGGTAACAGTAACTGCGATACTAATTACGACAAGTAACTGTAACTTCGATACTAATTATAACAGGTAACTGTAACTTCGTTACTAATTATGACAAGTAAATGTAATTTCGATACAAATAATAGCAGGTAACTGTAACATCGATACTAATTATGACAGGTAACAGTAACTTCGATACTAATTATGACAAGTAACTATAACATCGATACAAATTATGACAGGTAATTGTAAATTCGATACTAATTATGACAAGAAACTGTAACTTCGTTACTAATTATGACAAGTAACTGTAATTTTGATAAAAAATTATGGTAGGTAACTGTAACTTCAATACTAATTATGACAGGTAACAGTAACTTCGATACTAATTATGACAGGTAAGTGCAATTTCTAAACTAAATATGACAAGTAACTGTAACTTCGATACTAATTATTACAGGTAACTGTAACTTCGTTACTATTTATGACAAGTAACTGTAATTTCGATACAAATTTTGGCAGGTAACTGTAACTTCGATACTAATTATGACAGGTATTAATAACTTCGATACTAATTATGACAAGTAACTATAATTTCGATACAAATTATGACAGGTAACTGTAACTTCGATACTAATTATGACAAGAAACTCTAACTTCGTTACTAATTATGACAAGTAACTGTAATTTTGATAAAAAATTATGGTAGGTAACTGTAACTTCAATACTAATTATGACAAATAACAGTAACTTCGATACTTATTATGACAGGTAACTGTAACTTCGTTACTAATTATGACAAGTAACTGTAATTTCGATACTAATTTTGGCAGGTAACTGTAACTTCGTTACTAATTATGACAAGTCCCTGTAATTTCGATACAAATTATGGCAGGTAACTGTAACTTCGATACTAATTATGACAAGAAACTGTAACTTCGATACTAATTATGACAGGTAACTGTAACGTCGTTACTTATTATGACAAGTAACTGTAATTTCGATACAAATTTTGGCAGGTAACTGTAACTTCGATACTAATTATGACAGGTAGCAGTAACTTCGATACTAATTATGACAAGTAACTGTAACTTCGATACTATTTATGACAGGTAACTGTAACTTCGTTACTAATTATGACAAGTAACTGTAATTTCGATGCAAATTATGACAAGTAACTGTAATTTTGATAAAAAATTATGGTAGGTAACTGTAACGTTAATACTAATTATGACAGGTAACAGTAACTTCGATACTAATTATGACAGGTAACTGTAACTTCGTTAATGATAATGACAAGTAACTGTAATTTCGATACTGATTATGGCAGGTAAATTAACTTCGTTACTAATTATGACAAGTCCGTGTAATTTCGACACAAATTATGGCAGGTAACTCTAACTTCCATACTAATTATGACAGGTAACAGTAACTTCGATACTAATTATGACAGGAAAGTGTAACTTCGTTACTAATTATGACAAGTAACTGTAATTTCGATACAAATTATGACAGGTAACTGTAACTTCGTTACTAATTATGACAAGTAACAGTACCTTCGATACTAATTATGACATGTATCTGTACCTTCGATACTAGTTATGACAAGGAACTGTAATTTCGATATAAATTATGGCAGGTAACTGTAACATCGTTACTAATTATGACAAGTTACTGTAATTTCGATACAAATTTTGGCAGGTAACTGTAACTTCGATACTATTTATGACAGGTAACAGTAACTTCGATACTAATTATGACAAGTAACTGTAACTTCGATACTAATTATGACAGGTAACTGTAACTTCGTTACTAATTATGACAAGTTACTGTAATTTCGATACAAATTATGGCAGGTAACTGTAACATCGATACTAATTATGACAGGTAACAATAACTTCGATACTAATTATGACAAGTAACTATAACGTCGATACAAATTATGACAGGTAATTGTAAATTCGATACTAATTATGACAAGAAACTCTAACTTCGTTACTAATTATGACAAGTAACTGTATTGTCGATACAAATTTTGGCAGGTAACTGTAATTTCGATACTAATTATGACAGGTAACAGTAACTTCGATACTAATTATGACAAGTAACTGTAATTTCGATACAAATTATGACAGGTAACTGTAACTTCGTTACTAATTATGACAAGTAACAGTACCTTCGATACTAATTATGACAGGTAACTGTAACTTCGATACTAATTATGACAAGGAACTGTAATTTCGATACAAATTATGGCAGGTAACTGTAACTTTGATACTAATTATGACAGGTAACAGTTACTTCGATACTATTTATGACAAGTAACTGTAACTTCGTTACTAATTATGACATGTAACTCTAATTTTGATAAAAAATTATGGCAGGTAAATTTAACTTCGATACTAAGTATGACAGGTAAGAGTAACTTCGATACTAATTATGATATGTTACTGTAACTTCGTTACTAATTAAGTCAAGTTACTGTAACTTCGATACTAATTATGACAAGTAACTGTAATTTCGATATAAACTATGACAGGTTACCGTAACTTCGTTACTAATTATGACAAGTAACTGTAATTTCGATACAAATTATGGCAGGTAACTATAACTTCGATACTAATTATATCAGGTAACAGTAACTTCGATAGTAATTATGACAGGTAACAGAAACTTCGCTACAAATTATGACAAGTTACTGTAATTTCGATTCAAATTATGACAGGTTACCGTAACTTCGTTACTAATTATTACAAGTAACTGTAATTTCGAAAAAATTATGGCAGGTAACTGTATCTTCAATACTAATAATATCAGGTATCAGTAATTTCGATACTAATTATGACAAGTTACTGTAACTTCGTTACTAATTATGTCAAGTAATTGTAACTTCGATACTAATTATGAAAAGTAACTGCAACTTCGATACTTAATATGACAGACAACAGTAACTTCAAAACTAATTATGACAAGTAACTGTAACTTCGATACTAATTATGACAGGTAATAGTAACTTCGATATTAATTAAGACAGGTAACTGCAACTTCGTTACTAATTATGACAAGTAACAGTAATTTCGATACTAATTATGACAGGTAACTGTAACTTCGCTACTAATTATGACAGGTAACTGTAACTTTGATACTAATTATGACAGGTAACAGTAACTTCGATACTAATTATGACAAGTAACTGTAACTTCCTTACTAATTAAGACAAGTAACTGTAATTTCGACACAAATTATGGCAGGTGACTGTAACTTCGTTACTTATTATGACAAGTAACAGTAACTTCGTTTCTAATTATGGCAAGTTACAGTTACATCGATACTAATTATGACAGGTAACTGTAACTTCGATACTAATTGTCACAGGTAACTGTAACTTCGATACTAATTATGACAAGTAACTGTAATTTCGATAAAATTATGACAGGTTACAGTAATATCGATAATAATTATGACAAGTAACTGGAACTTCCGTACTAATTATGACAAGTAACTGTAATTTCGATACAAATTATGGCAGGTAACTGTAACTTCGATATTAATTATGACAGGTAACAGTTACTTCGATACTAATTATGAAAAGTTACTGTAACTTCGATACTAATTATGACAAGTAACTCTAACTTCGTTACTAATTATGACAAGTAACTGTAATTTCGATACAAATTATGGCAGGTAACTGTAACTTCGATACTAATTATGACAGGTAACAGTAACTTCGTTACTATTTATGACAAGTAACTGTAATTTCGATACAAATTTTGGCAGGTAACTGTAACTTCGATACTAATTATGACAGGTAACTGTAACTTCGTTACTATTTATGACAAGTAACTGTAATTTCGATACAAATTTTGGCAGGTAACTGTAACTTCGATACTAATTATGACAGGTATTAGTAACTTCGATACTAATTATGACAAGTAACTGTAATTTCGATACAAATGATGACAGGTAACTGTAACTTCGATACTAATTATGACAAGTAACTGTAACTTCAATACTAATTATCACAGGTAACTGTAACTTCGTAACTAATTATGACAAAGAACTGTAATTTCGATACAAATTTTGGCAGGTAACTGTAACTTCGAAACTAATTATGACAGGTAAGAGTAACATCGATACTAATTATGAAAAGTAACTGTAACTTCGATACTAATTATGACAGGTAACTGTAACTTCGTTACTAATTATGACAAGTAACTGTAATTTCGATACAAATTATGGCAGGTAACTGTAACTTCGATACTAATTATGACAGGTAACAGTAACTTCGATACTAATTATGACAAGTAACTATAACGTCGATACAAATTATGACCGGTAACTGTAACTTCGATACTAAATATGACAAGAAACTTCGTTACTAATTATGACAAGTACCTGTAATTTTGATAAAAAATTATGGTAGGAAACTGTAACTTCAATACTAATTATGGCAGGTAACTGTAACTCCGTTAATAATTATGACAAGTTAGTGTAATTTCGATACAAATTATGGCAGGTAACAGTAATTTCGATACTTATGACAGGTAACAGTAACTTCGATACTCATTATGACAAGTAACAGTAACTTCGTTGCTAATTATGACAAGTAACTGTAATTTCGATAAAAATGATGGCAGGTAACTGTAACTTCGATACTAATTATGACAGGTAACAGAAACTTCGATACTAATTATGACAGAAAACAGAAACATCGATACTAATTATGACAGGTAACAGTAACTTCGATACTAATTATGGCAGGTAACTGTAACTTCGATACTAATTATGACAGTTAACTGTAACTTCGTTACTAATAATGACAAGTAACTGTAATTTCGATAAAAACTATGGCAGGTAACTGTAACGTCGATACTAATTATGGCAGGTAACAGTAACCTTGATACAAATTATGACAAGTAACGGTAACGTTGATACTAATTATGACAGGTAATTGTAACTTCGTTACTAATTATGACAAGTAACTGTAATTTCGATACAAATTATGGCAGGTAACTGTAACTTCGATACTAATTATGACAGGTAACAGTAACTTCGATACTTATTTTGACTAGTAACAGTAACTTCGATACTAATTATGACAAGTAACTGTAACTTCGAAACTAATTATGACAGTTAACTGTAACATCGTTACCAATTATGACAGGTAACTGTAATTTCGATATAAATTATGGCAGGAAACTGTAACTTCGATACTAATTATGACAGGTAACAGTAACATCTATACTAATTATGACAAGTAACTGTAACTTCGATACTAATTATGGCAGGTAACTGTAACTTCGATACTAATTATGACAAGTAACTGTAATTTTGATAAAAAATTATGGCAGGTAACTGTAATTTCGATACAAATTATGGCAAGTAAATGTAACTTCGATACTAAATATGACACGTAACAGTAATTTCGATACAATTTATGGCAGGTAACTGTAACTTCGATATTAATTATGACAGGTAACAGTAACTTCGATAATAATTATGACAAGTAACTGTAACTTCGATACTAATTTTGACAGGTAGCTGTAACTTCGATACTAATTATGACAAGTAACTCTAACTTCGTTACTAATTATGACAAGTAACTGTAATTTTGATAAAAAATTATGGCAGGTAACTGTAACTTCGATACTAATTATGAGAGGTAACAGTAATTTCGATACTAATTATGACAGGTAACTGCAACTTCGTTACTAATTATGACAAGTAACTGTTATTTCGATACTAATTATGGCAGGTAACTGTAACTCCGTTACTAATTATGACAAGTAACTGTAAATTGGATACAAATTATGGCAGGTAACAGTAATTTCGATACTAATTATGACAGGTAAAAGTAACTTCGATACTCATCATGACAAGTATCAGTAACTTCGTTACTAATTATGACAAGTAACTGTAATTTCGATAAAAATGGTGGCAGGTAACTGTAACTTCGATACTAATTATGACATGTAACAGAAACTTCGATACTAATTATGACAGAAATCAGTAACTTCGATACTAATTATGACAGGTAACAGTAACTTCGATACTAATTATGGCAGGTAACTGTAACTTCGATACTAATTATGACAGTTAACTGTAACTTCGTTACTAATTATGACAAGTAACTGTAATTTCGATACAAACTATGGCAGGTAACTGTAACTTCGATACTAATTATGACAGGTAACAGTAACCTTGATACAAATTATGACAAGTAACTGTAACTTCGATACTAATTATGACAGTAAACTGTAACTTCGTTACTAATTATGACAAGTAACTGTAATTTCGATACAAATTATGGCAGGTAACTGTAACTTCGGTACTAATTATGACAGGTAACAGTAACGTCGATACTTATTTTGACAAGTAACAGTAACTTCGATACTAATTATGACAAGTAACTGTAACTTCGATACTAATTATAACAGGTAACTGTAACTTCGTTACTAATTATGACAAGTAAATGTAATTTCGATACAAATTATAGCAGGTAACTGTAACATCGATACTAATTATGACAGGTAACAGTAACTTCGATACTAATTATGACAAGTAACTATAACATCGATACAAATTATGACAGGTAATTGTAAATTCGATACTAATTATGACAAGAAACTCTAACTTCGTTAATAATTATGACAAGTAACTGTAATTTTGATAAAAAATTATGGTAGGTAACTGTAACATCAATACTATTTATGACAGGTAACAGTAACATCGATACTAATTATGACAGGTAAGTGCAATTTCGATACTAAATATGACAACTAAGTGTAACTTCGATACTAATTATGACAGGTAACTGTAACTTCGTTACTATTTATGACAAGTAACTGTAATTTCGATACAAATTTTGGCAGGTAACTGTATCTTCAATACTAATAATATCAGGTATCAGTAATTTCGATACTAATTATGACAAGTTACTGTAACTTCGTTACTAATTATGTCAAGTAATTGTAACTTCGATACTAATTATGAAAAGTAACTGCAACTTCGATACTTAATATGACAGACAACAGTAACTTCAAAACTAATTATGACAAGTAACTGTAACTTCGATACTAATTATGACAGGTAATAGTAACTTCGATATTAATTAAGACAGGTAACTGCAACTTCGTTACTAATTATGACAAGTAACAGTAATTTCGATACTAATTATGACAGGTAACTGTAACTTCGCTACTAATTATGACAGGTAACTGTAACTTTGATACTAATTATGACAGGTAACAGTAACTTCGATACTAATTATGACAAGTAACTGTAACTTCCTTACTAATTATGACAAGTAACTGTAATTTCGACACAAATTATGGCAGGTGACTGTAACTTCGTTACTTATTATGACAAGTAACAGTAACTTCGTTTCTAATTATGGCAAGTTACAGTTACATCGATACTAATTATGACAGGTAACTGTAACTTCGATACTAATTGTCACAGGTAACTGTAACTTCGATACTAATTATGACAAGTAACTGTAATTTCGATAAAATTATGACAGGTTACAGTAATATCGATAATAATTATGACAAGTAACTGGAACTTCCGTACTAATTATGACAAGTAACTGTAATTTCGATACAAATTATGGCAGGTAACTGTAACTTCGATATTAATTATGACAGGTAACAGTTACTTCGATTCTAATTATGAAAAGTTACTGTAACTTCGATACTAATTATGACAAGTAACTCTAACTTCGTTACTAATTATGACAAGTAACTGTAATTTCGATACAAATTATGGCAGGTAACTGTAACTTCGATACTAATTATGACAGGTAACAGTAACTTCGTTACTATTTATGACAAGTAACTGTAATTTCGATACAAATTTTGGCAGGTAACTGTAACTTCGATACTAATTATGACAGGTAACTGTAACTTCGTTACTATTTATGACAAGTAACTGTAATTTCGATACAAATTTTGGCAGGTAACTGTAACTTCGATACTAATTATGACAGGTATTAGTAACTTCGATACTAATTATGACAAGTAACTGTAATTTCGATACAAATGATGACAGGTAACTGTAACTTCGATACTAATTATGACAAGTAACTGTAACTTCAATACTAATTATCACAGGTAACTGTAACTTCGTAACTAATTATGACAAAGAACTGTAATTTCGATACAAATTTTGGCAGGTAACTGTAACTTCGAAACTAATTATGACAGGTAAGAGTAACATCGATACTAATTATGAAAAGTAACTGTAACTTCGATACTAATTATGACAGGTAACTGTAACTTCGTTACTAATTATGACAAGTAACTGTAATTTCGATACAAATTATGGCAGGTAACTGTAACTTCGATACTAATTATGACAGGTAACAGTAACTTCGATACTAATTATGACAAGTAACTATAACGTCGATACAAATTATGACCGGTAACTGTAACTTCGATACTAAATATGACAAGAAACTCTAACTTCGTTACTAATTATGACAAGTACCTGTAATTTTGATAAAAAATTATGGTAGGAAACTGTAACTTCAATACTAATTATGGCAGGTAACTGTAACTCCGTTAATAATTATGACAAGTTAGTGTAATTTCGATACAAATTATGGCAGGTAACAGTAATTTCGATACTTATGACAGGTAACAGTAACTTCGATACTCATTATGACAAGTAACAGTAACTTCGTTGCTAATTATGACAAGTAACTGTAATTTCGATAAAAATGATGGCAGGTAACTGTAACTTCGATACTAATTATGACAGGTAACAGAAACTTCGATACTAATTATGACAGAAAACAGAAACATCGATACTAATTATGACAGGTAACAGTAACTTCGATACTAATTATGGCAGGTAACTGTAACTTCGATACTAATTATGACAGTTAACTGTAACTTCGTTACTAATAATGACAAGTAACTGTAATTTCGATAAAAACTATGGCAGGTAACTGTAACGTCGATACTAATTATGGCAGGTAACAGTAACCTTGATACAAATTATGACAAGTAACGGTAACGTTGATACTAATTATGACAGGTAATTGTAACTTCGTTACTAATTATGACAAGTAACTGTAATTTCGATACAAATTATGGCAGGTAACTGTAACTTCGATACTAATTATGACAGGTAACAGTAACTTCGATACTTATTTTGACTAGTAACAGTAACTTCGATACTAATTATGACAAGTAACTGTAACTTCGAAACTAATTATGACAGTTAACTGTAACATCGTTACCAATTATGACAGGTAACTGTAATTTCGATATAAATTATGGCAGGAAACTGTAACTTCGATACTAATTATGACAGGTAACAGTAACATCTATACTAATTATGACAAGTAACTGTAACTTCGATACTAATTATGGCAGGTAACTGTAACTTCGATACTAATTATGACAAGTAACTGTAATTTTGATAAAAAATTATGGCAGGTAACTGTAATTTCGATACAAATTATGGCAAGTAAATGTAACTTCGATACTAAATATGACACGTAACAGTAATTTCGATACAATTTATGGCAGGTAACTGTAACTTCGATATTAATTATGACAGGTAACAGTAACTTCGATAATAATTATGACAAGTAACTGTAACTTCGATACTAATTTTGACAGGTAGCTGTAACTTCGATACTAATTATGACAAGTAACTCTAACTTCGTTACTAATTATGACAAGTAACTGTAATTTTGATAAAAAATTATGGCAGGTAACTGTAACTTCGATACTAATTATGAGAGGTAACAGTAATTTCGATACTAATTATGACAGGTAACTGCAACTTCGTTACTAATTATGACAAGTAACTGTTATTTCGATACTAATTATGGCAGGTAACTGTAACTCCGTTACTAATTATGACAAGTAACTGTAAATTGGATACAAATTATGGCAGGTAACAGTAATTTCGATACTAATTATGACAGGTAAAAGTAACTTCGATACTCATCATGACAAGTATCAGTAACTTCGTTACTAATTATGACAAGTAACTGTAATTTCGATAAAAATGGTGGCAGGTAACTGTAACTTCGATACTAATTATGACATGTAACAGAAACTTCGATACTAATTATGACAGAAATCAGTAACTTCGATACTAATTATGACAGGTAACAGTAACTTCGATACTAATTATGGCAGGTAACTGTAACTTCGATACTAATTATGACAGTTAACTGTAACTTCGTTACTAATTATGACAAGTAACTGTAATTTCGATACAAACTATGGCAGGTAACTGTAACTTCGATACTAATTATGACAGGTAACAGTAACCTTGATACAAATTATGACAAGTAACTGTAACTTCGATACTAATTATGACAGTAAACTGTAACTTCGTTACTAATTATGACAAGTAACTGTAATTTCGATACAAATTATGGCAGGTAACTGTAACTTCGGTACTAATTATGACAGGTAACAGTAACGTCGATACTTATTTTGACAAGTAACAGTAACTTCGATACTAATTATGACAAGTAACTGTAACTTCGATACTAATTATAACAGGTAACTGTAACTTCGTTACTAATTATGACAAGTAAATGTAATTTCGATACAAATTATAGCAGGTAACTGTAACATCGATACTAATTATGACAGGTAACAGTAACTTCGATACTAATTATGACAAGTAACTATAACATCGATACAAATTATGACAGGTAATTGTAAATTCGATACTAATTATGACAAGAAACTCTAACTTCGTTAATAATTATGACAAGTAACTGTAATTTTGATAAAAAATTATGGTAGGTAACTGTAACATCAATACTATTTATGACAGGTAACAGTAACATCGATACTAATTATGACAGGTAAGTGCAATTTCGATACTAAATATGACAACTAAGTGTAACTTCGATACTAATTATGACAGGTAACTGTAACTTCGTTACTATTTATGACAAGTAACTGTAATTTCGATACAAATTTTGGCAGGTAACTGTATCTTCAATACTAATAATATCAGGTATCAGTAATTTCGATACTAATTATGACAAGTTACTGTAACTTCGTTACTAATTATGTCAAGTAATTGTAACTTCGATACTAATTATGAAAAGTAACTGCAACTTCGATACTTAATATGACAGACAACAGTAACTTCAAAACTAATTATGACAAGTAACTGTAACTTCGATACTAATTATGACAGGTAATAGTAACTTCGATATTAATTAAGACAGGTAACTGCAACTTCGTTACTAATTATGACAAGTAACAGTAATTTCGATACTAATTATGACAGGTAACTGTAACTTCGCTACTAATTATGACAGGTAACTGTAACTTTGATACTAATTATGACAGGTAACAGTAACTTCGATACTAATTATGACAAGTAACTGTAACTTCCTTACTAATTATGACAAGTAACTGTAATTTCGACACAAATTATGGCAGGTGACTGTAACTTCGTTACTTATTATGACAAGTAACAGTAACTTCGTTTCTAATTATGGCAAGTTACAGTTACATCGATACTAATTATGACAGGTAACTGTAACTTCGATACTAATTGTCACAGGTAACTGTAACTTCGATACTAATTATGACAAGTAACTGTAATTTCGATAAAATTATGACAGGTTACAGTAATATCGATAATAATTATGACAAGTAACTGGAACTTCCGTACTAATTATGACAAGTAACTGTAATTTCGATACAAATTATGGCAGGTAACTGTAACTTCGATATTAATTATGACAGGTAACAGTTACTTCGATTCTAATTATGAAAAGTTACTGTAACTTCGATACTAATTATGACAAGTAACTCTAACTTCGTTACTAATTATGACAAGTAACTGTAATTTCGATACAAATTATGGCAGGTAACTGTAACTTCGATACTAATTATGACAGGTAACAGTAACTTCGTTACTATTTATGACAAGTAACTGTAATTTCGATACAAATTTTGGCAGGTAACTGTAACTTCGATACTAATTATGACAGGTAACTGTAACTTCGTTACTATTTATGACAAGTAACTGTAATTTCGATACAAATTTTGGCAGGTAACTGTAACTTCGATACTAATTATGACAGGTATTAGTAACTTCGATACTAATTATGACAAGTAACTGTAATTTCGATACAAATGATGACAGGTAACTGTAACTTCGATACTAATTATGACAAGTAACTGTAACTTCAATACTAATTATCACAGGTAACTGTAACTTCGTAACTAATTATGACAAAGAACTGTAATTTCGATACAAATTTTGGCAGGTAACTGTAACTTCGAAACTAATTATGACAGGTAAGAGTAACATCGATACTAATTATGAAAAGTAACTGTAACTTCGATACTAATTATGACAGGTAACTGTAACTTCGTTACTAATTATGACAAGTAACTGTAATTTCGATACAAATTATGGCAGGTAACTGTAACTTCGATACTAATTATGACAGGTAACAGTAACTTCGATACTAATTATGACAAGTAACTATAACGTCGATACAAATTATGACCGGTAACTGTAACTTCGATACTAAATATGACAAGAAACTCTAACTTCGTTACTAATTATGACAAGTACCTGTAATTTTGATAAAAAATTATGGTAGGAAACTGTAACTTCAATACTAATTATGGCAGGTAACTGTAACTCCGTTAATAATTATGACAAGTTAGTGTAATTTCGATACAAATTATGGCAGGTAACAGTAATTTCGATACTTATGACAGGTAACAGTAACTTCGATACTCATTATGACAAGTAACAGTAACTTCGTTGCTAATTATGACAAGTAACTGTAATTTCGATAAAAATGATGGCAGGTAACTGTAACTTCGATACTAATTATGACAGGTAACAGAAACTTCGATACTAATTATGACAGAAAACAGAAACATCGATACTAATTATGACAGGTAACAGTAACTTCGATACTAATTATGGCAGGTAACTGTAACTTCGATACTAATTATGACAGTTAACTGTAACTTCGTTACTAATAATGACAAGTAACTGTAATTTCGATAAAAACTATGGCAGGTAACTGTAACGTCGATACTAATTATGGCAGGTAACAGTAAACTTGATACAAATTATGACAAGTAACGGTAACGTTGATACTAATTATGACAGGTAATTGTAACTTCGTTACTAATTATGACAAGTAACTGTAATTTCGATACAAATTATGGCAGGTAACTGTAACTTCGATACTAATTATGACAGGTAACAGTAACTTCGATACTTATTTTGACTAGTAACAGTAACTTCGATACTAATTATGACAAGTAACTGTAACTTCGATACTAATTATAACAGGTAACTGTAACTTCGTTACTAATTATGACAAGTAAATGTAATTTCGATACAAATTATAGCAGGTAACTGTAACATCGATACTAATTATGACAGGTAACATTAACTTCGATACTAATTATGACAAGTAACTATAACATCGATACAAATTATGACAGGTAATTGTAAATTCGATACTAATTATGAGAAGAAACTCTAACTTCGTTAATAATTATGACAAGTAACTGTAATTTTGATAAAAAATTATGGTAGGTAACTGTAACATCAATACTATTTATGACAGGTAACAGTAACATCGATACTAATTATGACAGGTAAGTGCAATTTCGATACTAAATATGACAAGTAACTGTAACTTCGATACTAATTATGACAGGTAACTGTAACTTCGTTACTATTTATGACAAGTAACTGTAATTTCGATACAAATTTTGGCAGGTAACTGTATCTTCAATACTAATAATATCAGGTATCAGTAATTTCGATACTAATTATGACAAGTTACTGTAACTTCGTTACTAATTATGTCAAGTAATTGTAACTTCGATACTAATTATGAAAAGTAACTGCAACTTCGATACTTAATATGACAGACAACAGTAACTTCAAAACTAATTATGACAAGTAACTGTAACTTCGATACTAATTATGACAGGTAATAGTAACTTCGATATTAATTAAGACAGGTAACTGCAACTTCGTTACTAATTATGACAAGTAACAGTAATTTCGATACTAATTATGACAGGTAACTGTAACTTCGCTACTAATTATGACAGGTAACTGTAACTTTGATACTAATTATGACAGGTAACAGTAACTTCGATACTAATTATGACAAGTAACTGTAACTTCCTTACTAATTATGACAAGTAACTGTAATTTCGACACAAATTATGGCAGGTGACTGTAACTTCGTTACTTATTATGACAAGTAACAGTAACTTCGTTTCTAATTATGGCAAGTTACAGTTACATCGATACTAATTATGACAGGTAACTGTAACTTCGATACTAATTGTCACAGGTAACTGTAACTTCGATACTAATTATGACAAGTAACTGTAATTTCGATAAAATTATGACAGGTTACAGTAATATCGATAATAATTATGACAAGTAACTGGAACTTCCGTACTAATTATGACAAGTAACTGTAATTTCGATACAAATTATGGCAGGTAACTGTAACTTCGATATTAATTATGACAGGTAACAGTTACTTCGATACTAATTATGAAAAGTTACTGTAACTTCGATACTAATTATGACAAGTAACTCTAACTTCGTTACTAATTATGACAAGTAACTGTAATTTCGATACAAATTATGGCAGGTAACTGTAACTTCGATACTAATTATGACAGGTAACAGTAACTTCGTTACTATTTATGACAAGTAACTGTAATTTCGATACAAATTTTGGCAGGTAACTGTAACTTCGATACTAATTATGACAGGTAACTGTAACTTCGTTACTATTTATGACAAGTAACTGTAATTTCGATACAAATTTTGGCAGGTAACTGTAACTTCGATACTAATTATGACAGGTATTAGTAACTTCGATACTAATTATGACAAGTAACTGTAATTTCGATACAAATGATGACAGGTAACTGTAACTTCGATACTAATTATGACAAGTAACTGTAACTTCAATACTAATTATCACAGGTAACTGTAACTTCGTAACTAATTATGACAAAGAACTGTAATTTCGATACAAATTTTGGCAGGTAACTGTAACTTCGAAACTAATTATGACAGGTAAGAGTAACATCGATACTAATTATGAAAAGTAACTGTAACTTCGATACTAATTATGACAGGTAACTGTAACTTCGTTACTAATTATGACAAGTAACTGTAATTTCGATACAAATTATGGCAGGTAACTGTAACTTCGATACTAATTATGACAGGTAACAGTAACTTCGATACTAATTATGACAAGTAACTATAACGTCGATACAAATTATGACCGGTAACTGTAACTTCGATACTAAATATGACAAGAAACTCTAAATTCGTTACTAATTATGACAAGTACCTGTAATTTTGATAAAAAATTATGGTAGGAAACTGTAACTTCAATACTAATTATGGCAGGTAACTGTAACTCCGTTAATAATTATGACAAGTTAGTGTAATTTCGATACAAATTATGGCAGGTAACAGTAATTTCGATACTTATGACAGGTAACAGTAACTTCGATACTCATTATGACAAGTAACAGTAACTTCGTTGCTAATTATGACAAGTAACTGTAATTTCGATAAAAATGATGGCAGGTAACTGTAACTTCGATACTAATTATGACAGGTAACAGAAACTTCGATACTAATTATGACAGAAAACAGAAACATCGATACTAATTATGACAGGTAACAGTAACTTCGATACTAATTATGGCAGGTAACTGTAACTTCGATACTAATTATGACAGTTAACAGTAACTTCGAACTAATAATGACAAGTAACTGTAATTTCGATAAAAACTATGGCAGGTAACTGTAACGTCGATACTAATTATGGCAGGTAACAGTAACCTTGATACAAATTATGACAAGTAACGGTAACGTTGATACTAATTATGACAGGTAATTGTAACTTCGTTACTAATTATGACAAGTAACTGTAATTTCGATACAAATTATGGCAGGTAACTGTAACTTCGATACTAATTATGACAGGTAACAGTAACTTCGATACTTATTTTGACTAGTAACAGTAACTTCGATACTAATTATGACAAGTAACTGTAACTTCGAAACTAATTATGACAGTTAACTGTAACATCGTTACCAATTATGACAGGTAACTGTAATTTCGATATAAATTATGGCAGGAAACTGTAACTTCGATACTAATTATGACAGGTAACAGTAACATCGATACTAATTATGACAAGTAACTGTAACTTCGATACTAATTATGGCAGGTAACTGTAACTTCGATACTAATTATGACAAGTAACTGTAATTTTGATAAAAAATTATGGCAGGTAACTGTAATTTCGATACAAATTATGGCAAGTAAATGTAACTTCGATAATAAATATGACACGTAACAGTAATTTCGATACAATTTATGGCAGGTAACTGTAACTTCGATATTAATTATGACAGGTAACAGTAACTTCGATAATAATTATGACAAGTAACTGTAACTTCGATACTAATTTTGACAGGTAGCTGTAACTTCGATACTAATTATGACAAGTAACTCTAACTTCGTTACTAATTATGACAAGTAACTGTAATTTTGATAAAAAATTATGGCAGGTAACTGTAACTTCGATACTAATTATGAGAGGTAACAGTAATTTCGATACTAATTATGACAGGTAACTGCAACTTCGTTACTAATTATGACAAGTAACTGTTATTTCGATACTAATTATGGCAGGTAACTGTAACTCCGTTACTAATTATGACAAGTAACTGTAAATTGGATACAAATTATGGCAGGTAACAGTAATTTCGATACTAATTATGACATGTAAAAGTAACTTCGATACTCATCATGACAGGTATCAGTAACTTCGTTACTAATTATGACAAGTAACTGTAATTTCGATAAAAATGGTGGCAGGTAACTGTAACTTCGATACTAATTATGACATGTAACAGAAACTTCGATACTAATTATGACAGAAATCAGTAACTTCGATACTAATTATGACAGGTAACAGAAACTTCGATACTAATTATGGCAGGTAACTGTAACTTCGATACTAATTATGACAGTTAACTGTAACTTCGTTACTAATTATGACAAGTAACTGTAATTTCGATACAAACTATGGCAGGTAACTGTAACTTCGATACTAATTATGACAGGTAACAGTAACCTTGATACAAATTATGACAAGTAACTGTAACTTCGATACTAATTATGACAGTAAACTGTAACTTCGTTACTAATTATGACAAGTAACTGTAATTTCGATACAAATTATGGCAGGTAACTGTAACTTCGGTACTAATTATGACAGGTAACAGTAACGTCGATACTTATTTTGACAAGTAACAGTAACTTCGATACTAATTATGACAAGTAACTGTAACTTCGATACTAATTATAACAGGTAACTGTAACTTCGTTACTAATTATGACAAGTAAATGTAATTTCGATACAAATTATAGCAGGTAACTGTAACATCGATACTAATTATGACAGGTAACAGTAACTTCGATACTAATTATGACAAGTAACTATAACATCGATACAAATTATGACAGGTAATTGTAAATTCGATACTAATTATGACAAGAAACTCTAACTTCGTTAATAATTATGACAAGTAACTGTAATTTTGATAAAAAATTATGGTAGGTAACTGTAACATCAATACTATTTATGACAGGTAACAGTAACATCGATACTAATTATGACAGGTAAGTGCAATTTCGATACTAAATATGACAAGTAACTGTAACTTCGATACTAATTATGACAGGTAACTGTAACTTCGTTACTATTTATGACAAGTAACTGTAATTTCGATACAAATTTTGGCAGGTAACTGTAACTTCGATACTAATTATGACAGGTATTAGTAACTTCGATACTAATTATGACAAGTAACTGTAATTTCGATACAAATGATGACAGGTAACTGTAACTTCGATACCAATTATGACAAGAAACTCTAACATCGTTACTAATTATGACAAGTAACTGTAATTTTGATAAAAAATTATGGTAGGTAACTGTAACTTCAATACTAATTATGACAGGTAACAGTAACTTCGATACTTATTATGACAGGTAACTGTAACTTCCTTACTAATTATGACAAGTAACTGTAATTTCGATACTAATTTTGGCAGGTAACTGTAACTTCGTTACTAATTATGACAAGTCCCTGTAATTTCGATACAAATTATGGCAGGTAACTGTAACTTCGATACTAATTATGACAAGAAAATGTAACTTCGATACTAATTAAGACAGGTAACTGTAATTTCGATACAAATGATGACAGGTAACTGTAACTTCGATACTAATTATGACAAGAAAATGTAACTTCGATACTAATTATGACAGGTAACTGTAACGTCGTTACTAATTATGACAAGTAACAGTAATTTCGATACTAATTTTGGCAGGTAACTGTAACTTCGATACAAATTATGACAGGTAGCAGTAACTTCGATACTTATTATGACAAGTAACTGTAACTTCGATACTAATTATGACAGGTATCTGTAACATCGTTACTAATTATGACAAGTAACTGTAATTTCGATGCAAATTATGACAAGTAACTGTAATTTTGATAACAAATTATGGTAGGTAACTGTAACTTTAATACTAATTATGACAGGTAACAGTAACTTCGATACTAATTATGACAGGTAACTGTAACTTCGTTAATAATAATGACAAGTAACTTTAATTTCGATACTGATTATGGCAGGTAAATTAACTTCGTTACTAATTATGACAAGTCCGTGTAATTTCGACACAAATTATGGCAGGTAACTCTAACTTCCATACTAATTATGACAGGTAACAGTAACTTCGATACTAATTATGACAGGAAAGTGTAACTTCGTTACTAATTATGACACGTAACTGTAATTTCGATACAAATTATGACAGGTAACTGTAACTTCGTTACTAATTATGACAAGTAACAGTACGTTCGATACTAATTATGACAGGTATCTGTAACTTCGATACTAGTTATGACAAGGAACTGTAATTTCGATACAAATTATGGCAGGTAACTGTAACATCGTTACTAATTATAACAAGTTACTGTAATTTCGATACAAATTTTGGCAGGTAACTGTAACTTCGATACTATTTATGACAGGTAACAGTAACTTCGATACTAATTATGACAAGTAACTGTAACTTCGATACTAATTATGACAGGTAACTGTAACTTCGTTACTAATTATGACAAGTAACAGTACGTTCGATACTAATTATGACAGGTAACTCTAACTTCCATACTAATTATGACAAGTAACTGTAACTTCAATACTAATTATCACAGGTAACTGTAACTTCGTTACTAATTATGACAAATAACTGTAATTTCGATACAAATTTTGGCAGGTAACTGTAACTTCGAAACTAATTATGACAGGTAAGAGTAACATCGATACTAATTATGAAAAGTAACTGAAACTTCGATACTAATTATGACAGGTATCTGTAACTTCGTTACTAATTATGACAAGTAACTGTAATTTCGATGCAAATTATGACAAGTAACTGTAATTTTGATAACAAATTATGGTAGGAAACTGTAACTTCAATACTAATTATGACAGGTAACAGTAACTTCGATACTAATTATGACAGGTAACTGCAACTTCGTTACTAATTATGACAAGTAACTTTAATTTCGATACTAATTATGGCAGGTAACTTTAACTTCGTTACTAATTATGACATGTCCCTGTAATTTCGACACAAATTATGGCATGTAACTGTAACTTCCGTACTAATTATGACAGGTAACAGTAATTTCGATACTAATTATGACAGGGAAGTGTAACTTCGTTACTAATTATGACAAGTAATTGTAATTTCGATACAAATTATGACAGGTAACTGTAACTTCGTTACTAATTATGACAAGTTACAGTACCTTCGATATTAATTATGACAGGTAAATGTACCTTCGATACTAATTATGACAAGGAACTGTAATTTCGATACAAATTATGGCAGGTTACTGTAACATCGTTACTAATTATGACAAGTTACTGTAATTTCGATACAAATTTTGGCAGGTAACTGTAACTTCGATACTAATTATGACAGGTAACAGTAACTGCGATACTAATTACGACAAGTAACTGTAACTTCGATACTAATTATAACAGGTAACTGTAACTTCGTTACTAATTATGACAAGTAAATGTAATTTCGATACAAATAATAGCAGGTAACTGTAACATCGATACTAATTATGACAGGTAACAGTAACTTCGATACTAATTATGACAAGTAACTATAACATCGATACAAATTATGACAGGTAATTGTAAATTCGATACTAATTATGACAAGAAACTGTAACTTCGTTACTAATTATGACAAGTAACTGTAATTTTGATAAAAAATTATGGTAGGTAACTGTAACTTCAATACTAATTATGACAGGTAACAGTAACTTCGATACTAATTATGACAGGTAAGTGCAATTTCGAAACTAAATATGACAAGTAACTGTAACTTCGATACTAATTATTACAGGTAACTGTAACTTCGTTACTATTTATGACAAGTAACTGTAATTTCGATACAAATTTTGGCAGGTAACTGTAACTTCGATACTAATTATGACAGGTATTAATAACTTCGATACTAATTATGACAAGTAACTATAATTTCGATACAAATTATGACAGGTAACTGTAACTTCGATACTAATTATGACAAGAAACTCTAACTTCGTTACTAATTATGACAAGTAACTGTAATTTTGATAAAAAATTATGGTAGGTAAATGTAACTTCAATACTAATTATGAGAAATAACAGTAACTTCGATACTTATTATGACAGGTAACTGTAACTTCGTTACTAATTATGACAAGTAACTGTAATTTCGATACTAATTTTGGCAGGTAACTGTAACTTCGTTACTAATTATGACAAGTCCCTGTAATTTCGATACAAATTATGGCAGGTAACTGTAACTTCGATACTAATTATGAGAAGAAACTGTAACTTCGATACTAATTATGACAGGTAACTGTAACGTCGTTACTTATTATGACAAGTAACTGTAATTGCGATACAAATTTTGGCAGGTAACTGTAACTTCGATACTAATTATGACAGGTAGCAGTAACTTCGATACTAATTATGACAAGTAACTGTAACTTCGATACTATTCATGACAGGTAACTGTAACTTCGTTACTAATTATGACAAGTAACTGTAATTTCGATGCAAATTATGACAAGTAACTGTAATTTTGATAAAAAATTATGGTAGGTAACTGTAACGTTAATACTAATTATGACAGGTAACAGTAACTTCGATACTAATTATGACAGGTAACTGTAACTTCGTTAATAATAATGACAAGTACTGTAATTTCGATACTGATTATGGCAGGTAAATTAACTTCGTTACTAATTATGACAAGTCCGTGTAATTTCGACACAAATTATGGCAGGTAACTCTAACTTCCATACTAATTATGACAGGTAACAGTAACTTCGATACTAATTATGACAGGAAAGTGTAACTTCGTTACTAATTATGACAAGTAACTGTAATTTCGATACAAATTATGACAGGTAACTGTAACTTCGTTACTAATTATGACAAGTAACAGTACCTTCGATACTAATTATGACAGGTATCTGTACCTTCGATACTAGTTATGACAAGGAACTGTAATTTCGATACAAATTATGGCAGGTAACTGTAACATCGTTAATAATTATGACAAGTTACTGCAATTTCGATACAAATTTTGGCAGGTAACTGTAACTTCGATACTATTTATGACAGGTAACAGTAACTTCGATACTAATTATGACAAGTAACTGTAACTTCGATACTAATTATGACAGGTAACTGTAACTTCGTTACTAATTATGACAAGTAACTGTAATTTCGATACAAATTATGGCAGGTAACTGTAACATCGATACTAATTATGACAGGTAACAGTAACTTCGATACTAATTATGACAAATAACTATAACGTCGATACAAATTATGACAGGTAATTGTAAATTCGATACTAATTATGACAAGAAACTCTAACTTCGTTACTAATTATGACAAGTAACTGTAATGTCGATACAAATTTTGGCAGGTAACTGTAATTTCGATACTAATTATGACAGGTAACAGTAACTTCGATACTAATTATGACAAGTAACTGTAATTTCGATACAAATTATGACAGGTAACTGTAACTTCGTTACTAATTATGACAAGTAACAGTACCTTCGATACTAATTATGACAGGTAACTGTAACTTCGATACTAATTATGACAAGGAACTGTAATTTCGATTCAAATTATGGCAGGTAACTGTAACTTTGATACTAATTATGACAGGTAACAGTTACTTCGATACTAATTATGACAAGTAACTGTAACTTCGTTACTAATTATGACATGTACTCTAATTTTGATAAAAAATTATGGCAGGTAAATTTAACTTCGATACTAAGTATGACAGGTAAGAGTAACTTCGATACTAATTATGATATGTTACTGTAACTTCGTTACTAATTAAGTCAAGTTACTGTAACTTCGATACTAATTATGACAAGTAACTGTAATTTCGATACAAACTATGACAGGTTACCGTAACTTCGTTACTAATTATGACAAGTAACTGTAATTTCGATACAAAATATGGCAGGTAACTATAACTTCGATACTAATTATATCAGGTAACAGTAACTTCGATACTAATTATGACAGGTAACAGAAACTTCGCTACAAATTATGACAAGTTACTGTAATTTCGATTCAAATTATGACAGGTTACCGTAACTTCGTTACTAATTATTACAAGTAACTGTAATTTCGAAAAAATTATGGCAGGTAACTGTATCTTCGATACTAATAATATCAGGTATCAGTAATTTCGATACTAATTATGACAAGTTACTGTAACTTCGTTACTAATTATGTCAAGTAATTGTAACTTCGATACTAATTATGAAAAGTAACTGCAACTTCGATACTTAATATGACAGACAACAGTAACTTCAAAACTAATTATGACAAGTAACTGTAACTTCGATACTAATTATGACAGGTAATAGTAACTTCGATATTAATTAAGACAGGTAACTGCAACTTCGTTACTAATTATGACAAGTAACAGTAATTTCGATACTAATTATGACAGGTAACTGTAACTTCGCTACTAATTATGACAGGTAACTGTAACTTTGATACTAATTATGACAGGTAACAGTAACTTCGATACTAATTATGACAAGTAACTGTAACTTCCTTACTAATTATGATAAGTAACTGTAATTTCGACACAAATTATGGCAGGTGACTGTAACTTCGTTACTTATTATGACAAGTAACAGTAACTTCGTTTCTAATTATGGCAAGTTACAGTTACTTCGATACTAATTATGACAGGTAACTGTAACTTCGATACTAATTGTCACAGGTAACTGTAACTTCGATACTAATTATGACAAGTAACTGTAATTTCGATAAAATTATGACAGGTTACAGTAATATCGATAATAATTATGACAAGTAACTGGAACTTCCGTACTAATTATGACAAGTAACTGTAATTTCGATACAAATTATGGCAGGTAACTGTAACTTCGATATTTATTATGACAGGTAACAGTTACTTCGATACTAATTATGAAAAGTTACTGTAACTTCGATACTAAATATGACAAGTAACTCTAACTTCGTTACTAATTATGACAAGTCCCTGTAATTTCGATACAAATTATGGCAGGTAACTGTAACTTCGATACTAATTATGACAAGTAACTGTAACTTCAACACTAATTATCACAGGTAACTGTAACTTCGTTACTAATTATGACAAATAACTGTAATTTCGATACAAATTTTGGCAGGTAACTGTAACTTCGAAACTAATTATGACAGGTAAGAGTAACATCGATACTAGTTATGAAAAGTAACTGTAACTTCGATACTAATTATGACAGGTAACTGTAACTTCGTTACTAATTATGACAAGTAACTGTAATTTCGATACAAATTATGGCAGGTAACTGTAACTTCGATACTAATTATGACAGGTAACAGTAACTTCGATACTAATTATGACAAGTAACTATAACTTCGATACAAATTATGTCAGGTAACTGTAACTTCGATACTAAATATGACAAGAAACTCTAACTTCGTTACTAATTATGACAAGTACCTGTAATTTTGATAAAAAATTATGGTAGGAAACTGTAACTTCAATACTAATTATGGCAGGTAACTGTAACTCCGTTACTAATTATGACAAGTTAGTGTAATTTCGATACAAATTATGGCAGGTAACAGTAATTTCGATACTTATGACAGGTAACAGTAACTTCGATACTCATTATGACAAGTAACAGTAACTTCGTTGCTAATTATGACAAGTAACTGTAATTTCGATAAAAATGATGGCAGGTAACTGTAACTTCGATACTAATTATGACAGGTAACAGAAACTTCGATACTAATTATGACAGAAAACAGAAACTTCGATACTAATTATGACAGAAAACAGAAACGTCGATACTAATTATGGCAGGTAACAGTAACCTTGATACAAATTATGACAAGTAACGGTAACTTTGATACTAATTATGACAGGTAATTGTAACTTCGTTACTAATTATGACATGTAACTGTAATTTCGATACAAATTATGGCAGGTAACTGTAACTTCGATACTAATTATGACAGGTAACAGTAACTTCGATACTTATTTTGACTAGTAACAGTAACTTCGATACTAATTATGACAAGTAACTGTAACTTCGAAACTAATTATGACAGTTAACTGTAACATCGTTACTAATTATGACAGGTAACTGTAATTTCGATATAAATTATGGCAGGAAACTGTAACTTCGATACTAATTATGACAGGTAACAGTAACATCGATACTAATTATGACAAGTAACTGTAACTTCGATACTAATTATGGCAGGTAACTGTAACTTCGATACTAATTATGACAAGTAACTCTAACTTCGTTACTAATTATGACAAGTAACTGTAATTTTGAAAAAAATTATGTCAGGTAACTGTAATTTCGATACAAATTATGGCAAGTAAATGTAACTTCGATACTAAATATGACACGTAACAGTAATTTCGGTACAATTTATGGCAGGTAACTGTAACTTCGATATTAATTATGACAGGTAACAGTAACTTCGATAATAATTTTGACAAGTAACTGTAACTTCGATACTAATTTTGACAGGTAGCTGTAACTTCGATACTAATTATGACAAGTAACACTAACTTCGTTACTAATTATGACAAGTAACTGTAATTTTGATAAAAAATTATGGCAGGTAACTGTAACTTCGATACTAATTATGAGAGGTAACAGTAATTTCGATACTAATTATGACAGGTAACTGCAACTTCGTTACTAATTATGACAAGTAACTGTTATTTCGATACTAATTATGGCAGGTAACTGTAACTCCGTTACTAATTATGACAAGTAACTGTAAATTGGATACAAATTATGGCAGGTAACAGTAATTTCGATACTAATTATGACAGGTAAAAGTAACTTCGATACTCATCATGACAAGTAACAGTAACTTCGTTACTAATTATGACAAGTAACTGTAATTTCGATAAAAATGGTGGCAGGTAACTGTAACTTCGATACTAATTATGACATGTAACAGAAACTTCGATACTAATTATGACAGAAATCAGTAACTTCGATACTAATTATGACAGGTAACAGTAACTTCGATACTAATTATGGCAGGTAACTGTAACTTCGATACTAATTATGACAGTTAACTGTAACTTCGTTACTAATTATGACAAGTAACTGTAATTTCGATACAAAGTATGGCAGGTAACTGTAACTTTGATACTAATTATGACAGGTAACAGTAACCTTGATACAAATTATGACAAGTAACTGTAACTTCGATACTAATTATGACAGTTAACCGTAACTTCGTTACTAATTATGACAAGTAACTGTAATTTCGATACAAATTATGGCAGGTAACTGTAACTTCGGTACTAATTATGACAGGTAACAGTAACGTCGATACTTATTTTGACAAGTAACAGTAACTTCGATACTAATTATGACAAGTAACTGTAACTTCGATACTAATTATAACAGGTAACTGTAACTTCGTTACTAATTATGACAAGTAAATGTAATTTCGATACAAATTATAGCAGGTAACTGTAACATCGATACTAATTATGACAGGTAACAGTAACTTCGATACTAATTATGACAAGTAACTATAACATCGATACAAATTATGACAGGTAATTGTAAATTCGATACTAATTATGACAAGAAACTCTAACTTCGTTAATAATTATGACAAGTAACTGTAATTTTGAAAAACAATTATGGTAGGTAACTGTAACATCAATACTATTTATGACAGGTAACAGTAACATCGATACTAATTATGACAGGTAAGTGCAATTTCGATACTAAATATGACAAGTAACTGTAACTTCGATACTAATTATGACAGGTAACTGTAACTTCGTTACTATTTATGACAAGTAACTGTAATTTCGATACAAATTTTGGCAGGTAACTGTAACTTCGACACTAATTATGACAGGTATTAGTAACTTCGATACTAATTATGACAAGTAACTGTAATTTCGATACAAATGATGACAGGTAACTGTAACTTCGATACCAATTATGACAAGAAACTCTAACTTCGTTACTAATTATGACAAGTAACTGTAATTTTGATAAAAAATTATGGTAGGTAACTGTAACTTCAATACTAATTATCACAGGTAACAGTAACTTCGATATTTATTATGACAGGTAACTGTAACTTCGTTACTAATTATGACAAGTAACTGTAATTTCGATACTAATTTTGGCAGGTAACTGTAACTTCGTTACTAATTATGACAAGTCCCTGTAATTTCGATACAAATTATGGCAGGTAACTGTAACTTCGATACTAATTATGACAAGAAAATGTAACTTCGATACTAATTATGACAGGTAACTGTAACGTCGTTACTAATTATGACAAGTAACTGTAATTTCGATACAAATTTTGGCAGGTAACTGTAACTTCGATACTAATTATGACAGGTAGCAGTAACTTCGATACTAATTATGACAAGTAACTGTAACTTCGATACTAATTATGACAGGTATCTGTAACTTCGTTACTAATTATGACAAGTAACTGTAATTTCGATGCAAATTATGACAAGTAACTGTAATTTTGATAAAAAATTATGGTAGGTAACTGTAACTTTAATACTAATTATGACAGGTAACAATAACTTCGATACTAATTATGACAGGTAACTGTAACTTCGTTAATAATAATGACAAGTAACTTTAATTTCGATACTGATTATGGCAGGTAAATTAACTTCGTTACTAATTATGACAAGTCCGTGTAATTTCGACACAAATTATGGCGGGTAACTCTAACTTCCATACTAATTATGACAGGTAACAGTAACTTCGATACTAATTATGACAGGAAAGTGTAACTTCGTTACTAATTATGACAAGTAACTGTAATTTCGATACAAATTATGACAGGTAACTGTAACTTCGTTACTAATTATGACAAGTAACAGTACGTTCGATACTAATTATGACAGGTATCTGTAACTTCGATACTAGTTATGACAAGGAACTGTAATTTCGATACAAATTATGGCAGGTAACTGTAACATCGTTACTAATTATAACAAGTTACTGTAATTTCGATACAAATTTTGGCAGGTAACTGTAACTTCGATACTATTTATGACAGGTAACAGTAACTTCGATACTAATTATGACAAGTAACTGTAACTTCGATACTAATTATGACAGGTAACTGTAAATTCGATACTAATTATGACAAGAAACTCTAACTTCGTTAATAATTATGACAAGTAACTGTAATTTTGATAAAAAATTATGGTAGGTAACTGTAACATCAATACTATTTATGACAGGTAACAGTAACTTCGATACTAATTATGACAGGTAAGTGCAATTTCGATACTAAATATGACAAGTAACTGTAACTTCGATACTAATTATGACAGGTAACTGTAACTTCGTTACTATTTATGACAAGTAACAGTAATTTCGATACAAATTTTGGCAGGTAACTGTAACTTCTATACTAATTATGACAGGTAACTGTAACTTCGTTACTATTTATGACAAGTAACTGTAATTTCGATACAAATTATGGCAGGTAACTGTAACATCGATACTAATTATGACAGGTAACAGTAACTTCGATACTAATTATGACAAGTAACTATAACATCGATACAAATTATGACAGGTAATTGTAAATTCGATACTAATTATGACAAGAAACTCTAACTTCGTTAATAATTATGACAAGTAACTGTAATTTTGAAAAAAAATTATGGTAGGTAACTGTAACATCAATACTATTTATGACAGGTAACAGTAACATCGATACTAATTATGACAGGTAAGTGCAATTTCGATACTAAATATGACAAGTAACTGTAACTTCGATACTAATTATGACAGGTAACTGTAACTTCGTTACTATTTATGACAAGTAACTGTAATTTCGATACACATTATGGCAGGTAACTGTAACTTCGTTACTAATTATGACAAGTAACTGTAATTTCGATATAAATTATGGCAGGAAACTGTAACTTCGATACTAATTATGACAGGTAACAGTAACTTCGATACTTATTTTGACAAGTAACAGTAACTTCGATACTAATTATGACAAGTAACTGTAACTTCGAAACTTATTATGACAGTTAACTGTAACATCGTTACTAATTATGACAGGTAACTGTAATTTCGATATAAATACTTATTATGACAGGTAACTGTAACTTCGATTCTAATTATGACAAGTAACTGTAACTTCGATACTAATTATGAGAGGTAACTGTAACTTCGATACTAATTATGACAAGTAACTCTAACTTCGTTACTAATTATGACAATTAACTGTAATTTTGAAAAAAATTATGGCAGGTAACTGTAACTTCGATACTAATTAAGACAGGCAACAGTAACTTTGATACTAATTATGACAGGTAACTGCAACTTCGTTACTAATTATGACAAGTAACTGTAATTTCGATACTAATTATGGCAGGTAACTGTAACTTCGTTGCTAATTATGACAAGTAACTGTAATTTCGATACAAATTATGGCAGGTAACTGTAATTTCGATACTAATTATGTCAGGTAACAGTAACTTCGATACTAATTATGACAAGTAACAGTAACGTCGTTACTAATTATGACAAGTAACTGTAATTTCGATACAAATTATGGCAGGTAACTGTAACTTCGATACTAATTATGACAGGTAACAGTACCTTCGATACTAATTATGACAGAAAACAGTAACATCGGTACTTATTATGACAGGTAAGTGTAACTTCGATAATAATTATGGCAGGTAACTATAACTTCGATACTAATTATGACAGTTAACTGTAACTTAGTTACTAATTATGACAAGTAAGTGTAATTTCGATACAAATTATGGCAGGTAACTGTAACTTCGATACAAAATATGACAGGTAACAGTAACTTCGATTTTAAATTATGACAAGTAACTGTAACTTCGATACTAGTTATGACAGGTTACTGTAACTTCTATACTAATTATGACAAGTAACTGTAACTTCGATACTAATGATGACAGGTAACTGTAACTTCGTTACTAATTATGACAAGTAACTGTAATTTCGATACAAATTATGCCAGGTAACTGTAATTTCGATGCAAATTATGACAGGTAACTGTAATTTCGATGCAAATTATGACAGGTAACTGTAACTTCGTTAATAATTATGGCAGGTAACTGTAATTTCGATACAAATTATGGCAGGTTACAGTAACATCGATACTAATTATGACAGGTAACTGTAACTTCTATACTAATTATGAAGGATAACTGTAACTTCGATACTAATTATGACAGGTAACAGTAACTTCGATACTAATTATGACAAGTAACAAACTTCGATACTAATTATGACAAGTAACTGTAACATCGAAACTAATTATGACAGGTAACTCTAACTTCGATACAAATTATGACAATAACTCTAACTTCATTACTAATTATGACAAGTAACTGTAACTTCGATACAAATTATGACATGTAACAGTAACTTCGATACTAATTATGAAAGGTAACAGTAACTTCGATACTAATAATGACAAGTAACTGTAACTTCGTTACTAATCATGAAAAGTAACTGTAATTTTGATACAAATTATGGCAGGTAACTGTTATTTCGATACAAATTATGACAGGTAGCTGTAACTTCGTTAATAATTAGGGCAAGTAACTGTAATTTCGATACAAATTATGGCAGGTAACTGTAACTTCGATACTAATTATGACAGGTAACAGTAACTTCGATACTAATTATGACAAGTAACTGTAACTTCGATACTAATTATGAGAGGTAACTGTAACTTCGATTCGAATTATGACAATTAACTCTAACTTCGTTACTAATTATAACAAGTAACTGTAATTTTGATAAAAAATTATGGCAGGTAACTGTAACTTCGATACTAATTATGACAGGTAACAGTAACATCGATACTAATTATGACAGGTAACTGCAACTTCGTTACTTATTATGACAAGTAACTGTAATTTCGATACAAATTATGGCAAGTAACTGTAACTTCGATTCTAATTATGACAGGAAACAGTAACTTCGATACTAATTATGACAGGTAACTGTAATTTCGATACAAATTTTGGCAGGTAACTGTAACT
Organism: Meconema thalassinum; assembly: GCA_946902985.2. Lineage (NCBI taxonomy): Eukaryota > Metazoa > Arthropoda > Insecta > Orthoptera > Tettigoniidae > Meconema > Meconema thalassinum. The sequence continues at coordinate 1,690,883,520 of OX336388.2, read as the reverse complement.
TCGATACAAATTATGACAGGTAATTGTAAATTCGATACTAATTATGACAAGAAACTCTAACTTCGTTACTAATTATGACAAGTAAATGTAATGTCGATACAAATTTTGGCAGGTAACTGTAATTTCGATACTAATTATGACAGGTAACAGTAACTTCGATACTAATTATGACAAGTAACTGTAATTTCGATACAAATTATGACAGGTAACTGTAACTTCGTTACTAATTATGACAAGTAACAGTACCTTCGATACTAATTATGACAGGTAACTGTAACTTCGATACTAATTATGACAAGGAACTGTAATTTCGATACAAATTATGGCAGGTAACTGTGACTTTGATACTAATTATGACGAGTAACAGTTACTTCGATACTAATTATGACAAGTAACTGTAACTTCGTTACTAATTATGACATGTAACTCTAATTTTGATAAAAAATTATGGCAGGTAAATTTAACTTCGATACTAAGTATGACAGGTAAGAGTAACTTCGATACTAATTATGATATGTTACTGTAACTTCGTTACTAATTAAGTCAAGTTACTGTAACTTCGATACTAATTATGACAAATAACAGTAATTTCGATACAAACTATGACAGGTTTCCGTAACTTCGTTACTAATTATGACAAGTAACTGTAATTTCGATACAAATTATGGCAGGTAACTGTAACTTCGATACTAATTATATCAGGTAACAGTAACTTCGATACTAATTATGACAGGTAACAGAAACTTCGCTACAAATTATGACAAGTTACTGTAATTTCTATTAAAATTATGACAGGTTACCGTAACTTCGTTACTAATTGTTACAAGTAACTGAAATTTCGAAACAAATTATGGCAGGTAACTGTATCTTCGATACTAATAATATCAGGTATCAGTAATTTCGATACTAATTATGACAGGTAACTGTAACATCGCTACTAATTATGACAGGTAACTGTAACTTTGATACTAATTATGACAGGTAACAGTAACTTCGATACTAATTATGGCAAGTAACTGTAACTTCCTTACTAATTATGACAAGTAACTGTAATTTCGACACAAATTATGGCAGGTGACTGTAACTTCGTTACTAATTATGACAAGTAACAGTAACTTCGTTTCTAATTATGACAAGTTACAGTAACTTCGATACTAATTATGACAGGTAACTGTAACTTCGATACTAATTGTGACAGGTAACTGTAACTTCGATACTAATTATGACAAGTAACTGTAATTTCGATAAAAATTATGACAGGTTACAGTAATATCGATAATAATTATGACAAGTAACTGGAACTTCCGTACTAATTATGACAAGTAACTGTAATTTCGATTCAAATTATGGCAGGTAACTGTAACTTCGATATTAATTATGACAGGTAACAGTTACTTCGATACTAATTATGACAAGTAACTGCAACTTCGATACTAATTATGACAGGTAACTGTAACTTCGATACTAATTATGACAAGTAACTCTAAATTCGTTACTAATTATGACAAGTAACTGTAATTTTGATAAAAAAAATTATGGCAGGTAACTGTATCTTCGATACTAATTATGAGAGGTAACAGTAATTTCGATACTAATTATGACAGGTAACAGCAACTTCGTTACTAATTATGACAAGTAACTGTTATTTCGATACTAATTATGGCAGGTAACTGTAACTCCGTTACTAATTATGACAAGTTAGTGTAATTTCGATACAAATTATGGCAGGTAACAGTAATTTCGGAACTTATGACAGGTAACAGTAACTTCGATACTCATTATAACAAGTAACAGTAACTTCGTTACTAATTATGACAAGTAACTGTAATTTCGATAAAAATGATGGCAGGTAACTGTAACTTCGATACTAATTATGACAGGTAACAGAAACTTCGATACTAATTATGACAGAAAACAGAAACTTCGATACTAATTATGACAGGTAACAGTAACTTCGATACTAATTATGGCAGGTAACTGTAACATCGATACTAATTATGACAGTTAACTGTAACTTCGTTACTAATAATGACAAGTAACTGTAATTTCGATACAAATTATGGCAGGTAACTGTAACTTCGATACTAATAATATCAGGTATCAGTAATTTCGATACTAATTATGACAGGTAACTGTAACTTCGCTACTAATTATGACAGGTAACTGTAACTTTGATACTAATTATGACAGGTAACAGTAACTTCGATACTAATTATGACAAGTAACTGTAACTTCCTTACTAATTATGACAAGTAACTGTAATTTCGACACAAATTATGGCAGGTGACTGTAACTTCGTTACTAATTATGACAAGTAACAGTAACTTCGTTTCTAATTATGACAAGTTACAGTAACTTCGATACTAATTATGACAGGTAACTGTAACTTCGATACTAATTGTGACAGGTAACTGTAACTTCGATACTAATTATGACAAGTAACTGTAATTTCGATAAAAATTATGACAGGTTACAGTTATATCGATAATAATTATGACAAGTAACTGGAACTTCCGTATAAATTATGACAAGTAACTGTAATTTCGATTCAAATTATGGCAGGTAACTGTAACTTCGATATTAATTATGACAGGTAACAGTTACTTCGATACTAATTATGACAAGTAACTGTAATTTTGATAAAAAAAATTATGGCAGGTAACTGTATCTTCGATACTAATTATGAGAGGTAACAGTAATTTCGATACTAATTATGACAGGTAACAGCAACTTCGTTACTAATTATGACAAGTAACTGTTATTTCGATACTAATTATGGCAGGTAACTGTAACTCCGTTACTAATTATGACAAGTTAGTGTAATTTCGATACAAATTATGGCAGGTAACAGTAATTTCGATACTTATGACAGGTAACAGTAACTTCGATACTCATTATGACAAGTATCAGTAACTTCGTTACTAATTATGACAAGTAACTGTAATTTCGATAAAAATGATGGCAGGTAACTGTAACTTCGATACTAATTATGACAGGTAATTGTAACTTCGTTACTAATTATGACAAGTAACTGTAATGTCGATACAAATTATGGCAGGTAACTGTAACTTCGATACTAATTATGACAGGTAACTGTAACTTCGATACTTATTTTGACAAGTAACAGTAACTTCGATACTAATTATGACAAGTAACTGTAACTTCGAAACTTATTATGACAGTTAACTGTAACATCGTTACTAATTATGACAGGAAACTGTAATTTCGATATAAATTATGGCAGGAAACTGTAACTTCGATACTAATTATGACAGGTAACAGTAACTTCGATACTAATTATGACAAGTAACTGTAACTTCGATACTAATTATGGCAGGTAACTGAAACTTCGATACTAATTATGACAAGTAACTCTAACTTCGTTACTAATTATGACAAGTAACTGTAATTTTGAAAAAAATTATGTCAGGTAACTGTAGCTTCGATACTAATTATGACAGGCAACAGTAACTTTGATACTAATTATGACAGAAAACAGTAACATCGATACTTAATATGACAGGTAACAGTAACTTCGATAATAATTATGGCAGGTAACTATAACTTCGATACTAATTATGACAGTTAACTGTAACTTAGTTACTAATTATGACAAGTAACTGTAATTTCGATACAAATTATGGCAAGTAAATGTAACTTCGATACTAAATATGACACGTAACAGTAATTTCGATACAATTTATGGCAGGTAACTGTAACTTCGATACTAATTATGACAGGTAACAGTAACCTTGATACAAATTATGACAAGTAACTGTAACTTCGATACTAATTATGACAGGTAACAGTAACTTCGATACTAATTATGACAAGTAACTGTAACTTCGATACTAATTATGACAGGTAACGGTAACTTCGATACTAATTATGACAAGTAACTCTAACTTCGTTACTAATTATGACAAGTAACTGTAATTTTGATAAAAAATTATGGCAGGTAACTGTAACTTCGATACTAATTATGACAGGTAACTGCAACTTCGTTACTAATTATGACAAGTAACTGTTATTTCGATACTAATTATGGCAGGTAACTGTAACTCCGTTACTAATTATGACAAGTAACTGTAAATTGGATACAAATTATGGCAGCTAACAGTAATTTCGATACTAATTATGACAGGTAACAGTAACTACGATACTCATCAAGACAAGTAACAGTAACTTCGTTACTAATTATGACAAGTAACTGTAATTTCTATAAAAATGCTGGCAGGTAACTGTAACTTCGATACTAAATATGACATGTAACAGAAACTTCGATACTAATTATGACAGAAATCAGTAACTTCGATACTAATTATGACAGGTAACAGTAACCTTGATACAAATTATGACATGTAACTGTAACTTCGATACTAATTATGACAGGTAACTGTAACTTCGATACTAATTATGACAAGTAACTGTAATTTCGATACAAATTATGGCAGGTAACTGTAACTTCGATACTAATTATGACAGGTAACAGTAACTTCGTTACTAATTATGACAAGTAACTGTAATTTCGATAAAAATGCTGGCAGGTAACTGTAACTTCGATACTAAATATGACATGTAACAGAAACTTCGATACTAATTATGACAGAAATCAGTAACTTCGATACTAATTATGACAGGTAACAGTAACCTTGATACAAATTATGACATGTAACTGTAACTTCGATACTAATTATGACAGGTAACTGTAACTTCGATACTAATTATGACAAGTAACTCTAACTTCGTTACTAATTATGACAAGTAACTGTAATTTTGAAAAAATTATGGCAGGTAACTGTAACTTCGATACTAATTATGACAGGCAACAGTAACTTTGATACTAATTATGACAGGTAACTGCAACTTCGTTACTAATTATGACAAGTAACTGTAATTTCGATACTAATTATGGCAGGTAACTGTAACTTCGTTGCTAATTATGACAAGTAACTGTAATTTCGATACAAATTATGGCAGGTAACTGTAATTTCGATAATAATTAAGTCAGGTAACAGTAACTTCGATACTAATTATGACAAGTAACAGTAACGTCGTTACTAATTATGACAAGTAACTGTAATTTCGATACAAATTATGGCAGGTAACTGTTACTTCGATACTAATTATGACAGGTAACAGTACCTTCGATACTAATTATGACAGAAAACAGTAACATCGGTAATTATTATGACAGGTAAGTGTAACGTCGATAATAATTATGGCAGGTAACTATAACTTCGATACTAATTATGACAGTTAACTGTAACTTAGTTACTAATTATGAAAAGTAAGTGTAATTTCGATACAAATTATGGCAGGTAACTGTAACTTCGATACAAAATATGACAGGTAACAGTAACTTCGATCTTAATTATGACAAGTAACTGTAACTTCGTTACTAGTTATGACAGGTTACTGTAACTTCTATACTAATTATGACAAGTAACTGTAACTTCGATACTAATGATGACAGGTAACTGTAACTTCGTTACAAAATTATGACAAGTAACTGTAATTTCGATACAAATTATGCCAGGTAACTGTAATTTCGATACAAATTATGGCAGGTTACAGTAACATCGATACTAATTATGACAGGTAACTGTAACTTCTATACTAATTATGAAGGATAACTGTAACTTCGATATTAATTATGACAGGTAACAGTAACTTCGATACTAATTATGACAAGTAACAGAACTTCAATACTAATTATGACAAGTAACTGTAACATCGAAACTAATTATGACAGGTAACTGTAACATCGTTACTAATAGTGACAAGTAATTTTAATTTCGATACAAATTATGGCAGGAAACTGTAACTTCGATACTAATTATGACAGGTAACAGTATCTTCGATACTAATTATGACAAGTAACTGTAACTTCGATACTAATTATGACAGGTAACTCTAACTTCGATACTAATTATGTCAAGTAACTGTAACTTCGTTACGTATCATAAAATGTAACTGTGATTTCGATACAAATTATGGCAGGTAACTGTTATTTCGATACAAATTATGACAGGTAGCTGTAACTTCGTTAATAATTAGGGCAAGTAACTGTAATTTCGATACAAATTATGGCAGGTAACTGTAACTTCGATACTAATTATGACAGGTAACAGTAACTTCGATACTAATTATGACAAGTAACTGTAACTTCGATACTAATTATGAGAGGTAACTGTAACTTCGATTCGAATTATGACAATTAACTCTAACTTCGTTACTAATTATAACAAGTAACTGAAATTTTGATAAAAAATTATGGCAGGTAACTGTAATTTCGATACTAATAATGACAGGTAACAGTAACATCGATACTAATTATGACAGGTAACTGCAACTTCGTTACTAATTATGACAAGTAACTGTAATTTCGATACAAATTATGGCAAGTAACTGTAACTTCGATACTAATTATGACAGGAAACAGTAACTTCGATACTAATTATGACAGGTAACAGTAACTTTGTTACTAATTATGACAAGTAACTATAACTTCGTTATTAATTATGACAAGTAACTGTAATTTCGATACAAATTTTGGCAGGTAACTGTAACTTCGATACTAATTATGACAAGTAACTGTAACTTCGATACTAATTATGACAGGTAACTGTAACTTCGATACTAATTATGACAAGTAACTCTAACTTCGTTACTAATTATGACAAGTAACTGTAATTTTGATAAAAAATTATGGCAGGTAACTGTAACTTCGATACTAATTATGAGAGGTAACAGTAATTTCGATACTTATTATGACAGGTAACTGCAACTTCGTTACTAATTATGACAAGTAACTGTTATTTCGATACTAATTATGGCAGGTAACTGTAACTTCGTCAATAATTATGACAAGTAACTGTAATTTCGATACAAATTATGGCAGGTAACAGTAATTTCGATACTAGTTATGACAGGTAACAGTAACTTCGATACTCATTATGACAAGTAACAGTAACTTCGTTACTAATTATGACAAGTAACTGTAATTTCGATACAAACTATGGCAGGTAACTGTAACTTCGATACTAATTATGACAGGTAACAGTAACCTTGATACAAATTATGACAAGTAACTGTAACTTCGATACTAATTATGACAGGTAACTGTAACTTCGTTACTAATTATGACAAGTAACTGTAATTTCGATACAAATTATTGCAGATAACTGTAACTTCGGTACTAATTATGACAGGTAACAGTAACTTCGATACTCATTATGACAAGTAAGAGTAACTTCGTTACTAATTATGACAAGTAACTGTAATTTCGATAAAAATGGTGGCAGGTAACTGTAACTTCGATACTAATTATGACATGTAACAGAAACTTCGATACTAATTATGACAGAAAACAGTAACTTCGATACTAATTATGACAGGTAACAGTAACTTCGATACTAATTATGGCAGGTAACTGTAACTTCGATACTAATTATGACAGTTAACTGTAACTTCGTTACTAATTATGACAAGTAACTGTAATTTCGATACAAACTATGGCAGGTAACTGTAACTTCGATACTAATTATGACAGGTAACAGTAACCTTGATACAAATTATGACAAGTAACAGTAACTTCGATACTAATTATGACAAGTAAATGTAACTTCGAAACTAATTATGACAGTTAACTGTAACATCGTTACTAATTATGACAGGTAACTGTAATTTCGATATAAATTATGTCAGGAAACTGTAACTTCGATACTAATTATGACAGGTAACAGTAACTTCGATACTAATTATGACAAGTAACTGTAACTTCGATACTAATTATGAGAGGTAACTGTAACTTCAGTACTAATTATGACAAGTAACTCTAACTTCGTTACAATTTATGACAAGTAACTGTAATTTTGAAAGAAATTATGGCAGGTAACTGTAACTTCGATACTAATTATGACAGGCAACAGTAAGTTTGATACTAATTATGACAGGTAACTGCAACTTCGTTACTAATTATGACAAGTAACTGTAATTTCGATACTAATTATGGCAGGTAACTGTAACTTCGTTACTAATTATGACAAGTTACTGTAATTTCGATACAAATTGTGGCAGGTAACTGTAATTTCGATACTAATTATGACAGGTAACAGTAACTTCGATACTAATTATGACAAGTAACAGTTACTTCGTTACTAATTATGACAAGTAACTGTAATTTCGATACAAATTATGGCAGGTAACTGTAACTTCGATACTAATTATGACAGGTAACAGTATCTTCGATACTAATTATGACAGAAAACAGTAACATCGGTACTTATTATGACAGGTAACAGTAACTTCGTTAATAATTATGGCAGGTAACTATAACTTGGATACTAATTATGACAGTTAACTGTAACTTAGTTACTAATTATGACAAGTAACTGTAATTTCGATACAAATTATGGCAAGTAACTGTAACTTCGATACTAATTATGACAGGAAACAGTAACTTCGATACTAATTATGACAGGTAACAGTAACTTTGGTACTAATTATGACAAGTAACTATAACTTCGTTATTAATTATGACAAGTAACTGTAATTTCGATACAAATTTTGGCAGGTAACTGTAACTTCGATACTAATTATGACAAGTAACTGTAACTTCGATACTAATTATGACAGGTAACTGTAACTTCGATACTAATTATGACAAGTAACTCTAACTTCGTTACTAATTATGACAAGTAACTGTAATTTTGATAAAAAATTATGCCAGGTAACTGTAACTTCGATACTAATTATGAGAGGTAACAGTAATTTCGATACTAATTATGACAGGTAACTGCAACTTCGTTACTAATTATGACAAGTAACTGTTATTTCGATACTAATTATGGCAGGTAACTGTAACTTCGTCAATAATTATGACATGTAACTGTAATTTCGATACAAATTATGGCAGGTAACAGTAATTTCGATACTAGTTATGACAGGTAACAGTAACTTCGATACTCATTATGACAAGCAAAAGTAACTTCGTTACTAATTATGACAAGTAACTGTAATTTCGATACAAACTATGGCAGGTAACTGTAACTTCGATACTAATTATGACAGGTAACAGTAACCATGATACAAATTATGACAAGTAACTGTAACTTCGATACTAATTATGACAGGTAACTGTAACTTCGTTACTAATTATGACAAGTAACTGTAATTTCGATACAAATTATTGCAGATAACTGTAACTTCGGTACTTATTATGACAGGTAACAGTAACTTCGATACTCATTATGACAAGTAAGAGTAACTTCGTTACTAATTATGACAAGTAACTGTAATTTCGATAAAAATGGTGGCAGGTAACTGAAACTTCGATACTAATTATGACATGTAACAGAAACTTCGATACTAATTATGACAGAAAACAGTAACTTCGATACTAATTATCACAGGTAACAGTAACTTCGATACTAATTATGGCAGGTAACTGTAACTTCGATACTAATTATGACAGTTAACTGTAACTTCGTTACTAATTATGACAAGTAACTGTAATTTCGATACAAACTATGGCAGGTAACTGTAACTTCGATACTAATTATGACAGGTAACAGTAACCTTGATACAAATTATGACAAGTAACAGTAACTTCGATACTAATTATGACAAGTAAATGTAACTTCGAAACTAATTATGACAGTTAACTGTAACATCGTTCCTAATTATGACAGGTAACTGTAATTTCGATATAAATTATGTCAGGAAACTGTAACTTCGATACTAATTATGACAGGTAACAGTAACTTCGATACTAATTATGACAAGTAACTGTAACTTCGATACTAATTATGAGAAGTAACTGTAACTTCAGTACTAATTATGACAAGTAACTCTAACTTCGTTACAAATTATGACAAGTAACTGTAATTTTGAAAGAAATTATGGCAGGTAACTGTAACTTCGATACTAATTATGACAGGCAACAGTAAGTTTGATACTAATTATGACAGGTAACTGCAACTTCGTTACTAATTATGACAAGTAACTGTAATTTCGTTACTAATTATGGCAGGTAACTGTAACTTCGTTACTAATTATGACAGGTAACAGTAACTTCGATACTAATTATGACAAGTGACAGTAACTTCGTTACTAATTATGACAAGTAACTGTAATTTCGATACAAATTATGGCAGGTAACTGTAACTTCGATACTAATTATGACAGGTAACAGTATCTTCGATACTAATTATGACAGAAAACAGTAACATCGGTACTTATTATGACAGGTAACAGTAACTTCGTTAATAATTATGGCAGGTAACTATAACTTCGATACTAATTATGACAGTTAACTGTAACTTAGTTACTAATTATGACAAGTAACTGTAATTTCGATACAAATTATGGCAGGTAACTGTAACTTCGATACAAAGTATGACAGGTAACAGTACCTTCGATACTAATTATGACAAGTAACTGTAACTTCGAAACTAGTTATGACAGGTTACTGTAACTTCTATACTAATTATGACAAGTAACTGTAATTTCGATACAAATTATGGCAGGTAACTGTAATTTCGATACTAATTATGACAGGTAACAGTAACTTCGATACTAATTATGACAAGTAACAGTAACTTCGATACTAATTATAACAAGTAACTGTAACTTCGATACTAATGATGACAGGTAACTGTAACTTAGTTACTAATTATGACAAGTAACTGTTATTTCGATACTAATTATGGCAGGTAACTGTAACTTCATCACTAATTATGACAAGTAACTGTAATTTCGATACAAATTATGGCAGGTAACAGTAATTTCGATACTAGTTATGACAGGTAACAGTAACTTCGATACTCATTATGACAAGTAACTGTAATTTCGATACAAACTATGGCAGGTAACTGTAACTTCGATATTAATTATGACAGGTAACAGTAACCTTGATACAAATTATGACAAGTAACTGTAACTTCGATACTAATTATGACAGGTAACTGTAACTTCGTTACTAATTATGACAAGTAACTGTAATTTCGATACAAATTATGGCAGGTAACTGTAACTTCGGTACTAATTATGACAGGTAACAGTAACTTCGAGACTCATTATGACAAGTAACAGTAACTTCGTTACTAATTATGACAAGTAACTGTAATTTCGATAAAAATGGTGGCAGGTAACTGTAACTTCGATACAAATTATGACATGTAACAGAAACTTCGATACTAATTATGACAGAAAACAGTAATTCGATACTAATTATGACAGGTAACAGTAACTTCGATACTAATTATGGCAGGTAACTGTAACTTCGATACTAATTATGACAGTTAACTGTAACTTCGTTACTAATTATGACAAGTAACTGTAATTTCGATACAAACTATGGCAGGTAACTGAAACTTCGATACTAATTATGACAGGTAACAGTAACCTTGATACAAATTATGACAAGTAACTGTAACTTCGATACTAATTATGACAGGTAACTGTAACTTCGTTACTAATTATGACAAGTAACTGTAATTTCGATACAAATTATTGCAGGTAACTGTAACTTCGGTACTAATTATGACAGGTAACAGCAACTTCGATACTCATTATGACAAGTAACAGTAACTTCGTTACTAATTATGACAGGTAACAGTAATTTCGATAAAAATGGTGGCAGGTAACTGTAACTTCGATACTAATTATGACATGTAACAGAAACTTCGATACTAATTATGACAGAAAACAGTAACTTCGATACTAATTATGACAGGTAACAGTAACTTCGATACTAATTATGACAGGTAACAGTAACTTCGATACTAATTATGACAAGTAACAGAACTTCGATACTAATTATGACAAGTAACTGTAACATCGAAACTAATTATGACAGGTAACTGAAACATCGTTACTAATTATGACAAGTAATTGTAATTTCGATACAAATTATGGCAGGAAACTGTAACTTCGATACTAATTAAGACAGGTAACAGTAACTTCGATACTAATTATGACAAGTAACTGTAACTTCGATACTAATTATGACAGGTAACTCTAACTTCGATACTAATTATGTCAAGTTACTCTAACTTCGTTACTAATTATGACAAGTAACTGTAACTTCGATACAAATTATGACATGTAACAGTAACTTCGATACTAATTATGAAAGGTAACAGTAACTTCGATACTAATTATGACAAGTAACTGTAACTTCGTTACTAATCATGACAAGTAACTGTAATTTCGATACAAATTATGGCAGGTAACTGTTACTTCGATACAAATTATGACAGGTAACTGTAACTTCGTTAATAATTAGGGCAAGTAACTGTAATTTCGATACAAATTATGGCAGGTAACTGTAACTTCGGTACTAATTATGACAGGTAACAGTAACTTCGATACTAATTATGACAAGTAACTGTAACTTCGATACTAATTATGAGAGGTAACTGTAACTTCGATTCGAATTATGACAATTAACTCTAAATTCGTTACTAATTATGACAAGTAACTGTAATTTTGATAAAAAATTATGGCAGGTAACTGTAACTTCGATACTAATTATGACAGGTAACAGTAACTTCGATACTAATTTTGACAGGTAACAGTAACTTCGGTACTAATTATGACAAGTAACTATAACTTCGTTATTAATTATGACAAGTAACTGTAATTTCGATACAAATTTTGGCAGGTAACTGTAACTTCGATACTAATTATGAGAGGTTACTGTAACTTCGATACTAATTATGACAAGGAACTGTAATTTCGATACAAATTATGGCAGGTAACTGTAACTTTGATACTAATTATGACAGGTAACAGTTACTTCGATACTAATTGTGACAGGTTACTGTAACTTCGTTAATAATTATGTCAAGTAACTGTAACTTCGATACTAATTATGACAGGTAACTGTAACTTCGTTACTAATTATGACAAGTAACTGTAATTTCGATACAAATTATTGCAGATAACTGTAACTTCGGTACTAATTATGACAGGTAACAGTAACTTCGATACTCATTATGACAAGTAAGAGTAACTTCGTTACTAATTTGACAAGTAACTGTAATTTCGATAAAAATGGTGGCAGGTAACTGTAACTTCGATACTAATTATGACATGTAACAGAAACTTCGATACTAATTATGACAGAAAACAGTAACTTCGATACTAATTATGACAGGTAACAGTAACTTCGATACTAATTATGGCAGGTAACTGTAACTTCGATACTAATTATGACAGTTAACTGTAACTTCGTTACTAATTATGACAAGTAACTGTAATTTCGATACAAACTATGGCAGGTAACTGTAACTTCGATACTAATTATGACAGGTAACAGTAACCTTGATACAAATTATGACAAGTAACAGTAACTTCGATACTAATTATGACAAGTAAATGTAACTTCGAAACTAATTATGACAGTTAACTGTAACATCGTTACTAATTATGACAGGTAACTGTAATTTCGATATAAATTATGTCAGGAAACTGTAACTTCGATACTAATTATGACAGGTAACAGTAACTTCGATACTAATTATGACAAGTAACTGTAACTTCGATACTAATTATGAGAGGTAACTGTAACTTCAGTACTAATTATGACAAGTAACTCTAACTTCGTTACAATTTATGACAAGTAACTGTAATTTTGAAAGAAATTATGGCAGGTAACTGTAACTTCGATACTAATTATGACAGGCAACAGTAAGTTTGATACTAATTATGACAGGTAACTGCAACTTCGTTACTAATTATGACAAGTAACTGTAATTTCGATACTAATTATGGCAGGTAACTGTAACTTCGTTACTAATTATGACAAGTTACTGTAATTTCGATACAAATTGTGGCAGGTAACTGTAATTTCGATACTAATTATGACAGGTAACAGTAACTTCGATACTAATTATGACAAGTAACAGTAACTTCGTTACTAATTATGACAAGTAACTGTAATTTCGATACAAATTATGGCAGGTAACTGTAACTTCGATACTAATTATGACAGGTAACAGTATCTTCGATACTAATTATGACAGAAAACAGTAACATCGGTACTTATTATGACAGGTAACAGTAACTTCGTTAATAATTATGGCAGGTAACTATAACTTGGATACTAATTATGACAGTTAACTGTAACTTAGTTACTAATTATGACAAGTAACTGTAATTTCGATACAAATTATGGCAAGTAACTGTAACTTCGATACTAATTATGACAGGAAACAGTAACTTCGATACTAATTATGACAGGTAACAGTAACTTTGGTACAAATTATGACAAGTAACTATAACTTCGTTATTAATTATGACAAGTAATTGTAATTTCGATACAAATTTTGGCAGGTAACTGTAACTTCGATACTAATTATGACAAGTAACTGTAACTTCGATATTAATTATGACAGGTAACTGTAACTTCGATACTAATTATGACAAGTAACTCTAACTTCGTTACTAATTATGACAAGTAACTGTAATTTTGATAAAAAATTATGGCAGGTAACTGTAACTTCGATACTAATTATGAGAGGTAACAGTAATTTCGATACTAATTATGACAGGTAACTGCAACTTCGTTACTAATTATGACAAGTAACTGTTATTTCGATACTAATTATGGCAGGTAACTGTAACTTCGTCAATAATTATGACAAGTAACTGTAATTTCGATACAAATTATGGCAGGTAACAGTAATTTCGATACTAGTTATGACAGGTAACAGTAACTTCGATACTCATTATGACAAGCAACAGTAACTTCGTTACTAATTATGACAAGTAACTGTAATTTCGATACAAACTATGGCAGGTAACTGTAACATCGATACTAATTATGACAGGTAACAGTAACCATGATACAAATTATAACAAGTAACTGTAACTTCGATACTAATTATGACAGGTAACTGTAACTTCGTTACTAATTATGACAAGTAACTGTAATTTCGATACAAATTATTGCAGATAACTGTAACTTCGGTACTTATTATGACAGGTAACAGTAACTTCGATACTCATTATGACAAGTAAGAGTAACTTCGTTACTAATTATGACAAGTAACTGTAATTTCGATAAAAATGGTGGCAGGTAACTGTAACTTCGATACTAATTATGACATGTAACAGAAACTTCGATACTAATTATGACAGAAAACAGTAACTTCGATACTAATTATGACAGGTAACAGTAACTTCGATACTAATTATGGCAGGTAACTGTAACTTCGATACTAATTATGACAGTTAACTGTAACTTCGTTACTAATTATGACAAGTAACTGTAATTTCGATACAAACTATGGCAGGTAACTGTAACTTCGATACTAATTATGACAGGTAACAGTAACCTTGATACAAATTATGACAAGTAACAGTAACT
Source organism: Meconema thalassinum (assembly GCA_946902985.2). Classification (NCBI taxonomy): domain Eukaryota; kingdom Metazoa; phylum Arthropoda; class Insecta; order Orthoptera; family Tettigoniidae; genus Meconema; species Meconema thalassinum. The sequence continues at coordinate 1,690,868,141 of OX336388.2, read as the reverse complement.
TCGATACTAATTATGACAAGTAAATGTAACTTCGAAACTAATTATGACAGTTAACTGTAACATCGTTCCTAATTATGACAGGTAACTGTAATTTCGATATAAATTATGTCAGGAAACTGTAACTTCGATACTAATTATGACAGGTAACAGTAACTTCGATACTAATTATGACAAGTAACTGTAACTTCGATACTAATTATGAGAAGTAACTGTAACTTCAGTACTAATTATGACAAGTAACTCTAACTTCGTTACAAATTATGACAAGTAACTGTAATTTTGAAAGAAATTATGGCAGGTAACTGTAACTTCGATACTAATTATGACAGGCAACAGTAAGTTTGATACTAATTATGACAGGTAACTGCAACTTCGTTACTAATTATGACAAGTAACTGTAATTTCGTTACTAATTATGGCAGGTAACTGTAACTTCGTTACTAATTATGACAAGTTACTGTAATTTCGATACAAATTGTGGCAGGTAACTGTAATTTCGATACTAATTATGACAGGTAACAGTAACTTCGATACTAATTATGACAAGTGACAGTAACTTCGTTACTAATTATGACAAGTAACTGTAATTTCGATACAAATTATGGCAGGTAACTGTAACTTCGATACTAATTATGACAGGTAACAGTATCTTCGATACTAATTATGACAGAAAACAGTAACATCGGTACTTATTATGACAGGTAACAGTAACTTCGTTAATAATTATGGAAGGTAACTATAACTTCGATACTAATTATGACAGTTAACTGTAACTTAGTTACTAATTATGACAAGTAACTGTAATTTCGATACAAATTATGGCAGGTAACTGTAACTTCGATACAAAGTATGACAGGTAACAGTACCTTCGATACTAATTATGACAAGTAACTGTAACTTCGATACTAGTTATGACAGGTTACTGTAACTTCTATACTAATTATGACAAGTAACTGTATTTTCGATACAAATTATGGCAGGTAACTGTAATTTCGATACTAATTATGACAGGTAACAGTAACTTCGATACTAATTATGACAAGTAACAGTAACTTCGATACTAATTATAACAAGTAACTGTAACTTCGATACTAATGATGACAGGTAACTGTAACTTAGTTACTAATTATGACAAGTAACTGTTATTTCGATACTAATTATGGCAGGTAACTGTAACTTCATCACTAATTATGACAAGTAACTGTAATTTCGATACAAATTATGGCAGGTAACAGTAATTTCGATACTAGTTATGACAGGTAACAGTAACTTCGATACTCATTATGACAAGTAACTGTAATTTCGATACAAACTATGGCAGGTAACTGTAACTTCGATATTAATTATGACAGGTAACAGTAACCTTGATACAAATTATGACAAGTAACTGTAACTTCGATACTAATTATGACAGGTAACTGTAACTTCGTTACTAATTATGACAAGTAACTGTAATTTCGATACAAATTATGGCAGGTAACTGTAACTTCGGTACTAATTATGACAGGTAACAGTAACTTCGAGACTCATTATGACAAGTAACAGTAACTTCGTTACTAATTATGACAAGTAACTGTAATTTCGATAAAAATGGTGGCAGGTAACTGTAACTTCGATACAAATTATGACATGTAACAGAAACTTCGATACTAATTATGACAGAAAACAGTAATTCGATACTAATTATGACAGGTAACAGTAACTTCGATACTAATTATGGCAGGTAACTGTAACTTCGATACTAATTATGACAGTTAACTGTAACTTCGTTACTAATTATGACAAGTAACTGTAATTTCGATACAAACTATGGCAGGTAACTGAAACTTCGATACTAATTATGACAGGTAACAGTAACCTTGATACAAATTATGACAAGTAACTGTAACTTCGATACTAATTATGACAGGTAACTGTAACTTCGTTACTAATTATGACAAGTAACTGTAATTTCGATACAAATTATTGCAGGTAACTGTAACTTCGGTACTAATTATGACAGGTAACAGCAACTTCGATACTCATTATGACAAGTAACAGTAACTTCGTTACTAATTATGACAGGTAACAGTAATTTCGATAAAAATGGTGGCAGGTAACTGTAACTTCGATACTAATTATGACATGTAACAGAAACTTCGATACTAATTATGACAGAAAACAGTAACTTCGATACTAATTATGACAGGTAACAGTAACTTCGATACTAATTATGACAGGTAACAGTAACTTCGATACTAATTATGACAAGTAACAGAACTTCGATACTAATTATGACAAGTAACTGTAACATCGAAACTAATTATGACAGGTAACTGAAACATCGTTACTAATTATGACAAGTAATTGTAATTTCGATACAAATTATGGCAGGAAACTGTAACTTCGATACTAATTAAGACAGGTAACAGTAACTTCGATACTAATTATGACAAGTAACTGTAACTTCGATACTAATTATGACAGGTAACTCTAACTTCGATACTAATTATGTCAAGTTACTCTAACTTCGTTACTAATTATGACAAGTAACTGTAACTTCGATACAAATTATGACATGTAACAGTAACTTCGATACTAATTATGAAAGGTAACAGTAACTTCGATACTAATTATGACAAGTAACTGTAACTTCGTTACTAATCATGACAAGTAACTGTAATTTCGATACAAATTATGGCAGGTAACTGTTACTTCGATACAAATTATGACAGGTAACTGTAACTTCGTTAATAATTAGGGCAAGTAACTGTAATTTCGATACAAATTATGGCAGGTAACTGTAACTTCGGTACTAATTATGACAGGTAACAGTAACTTCGATACTAATTATGACAAGTAACTGTAACTTCGATACTAATTATGAGAGGTAACTGTAACTTCGATTCGAATTATGACAATTAACTCTAAATTCGTTACTAATTATGACAAGTAACTGTAATTTTGATAAAAAATTATGGCAGGTAACTGTAACTTCGATACTAATTATGACAGGTAACAGTAACTTCGATACTAATTTTGACAGGTAACAGTAACTTCGGTACTAATTATGACAAGTAACTATAACTTCGTTATTAATTATGACAAGTAACTGTAATTTCGATACAAATTTTGGCAGGTAACTGTAACTTCGATACTAATTATGAGAGGTTACTGTAACTTCGATACTAATTATGACAAGGAACTGTAATTTCGATACAAATTATGGCAGGTAACTGTAACTTTGATACTAATTATGACAGGTAACAGTTACTTCGATACTAATTGTGACAGGTTACTGTAACTTCGTTAATAATTATGTCAAGTAACTGTAACTTCGATACTAATTATGACAAGTAACTGTAATTTCGATACAAATTATGACAGGTTACTGTAACTTCGATACTAATTATGACAGGTAACAGTAACTTCGATACTAATTATGACAAGTAACTGTAACTTCGATACTAATTATGAGAGGTAACTGTAACTTCGATTCGAATTATGACAATTAACTCTAACTTCGTTACTAATTATGTCAAGTAACTGTAATATCGATATAAATTATGGCAGGTAACTGTAACTTCGATACAAATTATGACAGGTAACTATAACTTCGATACTAATTATAACAAGTAACTGTAACATCGATATTAATTATGACAGGTAACTGTAACTTCGTTAGTAATTATGACAAATAACTGTAACTTCGATACTAATTATGACAAGTAACTGTAATTTCGATACAAATTATGACAGGTAACAGTAACTTCGATAATAATTATGACAATTAACTGGAACTTCGTTACTAATTATGACAAGTAACTGTAATTTCGATACAAAATATGGCAGGTAACTGTAACTTCGATACTAATTATATCAGGTAACAGTAACTTCGATACTTATTATGACAGGTAACAGAAACTTCGCTACAAATTATGACAAGTAACTGTAATTTCGATACAAATTATGACAGGTTACCGTAACTTCGTTACTAATTATGACAAGTAACTGTAATTTCGATAAAAATTAAGGCAGGTAACTATAACTTCGATACTAATTATATCAGGTATCAGTAACTTTGATACTTATTATGACAGGTTACTGTAACTTCGTTACTAATTATGTCAAGTAACTCTATCTTCGATACTAATTATGAAAAGTAACTCTAACTTCGATACTTATTATGACAGGTAACTGTAACTTCGGTACTAATTATGACAGGTAACTGTAACTTCGATACTAATTATGACAGGTAACTGTAACTTCGATACTAATTATGACTGTTAACTGTAACTTCGATACTAATTATGAAAAGTATCTGTAATTTCGATACAAATTATGGCAGGTAACTGTAACTTCGTTACTAATTATGACAAGTCACAGTAACTTCGTTTCTAATTGTGACAAATAACAGTAACTTCGTTTCTAATTGTGACAAGTAACAGTAACTTCGTTTCTAATTGTGACAAGTAACAGTAACTTCGATACTAATTATGACAGGTAACTGTAACTTCGATACTAAAAATGACTGTTAACTGTAACTTCGATACTAATTATGAAAAGTAACTGTAATTTCGATACAAATTATGGAAGGTAACTGTAACTTCGTTACTAATTATGACAAGTAACAGTAACTTCGTTTCTAATTGTGACAAGTAACAGTAACTTCGTTTCTAATTGTGACAAGTAACAGTAACTTCGATACTAATTATGACAGGTAACTGTAACTTCGATACTAAAAATGACAGGTAACTGTAACTTCGATACTAATTATGACAAGTAACAGTTACTTCAATACTAATTATGACAGGTAACTGTATCTTCGATACTAATTATGACTAGTAACTGTAATTTTGAAAAAAAAATGGCAGGTAACTGTAACTTCGATACTAATTATGACAGGTAACAGTAACTTTGATACTAAGTATGACAGGTAACTGCAACTTCATTACTAATTATGACAAGTAACTGTAATTTCGATACTAATTATGGCAGGTAACTATAACTTCGTTACTAATTATGACAAGTAACTGTAATTTTGATACAAATTATGGCAGGTAACTGTCATTTCGATACTAATTATGACAGGTAACAGTAACTTCGATACTAATTATGACAAGTAACAGTAACTTCGTTACTAATTATGACATGTAACTGTAATTTCGATACAAATTATGGCAGGTAACTGTAACTTCGATACTAATTATGACAGGTAACAGTAACTTCGATACTAATTATGACAGAAAACAGTAACTTCGATACTTATTATGACAGGTAACAGTAACTTCGATAATAATTATGGCAGGTAACTGTAACTTCGATACTAATTATGACAGTTAACTGTAACTATGTTACTAATTATGACAAGTAACTGTAATTTCGATACAAATTATGGCAGGTAACTGTAACTTCGATACTAATTATGACAGGTTACAGTAACTTCGATACTTATTATGACAAGTAACTGTAACTTCGATACTAATTATGACAGGTTACTGTAACTTCATTACTAATTATGACAATTAGCTGTAATTTCGATACAAATTATGGCAGGTAACTGTAATTTCGATACTAATTATGACAGGTAACAGTTACTTCGATACTAATTATGAAAAGTAACTGTAATTTCGATACTAATTATGACAGGTAACTGTAACTTCGTTACTATATATGACAAGTAACTGTAATTTCGATACAAATTATGGCAGGTAACTGTAACTTCGATACTAATTATGAAAGGTAACAGTAACTTCGATACTAATTATGAAAGGTAACAGTAACTTCGATACTAATTATGACAAGTAACTGTAACTTCGTTACTTATTATGACAAGTAACTGTAATTTCGATACATATTACGGCAGGTAACTGTAATTTCGATAGAAATTATGACAGGTAACTGTAACTTCGTTAATAATTAAGGCAAGTAACTGTAATTTCGATACAAATTATGGCAGGTTACAGTAACTTCGATACTAATTATGACAGGTAACTGTATCTTCTATACTATTTATGACAAGTAACTGTAACTTCGTTACTTATTATGACAAGTAACTGTAATTTCGATTCCAATTATGGCAGGTTACTGTAACATCGATACTAATTATGACAGGTAACAGTAACTTCGATACTAATTATGACAAGTAACAGTAACGTCGATACTAATTATGACAAGTAACTGTAACATCGGAACTAATTATGACAGGTAACTGTAACATCGTTACTTATTATGACAAGTAACTGTAATTTCGATACAAATTATGGCAGGTAACTGTAACTTCGATACTAGTTAGGACAGGTAACAGTAACTTCGATATTAATTATGACAGGTAACTGTAACTTCGTTACTAATTATGACAAGTAACTGTAATTTCGATACAAATTTTGGCAGGTAACTGTAACTTCGATACTAATTATGACAGGTAACAGTAACTTCGAAAGTAATTATGACAAGTAACTGTAATTTCGATACAAATTATGACAGGTCACTGTAACTTCGTTACTAATTATGACAAGGAACTGTAATTTCGATACAAATTATGGCAGGTAACTGTAACTTTGATACTAATTATGACAGATAACAGTAACTTCAATACTAATTATGACAAGTAACTGTAACTTCGTTACTATTTATGACATGTAACTCTAATTTTGATAAAAAATTATGGCAGGTAACTGTAACTTCGATACTAATTATGACAGGTAACAGTTACCTCGATACTAATTCTGACAGGTTACAGTAACTTCGTTACTAATTATGTCAAGTAACTGTAACTTCGATACTAATTATGACAAGTAACTGTAATTTCGATACAAATTATGACAGGTTACCGTAACTTCGTTACTAATTATGGCAGGTAACTGTAATTTCGATACAAATTATGGCAGGTTACAGTAACATCGATACTAATTATGACAGGTAACTGTAACTTCTATACTAATTATGAAAGATAACTGTAACTTCGATACTAATTATGACAGGTAACAGTAACTTCGATACTAATTATGACAAGTAACAGAACTTCGATACTAATTATGACAAGTAACTGTAACATCGAAACTAATTATGACATGTAACTGTAACATCGTTACTAATTATGACAAGTAATTGTAATTTCGATACAAATTATGGCAGGAAAATGTAACTTCGATACTAATCATGACAAGTAACTGTAATTTCGATACAAATTATAACAGGTAACTGTTACGTCGATACAAATTATGACAGGTAACTGTAACTTCGTTAATAATTAGGGCAAGTAACTGTAATTTCGATACAAATTATGGCAGGTAACTGTAACTTCGATACTAATTATGACAGGTAACAGTAACTTCGATACTAATTATGACAAGTAACTGTAAGTTCGATACTAATTATGAGAGGTAACTGTAACTTCGATTCGAATTATGACAATTAACTCTAACTTCGTTACTAATTATGACAAGTAACTGTAATTTTGATAAAAAATTATGGCAGGTAACTGTAACTTCGATACTAATTATGACAGGTAACAGTAACATCGATACTAATTATGACAGGTAACTGCAACTTCGTTACTAATTAAGACAAGTAACTGTAATTTCGATACAAATTAAGGCAAGTAACTGTAACTTCGATACTAATTATGACAGGTAACAGTAACTTCGATACTAATTTTGACAGGTAACAGTAACTTCGGTACTAATTATGACAAGTAACTATAACTTCGTTATTAATTATGACAAGTAACTGTAATTTCGATACAAATTTTGGCAGGTAACTGTAACTTCGATACTAATTATGAGAGGTAACTGTAACTTCGATTCGAATTATGACAATTAACTCTAACTTCGTTACTAATTATGTCAAGTAACTGTAATTTCGATACAAATTATGGCAGGTAACTGTAACTTCCATACAAATTAAGACAGGTAACTGTAACTTCGATACTAATTATAACAAGTAACTGTAACTTCGATATTAATTATGACAGGTAACTGTAACTTCGTTACTAATTATGACAAGTAACTGTAATTTCGATACAAATTTTGGCAGGTAACTGTAACTTCGATACTAATTATGAGAGGTAACTGTAACTTCGATACTAATTATGACAAGGAACTGTAATTTCGATACAAATTATGGCAGGTAACTGTAACTTTGATACAAATTATGACAGGTAACATTTACTTCGATACAAATTATGACAGGTTACTGTAACTTCGTTACTAATTATGTCAAGTAACTGTAACTTCGATACTAATTATGACAAGTAACTGTAATTTCGATTCAAATTATGACAGGTTACCGTAACTTCGTTACTAATTATGACAAGGACTGTAATTTCGATACAAATTATGGCAGGTAACTGTAACATCGATACTAATTATATCAGGTAACAGTAACTTCGATACTTATTATGACAGGTAACAGAAACTTCGCTACAAATTATGACAAGTAACTGTAATTTCGATATAAATTATGACAGGTTACCGTAACTTCGTTACTAATTATGACAAGTAACTGTAATTTCGATAAAAATTATGGCAGGTAACTATAACTTCGATACTAATTATATCAGGTATCAGGAACTTCGATACTAATTATGACAGGTTACTGTAACTTCGTTACTAATTATGTCAAGTATCTGTAACTTCGATACTAATTATGACAAGTAACTGTAATTTCGATACAAATTATGACAGGTAACAGTAACTTCGATAATAATTATGACAATTAACTGGAACTTCGTTACTAATTATGACAAATAACTGTAATTTCGATACAAAATATGGCAGGTAACTGTAACTTCGATACTAATTATATCAGGTAACAGTAACTTCGATACTTATTATGACAGGTAACAGAAACTTCGCTACAAATTATGACAAGTAACTGTAATTTCGATACAAATTATGACAGGTTACCGTAACTTCGTTACTAATTATGACAAGTAACTGTAATTTCGATAAAAATTATGGCAGGTAACTATAACTTCGATACTAATTATATCAGGTATCAGTAACTTTGATACTTATTATGACAGGTTACTGTAACTTCGTTACTAATTATGTCAAGTAACTCTAACTTCGATACTAATTATGAAAAGTAACTGTAACTTCTATACTAAAAATGACAGGTAACTGTAACTTCGATACTAATTATGACAGGTAACTGTAACTTCGATACTAATTATGACAGGTAACTGTAACTTCGATACTAATTATGAAAAGTAACTGTAATTTCGATACAAATTATGGCAGGTAACTGTAACTTCGTTACTAATTATGACAAGTAACAGTAACTTCGTTTCTAATTGTGACAAGTAACAGTAACTTCGTTTCTAATTGTGACAAGTAACAGTAACTTCGATACTAATTATGAAAAGTAACTGTAATTTCGATACAAATTATGGCAGGTAACTGTAACTTCGTTACTAATTATGACAAGTAACAGTAACTTCGTTTCTAATTGTGACAAGTAACAGTAACTTCGTTTCTAATTGTGACAAGTAACAGTAACTTCGATACTAATTATGAAAAGTAACTGTAATTTCGATACAAATTATGGCAGGTAACTGTAACTTCGATACTAATTATGACAGGTAACAGTAACTTCGATACTAATTATGCCAGAAAACAGTAACTTCGATACTTATTATGACAGGTAACAGTAACTTCGATAATAATTATGGCAGGTAACTGTAACTTCGATACTAATTATGACAGTTAACTGTAACTTCGTTACTAATTACGACAAGTAACTGTAATTTCGATACAAATTATGGCAGGTCACTGTAACTTCGATACAAAATATGACAGGTTACAGTAACATCGATACTAATTATGAAAGGTAACAGTAACTTCGATACTAATTATGACAAGTAACTGTAACTTCGTTACTTATTATGACAAGTAACTGTAATTTCGATACTAATTATGACAGGTAACTGTAACTTCGTTACTAATTATTACAAGTAACTGTAATTTTGATACAAATTATGGCAGGTAACTGTAACTTCGATACTAATTATGACAGGTATCAGTAACTTCGATACTAATTATGAAAGGTAACAGTAACTTCGATACTAATTATGACAAGTAACTGTAATTTCGATACTAATTATGACAGGTAACTGTAACTTCGATACTAATTATGACAGGTAACTGTAACTTCGTTACTAATTATTACAAGTAACTGTAATTTCGATACAAATTATGGCAGGTTACTGTAATTTCGATACTAATTATGACAGGTAACTGTAACTTCGTTACTTATTATGACAAGTAACTGTAATTTCGATACTAATTATGACAGGTAACTGTAACTTCGTTACTAATTATTACAAGTAACTGTAATTTCGATACAAATTATGGCAGGTTACTGTAATTTCGATACTAATTATGACAGGTAACAGTAACTTCGATACTAATTATGACAAGTAACTGTAATTTCGATACTAATTATGACAGGTAACTGTAACTTCGTTACTAATTATTACAAGTAACTGTAATTTTGATACAAATTATGGCAGGTAACTGTAACTTCGATACTAATTATGACAGGTATCAGTAACTTCGATACTAATTATGAAAGGTAACAGTAACTTCGATACTAATTATGACAAGTAACTGTAACTTCGTTACTTATTATGACAAGTAACTGTAATTTCGATACAAATTACGGCAGGTAACTGTAATTTCGATAGAAATTATGACAGGTAACTGTAACTTCGTTAATAATTATGGCAAGTAACAGTAATTTCGATACAAATTATGGCAGGTAACAGTAACTTCGCTACTAATTCTGACAGGTAACTGTATCTTCTATACTAATTATGAGAGTAACTGTAACTTCCTTACTAATTATGACAAGTAACTGTAATTTCGATTCAAATTATGGCAGGTTACTGTAACATCGATACTAATTATGACAGGTAAGAGTAACTTCGATACTAATTATGACAAGTAACAGTTACTTCGATACTTATTATGACAAGTAACTGTAACATCGAAACTAATTATGACAGGTAACTGTAACATCGTTACTTATTATGACATGTAACTGTAATTTCGATACAAATTATGGCAGGTAACTGTAAATTCGATACTAATTATGACAGGTAACAGTAACTTCGATACTAATTATGTTAAGTAACTGTAACTTCGATACTAATTATGAGAGGTAACTGTAACTTCGATTCTAATTATGACAATTTACTCTAACTTCGTTACTAATTATGACAAGTAACTGTAATTTTGATAAAAAATTAATGGCAGGTAACTGTAACTTCGATATTAATTATGACAGGTAACAGTAACATCGATACTAATTATGACAGGTAACTGGAACTTCGTTACTAATTATGACAAGTAACTATAATTTCGATACAAATTATGACAGGTAAATGTTACTTCGATACTAATTATGACAAGTAACTGTAACTTCGATATTAATTATGACAGGTAACTGTAACTTCGTTACTAATTATGACAAGTAACTGTAATTTCGATACAAATTTTGGCAGGTAACTGTAACTTCGATACTAATTATGACAGGTAACAGTAACTTCGATAGAAATTATGACAAGTAACTGTAATTTCGATACAAATTATGACAGGTCACTGTATCTCGTTACTAATTATGACAAGTAACAGTACCTTCGATACTAATTATGAGAGGTAACTGTAACTTCGATACTAATTATGACAAGGAACTGTAATTTCGATACAAATTATGGCAGGTAACTGTAACTTTGATACTAATTATGACAGATAACAGTAACTTCAATACTAATTATGACAAGTAACTGTAACTTCGTTACTATTTATGACATGTAACTCTAATTTTGATAAAAAATTATGGCAGGTAACTGTAATTTCGATACTAATTATGACAGGTAACAGTTACTTCGATACTAATTATGACAGGTTACTGTAACTTCGTTACTAATTATGTCAAGTAACTGTAACTTCGATACTAATTATGACAAGTAACTGTAATTTCGATACAAATTATGACAGGTTACCGTAACTTCGTTACTAATTATGACAAGTAACTGTAATTTCGATACAAATTATGGCAGGTAACTGTAACATCGATACTAATTATATCAGGTATCAGTAACTTCGATACTAATTATGACAGGTTACTGTAACTTGGTTACTCATTATGTCAAGTAACTGTAACTTCAATACTAATTATGAAAAGTAATTGAAACTTCGATACTTATCAAGACAGGTTACTGTAACTTCACTACTAATTATGACAAGTAACAGTAACTTCGATACTAATTATGACAGGTAACTGTAACTTCGATACTAATTGTGACAAGTAATTGTAACTTCGTTACTAAATATGAAAAGTAACTGTAATTTCGATACAAATTATGGTAGGTAATTGTAACTTCGTCACTAATTATGACAATTAACAGTAACATCGTTTCTAATTATGACAAGTAACAGTAACTTCGATACTAATTATGACAGGTAAATGTAACTTCGATACTAATTATGACAGGTAACTGTAACTTCGATACAAATTATGACAAGTAACAGTAACTTCGATACTATTTATGACAGGTTACTGTAACTTCGTTCCTAATTATGACAAGTAACTGTAATTTTGATTTAAAAAATTATGGCGGGTAACTGTAACTTCGATACTAATTATGAGAGGTAACAGTAACTTCGATACTAATTATGACAAGTAACTGCAACTTCGTTACTAATTATGACAATTAACTGTAATTTCGATACAAATTATGGCAAGTAACTGTAATTTCGATACTAATTATGACAGGTAACAGTAACTTCGATACTAATTATGACAAGTAACTGTAATTTCGATACAATTTATGGCAGGTAACAGTAACTTCGATACTAATTATGACGGGTAACTGTAACTTCTATACTTATTATGAGAGGTAACTGTAACTTCCTTACTAATTATGACAAGTAACTGTAATTTCGATTCAAATTATGGCAGGTAATTCTAACTTCGATACTAATTATGAAAGGTAACAGTAACTTCGATACTAATTATGACAAGTAACAGTAACTTCGATACTAATTATGACAAGTAACTGTAACATATAAAGTAATTATGACAGGTAACTGTAACATCGTTACTTATAATTACAAGTAACTGTAATTTCGATACAAATTATGGCAGGTAACTGTAACTTCGATACTAATTATGACAGGTAACAGTTACTTCGATCTAATTATGACAAGTAACTGTAACTTCGATACTAATTATGAGGGGTAACTGTAACTTCGATTTTAATTATGACAATTAACTCTAACTTCGTTACTAATTATGACAAGTAACGGTAATTTTGGTAAAAAATTATGGCAGGTTACTGTGACTTCGATACTAATTATGCCAGGTAACAGTAACATCGATACTAATTATGACAGGTAACTGCAACTTCGTTACTAATTATGAAAAGTAACTATAACATCGATACAAATTATGACAGGTAACTGTAACTTCGATTCTAATTATGACAAGAAACTCTAACTTCGTTACTAATTATGACAAGTAACTGTAATTTTGATAAAAAATTATGGTAGGTAACTGTAACTTCAATACTAATTATGACAGGTAACAGTAACATCGATACTAATTATGACAGGTAAGTGTAACTTCGATACTAATTATGACAAGTAACTGTAACTTCGATATTAATTATGACAGGTAACTGTAACTTCGTTACTAATTATGACAAGTAACTGTAATTTCGATACAAGTTATGGCAGGTAACTGTAACTTCGATACTAATTATATCAGGTAACCGTAACGTCGATACTAAATATGACAGGTTACTGTAACTTCGTTACTAATTATGTCAAGTAACTGTAACTTCGATACTAATTATGAAAAGTAACTGTAACTTCGATACTTATTATGACAGGTTACTGTAACTTCATTACTAATTATGACAAGTAACTGTAACTTAGATACTAATTATGACAGGTAACAGTAACTTCGATATTAATTATGACAAGTAACAGTAACTTCGATACTAATTATGACATGTAACTGTAACTTCGATACTAATTATGTCAGGTAACTGTAACTTCGATACTAATTATGACAGGTAACTGTAACTTCGATACTAATTGTGACAAGTAACTGTAACTTCGTTACTCATTATGAAAAGTAACTGTAATTTCGATACAAATTATGGCAGGTAACTGTAACTTCGTTACTAATTATGACAAGTAACAGTACCTTCGATACTAATTATGAGAGGTAAATGTAACTTCGATACTAATTATGACAAGGAACTGTAATTTCGATACAAATTATGGCAGGTAACTGTAACTTTGATACTAATTATGACAGATAACAGTAACTTCAATACTAATTATGACAAGTAACTGTAACTTCGTTACTATTTATGACATGTAACTCTAATTTTGATAAAAAATTATGGCAGGTAACTGTAACTTCGATACTAATTATGACAGGTAACAGTTACTTCGATACTAATTATGACAGGTTACTGTAACTTCGTTACTAATTATGTCAAGTAACTGTAACTTCGATACTAATTATGACAAGTAACTGTAATTTCGATACAAATTATGACAGGTTACCGTAACTTCGTTACTAATTATGACAAGTAACTGTAATTTCGATACAAATTATGGCAGGTAACTGTAACATCGATACTAATTATATCAGGTATCAGTAACTTCGATACTAATTATGACAGGTTACTGTAACTTGGTTACTCATTATGTCAAGTAACTGTAACTTCAATACTAATTATGAAAAGTAATTGAAACTTCGATACTTATTAAGACAGGTTACTGTAACTTCACTACTAAATATGACAAGTAACAGTAACTTCGATACTAATTATGACAGGTAACTGTAACTTCGATACTAATTGTGACAAGTAACTGTAATTTCGATACAAATTATGGCAGGTAACTGTAACATCGATACTAATTATATCAGGTATCAGTAACTTCGATACTAATTTTGACAGGTAACAGTAACTTCGGTACTAATTATGACAAGTAACAGTAACTTCGATACTAATTATGACAGGTAAATGTAACTTCGATACTAATTATGACAGGTAACTGTAACTTCGATACAAATTATGACAAGTAACAGTAACTTCGATACTATTTATGACAGGTTACTGTAACTTCGTTCCTAATTATGACAAGTAACTGTAATTTTGATTTAAAAAATTATGGCGGGTAACTGTAACTTCGATACTAATTATGAGAGGTAACAGTAACTTCGATACTAATTATGACAAGTAACTGCAACTTCGTTACTAATTATGACAATTAACTGTAATTTCGATACAAATTATGGCAAGTAACTGTAATTTCGATACTAATTATGACAGGTAACAGTAACTTCGATACTAATTATGACAAGTAACTGTAATTTCGATACAATTTATGGCAGGTAACAGTAACTTCGATACTAATTATGACGGGTAACTGTAACTTCTATACTTATTATGAGAGGTAACTGTAACTTCCTTACTAATTATGACAAGTAACTGTAATTTCGATTCAAATTATGGCAGGTAATTCTAACTTCGATACTAATTATGAAAGGTAACAGTAACTTCGATACTAATTATGACAAGTAACAGTAACTTCGATACTAATTATGACAAGTAACTGTAACATATAAAGTAATTATGACAGGTAACTGTAACATCGTTACTTATAATTACAAGTAACTGTAATTTCGATACAAATTATGGCAGGTAACTGTAACTTCGATACTAATTATGACAGGTAACAGTTACTTCGATCTAATTATGACAAGTAACTGTAACTTCGATACTAATTATGAGGGGTAACTGTAACTTCGATTTTAATTATGACAATTAACTCTAACTTCGTTACTAATTATGACAAGTAACGGTAATTTTGGTAAAAAATTATGGCAGGTTACTGTGACTTCGATACTAATTATGCCAGGTAACAGTAACATCGATACTAATTATGACAGGTAACTGCAACTTCGTTACTAATTATGAAAAGTAACTATAACATCGATACAAATTATGACAGGTAACTGTAACTTCGATTCTAATTATGACAAGAAACTCTAACTTCGTTACTAATTATGACAAGTAACTGTAATTTTGATAAAAAATTATGGTAGGTAACTGTAACTTCAATACTAATTATGACAGGTAACAGTAACATCGATACTAATTATGACAGGTAAGTGTAACTTCGATACTAATTATGACAAGTAACTGTAACTTCGATATTAATTATGACAGGTAACTGTAACTTCGTTACTAATTATGACAAGTAACTGTAATTTCGATACAAGTTATGGCAGGTAACTGTAACTTCGATACTAATTATATCAGGTAACCGTAACGTCGATACTAAATATGACAGGTTACTGTAACTTCGTTACTAATTATGTCAAGTAACTGTAACTTCGATACTAATTATGAAAAGTAACTGTAACTTCGATACTTATTATGACAGGTTACTGTAACTTCATTACTAATTATGACAAGTAACTGTAACTTAGATACTAATTATGACAGGTAACAGTAACTTCGATATTAATTATGACAAGTAACAGTAACTTCGATACTAATTATGACATGTAACTGTAACTTCGATACTAATTATGTCAGGTAACTGTAACTTCGATACTAATTATGACAGGTAACTGTAACTTCGATACTAATTGTGACAAGTAACTGTAACTTCGTTACTCATTATGAAAAGTAACTGTAATTTCGATACAAATTATGGCAGGTAACTGTAACTTCGTTACTAATTATGACAAGTAACAGTACCTTCGATACTAATTATGAGAGGTAAATGTAACTTCGATACTAATTATGACAAGGAACTGTAATTTCGATACAAATTATGGCAGGTAACTGTAACTTTGATACTAATTATGACAGATAACAGTAACTTCAATACTAATTATGACAAGTAACTGTAACTTCGTTACTATTTATGACATGTAACTCTAATTTTGATAAAAAATTATGGCAGGTAACTGTAACTTCGATACTAATTATGACAGGTAACAGTTACTTCGATACTAATTATGACAGGTTACTGTAACTTCGTTACTAATTATGTCAAGTAACTGTAACTTCGATACTAATTATGACAAGTAACTGTAATTTCGATACAAATTATGACAGGTTACCGTAACTTCGTTACTAATTATGACAAGTAACTGTAATTTCGATACAAATTATGGCAGGTAACTGTAACATCGATACTAATTATATCAGGTATCAGTAACTTCGATACTAATTATGACAGGTTACTGTAACTTGGTTACTCATTATGTCAAGTAACTGTAACTTCAATACTAATTATGAAAAGTAATTGAAACTTCGATACTTATTAAGACAGGTTACTGTAACTTCACTACTAAATATGACAAGTAACAGTAACTTCGATACTAATTATGACAGGTAACTGTAACTTCGATACTAATTGTGACAAGTAACTGTAATTTCGATACAAATTATGGCAGGTAACTGTAACATCGATACTAATTATATCAGGTATCAGTAACTTCGATACTAATTTTGACAGGTAACAGTAACTTCGGTACTAATTATGACAAGTAACTATAACTTCGTTATTAATTATGACAAGTAACTGTAATTTCGATACAAATTTTGGCAGGTAACTGTAACTTCGATACTAATTATGAGAGGTAACTGTAACTTCGATTCGAATTATGACAATTAACTCTAACTTCGTTACTAATTATGTCAAGTAACTGTAATTTCGATACAAATTATGGCAGGTAACTGTAACTTCCATACAAATTATGACAGGTAACTGTAACTTCGATACTAATTATAACAAGTAACTGTAACTTCGATATTAATTATGACAGGTAACTGTAACTTCGTTACTAATTATGACAAGTAACTGTAATTTCGATACAAATTTTGGCAGGTAATTGTAACTTCGATACTAATTATGAGAGGTAACTGTAACTTCGATACTAATTATGACAAGGAACTGTAATTTCGATACAAATTATGGCAGGTAACTGTAACATTGATACTAATTATGACAGGTAACATTTACTTCGATACTAATTATGACAGGTTACTGTAACTTCGTTACTAATTATGTCAAGTAACTGTAACTTCGATACTAATTATGACAAGTAACTGTAATTTCGATACAAATTATGACAGGTTACCGTAACTTCGTTACTAATTATGACAAGTAACTGTAATTTCGATACAAATTATGGCAGGTAACTGTAACATCGATACTAATTATATCAGGTAACAGTAACTTCGATACTTATTATGACAGGTAACAGAAACTTCGCTACAAATTATGACAAGTAACTGTAATTTCGATACAAATTATGACTGGTTACCGTAACTTCGTTACTAATTATGACAAGTAACTGTAATTTCGATAAAAATTATGGCAGGTAACTATAACTTCGATACTAATTATATCAGGTATCAGGAACTTCGATACTAATTATGACAGGTTACTGTAACTTCGTTACTAATTATGTCAAGTATCTGTAACTTCGATACTAATTATGACAAGTAACTGTAATTTCGATACAAATTATGACAGGTAACAGTAACTTCGATAATAATTATGACAATTAACTGGAACTTCGTTACTAATTATGACAAATAACTGTAATTTCGATACAAAATATGGCAGGTAACTGTAACTTCGATACTAATTATATCAGGTAACAGTAACTTCGATACTTATTATGACAGGTAACAGAAACTTCGCTACAAATTATGACAAGTAACTGTAATTTCGATACAAATTATGACAGGTTACCGTAACTTCGTTACTATTTATGACAAGTAACTGTAATTTCGATAAAAATTATGGCAGGTAACTATAACTTCGATACTAATTATATCAGGTATCAGTAACTTTGATACTTATTATGACAGGATACTGTAACTTCGTTACTAATTATGTCAAGTAACTCTAACTTCGATACTAATTATGAAAAGTAACTGTAACTTCGATACTAAAAATGGCAGGTAACTGTAACTTCGATACTAATTATGACAGGTAACTGTAACTTCGATACTAGTTATGACAGGTAACTGTAACTTCGATACTAATTATGAAAAGTAACTGTAATTTCGATACAAATTATGGCAGGTAACTGTAACTTCGTTACTAATTATGACAAGTAACAGTAACTTCGTTTCTAATTGTGACAAGTAACAGTAACTTCGTTTCTAATTGTGACAAGTAACAGTAACTTCGATACTAATTATGAAAAGTAACTATAATTTTGATACAAATTATGGCAGGTAACTGTAACTTCGTTACTAATTATGACAAGTAACAGTAACTTCGTTTCTAATTGTGACAAGTAACAGTAACTTCGTTTCTAATTGTGACAAGTAACAGTAACTTCGATACTAATTATGAAAAGTAACTGTAATTTCGATACAAATTATGGCAGGTAACTGTAACTTCGATACTAATTATGACAGGTAAAGGTAACTTCGATACTAATTATGCCAGAAAACAGTAACTTCGATACTTATTATGACAGGTAACAGTAACTTCGATAATAATTATGGCAGGTAACTGTAACTTCGATACTAATTATGACAGTTAACTGTAACTTCGTTACTAATTATGACAAGTAACTGTAATTTCGATACAAATTATGGCAGGTAACTGTAACTTCGATACTAAATATGACAGGTTACAGTAACATCGATACTTATTATGACAAGTAACTGTAATTTCGATACTAATTATGACAGGTAACTGTAACTTCGTTACTAATTATTACAAGTAACTGTAATTTCGATACAAATTATAGCAGGTAACTGTAACTTCGATACTAATTATGACAGGTATCAGTAACTTCGATACTAATTATGAAAGGTAACAGTAACTTCGATACTAATTATGACAAGTAACTGTAACTTCGTTACTTATTATGACAAGTAACTGTAATTTCGATACAAATTACGGCAGGTAACTGTAATTTCGATAGAAATTATGACAGGTAACTGTAACTTCGTTAATAATTATGGCAAGTAACAGTAATTTCGATACAAATTATGGCAGGTAACAGTAACTTCGATACTAATTCTGACAGGTAACTGTATCTTCTATACTAATTATGAGAGTAACTGTAACTTCCTTACTAATTATGACAAGTAACTGTAATTTCGATTCAAATTATGGCAGGTTACTGTAACATCGATACTAATTATGACAGGTAAGAGTAACTTCGATACTATTTATGACAAGTAACAGTAACATCGATACTCATTATGACAAGTAACTGTAACATCGAAACTAATTATGTCAGGTAACTGTAACATCGTTACTTATTATGACAAGTAACTGTAATTTCGATACAAATTATGGCAGGTAACTGTAAATTCGATACTAATTATGACAGGTAACAGTAACTTCGATAGAAATTATGACAAGTAACTGTAATTTCGATACAAATTATGACAGGTCACTGTATCTTCGTTACTAATTATGACAAGTAACAGTACCTTCGATACTAATTATGAGAGGTAACTGTAACTTCGATACTAATTATGACAAGGAACTGTAATTTCGATACAAATTATGGCAGGTAACTGTAACTTTGATACTAATTATGACAGATAACAGTATCTTCAATACTAATTATGACAAGTAACTGTAGCTTCGTTACTATTTATGACATGTAACTCTAATTTTGATAAAAAATTATGGCAGGTAACTGTAACTTCGATACTAATTATGACAGGTAACAGTTACTTCGATACTAATTATGACAGGTTACTGTAACTTCGTTACTAATTATGTCAAGTAACTGTAACTTCGATACTAATTATGACAAGTAACTGTAATTTCGATACAAATTATGACAGGTTACCGTAACTTCGTTACTAATTATGACAAGTAACTGTAATTTCGATACAAATTATGGCAGGTAACTGTAACATCGATACTAATTATATCAGGTATCAGTAACTTCGATACTAATTATGACAGGTTACTGTAACTTGGTTACTCATTATGTCAAGTAACTGTAACTTCAATACTAATTATGAAAAGTAATTGAAACTTCGATACTTATTAAGACAGGTTACTGTAACTTCACTACTAAATATGACAAGTAACAGTAACTTCGATACTAATTATGACAGGTAACTGTAACTTCGATACTAATTGTGACAAGTAACTGTAATTTCGATACAAATTATGGCAGGTAACTGTAACATCGATACTAATTATATCAGGTATCAGTAACTTCGATACTAATTTTGACAGGTAACAGTAACTTCGGTACTAATTATGACAAGTAACTATAACTTCGTTATTAATTATGACAAGTAACTGTAATTTCGATACAAATTTTGGCAGGTAACTGTAACTTCGATACTAATTATGAGAGGTAACTGTAACTTCGATTCGAATTATGACAATTAAATCTAACTTCGTTACTAATTATGTCAAGTAACTGTAATTTCGATACAAATTATGGCAGGTAACTGTAACTTCCATACAAATTATGACAGGTAACTGTAACTTCGATACTAATTATAACAAGTAACTGTAACTTCGATATTAATTATGACAGGTAACTGTAACTTCGTTACTAATTATGACAAGTAACTGTAATTTCGATACAAATTTTGGCAGATAATTGTAACTTCGATACTAATTATGAGAGGTAACTGTAACTTCGATACTAATTATGACAAGGAACTGTAATTTCGATACAAATTATGGCAGGTAACTGTAACATTGATACTAATTATGACAGGTAACATTTACTTCGATACTAATTATGACAGGTTACTGTAACTTCGTTACTAATTATGTCAAGTAACTGTAACTTCGATACTAATTATGACAAGTAACTGTAATTTCGATACAAATTATGACAGGTTACCGTAACTTCGTTACTAATTATGACAAGTAACTGTAATTTCGATACAAATTATGGCAGGTAACTGTAACATCGATACTAATTATATCAGGTAACAGTAACTTCGATACTTATTATGACAGGTAACAGAAACTTCGCTACAAATTATGACAAGTAACTGTAATTTCGATACAAATTATGACTGGTTACCGTAACTTCGTTACTAATTATGACAAGTAACTGTAATTTCGATAAAAATTATGGCAGGTAACTATAACTTCGATACTAATTATATCAGGTATCAGGAACTTCGATACTAATTATGACAGGTTACTGTAACTTCGTTACTAATTATGTCAAGTATCTGTAACTTCGATACTAATTATGACAAGTAACTGTAATTTCGATACAAATTATGACAGGTAACAGTAACTTCGATAATAATTATGACAATTAACTGGAACTTCGTTACTAATTATGACAAATAACTGTAATTTCGATACAAAATATGGCAGGTAACTGTAACTTCGATACTAATTATATCAGGTAACAGTAACTTCGATACTTATTATGACAGGTAACAGAAACTTCGCTACAAATTATGACAAGTAACTGTAATTTCGATACAAATTATGGCAGGTAACTGTAACATTGATACTAATTATGACAGGTAACATTTACTTCGATACTAATTATGACAGGTTACTGTAACTTCGTTACTAATTATGTCAAGTAACTGTAACTTCGATACTAATTATGAAAAGTAACTGTAACTTCGATACTAAAAATGGCAGGTAACTGTAACTTCGATACTAATTATGACAGGTAACTGTAACTTCGATACTAGTTATGACAGGTAACTGTAACTTCGATACTAGTTATGACAGGTAACTGTAACTTCGATACTAATTATGAAAAGTAACTGTAATTTCGATACAAATTATGGCAGGTAACTGTAACTTCGTTACTAATTATGACAAGTAACAGTAACTTCGTTTCTAATTGTGACAAGTAACAGTAACTTCGTTTCTAATTGTGACAAGTAACAGTAACTTCGATACTAATTATGAAAAGTAACTATAATTTTGATACAAATTATGGCAGGTAACTGTAACTTCGTTACTAATTATGACAAGTAACAGTAACTTTGTTTCTAATTGTGACAAGTAACAGTAACTTCGTTTCTAATTGTGACAAGTAACAGTAACTTCGATACTAATTATGAAAAGTAACTGTAATTTCGATACAAATTATGGCAGGTAACTGTAACTTCGATACTAATTATGACAGGTAAAGGTAACTTCGATACTAATTATGCCAGAAAACAGTAACTTCGATACTTATTATGACAGGTAACAGTAACTTCGATAATAATTATGGCAGGTAACTGTAACTTCGATACTAATTATGACAGTTAACTGTAACTTCGTTACTAATTATGACAAGTAACTGTAATTTCGATACAAATTATGGCAGGTAACTGTAACTTCGATACTAAATATGACAGGTTACAGTAACATCGATACTTATTATGACAAGTAACTGTAATTTCGATACTAATTATGACAGGTAACTGTAACTTCGTTACTAATTATTACAAGTAACTGTAATTTCGATACAAATTATAGCAGGTAACTGTAACTTCGATACTAATTATGACAGGTATCAGTAACTTCGATACCAATTATGAAAGGTAACAGTAACTTCGATACTAATTATGACAAGTAACTGTAACTTCGTTACTTATTATGACAAGTAACTGTAATTTCGATACAAATTACGGCAGGTAACTGTAATTTCGATAGAAATTATGACAGGTAACTGTAACTTCGTTAATAATTATGGCAAGTAACAGTAATTTCGATACAAATTATGGCAGGTAACAGTAACTTCGATACTAATTCTGACAGGTAACTGTATCTTCTATACTAATTATGAGAGTAACTGTAACTTCCTTACTAATTATGACAAGTAACTGTAATTTCGATTCAAATTATGGCAGGTTACTGTAACATCGATACTAATTATGACAGGTAAGAGTAACTTCGATACTATTTATGACAAGTAACAGTAACATCGATACTCATTATGACAAGTAACTGTAACATCGAAACTAATTATGTCAGGTAACTGTAACATCGTTACTTATTATGACAAGTAACTGTAATTTCGATACAAATTATGGCAGGTAACTGTAAATTCGATACTAATTATGACAGGTAACAGTAACTTCGATAGAAATTATGACAAGTAACTGTAATTTCGATACAAATTATGACAGGTCACTGTATCTTCGTTACTAATTATGACAAGTAACAGTACCTTCGATACTAATTATGAGAGGTAACTGTAACTTCGATACTAATTATGACAAGGAACTGTAATTTCGATACAAATTATGGCAGGTAACTGTAACTTTGATACTAATTATGACAGATAACAGTATCTTCAATACTAATTATGACAAGTAACTGTAGCTTCGTTACTATTTATGACATGTAACTCTAATTTTGATAAAAAATTATGGCAGGTAACTGTAACTTCGATACTAATTATGACAGGTAACAGTTACTTCGATACTAATTATGACAGGTTACTGTAACTTCGTTACTAATTATGTCAAGTAACTGTAACTTCGATACTAATTATGACAAGTAACTGTAATTTCGATACAAATTATGACAGGTTACCGTAACTTCGTTACTAATTATGACAAGTAACTGTAATTTCGATACAAATTATGGCAGGTAACTGTAACATCGATACTAATTATATCAGGTATCAGTAACTTCGATACTAATTATGACAGGTTACTGTAACTTGGTTACTCATTATGTCAAGTAACTGTAACTTCAATACTAATTATGAAAAGTAATTGAAACTTCGATACTTATTAAGACAGGTTACTGTAACTTCACTACTAAATATGACAAGTAACAGTAACTTCGATACTAATTATGACAGGTAACTGTAACTTCGATACTAATTGTGACAAGTAACTGTAATTTCGATACAAATTATGGCAGGTAACTGTAACATCGATACTAATTATATCAGGTATCAGTAACTTCGATACTAATTTTGACAGGTAACAGTAACTTCGGTACTAATTATGACAAGTAACTATAACTTCGTTATTAATTATGACAAGTAACTGTAATTTCGATACAAATTTTGGCAGGTAACTGTAACTTCGATACTAATTATGAGAGGTAACTGTAACTTCGATTCGAATTATGACAATTAAATCTAACTTCGTTACTAATTATGTCAAGTAACTGTAATTTCGATACAAATTATGGCAGGTAACTGTAACTTCCATACAAATTATGACAGGTAACTGTAACTTCGATACTAATTATAACAAGTAACTGTAACTTCGATATTAATTATGACAGGTAACTGTAACTTCGTTACTAATTATGACAAGTAACTGTAATTTCGATACAAATTTTGGCAGGTAATTGTAACTTCGATACTAATTATGAGAGGTAACTGTAACTTCGATACTAATTATGACAAGGAACTGTAATTTCGATACAAATTATGGCAGGTAACTGTAACATTGATACTAATTATGACAGGTAACATTTACTTCGATACTAATTATGACAGGTTACTGTAACTTCGTTACTAATTATGTCAAGTAACTGTAACTTCGATACTAATTATGACAAGTAACTGTAATTTCGATACAAATTATGACAGGTTACCGTAACTTCGTTACTAATTATGACAAGTAACTGTAATTTCGATACAAATTATGGCAGGTAACTGTAACATCGATACTAATTATATCAGGTAACAGTAACTTCGATACTTATTATGACAGGTAACAGAAACTTCGCTACAAATTATGACAAGTAACTGTAATTTCGATACAAATTATGACAGGTTACCGTAACTTCGTTACTAATTATGACAAGTAACTGTAATTTCGATAAAAATTATGGCAGGTAACTATAACTTCGATACTAATTATATCAGGTATCAGGAACTTCGATACTAATTATGACAGGTTACTGTAACTTCGTTACTAATTATGTCAAGTATCTGTAACTTCGATACTAATTATGACAAGTAACTGTAATTTCGATACAAATTATGACAGGTAACAGTAACTTCGATAATAATTATGACAATTAACTGGAACTTCGTTACTAATTATGACATATAACTGTAATTTCGATACAAAATATGGCAGGTAACTGTAACTTCGATACTAATTATATCAGGTAACAGTAACTTCGATACTTATTATGACAGGTAACAGAAACTTCGCTACAAATTATGACAAGTAACTGTAATTTCGATACAAATTATGACAGGTTACCGTAACTTCGTTACTATTTATGACAAGTAACTGTAATTTCGATAAAAATTATGGCAGGTAACTATAACTTCGATACTAATTATATCAGGTATCAGTAACTTTGATACTTATTATGACAGGATACTGTAACTTCGTTACTAATTATGTCAAGTAACTCTAACTTCGACACTAATTATGAAAAGTAACTGTAACTTCGATACTAAAAATGGCAGGTAACTGTAACTTCGATACTAATTATGACAGGTAACTGTAACTTCGATACTAATTATGACAGGTAACTGTAACTTCGATACTAATTATGAAAAGTAACTGTAATTTCGATACAAATTATGGCAGGTAACTGTAACTTCGTTACTAATTATGACAAGTAACAGTAACTTCGTTTCTAATTGTGACAAGTAACAGTAACTTCGTTTCTAATTGTGACAAGTAACAGTAACTTCGATACTAATTATGAAAAGTAACTATAATTTTGATACAAATTATGGCAGGTAACTGTAACTTCGTTACTAATTATGACAAGTAACAGTAACTTCGTTTCTAATTGTGACAAGTAACAGTAACTTCGTTTCTAATTGTGACAAGTAACAGTAACTTCGATACTAATTATGAAAAGTAACTGTAATTTCGATACAAATTATGGCAGGTAACTGTAACTTCGATACTAATTATGACAGGTAAAGGTAACTTCGATACTAATTATGCCAGAAAACAGTAACTTCGATACTTATTATGACAGGTAACAGTAACTTCGATAATAATTATGGCAGGTAACTGTAACTTCGATACTAATTATGACAGTTAACTGTAACTTCGTTACTAATTATGACAAGTAACTGTAATTTCGATACAAATTATGGCAGGTAACTGTAACTTCGATACTAAATATGACAGGTTACAGTAACATCGATACTTATTATGACAAGTAACTGTAATTTCGATACTAATTATGACAGGTAACTGTAACTTCGTTACTAATTATTACAAGTAACTGTAATTTCGATACAAATTATAGCAGGTAACTGTAACTTCGATACTAATTATGACAGGTATCAGTAACTTCGATACTAATTATGAAAGGTAACAGTAACTTCGATACTAATTATGACAAGTAACTGTAACTTCGTTACTTATTATGACAAGTAACTGTAATTTCGATACAAATTACGGCAGGTAACTGTAATTTCGATAGAAATTATGACAGGTAACTGTAACTTCGTTAATAATTATGGCAAGTAACAGTAATTTCGATACAAATTATGGCAGGTAACAGTAACTTCGATACTAATTCTGACAGGTACCTGTATCTTCTATACTAATTATGAGAGTAACTGTAACTTCCTTACTAATTATGACAAGTAACTGTAATTTCGATTCAAATTATGGCAGGTTACTGTAACATCGATACTAATTATGACAGGTAAGAGTAACTTCGATACTATTTATGACAAGTAACAGTAACATCGATACTCATTATGACAAGTAACTGTAACATCGAAACTAATTATGTCAGGTAACTGTAACATCGTTACTTATTATGACAAGTAACTGTAATTTCGATACAAATTATGGCAGGTAACTGTAAATTCGATACTAATTATGACAGGTAACAGTAACTTCGATAGAAATTATGACAAGTAACTGTAATTTCGATACAAATTATGACAGGTCAATGTATCTTCGTTACTAATTATGACAAGTAACAGTACCTTCGATACTAATTATGAGAGGTAACTGTAACTTCGATACTAATTATGACAAGGAACTGTAATTTCGATACAAATTATGGCAGGTAACTGTAACTTTGATACTAATTATGACAGATAACAGTATCTTCAATACTAATTATGACAAGTAACTGTAACTTCGTTACTATTTATGACATGTAACTCTAATTTTGATAAAAAATTATGGCAGGTAACTGTAACTTCGATACTAATTATGACAGGTAACAGTTACTTCGATGCTAATTATGACAGGTTACTGTAACTTCGTTACTAATTATGTCAAGTAACTGTAACTTCGATACTAATTATGACAAGTAACTGTAATTTCGATACAAATTATGACAGGTTACCGTAACTTCGTTACTAATTATGACAAGTAACTGTAATTTCGATACAAATTATGGCAGGTAACTGTAACATCGATACTAATTATATCAGGTAACAGTAACTTCGATACTAATTATGACAGGTAACTGTAACTTCGATACTAATTGTGACAAGTAACTGTAACTTCGTTACTAATTATGAAAAGTAACTGTAATTTCGATACAAATTATGGCAGGTAATTGTAACTTCGTCACTAATTATGACAATTAACAGTAACATCGTTTCTAATTACGACAAGTAACAGTAACTTCGATACTAATTATGACAGGTAACTGTAACTTCGATACTAATTATGACAGGTAACTGTAACTTCGATACAAATTATGACAAGTAACAGTAACTTCGATACTAATTATGACAGGTTACTGTAACTTCGATACTAATTATGACAGGTAACTGTAACTTCGATACTAATTATGACAAGTAACTCTAATTTCGATAAAAATCATGACAAGTAACAGTAACTTCGATAATAATTATGACAAGTAACTGGAACTTCGTTACTAATTATGACAAGTAACTGTAATTTCGATACAAATTATGGCAGGTAACTGTAACTTCTGTACAAATTATGACAGGTAACAGTAACTTCGATACTAATTATGACAAGTAACTGTAACTTCGATTCTATTTATGACAGGTAACTGTAACTTCGATACTAATTATGACAAGTAACTCTAACTTCGTTCCTAATTATGACAAGTAACTGTAATTTTGATTTAAAAAATTATGGCGGGTAACTGTAACTTCGATACTAATTATGAGAGGTAACAGTAACTTCGATACTAATTATGACAAGTAACTGCAACTTCGTTACTAATTATGACAATTAACTGTAATTTCGATACAAATTATGGCAAGTAACTTTAATTTCGATACTAATTATGACAGGTAACAGTAACTTCGATACTAATTATGACAAGTAACAGTAATTTCGATACAAATTATGGCAGGTAACTGTTACTTCGATACTAATTATGACAAGTAACAGTAACTTCGATAATAATTATGACAAGTAACTGGAACTTCGTTACTAATTATGAAAGGTAACAGTAACTTCGATAATAATTATGACAAGTAACTGTAATTTCGATACAAATAATGGCAGGTAACTGTTATTTCGATACAAATTATGACAGGTAACTGTAACTTCGTTAATAATTATGGCAAGTAACTGTAATTTCGATACAATTTATGGCAGGTAACAGTAACTTCGATACTAATTATGACGGGTAACTGTAACTTCTATACTTATTATGAGAGGTAACTGTAACTTCCTTACTAATTATGACAAGTAACTGTAATTTCGATTCAAATTATGGCAGGTAACTCTAACTTCGATACTAATTATGAAAGGTAACAGTAACTTCGATACTAATTATGACAAGTAACAGTAACTTCGATACTAATTATGACAAGTAACTGTAACATCGAAAATAATTATGACAGGTAACTGTAACATCGTTACTTATAATTACAAGTAACTGTAATTTCGATACAAATTATGGCAGGTAACTGTAACTTCGATACTAATTATGACAGGTAACAGTTACTTCGATCCAATTATGACAAGTAACTGTAACTTCGATACTAATTATGAGGGGTAACTGTAACTTCGATTCTAATTATGACAATTAACTCTAACTTCGTTACTAATTATGACAAGTAACTGTAATTTTGGTAAAAAATTATGGCAGGTTACTGTGACTTCGATACTAATTATGACAGGTAACAGTAACATCGATACTAATTATGACAGGTAACTGCAACTTCGTTACTAATTATGAAAAGTAACTGTAACTTCGATATTAATTATGACAGGTAACTGTAACTTCGTTACTAATTATGACAAGTAACTGTAATTTCGATACAAATTTTGGCAGGTAACTGTAACTTCGATACTAATTATGACAAGGAACTGTAATTTCGATACAAATTATTGCAGGTAACTGTAACTTTGATTCTAATTATGAGAGATAACAGTAACTTCAATACTAATTATGACAGGTTACCGTAACTTCGTTACTATTTATGACAAGTAACTGTAATTTCGATACAAATTATGGCAGGTAACTGTAACTTCGATACTAATTATATCAGGTAACCGTAACTTCGATACTAAATATGACAGGTTACTGTAACTTCGTTACTAATTATGTCAAGTAACTGTAACTTCGATACTAATTATGAAAAGTAACTGTAACTTCGATACTTATTATGACAGGTTACTGTAACTTCATTACTAATTATGACAAGTAACTGTAACTTAGATACTAATTATGACAGGTAACAGTAACTTCAATATTAATTATGACAAGTAACAGTAACTTCGATACTAATTATGACATGTAACTGTAACTTCGATACTAATTATGACAGGTAACTGTAACTTCGATACTAATTATGCCAGGTAACTGTAACTTCGATAATAATTGTGACAAGTAACTGTAACGTCGTTACTCATTATGAAAAGTAACTGTAATTTCGATACAAATTATGGCAGGTAACAGTAACTTCGTTACTAATTATGACAAGTAACAGTACCTTCGATACTAATTATGAGAGGTAACTGTAACTTCGATACTAATTATGACAAGGAACTGTAATTTCGATACAAATTATGGCAGGTAACTGTAACTTTGATACTAATTATGACAGATAACAGTAACTTCAATACTAATTATGACAAGTAACTGTAACTTCGTTACTATGTATGACATGTAACTCTAATTTTGATAAAAAATTATGGCAGGTAACTGTAACTTCGATACTAATTATGACAGGTAACAGTTACTTCGATACTAATTATGACAGGTTACTGTAACTTCGTTACTAATTATGTCAAGTAACTGTAACTTCGATACTAATTATGACAAGTAACTGTAATTTCGATACAAATTATGACAGGTTACCGTAACTTCGTTACTAATTATGACAAGTAACTGTAACTTCAATACTAATTATGAAAAGTAATTGAAACTTCGATACTTATTAAGACAGGTTACTGTAACTTCACTACTAATTATGACAAGTAACAGTAACTTCGATACTAATTATGACAGGTAAATGTAACTTCGATACTAATTGTGACAAGTAACTGTAACTTCGTTACTAATTATGAAAAGTAACTGTAATTTCGATACAAATTATGGCAGGTAATTGGAACTTCGTCACTAATTATGACAATTAACAGTAACATCGTTTCTAATTATAACAAGTAACAGTAACTTCGATACTAATTATGACAGGTTACTGTAACTTCGATACTAATTATGACAGGTAACTGTAACTTCGATACAAATTATGACAAGTAACAGTAACTTCGATACTAATTATGACAGGTTACTGTAACTTCGATACTAATTATGACAGGTAACTGTAACTTCGATACTAATTATGACAAGTAACTCTAATTTCGATAAAAATTATGACAAGTAACAGTAACTTCGATAATAATTATGACAAGTAACAGGAACTTCGTTACTAATTATGACAAGTTACTGTAATTTCGGTACAAATTATGGCAGGTAACTGTAACTTCGTTAATAATTATGGCAAGTAACTGTAATTTCGATACAATTTATGGCAGGTAACAGTAACTTCGATACTAATTATGACGGGTAACTGTAACTTCTATACTTATTATGAGAGGTAACTGTAACTTCCTTACTAATTATGACAAGTAACTGTAATTTCGATTCAAATTATGGCAGGTAACTCTAACTTCGATACTAATTATGAAAGGTAACAGTAACTTCGATACTAATTATGACAAGTAACAGTAACTTCGATACTAATTATGACAAGTAACTGTAACATCGAAAATAATTATGACAGGTAACTGTAACATCGTTACTTATAATTACAAGTAACTGTAATTTCGATACAAATTATGGCAGGTAACTGTAACTTCGATACTAATTATGACAGGTAACAGTTACTTCGATCCAATTATGACAAGTAACTGTAACTTCGATACTAATTATGAGGGGTAACTGTAACTTCGATTCTAATTATGACAATTAACTCTAACTTCGTTACTAATTATGTCAAGTAACTGTAATTTTGGTAAAAAATTATGGCAGGTTACTGTGACTTCGATACTAATTATGACAGGTAACAGTAACATCGATACTAATTATGACAGGTAACTGCAACTTCGTTACTAATTATGAAAAGTAACTGTAACTTCGATATTAATTATGACAGGTAACTGTAACTTCGTTACTAATTATGACAAGTAACTGTTATTTCGATACAAATTTTGGCAGGTAACTGTAACTTCGATACTAATTATGACAAGGAACTGTAATTTCGATACAAATTATTGCAGGTAACTGTAACTTTGATTCTAATTATGAGAGATAACAGTAACTTCAATACTAATTATGACAGGTTACCGTAACTTCGTTACTATTTATGACAAGTAACTGTAATTTCGATACAAATTATGGCAGGTAACTGTAACTTCGATACTAATTATATCAGGTAACCGTAACTTCGATACTAAATATGACAGGTTACTGTAACTTCGTTACTAATTATGTCAAGTAACTGTAACTTCGATACTAATTATGAAAAGTAACTGTAACTTCGATACTTATTATGACAGGTTACTGTAACTTCATTACTAATTATGACAAGTAACTGTAACTTAGATACTAATTATGACAGGTAACAGTAACTTCAATATTAATTATGACAAGTAACAGTAACTTCGATACTAATTATGACATGTAACTGTAACTTCGATACTAATTATGACAGGTAACTGTAACTTCGATACTAATTATGACAGGTAACTGTAACTTCGATAATAATTGTGACAAGTAACTGTAACGTCGTTACTCATTATGAAAAGTAACTGTAATTTCGATACAAATTATGGCAGGTAACAGTAACTTCGTTACTAATTATGACAAGTAACAGTACCTTCGATACTAATTATGAGAGGTAACTGTAACTTCGATACTAATTATGACAAGGAACTGTAATTTCGATACAAATTATGGCAGGTAACTGTAACTTTGATACTAATTATGACAGATAACAGTAACTTCAATACTAATTATGACAAGTAACTGTAACTTCGTTACTATGTATGACATGTAACTCTAATTTTGATAAAAAATTATGGCAGGTAACTGTAACTTCGATACTAATTATGACAGGTAACAGTTACTTCGATACTAATTATGACAGGTTACTGTAACTTCGTTACTAATTATGTCAAGTAACTCTAACTTCGATACTAATTATGACAAGTAACTGTAATTTCGATACAAATTATGACAGGTTACCGTAACTTCGTTACTAATTATGACAAGTAACTGTAACTTCAATACTAATTATGAAAAGTAATTGAAACTTCGATACTTATTAAGACAGGTTACTGTAACTTCACTACTAATTATGACAAGTAACAGTAACTTCGATACTAATTATGACAGGTAAATGTAACTTCGATACTAATTGTGACAAGTAACTGTAACTTCGTTACTAATTATGAAAAGTAACTGTAATTTCGATACAAATTATGGCAGGTAATTGGAACTTCGTCACTAATTATGACAATTAACAGTAACATCGTTTCTAATTATAACAAGTAACAGTAACTTCGATACTAATTATGACAGGTTACTGTAACTTCGATACTAATTATGACAGGTAACTGTAACTTCGATACAAATTATGACAAGTAACAGTAACTTCGATACTAATTATGACAGTTTACTGTAACTTCGATACTAATTATGACAGGTAACTGTAACTTCGATACTAATTATGACAAGTAACTCTAATTTCGATAAAAATTATGACAAGTAACAGTAACTTCGATAATAATTATGACAAGTAACTGGAACTTCGTTACTAATTATGACAAGTTACTGTAATTTCGGTACAAATTATGGCAGGTAACTGTAACTTCTGTACAAATTATGACAGGTAACAGTAACTTCGATACTAATTATGACAAGTACGGTTCTAATTATGACAGGTAACTGTAACTTCGATACTAATTATGACAAGTAACTCTAACTTCATTCCTAATTATGACAAGTAACTGTAATTTTGATTTAAAAAATTATGGCGTGTAACTGTATCTTCGATACTAATTATGAGAGGTAACAGTAACTTCGATACTAATTATGACAAGTAACTGCAACTTCGTTACTAATTATGACAATTAACTGTAATTTCGATACAAATTATGGCAAGTAACTGTAATTTCGATACTAATTATGACAGGCAACAGTAACTTCGATACTAATTATGACAAGTAACAGTAATTTCGATACAAATTATGGCAGGTAACTGTTACTTCGATACTTTTTATGACAGGTAACAGTAACTTCGATACTAATTATGAAAGGTAACAGTAACTTCGATACTAATTATGACAAGTAACTGTAACATCGTTACTAATTATGACAAGTAACTGTAATTTCGATACAAATTATGGCAGGTAACTGTTATTTCGATACAAATTATGACAGGTAACTGTAACTTCGATAATAATTATGGCAAGTAACAGTAATTTCGATACAATTTATGGCAGGTAACAGTAACTTCGATACTAATTATGACGGGTAACTGTAACTTCTATACTTATTATGAGAGGTAACTGTAACTTCCTTACTAATTATGACAAGTAACGGTAATTTCGATTCAAATTATGGCAGGTAACTCTAACTTCGATACTAATTATGAAAGGTAACAGTAACTTCGATACTAATTATGACTCGGGGCGTGGTGGCTCAGCGGTCTAGCTGTATGCCTCTCACCAAGGCGGTCCGGGTTCGATTCCCGGTCAATGCATGTGAGATTTTCGAAGTGAAATGCCATGTCCTGTGGTTCGGATTCCACGTAAAAAGGAGGTCCCGTGGCTTATGATCTACAGATTAACGGTCACGTTAAACTACAAGCTTCCTTTTTTTTACTAATTATGACAAGTAACAGTAACTTCGATACTAATTATGACAAGTAACTGTAACATCGAAACTAATTATGACAGGTAACTGTAACATCGTTACTTATAATTACAAGTAACTGTAATTTCGATACAAATTACGGCAGGTAACTGTAACTTCGATACTAATTATGACAGGTAACAGTTACTTCGATCTAATTATGACAAGTAACAGTAACTTCGATACTAATTATGAGGGGTAACTGTAACTTCGATTCTAATTATGACAATTAACTCTAACTTCGTTACTAATTATGACATGTAACTGTAATTTTGGTAAAAAATTATGGCAGGTTACTGTGACTTCGATACTAATTATGACAGGTAACAGTAACATCGATACTAATTATGACAGGTAACTGCAACTTCGTTACTAATTATGAAAAGTAACTATAACATCGATACAAATTATGACAGGTAACTGTAACGTCGATACTAATTATGACAAGAAACTCTAACTTCGTTACTAATTATGACAAGTAACTGTAATTTTGATAAAAAATTATGGTAGGTAACTGTAACTTCAGTACTAATTATGACAGGTAACAGTAACATCGATACTAATTATGACAGGTAAGTGTAACTTCGATACTAATTATGACAAGTAACTGTAACTTCGATATTAATTATGACAGGTAACTGTAACTTCGTTACTAATTATGACAAGTAACTGTAATTTCGATACAAATTTTGGCAGGTAACTGTAACTTCGATACTAATTATGACAAGGAACTGTAATTTCGATACAAATTATTGCAGGTAACTGTAACTTTGATTCTAATTATGATAGATAACAGTAACTTCAATACTAATTATGACAGGTTACCGTAACTTCGTTACTAATTATGACAAGTAACTGTAATTTCGATACAAATTATGGCAGGTAACTGTAACTTCGATACTAATTATATCAGGTAACCGTAACTTCGATACTAAATATGACAGGTTACTGTAACTTCGTTACTAATTATGTCAAGTAACTGTAACTTCGATACTAATTATGAAAAGTAACTGAAACTTCGATACTTATTATGACAGGTTACTGTAACTTCATTACTAATTATGACAAGTAACTGTAACTTAGATACTAATTATGACAGGTAACAGTAACTTCGATATTTATTATGACAAGTAACAGTAACTTCGATACTAATTATGACATGTAACTGTAACTTCGATACTAATTATGACAGGTAACTGTAACTTCGATACTAATTATGACAGGTAACTGTAACTTCGATACTAATTGTGACAAACTACTGTAACTTCGTTACTCATTATGAAAAGTAACTGTAATTTCGATACAAATTATGGCAGGTAACTGTAACTTCGTTACTAATTATGACAAGTAACAGTAACATCGTTTCTAATTATGACAAGCAACAGTAACTTCGATACTAATTATGACAGGTAACTGTAACTTCGATACTAATTAAGACAAGTAACTGTTACTTCGTTACTTATTATGTCAAGTAACTGTAACTTCGATACTAATTATGAAAAGTAACTGTAACTTCGATACTTATTATGACAGGTTACTGTAACTTCATTACTAATTATGAAAAGTAACTGTATCTTAGATACTAATTATGACAGGTAACAGTAACTTCGATATTAATTATGACAAGTAACAGTAACTTCGATACTAATTATGACAGGTAACTGTAACTTCGATACTAATTATGACAGGTAACTGTAACTTCGATACTAATTATGACAGGTAACTGTAACTTCGATACTAATTGTGACAAGTAACTGTAACTTCGTTACCCATTATGAAAAGTAACTGTAATTTCGATACTAATTATGACAGGAACTGTAACTGTAACTTCGATTCGAATTATGACAATTAACTCTAACTTCGATACTAATTATGACAAGTAACTGTAACTTCGATACTAATTATGAGAGGTAACTGTAACTTCGATTCGAATTATGACAATTAACTCTAACTTCGTTACTAATTATGACAAGTAACTGTAATTTTGATAAAAAATTATGGCAGGTAACTGTAACTTCGATACTAATTATGACAGGTAACAGTAACATCGATACTAATTTTGACAGGTAACTGCAACTTCGTTACTAATTAAGACAAGTAACTGTAATTTCGTTACAAATTATGGCAAGTAACTGTAAGTTCGATACTAATTATGACAGGTAACAGTAACTTCGATACTAATTTTGACAGGTAACAGTAACTTCGGTACTAATTATGACAAGTAACTATAACTTCGTTATTAATTATGACAAGTAACTGTAATTTCGATACAAATTTTGGCAGGTAACTGTAACTTCGATTCTAATTATGAGAGGTATCTGTAACTTCGATTCGAATTATGACAATTAACTCTAACTTCGTTACTAATTATGTCAAGTAACTGTAATTTCGATACAAATTATGGCAGGTAACTGTAACTTCGATACTAATTATGACAGGTAACTGTAACTTCGATACTAATTATGCCAGGTAACTGTAACTTCGATAATAATTGTGACAAGTAACTGTAACGTCGTTACTCATTATGAAAAGTAACTGTAATTTCGATACAAATTATGGCAGGTAACAGTAACTTCGTTACTAATTATGACAAGTAACAGTACCTTCGATACTAATTATGAGAGGTAACTGTAACTTCGATACTAATTATGACAAGGAACTGTAATTTCGATACAAATTATGGCAGGTAACTGTAACTTTGATACTAATTATGACAGATAACAGTAACTTCAATACTAATTATGACAAGTAACTGTAACTTCGTTACTATGTATGACATGTAACTCTAATTTTGATAAAAAATTATGGCAGGTAACTGTAACTTCGATACTAATTATGACAGGTAACAGTTACTTCGATACTAATTATGACAGGTTACTGTAACTTCGTTACTAATTATGTCAAGTAACTGTAACTTCGATACTAATTATGACAAGTAACTGTAATTTCGATACAAATTATGACAGGTTACCGTAACTTCGTTACTAATTATGACAAGTAACTGTAACTTCAATACTAATTATGAAAAGTAATTGAAACTTCGATACTTATTAAGACAGGTTACTGTAACTTCACTACTAATTATGACAAGTAACAGTAACTTCGATACTAATTATGACAGGTAAATGTAACTTCGATACTAAATGTGACAAGTAACTGTAACTTCGTTACTAATTATGAAAAGTAACTGTAATTTCGATACAAATTATGGCAGGTAATTGGAACTTCGTCACTAATTATGACAATTA
Source organism: Meconema thalassinum (assembly GCA_946902985.2). Lineage (NCBI taxonomy): Eukaryota > Metazoa > Arthropoda > Insecta > Orthoptera > Tettigoniidae > Meconema > Meconema thalassinum. The sequence goes on along the minus strand of OX336388.2, from coordinate 1,690,829,611 downwards.
ACAGTAACATCGTTTCTAATTATAACAAGTAACAGTAACTTCGATACTAATTATGACAGGTTACTGTAACTTCGATACTAATTATGACAGGTAACTGTTACTTCGATACAAATTATGACAAGTAACAGTAACTTCGATACTAATTATGACAGGTTACTGTAACTTCGATACTAATTATGACAGGTAACTGTAACTTCGATACTAATTATGACAAGTAACTCTAATTTCGATAAAAATTATGACAAGTAACAGTAACTTCGATAATAATTATGACAAGTAACTGGAACTTCGTTACTAATTATGACAAGTTACTGTAATTTCGGTACAAATTATGGCAGGTAACTGTAACTTCGTTAATAATTATGGCAAGTAACTGTAATTTCGATACAATTTATGGCAGGTAACAGTAACTTCGATACTAATTATGACGGGTAACTGTAACTTCTATACTTATTATGAGAGGTAACTGTAACTTCCTTACTAATTATGACAAGTAACTGTAATTTCGATTCAAATTATGGCAGGTAACTCTAACTTCGATACTAATTATGAAAGGTAACAGTAACTTCGATACTAATTATGACAAGTAACAGTAACTTCGATACTAATTATGACAAGTAACTGTAACATCGAAAATAATTATTACAGGTATCTGTAACATCGTTACTTATAATTACAAGTAACTGTAATTTCGATACAAATTATGGCAGGTAACTGTAACTTCGATACTAATTATGACAGGTAACAGTTACTTCGATCCAATTATGACAAGTAACTGTAACTTCGATACTAATTATGAGGGGTAACTGTAACTTCGATTCTAATTATGACAATTAACTCTAACTTCGTTACTAATTATGTCAAGTAACTGTAATTTTGGTAAAAAATTATGGCAGGTTACTGTGACTTCGATACTAATTATGACAGGTAACAGTAACATCGATACTAATTATGACAGGTAACTGCAACTTCGTTACTAATTATGAAAAGTAACTGTAACTTCGATATTAATTATGACAGGTAACTGTAACTTCGTTACTAATTATGACAAGTAACTGTAATTTCGATACAAATTTTGGCAGGTAACTGTAACTTCGATACTAATTATGACAAGGAACTGTAATTTCGATACAAATTATTGCAGGTAACTGTAACTTTGATTCTAATTATGAGAGATAACAGTAACTTCAATACTAATTATGACAGGTTACCGTAACTTCGTTACTATTTATGACAAGTAACTGTAATTTCGATACAAATTATGGCAGGTAACTGTAACTTCGATACTAATTATATCAGGTAACCGTAACTTCGATACTAAATATGACAGGTTACTGTAACTTCGTTACTAATTATGTCAAGTAACTGTAACTTCGATACTAATTATGAAAAGTAACTGTAACTTCGATACTTATTATGACAGGTTACTGTAACTTCATTACTAATTATGACAAGTAACTGTAACTTAGATACTAATTATGACAGGTAACAGTAACTTCAATATTAATTATGACAAGTAACAGTAACTTCGATACTAATTATGACATGTAACTGTAACTTCGATACTAATTATGACAGGTAACTGTAACTTCGATACTAATTATGACAGGTAACTGTAACTTCGATAATAATTGTGACAAGTAACTGTAACGTCGTTACTCATTATGAAAAGTAACTGTAATTTCGATACAAATTATGGCAGGTAACAGTAACTTCGTTACTAATTATGACAAGTAACAGTACCTTCGATACTAATTATGAGAGGTAACTGTAACTTCGATACTAATTATGACAAGGAACTGTAATTTCGATACAAATTATGGCAGGTAACTGTAACTTTGATACTAATTATGACAGATAACAGTAACTTCAATACTAATTATGACAAGTAACTGTAACTTCGTTACTATGTATGACATGTAACTCTAATTTTGATAAAAAATTATGGCAGGTAACTGTAACTTCGATACTAATTATGACAGGTAACAGTTACTTCGATACTAATTATGACAGGTTACTGTAACTTCGTTACTAATTATGTCAAGTAACTCTAACTTCGATACTAATTATGACAAGTAACTGTAATTTCGATACAAATTATGACAGGTTACCGTAACTTCGTTACTAATTATGACAAGTAACTGTAACTTCAATACTAATTATGAAAAGTAATTGAAACTTCGATACTTATTAAGACAGGTTACTGTAACTTCACTACTAATTATGACAAGTAACAGTAACTTCGATACTAATTATGACAGGTAAATGTAACTTCGATACTAATTGTGACAAGTAACTGTAACTTCGTTACTAATTATGAAAAGTAACTGTAATTTCGATACAAATTATGGCAGGTAATTGGAACTTCGTCACTAATTATGACAATTAACAGTAACATCGTTTCTAATTATAACAAGTAACAGTAACTTCGATACTAATTATGACAGGTTACTGTAACTTCGATACTAATTATGACAGGTAACTGTAACTTCGATACAAATTATGACAAGTAACAGTAACTTCGATACTAATTATGACAGGTTACTGTAACTTCGATACTAATTATGACAGGTAACTGTAACTTCGATACTAATTATGACAAGTAACTCTAATTTCGATAAAAATTATGACAAGTAACAGTAACGTCGATAATAATTATGACAAGTAACTGGAACTTCGTTACTAATTATGACAAGTTACTGTAATTTCGGTACAAATTATGGCAGGTAACTGTAACTTCTGTACAAATTATGACAGGTAACAGTAACTTCGATACTAATTATGACAAGTACGGTTCTATTTATGACAGGTAACTGTAACTTCGATACTAATTATGACAAGTAACTCTAACTTCATTCCTAATTATGACAAGTAACTGTAATTTTGATTTAAAAAATTATGGCGTGTAACTGTTTCTTCGATACTAATTATGAGAGGTAACAGTAACTTCGATACTAATTATGACAAGTAACTGCAACTTCGTTACTAATTATGACAATTAACTGTAATTTCGATACAAATTATGGCAAGTAACTGTAATTTCGATACTAATTATGACAGGCAACAGTAACTTCGATACTAATTATGACAAGTAACAGTAATTTCGATACAAATTATGGCAGGTAACTGTTACTTCGATACTTTTTATGACAGGTAACAGTAACTTCGATACTAATTATGAAAGGTAACAGTAACTTCGATACTAATTATGACAAGTAACTGTAACATCGTTACTAATTATGACAAGTAACTGTAATTTCGATACAAATTATGGCAGGTAACTGTTATTTCGATACAAATTATGACAGGTAACTGTAACTTCGATAATAATTATGGCAAGTAACAGTAATTTCGATACAATTTATGGCAGGTAACAGTAACTTCGATACTAATTATGACGGGTAACTGTAACTTCTATACTTATTATGAGAGGTAACTGTAACTTCCTTACTAATTATGACAAGTAACTGTAATTTCGATTCAAATTATGGCAGGCAACTCTAACTTCGATACTAATTATGAAAGGTAACAGTAACTTCGATACTAATTATGACAAGTAACAGTAACTTCGATACTAATTATGACAAGTAACTGTAACATCGAAACTAATTATGACAGGTAACTGTAACATCGTTACTTATAATTACAAGTAACTGTAATTTCGATACAAATTACGGCAGGTAACTGTAACTTCGATACTAATTATGACAGGTAACAGTTACTTCGATCTAATTATGACAAGTAACTGTAACTTCGATACTAATTATGAGGGGTAACTGTAACTTCGATTCTAATTATGACAATTAACTCTAACTTCGTTACTAATTATGACATGTAACTGTAATTTTGGTAAAAAATTATGGCAGGTTACTGTGACTTCGATACTAATTATGACAGGTAACAGTAACATCGATACTAATTATGACAGGTAACTGCAACTTCGTTACTAATTATGAAAAGTAACTATAACATCGATACAAATTATGACAGGTAACTGTAACGTCGATACTAATTATGACAAGAAACTCTAACTTCGTTACTAATTATGACAAGTAACTGTAATTTTGATAAAAAATTATGGTAGGTAACTGTAACTTCAGTACTAATTATGACAGGTAACAGTAACATCGATACTAATTATGACAGGTAAGTGTAACTTCGATACTAATTATGACAAGTAACTGTAACTTCGATATTAATTATGACAGGTAACTGTAACTTCGTTACTAATTATGACAAGTAACTGTAATTTCGATACAAATTTTGGCAGGTAACTGTAACTTCGATACTAATTATGACAAGGAACTGTAATTTCGATACAAATTATTGCAGGTAACTGTAACTTTGATTCCAATTATGATAGATAACAGTAACTTCAATACTAATTATGACAGGTTACCGTAACTTCGTTACTAATTATGACAAGTAACTGTAATTTCGATACAAATTATGGCAGGTAACTGTAACTTCGATACTAATTATATCAGGTAACCGTAACTTCGATACTAAATATGACAGGTTACTGTAACTTCGTTACTAATTATGTCAAGTAACTGTAACTTCGATACTAATTATGAAAAGTAACTGAAACTTCGATACTTATTATGACAGGTTACTGTAACTTCATTACTAATTATGACAAGTAACTGTAACTTAGATACTAATTATGACAGGTAACAGTAACTTCGATATTTATTATGACAAGTAACAGTAACTTCGATACTTATTATGACATGTAACTGTAACTTCGATACTAATTATGACAGGTAACTGTAACTTCGATACTAATTATGACAGGTAACTGTAACTTCGATACTAATTGTGACAAACTACTGTAACTTCGTTACTCATTATGAAAAGTAACTGTAATTTCGATACAAATTATGGCAGGTAACTGTAACTTCGTTACTAATTATGACAAGTAACAGTAACATCGTTTCTAATTATGACAAGCAACAGTAACTTCGATACTAATTATGACAGGTAACTGTAACTTCGATACTAATTAAGACAAGTAACTGTTACTTCGTTACTTATTATGTCAAGTAACTGTAACTTCGATACTAATTATGAAAAGTAACTGTAACTTCGATACTTATTATGACAGGTTACTGTAACTTCATTACTAATTATGAAAAGTAACTGTATCTTAGATACTAATTATGACAGGTAACAGTAACTTCGATATTAATTATGACAAGTAACAGTAACTTCGATACTAATTATGACAGGTAACTGTAACTTCGATACTAATTATGACAGGTAACTGTAACTTCGATACTAATTATGACAGGTAACTGTAACTTCGATACTAATTGTGACAAGTAACTGTAACTTCGTTACCCATTATGAAAAGTAACTGTAATTTCGATACTAATTATGACAGGAACTGTAACTGTAACTTCGATTCGAATTATGACAATTAACTCTAACTTCGATACTAATTATGACAAGTAACTGTAACTTCGATACTAATTATGAGAGGTAACTGTAACTTCGATTCGAATTATGACAATTAACTCTAACTTCGTTACTAATTATAACAAGTAACTGTAATTTTGATAAAAAATTATGGCAGGTAACTGTAACTTCGATACTAATTATGACAGGTAACAGTAACATCGATACTAATTTTGACAGGTAACTGCAACTTCGTTACTAATTAAGACAAGTAACTGTAATTTCGATACAAATTATGGCAAGTAACTGTAAGTTCGATACTAATTATGACAGGTAACAGTAACTTCGATACTAATTTTGACAGGTAACAGTAACTTCGGTACTAATTATGACAAGTAACTATAACTTCGTTATTAATTATGACAAGTAACTGTAATTTCGATACAAATTTTGGCAGGTAACTGTAACTTCGATACTAATTATGAGAGGTATCTGTAACTTCGATTCGAATTATGACAATTAACTCTAACTTCGTTACTAATTATGTCAAGTAACTGTAATTTCGATACAAATTATGGCAGGTAACTGTAACTTCGATACAAATTATGACAGGTAACTGTAACTTCGATACTAATTATAACAAGTAACTATAACTTCGTTACTAATTAAGACAAGTAACTGTAATTTCGATACAAATTATGGCAAGTAACTGTAAGTTCGATACTAATTATGACAGGTAACAGTAACTTCGATAGTAATTTTGACAGGTAACTGTAACTTCGATATTAATTATGACAGGTAACTGTAACTTGGTTACTAATTATGACAAGTAACTGTAATTTCGATACAAATTTTGGCAGGTAACTGTAACTTCGATACTAATTATGAGAGGTAACTGTAACTTCGATACAAATTATGACAAGGAACTGTAATTTCGATACAAATTATGGCAGGTTACTGTAACTTCGTTACTAATTATGTCAAGTAACTGTAACTTCGATACTAATTATGACAAGTAACTGTAATTTCGATACAAATTATGACAGGTTTCCGTAACTTCGTTACTAATTATGACAAGTAACTGTAATTTCGATACAAATTATGGCAGGTAACTGTAACATCGATACTAATTATATCAGGTATCAGGAACTTCGATACTAATTATGACAGATTACTGTAACTTCGTTCTAATTATGTCAAGTATCTGTAACTTCGATACTAATTATGACAAATAACTGTAATTTCGATACAAATTATGACAGGTAACACTAACTTCGATAATAATTATGACAATTAACTGGAACTTCGTTACTAATTATGACAAGTAACTGTAATTTCGATACAATATATGGCAGGTAACTGTAACTTCGATACTAATTATATCAGGTAACAGTAACTTCGATACTTATTATGACAGGTAACAGAAACTTCGCTACAAATTATGACAAGTAACTGTAATTTCGATACAAATTATGACAGGTTACCGTAACTTCGTTACTAATTATGACAACTAACTGAATTTCGATAAAAATTATGGCAGGTAACTATAACTTCGATACTAATTATATCAGGTATCAGTAACTTTGATAATTATTATGACAGGTTACTGTAACTTCGTTACTAATTATGTCAAGTAATTCTAACTTCGATACTAATTATGAAAAGTAACTGTAACTTCGATACTAAAAATGACAGGTAACTGTAACTTCGATACTAATTATGACAGGTAACTGTAACTTCGTTACTAATTATGACAGGTAACTGTAACTTCGATACTAATTATGAAAAGTAACTGTAATTTCGATACAAATTATGGCAGGTAACTGTAACTTCGTTACTAATTATGACAAGTAACTGTAATTTGGAACAAATTATGGCAGGTAACTGTAATTTCGATACTAATTATGACAGGTAACAGTAACTTCGATACTAATTATGACAAGTAACAGTAACTTCGTTACTAATTAAGACATGTAACTGTTATTTCGATACAAATTATGGCAGGTAACTGTAACATCGATACTAATTATGACAGGGAACAGTAACTTCGATACTAATTATGCCAGAAAACAGTAACTTCGATACTTATTATGACAGGTAACAGTAACTTCGATAATAAATATGGCAGGTAACTGTAACTTCGATACTAATTATGACAGTTAACTGTAACTTCGTTACTAATTATGACAAGTAACTGTAATTTCGATACGAATTATGGCAGGTAACTGTAACTTTGATACTAATTATGACAGGTTACAGTAACGTCGATACTTATTATGACAAATAACTGTAACTTCGATACTAATTATGACAGGTTACTGTAACTTCGTTACTAATTATGACAATTAGCTGTAATTTCGATACAAATTATGGCAGGTATCTGTAATTTCGATACTAATTATGACAGGTAACAGTAACTTCGATACTAATTATGACAAGTAACTGTAATTTCGATACTAATTATGACAGGTAACTGTAACTTCGTTACTAATTATGACAAGTAACTGTAATTTCGAAACAAATTATGGCAGGTAACTGTAACTTCGATACTAATTATGACAGGTAACTGTAACTTCGATACTAATTATGAAAGGTAACAGTAACTTCGATACTTATTATGACAAGTAACTGTAACTTCGATACTAATTATGACAGGTTACTGTAACTTCGTTACTAATTATGACAATTAGCTGTAATTTCGATACAAATTATGGCAGGTATCTGTAATTTCGATACTAATTATGACAGGTAACAGTAACTTCGATACTAATTATGACAAGTAACTGTAATTTCGATACTTATTATGACAGGTAAAAGTAACTTCGTTAATAATTATGGCAAGTAACTGTAATTTCGATACAAATTATGGCAGGTAACAGTAACTTCGATACTAATTATGACAGGTAACAGTAACTTCGATACTAATTATGACAGGTAACAGTAACTTCGATACTAATTATGACAAGTAACAGTAACTTCGATACTAATTATGACAAGTAACTGTAACATCGAAACTAATTATGACAGGTAACTGTAACATCGTTACTTATTATGACAAGTAAGTGTAATTTCGATACAAATTATGGCAGGTAACTGTAACTTCGATACTAATTATGACAGGTAACAGTAACTTCGATACTAATTATGAGAGGTAACTGTAACTTCGATTCTAATTATGACAATTAACTCTAACTTCGTTACTAATTATGACAAGTAACTGTAATTTTGATAAAAAATTATGGCAGGTAACTGTAACTTCGATATTAATTATGACAGGTAACAGTAACATCGATACTAATTAGGACAGGTAACTGGAACTTCGTTACTAATTATGACAAGTAACTATAACTTCGATACAAATTATGACAGGTAAATGTAACTTCGATACTAATTATGACAAGTAACTGTAACTTCGATATTAATTATGACAGGTAACTGTAACTTCGTTACTAATTATGACAAGTAACTGTAATTTCGATACAAATTTTGGCAGGTAACTGTAACTTCGATACTAATTATGACAGGTAAAAGTAACTTCGATAGAAATTATGACAAGTAACTGTAATTTCGATACAAATTATGACAGGTCACTGTAACTTCGTTACTAATTATGACAAGTAACAGTACCTTCGATACTAATTATGAGAGGTAACTGTAACTTCGATACTAATTATGACAAGGAACTGTAATTTCGATACAAATTATGGCAGGTAACTGTAACTTTGATACTAATTGTGACAGATAACAGTAACTTCAATACTAATTATGACAAGTAACTGTAACTTCGTTACTATTTATGACATGTAACTCTAATTTTGATAAAAAATTATGCAGGTAACTGTAACTTCGATACTAATTATGACAGGTAACAGTTACTTCGATACTAATTATGACAGGTTACTGTAACTTCGTTACTAATTATGTCAAGTAACTGTAACTTCGATACTAATTATGACAAGTAACTGTAATTTCGATACAAATTATGACAGGTTACCGTAACTTCGTTACTAATTATGACAAGTAACTGTAATTTCGATACAAATTATGGCAGGTAACTGCAACATCGATACTGATTATGACAGGTTACTGTAACTTGGTTACTAATTATGTCATGTAACTGTAACTTCAATACTAATTATGAAAAGTAACTGAAACTTCCATACTTATTTAGACAGGTTACTGTAACTTCATTACTAATTATGACAAGTAACAGTAACTTCGATACTAATTATGACAGGCAACTGTAACTTCGATACTAATTGTGACAAGTAACTGTAACTTCGTTACTAATTATGAAAAGTAACTGTAATTTCGATACAAATCATGGCAGGTAATTGTAACTTCGTCACTAATTATGACAATTAACAGTAACATCGTTTCTAATTATGACAAGATACAGTAACTTCGATACCAATTATGACAAGTAACTGTAACTTCGATACTAATTATGACAGGTAACTGTAACTTCGATACAAATTATGACAAGTAACAGTAACTTCGATACTAATTATGACAGGTTACTGTAACTTCGATACTAATTATGACAGGTAACTGTAACTTCGATACTAATTATGACAAGTTACTCTAATTTCGATAAAAATTATGACAAGTAACAGTAACTTCGATAATAATTATGACAAGTAACTGGAACTTCGTTACTAATTATGACAAGTAACTGTAATTTCGATACAAATTATGGCAGGTAAGTTTAACTTCGATACAAATTATGACAGGTAACAGTAACTTCGATACTAATTATGACAAGTAACTGTAACTTCGATTCTATTTATGACAGGTAACTGTAACTTCGATACTAATTATGACAAGTAACTCTAACTTCGTTCCTAATTATGACAAGTAACTGTAATTTTGATTTAAAAAATTATGGCAGGTAACTGTAACTTCGATACTAATTATGAGAGGTAACAATAACTTCGATACTAATTATGACAAGTAACTGCAACTTCGTTACTAATTATGACAATTAACTGTAATTTCGATACAAATTATGGCAAGTAACTGTAATATCGATACTAATTATGACAGGTAACAGTAACTTCGATACTAATTATGACAAGTAACAGTAATTTCGATACAAATTATGGCAGGTAACTGTTACTTCGATACTAATTATGACAGGTAACAGTAACTTCGATACTAATTATGAAAGGTAACAGTAACTTCGATACTAATTATGACAAGTAACTGTAACATCGTTACTAATTATGACAAGTAACTGTAATTTCGATACAAATTATGGCAGGTAACTGTTATTTCGATACAAATTATGACAGGTAACTGTAACTTCGTTAATAATTATGGCAAGTAACTGTAATTTCGATACAATTTATGGCAGGTAACAGTAACTTCGATGCTAATTATGACAGGTAACTGTAACTTCTATACTAATTATGAGAGGTAACTGTAACTTCCTTACTAATTATGACAAGTAACTGTAATTTCGATTCAAATTATGGCAGGTAACTCTAACTTCGATACTAATTATGACAGGTAACAGTAACGTCGATACTAATTATGACAAGTAACAGTAACTTTGATACTAATTATGACAAGTAACTGTAACATCGAAACTAATTATGACAGGTAACTGTAACATCGTTACTTATAATGACAAGTAACTGTAATTTCGATACAAATTATGGCAGGTAACTGTAACTTCGATACTAATTATGACAGGTAACAGTTACTTCGATACTAATTATGACAAGTAACTGTAACTTCGATACTAATTATGAGGGGTAACTGTAACTTCGATTCGCATTATGACAGGTAACAGTAACGTCGATACTAATTATGACAAGTAACAGTAACTTTGATACTAATTATGACAAGTAACTGGAACATCGAAACTAATTATGACAGGTAACTGTAACATCGTTACTTATAATGACAAGTAACTGTAATTTCGATACAAATTATGGCAGGTAACTGTAACTTCGATACTAATTATGACAGGTAACAGTTACTTCGATACTAATTATGACAAGTAACTGTAACATCGAAACTAATTATGACAGGTAACTGTAACATCGTTACTTATAATGACAAATAACTGTAATTTCGATACTAATTATGACAAGTAACTGTAACTTCGATACTAATTATGACAGGTAACTGTAACTTCGTTACTAATTATGACAAGTAACTGTAATTTCGTTGCAAATTATGGCAGGTAATTGTAATTTCGATACTAATTATGACAGGTAACAGTAACTTCGATACTAATTATGACAAGTAACAGTAACTTCGATACTTCCCCTCCGAAGGAAGGCATACTGAAGGATTTTAACGCTCCTAAAAAATCCGACGACTTCGGCCGGGTTTGAACCCGCTATCTTGGGCTAATAGAAGGAAATTATAGCCAAACAACACAAGGTTTATTCTTCACTGTTATTTTAGGAATGTATTTTCCATTTTGCAAGCCTATGAATATATTGAAGCCCCTTTTGTGTACATCGATATAAGAATCTCTACGATCCATAGCAAGAGTCATGCAATTGGTGAAGATTTAAATCCCATTCTTCGAGGAATTTATGAAACCTGGACCTCATTGGAGCAGCGTGATACGGTAGGCTCTACGTAAACATCTGGTTTTCCCCCGGCGAAATATTTATGTAGCAATTTTACTGCAGTACCGGATATGCCTAAATAATTTACACAGCTAAAGCATAAGTTGCGCATTATACAGTAAGGTTTGAACAATTATATTCATAGTTTCTTTCCATTTGCGCATTGAACAGATTCCGCTTTATACAACATGCAAGGCCATACCCAGTGCGCTGGGACCAAACTTTCGTTCACATTAGACAAGTTTCCGCTTTATGGACGTTCCACTTTTAGCAAATTTTACTGCCAAGATTCCAGGTACAGTTCCCAGCTAAGGAAGTGAGATATTTGAAGGGTAGGATAGAAATCCACGGCACTGCAAGTCGTACGATGTCCACTCTTAAAAAATAAATCACTCGAATCACACTTCGTGATTATACAAGACTTTTTTTAAAGTCGCTCATTCTCCCAGCTCGGCTTCACCCACGGACTCTACGGGGTATCATTCCTCTACCGTCGTAAGGACGGTGTTTAGGAGCTGAATACACTTTGTCATCACATACAACTTGGGAGTGACAGACATTATTACTTCCGACTAAACGTTTCAGTGCTACGCTAGAGCTATCTGGCGGTCAGTGAAATCACTTTAACTATCCAATCACAATCACTATTCAAATCGATATATCACGACACATCGATTATCGGTCGTTAAATGGCGATATCGCGATTTTCATATCATAAAATGGGCTACAAAACACACAATTCTACTGAAACCAGACATATTGCACACACACAGATACAGTATAGCCTATTGTGTACTAGCAACCCACCCCAGCTTCGCCCGGTATCTTTAGCGGTTTACCCAGCGTAAGCTTAAAAGGTGCACGGCCGGCAGATCCCAGACGTAATTCAGAAAATCTGAGGTGAACAGCGAAATTCCAAACACATTGTACTCTTCTTTGAGGACTTAACTCGACACGACTCGACAGTTTGATGCTGACCGAAGCTGGGGCTATCGGCACGCTCGCTAGCTCGTAAACTCACTCCGAAGCTAGTAATTTAAATTTCCACTGAATGGAGATTGTTGGAAGAAATGAAACCATAAAATCACTTATAGTGTGCGATCTATTAAAGGTTGGGGATATGTTGTCTTGGACTTTTTCTTGCAGAACTTTTCATGCTGAACAATGCTTACGCTTAGAGTATATAGATATTTTTAACGATTTACCAGGCGTAAGCTTAAAAGGCGCACGGACGGCAAGTTTTTCTTTTTCGACTCGATTCACTGAAATCGCTCCTCATTGGTTTCCTTTGGTCATAAATGAATGTTTTTCTACAAAAACCTTCCTCGTGAAATCCTTTACTGAATGGTGAAAACTGCATCAAATCCATCCAGTGGTTCTCTAGATTACTCGTTACATACAAGAATCGGGGACTTTGTTTTATACTATGTAGAGATATTATGTATCCGAGTACACGGGCCTAAAATGGCCACGATGTCAAAGCCTATCAAATGAAACAACAATGCAACCACTGACCGTCTTTTGCAAGTTAAGTCTTTTATGGCGACATTCCAGGATCAAAAGCGAGGAAACCACCTTTGACATGCGGTGCCCGATTCTTCAATGCATTTTTTAAAATATGCAGTACAAATTTCCTTAATGGTTTGTGCACCGGGTCTACTCTCCCGATAATAAACCATAAAACAACAGATGCCAAAAATGTTAATTGGCATCTTGTTTGATATCCTCTTCAACACTACTGACTTAAGTCCACACTAGAGATGGAGCGGATATCTGGCCTGTCCGGCCTAATTTTACTATCCGGCTTGATACCGGATAGTAGGTCAAATACCCGGCGGATACCGGTTTTTCAATAAATTACAAATATTCGTCCTTATTTAAATCGCATATAAGATAGGCTACTCTAAACGTACTGTAAACGTACCCTTACAAATACAGTTCTCGCCGCTATTATGTCACTCCTTTCCTTAAGTGATTCTTTCTCGTCATGAGTTTTCTGATATTTTCTAGTGCTTCGCGTATCTTGTACCGTATGTTTAGAATTAGTTAAAATACATGAAACTACCTGAGTATTATTGTAGGACAAATGTTAAATCACAATAGATCGGATTTTTGTACCGGGACCGTTTTTATCAGTCTAGCGAGATAGCACCGCAGCGGAAAAATGCATGCGTAGCAAGCAATGAAGGAAATTAGAGAAAAATTTCAAGTGGGAGTGAAGATTCAAGGAGAAATAATTTCAACTCTGAGATTTGCTGATGACATCGTCATCTTGGCCGACAAGCCTGAGGATTTGAATGAGTTTTTGAATGGTATGGACTCCGTCTTACGGAAAGAATTCATGATGAAAATTAATAAATGTAAAACTAAAATACTGGAATGCAGCTGAAATAAATCAGAAACCTCTATGGAGATCAAATTGGCAGGTGAAAAGCTGAAGGAAGTAGGAGACTTCTGTTACTTAGGAAGCAGAATAACCAATGATGGACGAAGCAAAGAGGATATAAAAAGGAGGTTGGCTCAGGCAAAGAAAGCATTTCTACAAAAAAGGAATCTGCTGACATCGAATATAGATTTAGGTATTAGGAAGTCATTTTTGAAAGCCTTTGTCTGGAGCGTGGCGCTCTATGGAAGTGAAACTTGGACTATTGGTGCAGCAGAAAAGAGGAGAATTGAAGCATTTGAAATGTGGTGTTACAGGAGAATGATGAAGATCAGATGGCTAGATAAGGTTACAAACAATGAGGTATTAAGACGAGTGCGAGAGGAGAGATGTTTCTGGCGACTGTTAATGAAGAGATAGGTTGGTAGGACACATACTAAGACACCCAGGAATAGCTAGCTTAGTTATGGAAGGAAGGGTCGAGGACAAAAACTGTAGGGGTAGACCAAGGTTAGAATATGTTAAACAGATTGCCTCGGATGTAGGGTGTCGGAGCTATGTAGAGATGAAACGATTAGCTCAGGACAGGGAGGCATGGAGAGTTGCATCAAACCAGTCAAAAGACTGAAGACTCAAACAACAACACTGTAACTACGTTACAAATTGTGGCAGGTAATTGTAATTTCGATACTAATTATGACAGGTAACAGTAACTTCGATACTAATTATGACAAGTAACAGTAACTTCCATACTAATTATGACAAGTAACTGTAACTTCGATACTAATTATGACAAGTAACTGTAACTTCGATACTAATTATGACAGGCAACTGTAACTTCGTTACTAATTATGACAAGTAACTGTAATTTCGATACAAATTTTGGCAGGTAACTGTAACTTCGATACTTATTATGACAGGTAACAGTAACTTCGATACTAATTATGACAAGTAACTGTAACTTCGATACTATTTATGACAGGTAACTGTAACTTCGTTACTAATTATGACAAGTAACTGTAATTTTGATACAAATTATGGCAGGTAACTGTAACTTCGATACTAATTATGACTGGTAACACTATCTTCGATACTAATTATGACAATTAACTATAACTTCGGTACAAATTATGTCAGGTAACTGTAACTTCGATACTAATTATGACAAGAAACTCTATCTTCGTTACTAATTATGACAAATAACTGTAATTTTGTTAAAAAATTATGGTAGGTAACAGTAACTTCAATACTAATTATGACAGGTAACAGTAACTTCGATACTAATTAGACAGGTAACAGTAACTTCGATACTAATTATGACAGGAAACTCTACCTTCGTTACTAATTATGTCAAGTAACTGTAATTTTGATAAAAAATTATGGTAGGTAACTGTAACTTCAATACTAATTATGACAGGTAACAGTAACTTCGATACTAATTATGACAGGTAACTGTAACTTCGTTACTAATTATGACAAGTAACTTTAATTTCGATACTTATAATGGCAGGTAACTGTAACTTCGTTACTAATTATGACAAGTAACTTTAATTTCGATACTTATTATGGCAGGTAACTGTAACTTCGTTACTAATTATTACAAGTCCCTGTAATTTCGATACAAATTATGGCAGGTAACTGTAATTTCGATACTAATTATGACAGGTAACAGTAACTTCGATAGCAATTATGACAGGCAACTGTAACTTCGTTACTAATTATGACAAGTAACTGTAATTTCGATACAACCTATGACAGGTAACAGTAACTTCGTTACTAATTATGACAAATATCTGTAATTTCGATACAAATTATGGCAGGTAACAGTAACTTCGATACTAATTAGACAGGTAACAGTAACTTCGATACTAATTATGACAGGAAACTTTACCTTCGTTACTAATTATGACAAGTAACTGTAATTTTGATAAAAAATTATGGTAGGTAACTGTAACTTCAATACTAATTATGACAGGTAACAGTAACTTCGATACTAATTATGACAGGTAACTGTAACTTCGTTACTAATTATGACAAGTAACTTTAATTTCGATACAAATTATGGCAGGTAACTGTAACTTCGATACTAAGTATGACAAGTAAATGTAACTTCGATACTAATTATGACAGGTAACTGTATCTTCGTTACTAATTATGACAAGTAACTGTAATTTCGATACAAATTTTGGCAGGTAACTGTAACTTCGATACTAATTATGACAGGTAACAGTAACTTCGATTCTAATTATGACAAGTAAATGTAACTTCGATACTAATTATGACAGGTAACTGTAACTTCGTTTCTAATTATGACAAGTAACTGTAATTTCGATACAAATTATGGCAGGTAACTGTAACTTCGATACTAATTATGACAGGTAACAGTAACTTCGATACTAATTATGACAAGTAACTATAACTTCGATACGAATTATGACAGGTAACTGTAACTTCGATACTAATTATGACAACAAACTCTAACTTCGTTACTAATTATGACAAGTAACTGTAATTTTGATAAAAAATTATGGTAGGTAACTGTAACTTCAATACTAATTATGACAGGTAGCAGTAACGTCGATACTAATTATGACAATTAACAGTACCTTCGATGCTAATTATGACAGGTAACTGTAACTTCGATACTAATTATGACAAGGAACTGTAATTTCGATACAAATTATGGCAGGTAACTGTAACTTTGTTACTAATTATGACAAGTAACTGTAATTTCGATACAAATTTTGGCAGGTAACTCTAACTTCGATACTAATTATGACAAGTCCCTGTAATTTCGATACAAATTATGGCTGGTAATTGTAACTTCCAAACTAATTATGACAGGTAACAGTAACTTCGATAATAATTATGACTGGAAACTGTAACTTCGTTACTAATTATGACAAGTAACTGTAATTTCGATACAAATTATGACAGGTAACTGTAACTTCGTTACTAATTATGACAGGTAACAGTACCTTCGATGCTAATTATGACAGGTAACTGTAACTTCGATACTAATTATGACAAGGAACTGTAATTTCGATACAAATTATGGCAGGTAACTGTAACTTCGTTACTAATTATGACAAGTAACTGTAATTTCGATACAAATTTTGGCAGGTAACTGTAACTTCGATACTAATTATGACAGGTAACAGTAACTTCGATTCTAATTATGTCAAGTAACAGTAACTTCGATACTATTTATGACAGGTAACTGTAACTTCGTTACTAATTATGACAAGTAACTGTAATTTTGATACAAAGTATGGCAGGTAACTGTAACTTCGATACTAATTATGACAGGTAACAGTAACTTCGTTACTAATAATGACAAGTAACTATAACTTCGATACAAATTAAGACAGGTAACTGTAACTTCGATACTAATTATGACAAGAAACTCTAACTTCGTAACTAATTATGACAAGTAACTGTAATTATTATTTAAAAACTTTGGTAGGTAACTGTAATTCAATACTAATTATGACAGGTAACAGTAACTTCGATACTAATTATGACAAGTAACTATAACTTCGATGCAAATTATGACAGGTAACTGTAATTTCGTTACTAATTATGACAAGTAACTGTAATTTCGATACAAATTATGGCAGGTAACTGTAACTTCGATACTAGTTATGACTGGTAACAGTAACTTCGATACTAATTATGACAAGTAACTGTAACTTCGATACTAATTATGACAGGTAACTGTAACTTCGATACTAATTATGACAAGTAACTCTAACTTCGTTACTAATTATGACAAGTAACTGTAATTTTGATAAAAAATTATGGGAGGTAACTGTAACTTCGATACTAATTATGATAGGTAACAGTAACTTCGATACTAATTATGACAGGTAACAGCAACTTCGTTACTAATTATGACAAGTAACTGTTATTTCGATACTAATTATGGCAGGTAACTGTAACTTCGTTACTAATTATGAGAAGTAACTGTAACTTCGTTGCTAATTATGACAAGTAACTGTAATTTCGATACAAATTATGGCAGGTAACTGCAATTTCGATACTAATTATGACAGGTAACAGTAACCTCGATACTAATTATGACAAGTAATTGTAACATCGATACTAATTACGACAGGCAATTGTAACATCGGTACTAATTACGACAGGCAACTGTAACTTCGTTACTTATTATGACAAATAACTGTAATTTCGATACAAATTATAGCAGGTAACTGTAACATCGATACTAATTATGACAGGTAACAGTAACTTCGATACTAATTATGACAGGTAACAGTAACTTCGATACTAATTATGACAAGTAACTGTAACTTCGTTGCTAATTATGACAAGTAACTGTAATTTCGATACAAATTATGGCAGGTAACTGTAACTTCGATACTAATTATGACAGGTAACTGTAACTTCGATACTAATTATGACAGGTAACAGTAACTTCGATCCTAATTATGACAGAAAACAGTAACTTCGATACTAAATATGACAGGTAACAGTAACATCGATACTAATTATGGCAGGTAACTCTAACTTCGATACTATTGATGACAGGTAACTGTAACTACGTTACTAGTTATGACAAGTAACTGTAATTTCGACACAAATTATGGTAGGTAACTGTAACTTCGATACTAATTATGACAAGTAACTGTAACTTCGATACTAATTATGACAAGAAACTGTAATTTCGAAACTAATTATGACAGGTAACTGTAACATCGTTACTAATTATGACAAGTAACTGTAATTTCGATACAAATTATGGCAGGTAACTGTAACATCGATACTAATTATGACAGGTAACAGTAACTTCGATACTAATTATGACAAGTAACTGTAACTTCGATACTAATTATGACAGGGAACTGATACTTCGATATTAATAATGACAATAAACTCTAACTTCGTTACTAATTATGACAAGTAACTGTAATTTTCATAAAAAATTATGGCAGGTAACTGTAACTTCGATACTAATTATGACAGTTAACTGTAACATCGATACTAATTATGACAGGTAACAGTAACTTCGATCCTAATTATGACAGAAAACAGTAACTTCGATAATAAATATGACAGGTAACAGTACCATCGATACTAATTATGGCAGGTAACTCTAACTTCGACACTATTGATGACAGGTAACTGTAACTACGTTACTAGTTATGACAAGTAACTGTAATTTCGATACAAATTATGGTAGGTAACTGTAACTTCGATACTAATTATGACAAGTAACAGAAACTTCGATACTATTTATGACAAGAAACTGTAATTTCGAAACTAATGATGACAGGTAACTGTAACATCGTTACTAATTATGACAAATAACTGTAATTTCGATGCAAATTATGGCAGGTAACTGTAACTTCGATACTAATTATGACAGGTAACAGTAACTTCGATACAAATTATGACAAGTAATTGTAACTTCGATACTAATTATGACAGGGAACTGATACTTCGATATTAATAATGACAATAAACTCTAACTTCGTTACTAATTATGACAAGTAACTGTAATTTTCATAAAAACTTATGGCAGGTAACTGTAACTTCGATACTAATTATGACAGGTAGCAGTAACTTCGATACTAATTATGACAGGTAACTGCAACTTCGTTACTAATTATGACAAGTAACTGTAATTTCTATACTAATTACTGCAAGTAACTGTAACTTCGTTACTAATTATGACAAGTAACTGTAATTTCGATACAAATTATGGCAGGTACCTGTAATTTCGATACAAATTATGTCAGGTAACAGTAACGTCGATACTAATTATGACAAGTAACAGTAACTTCATTCTAATTATGACAAGTAACTGTAATTTCGATACAAATTATGGCAGTTAACTGTAACTTCGATACTAATTATGACAGGTAACAGTAACTTCGATACTAATTATGACAAGTAACTATAACTTCGATACGAATTATGACAGGTAACTGTAACTTCGATACTAATTATGACAAGAAACTCTAACTTCGTTACTAATTATGACAAGTAACTGTAATTTTGATAAAAAATTATGGTAGGTAACTGTAACTTCAATACTAATTATGACAGGTAGCAGTAACGTCGATACTAATTATGACAAGTAACAGTACCTTCGATGCTAATTATGACAGGTAACTGTAACTTCGATACTAGTTATGACAAGGAACTGTAATTTCGATACAAATTATGGCAGGTAACTGTAACTTCGTTACTAATTATGACAAGTAACTGTAATTTCGATACAAATTTTGGCAGGTAACTGTAACTTCGATACTAATTATGACAAGTCCCTGTAATTTCGATACAAATTATGGCAGGTAACTGTAACTTCCAAACTAATTATGACAGGTAACAGTAACTTCGATAATAATTATGACTGGAAACTGTAACTTCGTCACTAATTATGACAAGTAACTGTAATTTCGATACAAATTATGACAGGTAACTGTAACTTCATTACTAATTATGACAGGTAACAGTACCTTCGATGCTAATTATGACAGGTAACTGTAACTTCGATATTAATTATGACAAGGAACTGTAATTTCGATACAAATTATGGCAGGTAACTGTAACTTCGTTACTAATTATGACAGGTAACAGTACCTTCGATGCTAATTATGACAGGTAACTGTAACTTCGATACTAAGTATGACAAGTAAATGTAACTTCGATACTAATTATGACAGGTAACTGTATCTTCGTTACTAATTATGACAAGTAACTGTAATTTCGATACAAATTTTGGCAGGTAACTGTAACTTCGATACTAATTATGACAGGTAACAGTAACTTCGATTCTAATTATGACAAGTAACTGTAACTTCGATACTAATTATGACAGGTAACTGTAACTTCGTTTCTAATTATGACAAGTAACTGTAATTTCGATACAAATTATGGCAGGTAACTGTAACTTCGATACTAATTATGACAGGTAACAGTAACTTCGATACTAATTATGACAAGTAACTATAACTTCGATACGAATTATGACAGGTAACTGTAACTTCGATACTAATTATGACAAGAAACTCTAACTTCGTTACTAATTATGACAAGTAACTGTAATTTTGATAAAAAATTATGGTAGGTAACTGTAACTTCAATACTAATTATGACAGGTAGCAGTAACGTCGATACTAATTATGACAAGTAACAGTACCTTCGATGCTAATTATGACAGGTAACTGTAACTTCGATACTAATTATGACAAGGAACTGTAATTTCGATACAAATTATGGCAGGTAACTGTAACTTCGTTACTAATTATGACAAGTAACTGTAATTTCGATACAAATTTTGGCAGGTAACTGTAACTTCGATATTAATTATGACAAGTCCCTGTAATTTCGATACAAATTATGGCTGGAAATTGTAACTTCCAAACTAATTATGACAGGTAACAGTAACTTCGATAATAATTATGACTGGAAACTGTAACTTCGTTACTAATTATGACAAGTAACTGTAATTTCGATACAAATTATGACAGGTAACTGTAACTTCGTTACTAATTATGACAGGTAACAGTACCTTCGATGCTAATTATGACAGGTAACTGTAACTTCGATACTAATTATGACAAGGAACTGTAATTTCGATACAAATTATGGCAGGTAACTGTAACTTCGTTACTAATTATGACAAGTAACTGTAATTTCGATACAAATTTTGGCAGGTAACTGTAACTTCGATACTAATTATGACAGGTAACAGTAACTTCGATTCTAATTATGTCAAGTAACAGTAACTTCGATACTATTTATGACAGGTAACTGTAACTTCGTTACTAATTATGACAAGTAACTGTAATTTTGATACAAAGTATGGCAGGTAACTGTAACTTCGATACTAATTATGACAGGTAACAGTAACTTCGTTACTAATAATGACAAGTAACTATAACTTCGATACAAATTAAGACAGGTAACTGTAACTTCGATACTAATTATGACAAGAAACTCTAACTTCGTAACTAATTATGACAAGTAACTGTAATTATGATTTAAAAACTTTGGTAGGTAACTGTAACTTCAATACTAATTATGACAGGTAACAGTAACTTCGATACTAATTATGACAAGTAACTATAACTTCGATGCAAATTATGACAGGTAACTGTAATTTCGTTACTAATTATGACAAGTAACTGTAATTTCGATACAAATTATGGCAGGTAACTGTATCTTCGATACTAGTTATGACTGGTAACAGTAACTTCGATACTAATTATGACAAGTAACTGTAACTTCGATACTAATTATGACAGGTAACTGTAACTTCGATACTAATTAAGACAAGTAACTCTAACTTCGTTACTAATTATGACAAGTAACTGTAATTTTGATTAAAAATTATGGGAGGTAACTGTAACTTCGATACTTATTATGAGAGGTAACAGTAACTTCGATACTAATTATGACAGGTAACAGCAACTTCGTTACTAATTATGACAAGTAACTGTAATTTCGATACTTATTATATCAGGTAACTGTAACTTCGTAACTAATTATGAGAAGTAACTGTAACTTCGTTGCTAATTATGACAAATAACTGTAATTTCGATACAAATTATGGCAGGTAACTGCAATTTCGATACTAATTATGACAGGTAACAGTAACCTCGATACTAATTATGACAAGTAATTGTAACATCGATACTAATTACGACAGGCAATTGTAACATCGGTACTAATTACGACAGGCAACTGTAACTTCGTTACTTATTATGACAAATAACTGTAATTTCGATACAAATTATAGCAGGTAACTGTAACATCGATACTAATTATGACAGGTAACAGTAACTTCGATACTAATTATGACAGGTAACAGTAACTTCGATACTAATTATGACAAGTAACTGTAACTTCGTTGCTAATTATGACAAGTAACTGTAATTTCGATACAAATTATGGCAGGTAACTGTAACTTCGATACTAATTATGACAGGTAACTGTAACTTCGATACTAATTATGACAGGTAACAGTAACTTCGATCCTAATTATGAGAGAAAACAGTAACTTCGATACTAAATATGACAGGTAACAGTAACATCGATACTAATTATGGCAGGTAACTCTAACTTCGATACTATTGATGACAGGTAACTGTAACTACGTTACTAGTTATGACAAGTAACTGTAATTTCGACACAAATTATGGTAGGTAACTGTAACTTCGATACTAATTATGACAAGTAACAGTAACTTCGATAGTAATTATGACAAGAAACTGTAATTACGAAACTAATTATGACAGGTAACAGTAACTTCGATACTAATTATGACAAGTAACTGTAACTTCGATACTAATTATGACAGGGAACTGATACTTCGATATTAATAATGACAATAAACTCTAACTTCGTTACTAATTATGACAAGTAACTGCAATTTTCATAAAAAATTATGGCAGGTAACTGTAACTTCGATACTAATTATGACAGGTAGCAGTAACTTCGATACTAATTATGACAGGTAACTGCAACTTCGTTACTAATTATGACAAGTAACTGTAATTTCTATAATAATTATTGCAAGTAACTGTAACTTCGTTACTAATTATGACAAGTAACTGTAATTTCGATACAAATTATGGCAGGTAACTGTAATTTCGATACAAATTATGACAGGTAACAGAAACTTCGATACTAATTATGACAAGTAACAGTAACTTCATTCTAATTATGACAAGTAACTGTAATTTCGATACAAATTATGGCAGTTAACTGTAACTTCGATACTAATTATGACAGGTAACAGTAACTTCGATACTAATTATGACAGAAAACAGTAACTTCGATAATAATTATGACAGGTAACAGTAACTTCGATAATAATTATGGCAGGTAACTGTAACTTCGATACTAATTATGACAAGTAACAGTAACTTCGATACTAATTATGACAGGTAACTGTAACTTCGTTACTAATTATGACAAGTAACTGTAATTTTGATACAAATTATGGCAGGTAACTGTAACTTCGATACTAATTATGACAGGTAACAGTAACTTCGTTACTAATTATGACAAGTAACTATAACTTCGATAAAAATTATGACAGGTAACTGTAACTTCGATACTAATTATGACAAGAAACTCTAACTTCGTTACTAATAATGACAAGTAACTGTAATTTTGATTTAAAAAAATTGGTAGGTAACTGTAACTTCAATACTAATTATGACAGGTAGCAGTAACTTCGATACTAATTATGACAAGTAACTGTAATTTCGATACTAATTATGGCAGGTAATTGTAACTTCGTTACTAATTATGAGAAGTAACTTTAATTTCGATACAAATTATGGCAGGTAACTGCAATTTCGATACTAATTATGACAGGTAACTGTAACTTCGATACTAATTATGAGAGGTAACAGTAACTTCGATACTAATTATGACAGGTAACAGCACCTTCGTTACTAATTATGACAAGTAACTGTAATTTCGATACTAATTATGGCAGGTAATTGTAACTTCGTTACTAATTATGAGAAGTAACTTTAATTTCGATACAAATTATGGCAGGTAACTGCAATTTCGATACTAATTATGACAGGTAACTGTAACTTCGATACTAATTATGACAGGTAACAGTAACTTCGATACTAATTATGACAGGTAACAGTAACATCGATACTAATTATGACAAGTAACTGTAACTTCGTTGCTAATTATTACAAGTAACTGTAATTTCGATACAAATTATGGCAGGTAACTGTAACTTCGATACTAATTATGACAGGTAACTGTAACATCGATACTAATTATGACAGGTAACAGTAACTTCGATCCTAATTATGACAGAAAACAGTAACTTCGATAATAAATATGACAGGTAACAGTACCATCGATACTAATTATGGCAGGTAACTCTAACTTCGATACTATTGATGACAGGTAACTGTAACTACGTTACTAGTTATGACATGTAACTGTAATTTCGATACAAATTATGGTAGGTAACTGTAACTTCGATACTAATTATGACAAGTAACAGAAACTTCGATACTATTTATGACAAGAAACTGTAATTTCGAAACTAATGATGACAGGTAACTGTAACATCGTTACTAATTATGACAAATAACTGTAATTTCGATACAAATTATGGCTGGTAACTGTAACTTCGATACTAATTATGACAGGTAACAGTAACTTCGATACTAATTATGACAAGTAACTGTAACTTCGATACTAATTATGACAGGGAACTGATACTTCGATATTAATAATGACAATAAACTCTAACTTCGTTACTAATTATGACAAGTAACTGTAATTTTCATAAAAACTTATGGCAGGTAACTGTAACTTCGATACTAATTATGACAGGTAGCAGTAACTTCGATACTAATTATGACAGGTAACTGCAACTTCGTTACTAATTATGACAAGTAACTGTAATTTCTATACTAATTACTGCAAGTAACTGTAACTTCGTTACTAATTTTGACAAGTAACTGTAATTTCGATACAAATTATGGCAGGTAACTGTAATTTCGATACAAATTATGTCAGGTAACAGTAACGTCGATACTAATTATGACAAGTAACAGTAACTTCATTCTAATTATGACAAGTAACTGTAATTTCGATACAAATTATGGCAGTTAACTGTAACTTCGATACTAATTATGACAGGTAACAGTAACTTCGATACTAATTATGACAAGTAACTATAACTTCGATACGAATTATGACATGTAACTGTAACTTCGATACTAATTATGACAAGAAACTCTAACTTCGTTACTAATTATGACAAGTAACTGTAATTTTGATAAAAAATTATGGTAGGTAACTGTAACTTCAATACTAATTATGACAGGTAGCAGTAACGTCGATACTAATTATGACAAGTAACAGTACCTTCGATGCTAATTATGACAGGTAACTGTAACTTCGATACTAATTATGACAAGGAACTGTAATTTCGATACAAAAAATGGCAGGTAACTGTAACTTCGTTACTAATTATGACAAGTAACTGTAATTTCGATACAAATTTTGGCAGGTAACTGTAACTTCGATACTAATTATGACAAGTCACTGTAATTTCGATACAAATTATGGCAGGTAACTGTAACTTCCAAACTAATTATGACAGGTAACAGTAACTTCGATAATAATTATGACTGGAAACTGTAACTTCGTTACTAATTATGACAAGTAACTGTCATTTCGATACAAATTATGACAGGTAACTGTAACTTCGTTACTAATTATGACAGGTAACAGTACCTTCGATGCTAATTATGACAGGTAACTGTAACTTCGATATTAATTATGACAAGGAACTGTAATTTCGATACAAATTATGGCAGGTAACTGTAACTTCGTTACTAATTATGACAGGTAACAGTACCTTCGATGCTAATTATGACAGGTAACTGTAACTTCGATATTAATTATGACAAGGAACTGTAATTTCGATACAAATTATGACAGGTAACTGTAATTTCGATACTAATTATGACAAGAAACTCTAACTTCGTAACTAATTATGCCAAGTAACTGTAATTACGATTTAAAAACTTTGGTAGGTAACTGTAACTTCAATACTAATTATGACAGGTAACAGTAACTTCGATACTAATTATGACAAGTAACTATAACTTCGATGCAAATTATGACAGGTAACTGTAACTTCGTTACTAATTAATACATGTAACTGTAATTTCGATACAAATTATGGCAGGTAACTGTAACTTCGATACTAGTTATGACTGGTAACAGTAACTTCGATACTAATTATGACAAGTAACTGTAACTTCGATACTAATTATGACAGGTAACTGTAACTTCGATACTAATTATGACAAGTAACTCTAACTTCGTTACTAATTATGACAAGTAACTGTAATTTTGATAAAAAATTATGGGAGGTAACTGTAACTTCGATACTAATTATGAGAGGTAACAGTAACTTCGATACTAATTATGACAGGTAACAGCAACTTCGTTACTAATTATGACAAGTAACTGTAATTTCGATACTAATTATGGCAGGTAACTGTAACTTCGTTACTAATTATGAGAAGTAACTTTAATTTCGATACAAATTATGGCGGGTAACTGCAATTTCGATACTAATTATGACAGGTAACAGTAACCTCGATACTAATGACAAGTAACTGTAACATCGATACTTATTACGACAGGCAACTGTAACTTCGTTACTTATTATGACAAATAACTGTAATTTCGATACAAATTATAGCAGGTAACTGTAACATCGATACTAATTATAACAGGTAACAGTAACTTCGATAATAATTATGACAGGTAACAGTAACTTCGATAATAATTATGACAAGTAACTGTAACTTCGTTGCTAATTATGACAAGTAACAGTAATTTCGATACAAATTATGGCAGGTAACTGTAACTTCGATACTAATTATGACAGGTAACTGTAACTTCGATACTAATTATGACAGGTAACAGTAACTTCGATCCTAATTATGACAGGTAACTGTAACTTCGATACTAATTATGACAAGTAACTCTAACTTCGTTACTAATTATGACAAGTAACTGTAATTTTGATAAAAAATTATGGGAGGTAACTGTAACTTCGATACTAATTATGAGAGGTAACAGTAACTTCGATACTAATTATGACAGGTAACAGCAACTTCGTTACTAATTATGACAAGAAACTGTAATTTCGAAACTAATTATGACAGGTAACTGTAACATCGTTACTAATTATGACAAGTAACTGTAATTTCGATACAAATTAAGGCTGTTAACTGTAACATCGATACTTATTATGACAGGTAACAGTAACTTCGATACTAATTATGACAAGTAACTGTAACTTCGATACTAATTATGACAGGGAAATGATACTTCGATATTAATAATGACAATAAACTCTAACTTCGTTACTAATTATGACAAGTAACTGTAATTTTCATAAAAAATTATGGCAGGTAACTGTAACTTCGATACTAATTATGACAGGTAGCAGTAACTTCGTTACTTATTATGACAGGTAACTGCAACTTCGTTACTAATTATGACAAGTAACTGTAATTTCTATACTAACTATTGCAAGTAACTGTAACTTCGTTACTAATAATGACAAGTAACTGTAATTTCGATACAAATTATGGCAGGTAACTGTAATTTCGATACAAATTATGACAGGTAACAGTAACTTCGTTACTAATTATGACAAGTAACAGTAACTTCATTCTAATTATGACAAGTAACTGTAATTTCGATACAAATTATGGCAGTTAACTGTAACTTCGATACTAATTATGACAGGTAACAGTAACTTCGATACTAATTATGACAGAAAACAGTAACTTCGATAATAATTATGACAGGTAACAGTAACTTCGATAATAATTATGGCAGGTAACTGTAACTTCGATACTAATTATGACAAGTAACAGTAACTTCGATACTAATTATGACAGGTAACTGTAACTTCGCTACTAATTATGACAAGCAACTGTAATTTTGATACAAATTATGGCAGGTAACTGTAACTTCGATACTAATTATGACAGGTAACAGTAACTTCGTTACTAATTATGACAAGTAACTATAACTTCGATACAAATTATGACAGGAAACTGTAACTTCGATACTAATTATGACAAGAAACTCTAACTTCGTTACTAATAATGACAAGTAACTGTAATTTTGATTTAAAAAAATTGGTAGGTAACTGTAACTTCAATACTAATTATGACAGGTAACAGTAACTTCGATACTAATAATGACAAGTAACTATAACTTCGATGCAAATTATGACAGGTAACTGTAACTTCGTTACTAATTATGACAAGTAACTGTAATTTCGATACAAATTATGGCAGGTAACTGTAACTTCGTTACTAATTATGACAGGTAACAATAACTTCGATACTAATTATGACAAGTAACTATAACTTCGATACTAATTATGACAGGTAACTGTAACATCGATACTAATTATGACAAGAAACTATAACTTCGTTACTAATTATGACAAGTAACTGTAATTTTGATAACAAATTATGGTAGATAACTGTAACTTCAATACTAATTAAGACAGGTAACGGTAACGTCGATACTAATTATGACAAGTAACAGTACCTTCGATGCTAATTATGACAGGTAACTGTAACATCGATACTAATTATGACAAGGAACTGTAATTTCGATACAAATTATGGCAGGTAACTGTAATTTCGTTACTAATTATGACAAGTAACTGTAATTCCGATACAAATTTTGGCAGGTAACTGTAACATCGATACTAATTATGACAGGTAGCAGTAACTTCGATACTAATTATGACAAGTAACTGTAACTTCGATACTAATTATGACAGGTAACTGTAACTTCGATACTAATTATGACAAGTAACTGTAATTTCGATAAAAAATTATGACAGGTAACAGTAACTTCGATAATTATTATGACAAGTAACTGGAACTTTGTAACTAATTATGACAAGTAACAGTAATTTCGATAGAAATTATGGCAGGTAACTGTAACTTCGATACTTATTATGACTGATAACAGTAACTTCGATACTAATTATGAAAAGTAACTGTAACTTCGATACTAATTATGACAGGTAACTGTAACTTCGATACTAATTATGACAAGCAATTCTAACTTCGTTACTAATTATGACAAGTAACTGTAATTTTGATAAAAAATTATGGCAAATAACTGTAACTTCGATACTAATTATGAGAGGTAACAGTAACTTCGATACTAATTATGACAGGTAACAGCAACTTCGTTACTAATTATGACAAGTAACTGTAATTTCGATACTAATTATGGCAGGGAACTGTAACTTCGTTACTAATTATGAGAAGTAACTTTAATTTCGATAAAAATTATGGCAGGTAACTGCAATTTCGATACTAATTATGACAGGTAACAGTAACCTCGATACTAATTATGACAGGTAACTGTAACATCGATACTAATTACGAAAGGCAACTGTAACTTCGTTACTTATTATGACAAATAACTGTAATTTCGATACAAATTATAGCAGGTAACTGTAACATCGATACTAATTATGACAGGTAACAGTAACTTCGATACTAATTATGACAGGTAACAGTAACTTCGATACTAATTATGACAAGTAACTGTAACTTCGTTGCTAATTATGACAAGTAACTGTAATTTCGATACAAATTATGGCAGGTAACTGTAACTTCGATACTAATTCTGACAGGTAACTGTAACTTCGATACTAATTATGACAGGTAACAGTAACTTCGATCCTAATTATGACAGAAAACAGTAACTTCGATACTAAATATGACATGTAACAGTAACATCGATACTAATTATGGCAGGTAACTCTAACTTCGATACTATTGATGACAGGTAACTGTAACTACGTTACTAGTTATGACAAGTAACTGTAATTTCGACACAAATTATGGTAGGTAACTCTAACTTCGATACTAATTAAGACAAGTAACAGTAACTTCGATACTAATTATGACAAGAAACTGTAATTTCGAAACTAATTATGACAGGTAACTGTAACATCGTTACTAATTATGACAAGTAACTGTAATTTCGATACAAATTATGGCAGGTAACTGTAACTTCGATACTAATTATGACAGGTAACAGTAACTTCGATACTAATTATGACAAGTAACTGTAACTTCGATACTAATTATGACCGGGAACTGATACTTCGATATTAATAATGACAATAAACTCTAACTTCGTTACTAATTATGACAAGTAACTGTAATTTTCATAAAAAATTATGGCAGGTAACTGTAACTTCGATACTAATTATGACAGGTAGCAGTAACTTCGATACTAATTATGACAGGTAACTGCAACTTCGTTACTAATTATGACAAGTAACTGTAATTTCTATACTAATTATTGCAAGTAACTGTAACTTCGTTACTAATTATGACAAGTAACTGTAATTTCGATACAAATTATGGCAGGTAACTGTAATTTCGATACAAATTATGACAGGTAACAGTAACTTCGATACTAATTATGACAAGTAACAGTAACTTCATTCTAATTATGACAAGTAAATGTAATTTCGATACAAATTATGGCAGTTAACTGTAACTTCGATACTAATTATGACAGGTAACAGTAACTTCGATACTAATTATGACAGAAAACAGTAACTTCGATAATAATTATGACAGGTAACAGTAACTTCGATAATAATTATGGCAGGTAACTGTAACTTCGATACTAATTATGACAAGTAACAGTAACTTCGATACTAATTATGACAGGTAACTGTAACTTCGTTACTAATTATGACAATTAACTGTAATTTTGATACAAATTATGGCAGGTAACTGTAACTTCGATACTAATTATGACAGGTAACAGTAACTTCGTTACTAATTATGACAAGTAACTATAACTTCGATACAAATTATGACAGGTAACTGTAACTTCGATACTAATTATGACAAGAAACTCTAACTTCGTTACTAATAATGACAAGTAACTGTAATTTTGATTAAAAAAAATTGGTAGGTAACTGTAACTTCTATACTAATTATGACAGGTAACAGTAACTTCGATACTAATTATGACAAGTAACTATAACTTCGATGCAAATTATGACAGGCAACTGTAACTTCGTTACTAATTATGACAAGTAACTGTAATTTCGATACAAATTATGGCAGGTAACTGTAACTTCGTTACTAATTATGACAGGTAACAGTAACTTCGATACTAATTATGACAAGTAACTATAACTTCGATACAAATTATGACAGGTAACTGTAACTTCGATACTAATTATGACAAGAAACTCTAACTTCGTTACTAATTATGACAAGTAACTGTAATTTTGATAAAAATTATGGTAGATAACTGTAACTTCAATACTAATTATGACAGGTAACGGTAATGTCGATACTAATTATGACAAGTAACAGTACCTTCGATGCTAATTATGACAGGTAACTGTAACATCGATACTAATTATGACAAGGAACTGTAATTTCGATACAAATTATGGCAGGTAACTGTAATTTCGTTACTAATTATGACAAGTAACTGTAATTCCGATACAAATTTTGGCAGGTAACATTAACATCGATACTAATTATGACAGGTAGCAGTAACTTCGATACTAATTATGACAAGTAACTGTAACTTCGATACTAATTATGACAGGTAACTGTAACTTCGATACTAATTATGACAAGTAACTGTAATTTCGAAAAAAAATTATGACAGGTAACAGTAACTTCGATAATTATTATGACAAGTAACTGGAACTTTGTAACTAATTATGACAAGTAACAGTAAATTCGATACAAATTATGGCAGGTAACTGTAACTTCGATACTTATTATGACTGATAACAGTAACTTCGATACTAATTATGACAAGTAACTGTAACTTCGATACTAATTATGACAGGTAACTGTAACTTCGATACTAATTATGACAAGCAATTCTAACTTCGTTACTAATTATGACAAGTAACTGTAATTTTGATAAAAAATTATGGCAAGTAACTGTAACTTCGATACTAATTATGAGAGGTAACAGTAACTTCGATACTAATTATGACAGGTAACAGCAACTTCGTTACTAATTATGACAAGTAACTGTAATTTCGATACTAATTATGGCAGGTAATTGTAACTTCGTTACTAATTATGAGAAGTAACTTTAATTTCGATACAAATTATGGCAGGTAACTGCAATTTCGATACTTATTATGACAGGTAACAGTAACTTCGATACTAATTATGACAAGTAACTGTAACATCGATACTAATTACGACAGGTAACTGTAACTTCGTTACTAATTATGATAAATAACTGTAATTTCGATACAAATTATGGCAGGTAACTGTAACTTCGATACTAATTATGACAGGTAACAGTAACTTCGATACTAATTATTACAGGTAACAGTAACATCGATACTAATTATGACAAGTAACTGTAACTTCGTTGCTAATTATTACAAGTAACGGTAATTTCGATACAAATTATGGCAGGTAACTGTAACTTCGATACTAATCATGACAGGTAACTGTAACTTCGATACTAATGATGACAGGTAACAGTAACTTCGATCCTAATTATGACAGAAAACAGTAACTTCGATAATAAATATGACAGGTAACAGTAACATCGATACTAATTATGGCAGGTAACTCTAACTTCGATACTATTGATGACAGGTAACTGTAACTACGTTACTAGTTATGACAAGTAACTGTAATTTCGATACAAATTATGGTAGGTAACTGTAACTTCGATACTAATTATGACAAGTAACAGTAACTTCGATACTATTTATGACAAGAAAATGTAATTTCGAAACTAATTATGACAGGTAACTGTAACATCGTTACTAATTATGACAAATAACTGTAATTTCGATACAAATTATGACAGGTAACTGTAACTTCGATACTAATTATGACAGGTAACAGTAACTTCGATACTAATTATGACAAGTAACTGTAACTTCGATACTAATTATGACAGGGAACTGATACTTCGATATTAATAATGACAATAAACTCTAACTTCGTTACTAATTATGACAAGTAACTGTAATTTTCATAAAAACTTATGGCAGGTAACTGTAACTTCGATACTAATTATGACAGGTAGCAGTAACTTCGATACTAATTATGACAGGTAACTGCAACTTCGTTACTAATTATGACAAGTAACTGTAATTTCTATACTAATTATTGCAAGTAACTGTAACTTCGTTACTAATTATGACAAGTAACTGTAATTTCGATACAAATTATGGCAGGTAACTGTAATTTCGATACAAATTATGTCAGGAAACAGTAACGTCGATAATAATTATGACAAGTAACATTAACTTCATTCTAATTATGACAAGTAACCGTAATTTCGATACAAATTATGGCAGTTAACTGTAACTTCGATACTAATTATGACAGGTAACAGTAACTTCGATACTAATTATGACAAGTAACTATAACTTCGATACGAATTATGACAGGTAACTGTAACTTCGATACTAATTATGACAAGAAACTCTAACTTCGTTACTAATTATGACAAGTAACTGTAATTTTGATAAAAATTATGGTAGGTAACTGTAACTTCAATACTAATTATGACAGGTAGCAGTAACGTCGATACTAATTATGACAAGTAACAGTACCTTCGATGCTAATTATGACAGGTAACTGTAACTTCGATACTAATTATGACAAGGAACTGTAATTTTGATACAAATTATGGCAGGTAACTGTAACTTCGTTACTAATTATGACAAGTAACTGTAATTTCGATACAAATTTTGGCAGGTAACTGTAACTTCGATACTAATTATGACAAGTCCCTGTAATTTCGATACAAATTATGGCAGGTAACTGTAACTTCCAAACTAATTATGACAGATAACAGTAACTTCGATAATAATTATGACTGGAAACTGTAACTTCGTTACTAATTATGACAAGTAACTGTAATTTCGATACAAATTATGACAGGTAACTGTAACTTCGTTACTAATTATGACAGGTAACAGTACCTTCGATGCTAATTATGACAGGTAACTGTAACTTCGATATTAATTATGACAAGGAACTGTAATTTCGATACAAATTATGGCAGGTAACTGTAACTTCGTTACTAATTATGACAAGTAACTGTAATTTCGATAAAAATTTTGGCAGGTAACTGTAACTTCGATACTAATTATGACAGGTAACAGTAACTTCGATTCTAATTATGTCAAGTAACAGTAACTTCGATACTAATTATGACAGGTAACTGTAACTTCGTTACTAATTATGACAAGTATCTGTAATTTTGATACAAAGTATGGCAGGTAACTGTAACTTCGATACTAATTATGACAGGTAACAGTAACTTCGTTACTAATAATGACAAGTAACTATAACTTCGATACAAATTTGACAGGTAACTGTAACTTCGATACTAATTATGACAAGAAACTCTAACTTCGTAACTAATTATGACAAGTAACTGTAATTATGATTTAAAAACTTTGGTAGGTAACTGTAACTTCAATACTAATTATGACAGGTAACAGTAACTTCGATACTAATTATGAAAAGTAACTAAAACTTTGATGCAAATTATGACAGGTAACTGTAACTTCGTTACTAATTATGACATGTAACTGTAATTTCGATACAAATTATGACAGGTAATTGTAACTTCGATACTAGTTATGACTGGTAACAGTAACTTCGATACTAATTATGACAAGTAACTGTAACTTCGATACTAATTATGACAGGTAGCTGTAACTTCGATACTAATTATGACAAGCAACTTTAACTTCGTTACTAATTATGACAAGTAACTGTAATTTTGATAAAAAATTATGGGAGGTAACTGTAACTTCGATACTAATTATGAGAGGTAACAGTAACTTCGATACTAATTATGACAGGTAACAGCAACTTCGTTACTAATTATGACAAGTAACTGTAATTTCGATACTAATAATGGCAGGTAACTGTAACTTCGTTACTAATTATAAGAAGTAACTTTAATTTCGATACAAATTATGGCAGGTAACTGCAATTTCGATACTAATTATGACAGGTAACAGTAACCTCGATACTAATTATGACAAGTAACTGTAACATCGATACTAATTACGACAGGCAACTGTAACTTCGTTACTTATTATGACAAATAACTGTAATTTCGATACAAATTATAGCAGGTAACTGTAACATCGATACTAATTATGACAGGTAACAGTAACTTCGATACTAATTATGACAGATAACAGTAACTTCGATACTAATTATGACAAGTAACTGTAACTTCGTTGCTAATTATGACAAGTAACTGTAATTTCGATACAAATTATGGCAGGTAACTGTAACTTCGATACTAATTATGACAGAAAACAGTAACTTCGATACTAAATATGACAGGTAACAGTACCATCGATACTAATTATGGCAGGTAACTCTAACTTCGATACTATTGATGACAGGTAACTGTAACTACGTTACTAGTTATGACAAGTAACTGTAATTTCGATACAAATTATGGTAGGTAACTGTAACTTCGATACTAATTATGACAAGTAACAGTAACTTCGATACTAATTATGACAGGAAACTGTAATTTCGAAACTAATTATGACAGGTAAATGTAACATCGTTACTAATTATGACAAGTAACTGTAATTTCGATACAAATTATGGCAGGTAACTGTAACTTCGATACTTATTATGACAGGTAACAGTAACTTCGATACTAATTATGACAATTAACTGTAACTTCGATACTAATTATGACAGGGAACTGATACTTCGATATTAATAATGACAATTAACTCTAACTTCGTTACTAATTATGACAAGTAACTGTAATTTTCATAAAAAATTATGGCAGGTAACTGTAACTTCGATACTAATTATGACAGGTAGCAGTAACTTCGTTACTTATTATGACAGGTAACTGCAACTTCGATACTAATTATGACAAGCAATTCTTACTTCGTTACTAATTATGACAAGTAACTGTAATTTTGATAAAAAATTATGGCAAGTAACTGTAACTTCGATACTAATTATGAGAGGTAACAGTAACTTCGATACTAATTATGACAGGTAACAGCAACTTCGTTACTAATTATGACAAGTAACTGTAATTTCGATACTAATTATGGCAGGTAACTGTAACTTCGTTACTAATTATGACAAGTAACTGTAATTTCTATACTAATTATTGCAAGTAACTGTAACTTCGTTACTAATAATGACAAGTAACTGTAATTTCGATACAAATTATGGCAGGTAACTGTAATTTCGATACAAATTATGACAGGTAACAGTAACTTCGTTACTAATTATGACAAGTAACAGTAACTTCATTCTAATTATGACAAGTAACTGTAATTTCGATACAAATTATGGCAGTTAACTGTAACTTCGATACTAATTATGACAGGTAACTGTAACTTCGATACTAATTATGACAGAAAACATTAACTTCGTTAATAATTATGACAGGTAACAGTAACTTCGATAATAATTATGGCAGGTAACTGTAACTTCGATACTAATTATGACAAGTAACAGTAACTTCGATACTAATTATGACAGGTAAATGTAACTTCGTTACTAATTATGACAAGTAACTGTAATTTTGATACAAATTATGGCAGGTAACTGTAACTTCGATACTAATTATGACAGGTAACAGTAACTTCGTTACTAATTATGACAAGTAACTATAACTTCGATACAAATTATGACAGGTAACTGTAACTTCGATACTAATTATGACAAGAAACTCTAACTTCGTTACTAATTATGACAAGTAACTGTAATTTTGATAAAAAATTATGGTAGATAACTGTAACTTCAATACTAATTATGACAGGTAACGGTAACGTCGATACTAATTATGACAAGTAACAGTACCTTCGATGCTAATTATGACAGGTAACTGTAACATCGATACTAATTATGACAAGGAACTGTAATTTCGATACAAATTATGGTAGGAAACTGTAATTTCGTTACTAATTATGACAAGTAACTGTAATTCCGATACAAATTTCGGCAGGTAACTGTAACATCGATACTAATTATGACAGGTAGCAGTAACTTCGATACTAATTATGACAAGTAACTGTAACTTCGATACTAATTATGACAGGTAACTGTAACTTCGATACTAATTATGACAAGTAACTGTAATTTCGATAAAAAATTATGACAGGTAACAGTAACTTCGATAATTATTATGACAAGTAACTGGAACTTTGTAACTAATTATGACAAGTAACAGTAATTTCGATACAAATTATGGCAGGTAACTGTAACTTCGATACTTATTATGACTGATAACAGTAACTTCGATACTAATTATGACAAGTAACTGTAACTTCGATACTAATTATGACAGGTAACTGTAACTTCGATACTAATTATGACAAGCAATTCTTACTTCGTTACTAATTATGACAAGTAACTGTAATTTTGATAAAAAATTATGGCAAGTAACTGTAACTTCGATACTAATTATGAGAGGTAACAGTAACTTCGATACTAATTATGACAGGTAACAGCAACTTCGTTACTAATTATGACAAGTAACTGTAATTTCGATACTAATTATGGCAGGTAACTGTAACTTCGTTACTAATTATGAGGAGTAACTTTAATTTCGATACAAATTATGGCAGGTAACTGCAATTTCGATACTAATTATGACAGGTAACAGTAACCTCGATACTAATTATGACAGGTAACTGTAACATCGATACTAATTACGACAGGCAACTGTAACTTCGTTACTTATTATGACAAATAACTGTAATTTCGATACAAATTATAGCAGGTAACTGTAACATCGATATTAATTATGACAGGTAACAGTAACTTCGATACTAATTATGACAGGTAACAGTAACTTCGATACTAATTATGACAAGTAACTGTAACTTCGTTGCTAATTATGACAAGTAACTGTAATTTCGATACAAATTATGGCAGGTAACTGTAACTTCGATACTAATTATGACAGGTAACTGTAACTTCGATACTAATTATGACAGGTAACAGTAACTTCGATCCTAATTATGACAGAAA
This sequence comes from Meconema thalassinum, assembly GCA_946902985.2. Classification (NCBI taxonomy): domain Eukaryota; kingdom Metazoa; phylum Arthropoda; class Insecta; order Orthoptera; family Tettigoniidae; genus Meconema; species Meconema thalassinum. Next base: position 1,690,790,633 of record OX336388.2, on the reverse strand, counting down.
ACAGTAACTTCGATACAAAAATGACAGGTAACAGTAACATCGATACTAATTATGGCAGGTAACTCTAACTTCGATACTATTGATGACAGGTAACTGTAACTACGTTACTAGTTATGACAAGTAACTGTAATTTCGACACAAATTATGGTAGGTATCTGTAACTTCGATACTAATTATGACAAGTAACAGTAACTTCGATACTAATTATGACAAGAAACTGTAATTTCGAAACTAATTATGACAGGTAACTGTAACATCGTTACTAATTATGACAAGTAACTGTAATTTCGATACAAATTATGGCAGGTAACTGTAACTTCGATACTAATTATGACAGGTAACAGTAACTTCGATACTAATTATGACAAGTAACTGTAACTTCGATACTATTTATGACCGGGAACTGATACTTCGATATTAATAATGACAATAAACTCTAACTTCGTTACTAATTATGACAAGTAACTGTAATTTTCATAAAAAATTATGGCAGGTAATTGTAACTTCGATACTAATTATGACAGGTAGCAGTAACATCGATACTAATTATGACAGGTAACTGCAACTTCGTTACTAATTATGACAAGTAACTGTAATTTCTATACTAATTATTGCAAGTAACTGTAACTTCGTTACTAATTATGACAAGTAACTGTAATTTCGATACAAATTATGGCAGGTAACTGTAATTTCGATACAAATTATGACAGGTAACAGTAACTTCGATACTAATTATGACAAGTAACAGTAACTTCATTCTAATTATGACAAGTAACTGTAATTTCGATACAAATTATGGCAGTTAACTGTAACTTCGATACTAATTATGACAGGTAACAGTAACTTCGATACTAATTATGACAGAAAACAGTAACTTCGATAATAATTATGACATGTAACAGTAACTTCGATAATAATTATGGCAGGTAACTGTAACTTCGATACTAATTATGACAAGTAACAGTAACTTCGATACTAATTATGACAGGTAACTGTAACTTCGTTACTAATTATGACAAGTAACTGTAATTTTGATACAAATTATGGCAGGTAACTGTAACTTCGATACTAATTATGACAGGTAACAGTAACTTCGTTACTAATTATGACAAGTAACTATAACTTCGATAAAAATTATGACAGGTAACTGTAACTTCGATACTAATTATGACAAGAAACTCTAACTTCGTTACTAATAATGACAAGTAACTGTAATTTTGATTAAAAAAAATTGGTAGGTAACTGTAACTTCAATACTAATTATGACAGGTAACAGTAACTTCGATACTAATTATGACAAGTAACAATAACTTCGATGCAAATTATGACAGGTAACTGTAATTTTGATAAAAAATTATGGCAAGTAACTGTAACTTCGATACTAATTATGAGAGGTAACAGTAACTTCGATACTAATTATGACAGGTAACAGCAACTTCGTTACTAATTATGACAAGTAACTGTAATTTCGATACTAATTATGGCAGGTAATTGTAACTTCGTTACTAATTATGAGAAGTAACTTTAATTTCGATACAAATTATGGCAGGTAACTGTAACTTCGATACTAATTATGACAAGTAACAGAAACTTCGATACTATTTATGACAAGAAACTGTAATTTCGAAACTAATGATGACAGGTAACTGTAACATCGTTACTAATTATGACAAATAACTGTAATTTCGATACAAATTATGGCAGGTAACTGTAACTTCGATACTAATTATGACAGGTAACAGTAACTTCGATACTAATTATGACAAGTAACTGTAACTTCGATACTAATTATGACAGGGAACTGATACTTCGATATTAATAATGATAATAAACTCTAACTTCGTTACTAATTATGACAAGTAACTGTAATTTTCATAAAAACTTATGGCAGGTAACTGTAACTTCGATACTAATTATGACAGGTAGCAGTAACTTCGATACTAATTATGACAGGTAACTGCAACTTCGTTACTAATTATGACAAGTAACTGTAATTTCTATACTAATTACTGCAAGTAACTGTAACTTCGTTACAAATTATGACAAGTAACTGTAATTTCGATACAAATTATGGCAGGTAACTGAAATTTCGATACAAATTATGTCAGGTAACAGTAACGTCGATACTAATTATGACAAGTAACAGTAACTTCATTCTAATTATGACAAGTAACTGTAATTTCGATACAAATTATGGCAGTTAACTGTAACTTCGATACTAATTATGACAGGTAACAGTAACTTCGATACTAATTATGACAAGTAACTATAACTTCGATACGAATTATGACAGGTAACTGTAACTTCGATACTAATTATGACAAGAAACTCTAACTTCGTTACTAATTATGACAAGTAACTGTAATTTTGATAAAAAATTATGGTAGGTAACTGTAACTTCAATACTAATTATGACAGGTAGCAGTAACGTCGATACTAATTATGACAAGTAACAGTACCTTCGATGCTAATTATGACAGGTAACTGTAACTTCGATACTAATTATGACAAGGAACTGTAATTTCGATACAAATTATGGCAGGTAACTGTATCTTCGTTACTAATTATGACAAGTAACTGTAATTTCGATACAAATTTTGGCAGGTAACTGTAACTTCGATACTAATTATGACAAGTCCCTGTAATTTCGATACAAATTATGGCAGGTAACTGTAACTTCCAAACTAATTATGACAGGTAACAGTAACTTCGATAATAATTATGACTGGAAACTGTAACTTCGTTACTAATTATGACAAGTAACTGTAATTTCGATACAAATTATGACAGGTAACTGTAACTTCATTACTAATTATGACAGGTAACAGTACCTTCGATGCTAATTATGACAGGTAACTGTAACTTCGATATTAATTATGACAAGGAACTGTAATTTCGATACAAATTATGGCAGGTAACTGTAACTTCGTTACTAATTATGACAGGTAACAGTACCTTCGATGCTAATTATGACAGGTAACTGTAACTTCGATACTAAGTATGACAAGTAAATGTAACTTCGATACTAATTATGACAGGTAACTGTATCTTCGTTACTAATTATGACAAGTAACTGTAATTTCGATACAAATTTTGGCAGGTAACTGTAACTTCGATACTAATTATGACAGGTAACAGTAACTTCGATTCTAATTATGACAAGTAACTGTAACTTCGATATTAATTATGACAGGTAACTGTAACTTCGTTTCTAATTATGACAAGTAACTGTAATTTCGATACAAATTATGGCAGGTAACTGTAACTTCGATACTAATTATGACAGGTAACAGTAACTTCGATACTAATTATGACAAGTAACTATAACTTCGATACGAATTATGACAGGTAACTGTAACTTCGATACTAATTATGACAAGAAACTCTAACTTCGTTACTAATTATGACAAGTAACTGTAATTTTGATAAAAAATTATGGTAGGTAACTGTAACTTCAATACTAATTATGACAGGTAGCAGTAACGTCGATACTAATTATGACAAGTAACAGTACCTTCGATGCTAATTATGACAGGTAACTGTAACTTCGATACTAATTATGACAAGGAACTGTAATTTCGATACAAATTATGGCAGGTAACTGTAACTTCGTTACTAATTATGACAAGTAACTGTAATTTCGATACAAATTTTGGCAGGTAACTGTAACTTCGATACTAATTATGACAAGTCCCTGTAATTTCGATACAAATTATGGCTGGTAATTGTAACTTCCAAACTAATTATGACAGGTAACAGTAACTTCGATACTAATTATGACAGGTAACAGTAACTTCGTTACTAATAATGACAAGTAACTATAACTTCGATACAAATTAAGACAGGTAACTGTAACTTCGATACTAATCATGACAAGAAACTCTAACTTCGTAACTAATTATGACAAGTAACTGTAATTATGATTTAAAAACTTTGGTAGGTAACTGTAACTTCAATACTAATTATGACAGGTAACAGTAACTTCGATACTAATTATGACAAGTAACTATAACTTCGATGCAAATTATGACAGGTAACTGTAATTTCGTTACTAATTAAGACAAGTAACTGTAATTTCGATACAAATTATGGCAGGTAACTGTAACTTCGATACTAGTTATGACTGGTAACAGTAACTTCGATACTAATTATGACAAGTAACTGTAACTTCGATACTAATTATGACAGGTAACTGTAACTTCGATACTAATTATGACAAGTAACTCTAACTTCGTTACTAATTATGACAAGTAACTGTAATTTTGATAAAAAATTATGGGAGGTAACTGTAACTTCGATAGTAATTATGTGAGGTAACAGTAACTTCGATACTAATTATGACAGGTAACAGCAACTTCGTTACTAATTATGACAAGTAACTGTAATTTCGATACTAATTATGGCAGGTAACTGTAACTTCGTTACTAATTATGAGAAGTAACTGTAACTTCGTTGCTAATTATGACAAATAACTGTAATTTCGATACAAATTATGGCAGGTAACTGCAATTTCGATACTAATTATGACAGGTAACAGTAACCTCGATACTAATTATGACAAGTAATTGTAACATCGATACTAATTACGACAGGCAATTGTAACATCGGTACTAATTACGACAGGCAATTGTAACTTCGTTACTTATTATGACAAATAACTGTAATTTCGATACAAATTATAGCAGGTAACTGTAACATCGATACTAATTATGACAGGTAACAGTAACTTCGATACTAATTATGACAGGTAACAGTAACTTCGATACTAATTATGACAAGTAACTGTAACTTCGTTGCTAATTATGACAAGTAACTGTAATTTCGATACAAATTATGGTAGGTAACTGTAACTTCGATACTAATTATGACAAGTAACAGTAACTTCGATAGTAATTATGACAAGAAACTGTAATTTCGAAACTAATTATGACAGGTAACTGTAACATCGTTACTAATTATGACAAGTAACTGTAATTTCGATACAAATTATGGCAGGTAACTGTAACTTCGATACTAATTATGACAGGTAACAGTAACTTCGATACTAATTATGACAAGTAACTGTAACTTCGATACTAATTATGACAGGGAACTGATACTTCGATATTAATAATGACAATAAACTCTAACTTCGTTACTAATTATGACAAGTAACTGCAATTTTCATAAAAAATTATGGCAGGTAACTGTAACTTCGATACTAATTATGACAGGTAGCAGTAACTTCGATACTAATTATGACAGGTAACTGCAACTTCGTTACTAATTATGACAAGTAACTGTAATTTCTATACTAATTATTGCAAGTAACTGTAACTTCGTTACTAATTATGACAAGTAACTGTAATTTCGATACAAATTATGGCAGGTAACTGTAATTTCGATACAAATTATGACAGGTAACAGAAACTTCGATACTAATTATGACAAATAACAGTAACTTCATTCTAATTATGACAAGTAACTGTAATTTCGATAAAAAATTATGGTAGTTAACTGTAACTTCGATACTAATTATGACAGGTAACAGTAACTTCGATACTAATTATGACAGAAAACAGTAACTTCGATAATAATTATGACAGGTAACAGTAACTTCGATAATAATTATGGCAGGTAACTGTAACTTCGATACTAATTATGACAAGTAACAGTAACTTCGATACTAATTATGACAGGTAACTGTAACTTCGTTACTAATTATGACAAGTAACTGTAATTTTGATACAAATTATGGCAGGTAACTGTAACTTCGATACTAATTATGACAGGTAACAGTAACTTCGTTACTAATTATGACAAGTAACTATAACTTCGATAAAAATTATGACAGGTAACTGTAACTTCGATACTAATTATGACAAGAAACTCTAACTTCGTTACTAATAATGACAAGTAACTGTAATTTTGATTTTAAAAAATTGGTAGGTAACTGTAACTTCAATACTAATTATGACAGGTAACAGTAACTTCGATACTAATTATGACAAGTAACTATAACTTCGATGCAAATTATGACAGGTAACTGTAATTTTGATAAAAAATTATGGCAAGTAACTGTAACTTCGATACTAATTATGAGAGGTAACAGTAACTTCGATACTAATTATGACAGGTAACAGCAACTTCGTTACTAATTATGACAAGTAACTGTAATTTCGATACTAATTATGGCAGGTAATTGTAACTTCGTTACTAATTATGAGAAGTAACTTTAATTTCGATACAAATTATGGCAGGTAACTGCAATTTCGATACTAATTATGACAGGTAACTGTAACTTCGATACTAATTATGACAGGTAACAGTAACTTCGATACTAATTATGACAGGTAACAGTAACATCGATACTAATTATGACAAGTAACTGTAACTTCGTTGCTAATTATTACAAGTAACTGTAATTTCGATACAAATTATGGCAGGTAACTGTAACTTCGATACTAATTATGACAGGTAACTGTAACATCGATACTAATTATGACAGGTAACAGTAACTTCGATCCTAATTATGACAGAAAACAGTAACTTCGATAATAAATATGACAGGTAACAGTACCATCGATACTAATTATGGCAGGTAACTCTAACTTCGATACTATTGATGACAGGTAACTGTAACTACGTTACTAGTTATGACAAGTAACTGTAATTTCGATACAAATTATGGTAGGTAACTGTAACTTCGATACTAATTATGACAAGTAACAGAAACTTCGATAATATTTATGACAAGAAACTGTAATTTCGAAACTAATGATGACAGGTAACTGTAACATCGTTACTAATTATGACAAATAACTGTAATTTCGATACAAATTATGGCAGGTAACTGTAACTTCGATACTAATTATGACAGGTAACAATAACTTCGATACTAATTATGACAAGTAACTGTAACTTCGATACTAATTATGACAGGGAACTGATACTTCGATATTAATAATGACAATAAACTCTAACTTCGTTACTAATTATGACAAGTAACTGTAATTTTCATAAAAACTTATGGCAGGTAACTGTAACTTCGATACTAATTATGACAGGTAGCAGTAACTTCGATACTAATTATGACAGGTAACTGCAACTTCGTTACTAATTATGACAAGTAACTGTAATTTCTATACTAATTACTGCAAGTAACTGTAACTTCGTTACTAATTATGACAAGTAACTGTAATTTCGATACAAATTATGGCAGGTAACAGTAATTTCGATACAAATTATGTCAGGTAACAGTAACGTCGATACTAATTATGACAAGTAACAGTATCTTCATTCTAATTATGACAAGTAACTGTAATTTCGATACAAATTATGGCAGTTAACTGTAACTTCGATACTAATTATGACAGGTAACAGTAACTTCGATACTAATTATGACAAGTAACTATAACTTCGATACGAATTATGACAGGTAACTGTAACTTCGATACTAATTATGACAAGAAACTCTACCTTCGTTACTAATTATGACAAGTAACTCTAATTTTGATAAAAAATTATGGTAGGTAACTGTAACTTCAATACTAATTATGACAGGTAGCAGTAACGTCGATACTAATTATGACAAGTAACAGTACCTTCGATGCTAATTATGACAGGTAACTGTAACTTCGATATTAATTATGACAAGGAACTGTAATTTCGATACAAATTATGAGAGGTAACTGTAATTTCGATACTAATTATGACAAGTAACTGTAATTTCGATACAAATTTTGGCAGGTAACTGTAACTTCGATACTAATTATGACAAGTCCCTGTAATTTCGATACAAATTATGGCAGGTAACTGTAACTTCGTTACTAATTATGACAGGTAACAGTACCTTCGATGCTAATTATGACAGGTAACTGTAACTTCGATACTAATTATGACAAGGAACTGTAATTTCGATACAAATTATGGCAGGTAACTGTAACTTCGTTACTAATTATGACAAGTAACTGTAATTTCGATACAAATTTTGGCAGGTAACTGTAACTTCGATACTAATTATGACAAGTCACTGTAATTTCGATACAAATTATGGCAGGTAACTGTAACTTCCAAACTAATTATGACAGGTAACAGTAACTTCGATAATAATTATGACTGGAAACTGTAACTTCGTTACTAATTATGACAAGTAACTGTAATTTCGATACAAATTATGACAGGTAACTGTAACTTCGTTACTAATTATGACAGGTAACAGTACCTTCGATGCTAATTATGACAGGTAACTGTAACTTCGATATTAATTATGACAAGGAACTGTAATTTCGATACAAATTATGAGAGGTAACTGTAATTTCGATACTAATTATGACAAGAAACTCTAACTTCGTAACTAATTATGACAAGTAACTGTAATTATGATTTAAAAACTTTGGTAGGTAACTGTAACTTCAATACTAATTATGACAGGTAACAGTAACTTCGATACTAATTATGACAAGTAACTATAACTTCGATGCAAATTATGACAGGTGACTGTAACTTCGTTACTAATTAATACATGTAACTGTAATTTCGATACAAATTATGACAGGTAACTGTAACTTCGATACTAGTTATGACTGGTAACAGTAACTTCGATACTAATTATGACAAGTAACTGTAACTTCGATACTAATTATGACAGGTAACTGTAACTTCGATACTAATTATGACAAGTAACTCTAACTTCGTTACTAATTATGACAAGTAACTGTAATTTTGATAAAAAAATTATGGGAGGTAACTGTAACTTCGATACTAATTATGAGAGGTAACAGTAACTTCGATACTAATTATGACAGGTAACAGCAACTTCGTTACTAATTATGACAAGTAACTGTAATTTCGATACTAATTATGGCAGGTAACTGTAACTTCGTTACTAATTATGAGAAGTAACTTTAATTTCGATACAAATTATGGCAGGTAACTGCAATTTCGATACTTATTATGACAGGTAACAGTAACCTCGATACTAATGACAAGTAACTGTAACATCGATACTTATTACGACAGGCAACTGTAACTTCGTTACCTATTATGACAAATAACTGTAATTTCGATACAAATTATAGCAGGTAACTGTAACATCGATACTAATTATAACAGGTAACAGTAACTTCGATACTAATTATGACAGGTAACAGTAACTTCGATAATAATTATGACAAGTAACTGTAACTTCGTTGCTAATTATGACAAGTAACTGTAATTTCGATACAAATTATGGCAGGTATCTGTAACTTCGATACTAATTATGACAGGTAACTGTAACTTCGATACTAATTATGACAGGTAACAGTAACTTCGATCCTAATTATGACAGAAAACAGTAACTTCGATACTTAATATGACAGGTAACAGTAACATCGATACTAATTATGACAGGTAACTGTAACTTCGATACTATTGATGACAGGTAACTGTAACTACGTTACTAGTTATGACAAGTAACTGTAATTTCGATACAAATTATGGTAGGTAACTGTAACTTCGATACTAAATATGACAAGTAACAGTAACTTCGATACTAATTATGACAAGAAACTGTAATTTCGAAACTAATTATGACAGGTAACTGTAACATCGTTACTAATTATGACAAGTAACTGTAATTTCGATACAAATTAAGGCAGGTAACTGTAACTTCGATACTTATTATGAGAGGTAACAGTAACTTCGATATTAATTATGACAAGTAACTGTAACTTCGATACTAATTATGACAGGGAACTGATACTTCGATATTAATAATGACAATAAACTCTAACTTCGTTACTAATTATGACAAGTAACTGTAATTTTCATAAAAAATTATGGCAGGTAACTGTAACTTCGATACTAATTATGACAAGTAGCAGTAACTTCGTTACTTATTATGACAGGTAACTGCAACTTCGTTACTAATTATGACAAGTAACTGTAATTTCTATACTAATTATTGCAAGTAACTGTCACTTCGTTACTAATAATGACAAGTAACTGTAATTTCGATACAAATTATGGCAGGTAACTGTAATTTCGATACAAATTATGACAGGTAACAGTAACTTCGTTACTAATTATGACAAGTAACAGTAACTTCATTCTAATTATGACAAGTAACTGTAATTTCGATACAAATTATGGCAGTTAACTGTAACTTCGATACTAATTATGACAGGTAACAGTAACTTCGATACTAATTATGACAGAAAACAGTAACTTCGATAATAATTATGACAGGTAACAGTAACTTCGATAATAATTATGGCAGGTAACTGTAACTTCGATACTAATTATGACAAGTAACAGTAACTTCGATACTAATTATGACAGGTAACTGCAACTTCGTTACTAATAATGACAAGTAACTGTAATTTTGATACAAATTATGGCAGGTAACTGTAACTTCGATACTAATTATGACAGGTAACAGTAACTTCGTTACTAATTATGACAAGTAACTATAACTTCGATACAAATTATGACAGGTAACTGTAACTTCGATACTAATTATGACAAGAAACTCTAACTTCGTTACTAATAATGACAAGTAACTGTAATTTTGATTAAAAAAAATTGGTAGGTAACTGTAACTTCAATACTAATTATGACAGGTAACAGTAACTTCGATACTAATTATGACAAGTAACTATAACTTCGATGCAAATTATGACAGGCAACTGTAACTTCGTTACTAATTATGACAAGTAACTGTAATTTCGATACAAATTATGGCAGGTAACTGTAACTTCGTTACTAATTATGACAGGTAACAGTAACTTCGATACTAATTATGACAAGTAACTATAACTTCGACACAAATTATGACAGGTAACTGTAACTTCGATACTAATTATGACAAGAAACTCTAACTTCGTTACTAATTATGACAAGTAACTGTAATTTTGATAAAAATTATGGTAGATAACTGTAACTTCAATACTAATTATGACAGGTAACGGTAACGTCGATACTAATTATGACAAGTAACAGTACCTTCGATGCTAATTATGACAGGTAACTGTAACATCGATACTAATTATGACAAGGAACTGTAATTTCGATACAAATTATGGCAGGTAACTGTAATTTCGTTACTAATTATGACAAGTAACTGTAATTCCGATACAAATTTTGGCAGGTAACAGTAACATCGATACTAATTATGACAGGTAGCAGTAACTTCGATACTAATTATGACAAGTAACTGTAACTTCGATACTAATTATGACAGGTAACTGTAACTTCGATACTAATTATGACAAGTAACTGTAATTTCGATAAAAAATTATGACAGGTAACAGTAACTTCGATAATTATTATGACAAGTAACTGGAACTTTGTAACTAATTATGACAAGTAACAGTAAATTCGATACAAATTATGGCAGGTAACTGTAACTTCGATACTTATTATGACTGATAACAGTAACTTCGATACTAATTATGACAAGTAACTGTAACTTCGATACTAATTATGACAGGTAACTGTAACTTCGATACTAATTATGACAAGCAATTCTAACTTCGTTACTAATTATGACAAGTAACTGTAATTTTGATAAAAAATTATGGCAAGTAACTGTAACTTCGATACTAATTATGAGAGGTAACAGTAACTTCGTTACTAATTATGACAAGTAACTGTAATTTCGATACTAATTATGGCAGGTAATTGTGACTTCGTTACAAATTATGAGAAGTAACTTTAATTTCGATACAAATTATGGCAGGTAACTGCAATTTCGATACTAATTATGACAGGTAACAGTAACTTCGATACTAATTATGACAAGTAACTGTAACATCGATACTAATTACGACAGGTAACTGTAACTTCGTTACTAATTATGATAAATAACTGTAATTTCGATACAAATTATGGCAGGTAACTGTAACTTCGATACTAATTATGACAGGTAACAGTAACTTCGATACTAATTATGACAGGTAACAGTAACATCGATACTAATTATGACAAGTAACTGTAACTTCGTTGCTAATTATTACAAGTAACTGTAATTTCGATACAAATTATGGCAGGTAACTGTAACTTCGATACTAATTATGACAGGTAACTGTAACTTCGATACTAATGATGACAGGTAACAGTAACTTCGATCCTAATTATGACAGAAAACAGTAACTTCGATAATAAATATGACAGGTAACAGTAACATCGATACTAATTATGGCAGGTAACTCTAACTTCGATACTATTGATGACAGGTAACTGTAACTACGTTACTAGTTATGACAAGTAACTGTAATTTCGATACAAATTATGGTAGGTAACTGTAACTTCGATACTTATTATGACAAGTAACAGTAACTTCGATACTATTTATGACAAGAAACTGTAATTTCGAAACTAATTATGACAGGTAACTGTAACATCGTTACTAATTATGACAAATAACTGTAATTTCGATACAAATTATGACAGGTAACTGTAACTTCGATACTAATTATGACAGGTAACAGTAACTTCGATAATAATTATGACAAGTAACTGTAACTTCGATACTAATTATGACAGGGAACTGATACTTCGATATTAATAATGACAATAAACTCTAACTTCGTTACTAATTATGACAAGTAACTGTAATTTTGATAAAAATTATGGTAGGTAACTGTAACTTCAATACTAATTATGACAGGTAGCAGTAACGTCGATACTAATTATGACAAGTAACAGTACCTTCGATGCTAATTATGACAGGTAACTGTAAGTTCGATACTAATTATGACAAGGAAATGTAATTTCGATACAAATTATGGCAGGTAACTGTAACTTCGATACTAATTATGACAAGTCCCTGTAATTTCGATACAAATTATGGCAGGTAACTGTAACTTCCAAACTAATTATGACAGATAACAGTAACTTCGATAATAATTATGACTGGAAACTGTAACTTCGTTACTAATTATGACAAGTAACTGTAATTTCGATACAAATTATGACAGGTAACTGTAACTTCGTTATTAATTATGACAGGTAACAGTACCTTCGATGCTAATTATGACAGGTAACTGTAACTTCGATATTAATTATGACAAGGAACTGTAATTTCGATACAAATTATGGCAGGTAACTGTAACTTCGTTACTAATTATGACAAGTAACTGTAATTTCGATACAAATTTTGGCAGGTAACTGTAACTTCGATACTAATTATGACAGGTAACAGTAACTTCGATTCTAATTATGTCAAGTAACAGTAACTTCGATACTAATTATGACAGGTAACTGTAACTTCGTTACTAATTATGACAAGTATCTGTAATTTTGATACAAAGTATGGCAGGTAACTGTAACTTCGATACTAATTATGACAGGTAACAGTAACTTCGTTACTAATAATGACAAGTAACTATAACTTCGATACTAATTATGACAAGTAACTGTAACTTCGATACTAATTATGACAGGTAACTGTAACTTCGATACTAATTATGACAAGTAACTCTAACTTCGTTACTAATTATGACAAGTAACTGTAATTTTGATAAAAAATTATGGGAGGTAACTGTAACTTCGATAGTAATTATGTGAGGTAACAGTAACTTCGATACTAATTATGACAGGTAACAGCAACTTCGTTACTAATTATGACAAGTAACTGTAATTTCGATACTAATTATGGCAGGTAACTGTAACTTCGTTACTAATTATGAAAAGTAACTGTAACTTCGTTGCTAATTATGACAAATAACTGTAATTTCGATACAAATTATGGCAGGTAACTGCAATTTCGATACTAATTATGACAGGTAACAGTAACCTCGATACTAATTATGACAAGTAATTGTAACATCGATACTAATTACGACAGGCAATTGTAACATCGGTACTAATTACGACAGGCAATTGTAACTTCGTTACTTATTATGACAAATAACTGTAATTTCGATACAAATTATAGCAGGTAACTGTAACATCGATACTAATTATGACAGGTAACAGTAACTTCGATACTAATTATGACAGGTAACAGTAACTTCGATACTAATTATGACAAGTAACTGTAACTTCGTTGCTAATTATGACAAGTAACTGTAATTTCGATACAAATTATGGCAGGTAACTGTAACTTCGATACTAATTATGACAGGTAACTGTAACTTCGATACTAATTATGACAGGTAACAGTAACTTCGATCCTAATTATGACAGAAAACAGTAACTTCGATACTAAATATGACAGGTAACAGTAACATCGATACTAATTATGGCAGGTAACTCTAACTTCGATACTATTGATGACAGGTAACTGTAACTACGTTACTAGTTATGACAAGTAACTGTAATTTCGACACAAATTATGGTAGGTAACTGTAACTTCGATACTAATTATGACAAGTAACAGTAACTTCGATAGTAATTATGACAAGAAACTGTAATTTCGAAACTAATTATGACAGGTAACTGTAACATCGTTACTAATTATGACAAGTAACTGAAATTTCGATACAAATTATGGCAGGTAACTGTAACTTCGATACTAATTATGACAGGTAACAGTAACTTCGATACTAATTATGACAAGTAACTGTAACTTCGATACTAATTATGACAGGGAACTGATACTTCGATATTAATAATGACAATAAACTCTAACTTCGTTACTAATTATGACAAGTAACTGCAATTTTCATAAAAAATTATGGCAGGTAACTGTAACTTCGATACTAATTATGACAGGTAGCAGTAACTTCGATACTAATTATGACAGGTAACTGCAACTTCGTTACTAATTATGACAAGTAACTGTAATTTCTATACTAATTATTGCAAGTAACTGTAACTTCGTTACTAATTATGACAAGTAACTGTAATTTCGATACAAATTATGGCAGGTAACTGTAATTTCGATACAAATTATGACAGGTAACAGAAACTTCGATACTAATTATGACAAGTAACAGTAACTACATTCTAATTATGACAAGTAACTGTAATTTCGATACAAATTATGGCAGTTAACTGTAACTTCGATACTAATTATGACAGGTAACAGTAACTTCGATACTAATTATGACAGAAAACAGTAACTTCGATAATAATTTTGACAGGTAACAGTAACTTCGATAATAATTATGGCAGGTAACTGTAACTTCGATACTAATTATGACAAGTAACAGTAACTTCGATACTAATTATGACAGGTAACTGTAACTTCGTTACTAATTATGACAAGTAACTGTAATTTTGATAAAAATTACGGCAGGTAACTGTAACTTCGATACTAATTATGACAGGTAACAGTAACTTCGTTACTAATTATGACAAGTAACTATAACTTCGATAAAAATTATGACAGGTAACTGTAACTTCGATACTAATTATGACAAGAAACTCTAACTTCGTTACTAATAATGACAAGTAACTGTAATTTTGATTTTAAAAAATTGGTAGGTGACTGTAACTTCAATACTAATTATGACAGGTAACAGTAACTTCGATACTAATTATGACAAGTAACTATAACTTCGATGCAAATTATGACAGGTAACTGTAATTTTGATAAAAAATTATGGCAAGTAACTGTAACTTCGATACTAATTATGAGAGGTAACAGTAACTTCGATAATAATTATGACAGGTAACAGCAACTTCGTTACTAATTATGACAAGTAACTGTAATTTCGATACTAATTATGGCAGGTAATTGTAACTTCGTTACTAATTATGAGAAGTAACTTTAATTTCGATACAAATTATGGCAGGTAACTGCAATTTCGATACTAATTATGACAGGTAACTGTTACTTCGATACTAATTATGACAGGTAACAGTAACTTCGATACTAATTATGACAGGTAACAGTAACATCGATACTAATTATGACAAGTAACTGTAACTTCGTTGCTAATTATTACAAGTAACTGTAATTTCGATACAAATTATGGCAGGTAACTGTAACTTCGATACTAATTATGACAGGTAACTGTAACATCGATACTAATTATGACAGGTAACAGTAACTTCGATCCTAATTATGACAGAAAACAGTAACTTCGATAATAAATATGACAGGTAACAGTACCATCGATACTAATTATGGCAGGTAACTCTAACTTCGATACTATTGATGACAGGTAACTGTAACTACGTTACTAGTTATGACAAGTAACTGTAATTTCGATACAAATTATGGTAGGTAACTGTAACTTCGATACTAATTATGACAAGTAACAGAAACTTCGATAATATTTATGACAAGAAACTGTAATTTCGAAACTAATGATGACAGGTAACTGTAACATCGTTACTAATTATGACAAATAACTGTAATTTCGATACAAATTATGGCAGGTAACTGTAACTTCGATACTAATTATGACAGGTAACAATAACTTCGATACTAATTATGACAAGTAACTGTAACTTCGATACTAATTATGACAGGGAACTGATACTTCGATATTAATAATGACAATAAACTCTAACTTCGTTACTAATTATGACAAGTAACTGTAATTTTCATAAAAACTTATGGCAGGTAACTGTAACTTCGATACTAATTATGACAGGTAGCAGTAACTTCGATACTAATTATGACAGGTAACTGCAACTTCGTTACTAATTATGACAAGTAACTGTAATTTCTATACTAATTACTGCAAGTAACTGTAACTTCGTTACTAATTATGACAAGTAACTGTAATTTCGATACAAATTATGGCAGGTAACAGTAATTTCGATACAAATTATGTCAGGTAACAGTAACGTCGATACTAATTATGACAAGTAACAGTAACTTCATTCTAATTATGACAAGTAACTGTAATTTCGATACAAATTATGGCAGTTAACTGTAACTTCGATACTAATTATGACAGGTAACAGTAACTTCGATACTAATTATGACAAGTAACTATAACTTCGATACGAATTATGACAGGTAACTGTAACTTCGATACTAATTATGACAAGAAACTCTACCTTCGTTACTAATTATGACAAGTAACTGTAATTTTGATAAAAAATTATGGTAGGTAACTGTAACTTCAATACTAATTATGACAGGTAGCAGTAACGTCGATACTAATTATGACAAGTAACAGTACCTTCGATGCTAATTATGACAGGTAACTGTAACTTCGATATTAATTATGACAAGGAACTGTAATTTCGATACAAATTATGAGAGGTAACTGTAATTTCGATACTAATTATGACAAGTAACTGTAATTTCGATACAAATTTTGGCAGGTAACTGTAACTTCGATACTAATTATGACAAGTCCCTGTAATTTCGATACAAATTATGGCAGGTAACTGTAACTTCGTTACTAATTATGACAGGTAACAGTACCTTCGATGCTAATTATGACAGGTAACTGTAACTTCGATACTAATTATGACAAGGAACTGTAATTTCGATACAAATTATGGCAGGTAACTGTAACTTCGTTACTAATTATGACAAGTAACTGTAATTTCGATACAAATTTTGGCAGGTAACTGTAACTTCGATACTAATTATGACAAGTCCCTGTAATTTCGATACAAATTATGGCAGGTAACTGTAACTTCCAAACTAATTATGACAGGTAACAGTAACTTCGATAATAATTATGACTGGAAACTGTAACTTCGTTACTAATTATGACAAGTAACTGTAATTTCGATACAAATTATGACAGGTAACTGTAACTTCGTTACTAATTATGACAGGTAACAGTACCTTCGATGCTAATTATGACAGGTAACTGTAACTTCGATATTAATTATGACAAGGAACTGTAATTTCGATACAAATTATGAGAGGTAACTGTAATTTCGATACTAATTATGACAAGAAACTCTAACTTCGTAACTAATTATGACAAGTAACTGTAATTATGATTTAAAAACTTTGGTAGGTAACTGTAACTTCAATACTAATTATGACAGGTAACAGTAACTTCGATACTAATTATGACAAGTAACTATAACTTCGATGCAAATTATGACAGGTGACTGTAACTTCGTTACTAATTAATACATGTAACTGTAATTTCGATACAAATTATGACAGGTAACTGTAACTTCGATACTAGTTATGACTGGTAACAGTAACTTCGATACTAATTATGACAAGTAACTGTAACTTCGATACTAATTATGACAGGTAACTGTAACTTCGATACTAATTATGACAAGTAACTCTAACTTCGTTACTAATTATGACAAGTAACTGTAATTTTGATAAAAAAATTATGGGAGGTAACTGTAACTTCGATACTAATTATGAGAGGTAACAGTAACTTCGATACTAATTATGACAGGTAACAGCAACTTCGTTACTAATTATGACAAGTAACTGTAATTTCGATACTAATTATGGCAGGTAACTGTAACTTCGTTACTAATTATGAGAAGTAACTTTAATTTCGATACAAATTATGGCAGGTAACTGCAATTTCGATACTTATTATGACAGGTAACAGTAACCTCGATACTAATGACAAGTAACTGTAACATCGATACTTATTACGACAGGCAACTGTAACTTCGTTACCTATTATGACAAATAACTGTAATTTCGATACAAATTATAGCAGGTAACTGTAACATCGATACTAATTATAACAGGTAACAGTAACTTCGATACTAATTATGACAGGTAACAGTAACTTCGATAATAATTATGACAAGTAACTGTAACTTCGTTGCTAATTATGACAAGTAACTGTAATTTCGATACAAATTATGGCAGGTATCTGTAACTTCGATACTAATTATGACAGGTAACTGTAACTTCGATACTAATTATGACAGGTAACAGTAACTTCGATCCTAATTATGACAGAAAACAGTAACTTCGATACTTAATATGACAGGTAACAGTAACATCGATACTAATTATGACAGGTAACTGTAACTTCGATACTATTGATGACAGGTAACTGTAACTACGTTACTAGTTATGACAAGTAACTGTAATTTCGATACAAATTATGGTAGGTAACTGTAACTTCGATACTAATTATGACAAGTAACAGTAACTTCGATACTAATTATGACAAGAAACTGTAATTTCGAAACTAATTATGACAGGTAACTGTAACATCGTTACTAATTATGACAAGTAACTGTAATTTCGATACAAATTAAGGCAGGTAACTGTAACTTCGATACTTATTATGAGAGGTAACAGTAACTTCGATATTAATTATGACAAGTAACTGTAACTTCGATACTAATTATGACAGGGAACTGATACTTCGATATTAATAATGACAATAAACTCTAACTTCGTTACTAATTATGACAAGTAACTGTAATTTTCATAAAAAATTATGGCAGGTAACTGTAACTTCGATACTAATTATGACAAGTAGCAGTAACTTCGTTACTTATTATGACAGGTAACTGCAACTTCGTTACTAATTATGACAAGTAACTGTAATTTCTATACTAATTATTGCAAGTAACTGTCACTTCGTTACTAATAATGACAATTAACTGTAATTTCGATACAAATTATGGCAGGTAACTGTAATTTCGATACAAATTATGACAGGTAACAGTAACTTCGTTACTAATTATGACAAGTAACAGTAACTTCATTCTAATTATGACAAGTAACTGTAATTTCGATACAAATTATGGCAGTTAACTGTAACTTCGATACTAATTATGACAGGTAACAGTAACTTCGATACTAATTATGACAGAAAACAGTAACTTCGATAATAATTATGACAGGTAACAGTAACTTCGATAATAATTATGGCAGGTAACTGTAACTTCGATACTAATTATGACAAGTAACAGTAACTTCGATACTAATTATGACAGGTAACTGTAACTTCGTTACTAATAATGACAAGTAACTGTAATTTTGATACAAATTATGGCAGGTAACTGTAACTTCGATACTAATTATGACAGGTAACAGTAACTTCGTTACTAATTATGACAAGTAACTATAACTTCGATACAAATTATGACAGGTAACTGTAACTTCGATACTAATTATGACAAGAAACTCTAACTTCGTTACTAATAATGACATTTAACTGTAATTTTGATTTTAAAAAAATTGTTAGGTAACTGTAACTTCAATACTAATTATGACAGGTAACAGTAACTTCGATACTAATTATGACAAGTAACTATAACTTCGATGCAAATTATGACAGGCAACTGTAACTTCGTTACTAATTATGACAAGTAACTGTAATTTCGATACAAATTATGGCAGGTAACTGTAACTTCGTTACTAATTATGACAGGTAACAGTAACTTCGATACTAATTATGACAAGTAACTATAACTTCGACACAAATTATGACAGGTAACTGTAACTTCGATACTAATTATGACAAGAAACTCTAACTTCGTTACTAATTATGACAAGTAACTGTAATTTTGATAAAAATTATGGTAGATAACTGTAACTTCAATACTAATTATGACAGGTAACGGTAACGTCGATACTAATTATGACAAGTAACAGTACCTTCGATGCTAATTATGACAGGTAACTGTAACATCGATACTAATTATGACAAGGAACTGTAATTTCGATACAAATTATGGCAGGTAACTGTAATTTCGTTACTAATTATGACAAGTAACTGTAATTCCGATACAAATTTTGGCAGGTAACAGTAACATCGATACTAATTATGACAGGTAGCAGTAACTTCGATACTAATTATGACAAGTAACTGTAACTTCGATACTAATTATGACAGGTAACTGTAACTTCGATACTAATTATGACAAGTAACTGTAATTTCGATAAAAAATTATGACAGGTAACAGTAACTTCGATAATTATTATGACAAGTAACTGGAACTTTGTAACTAATTATGACAAGTAACAGTAAATTCGATACAAATTATGGCAGGTAACTGTAACTTCGATACTTATTATGACTGATAACAGTAACTTCGATACTAATTATGACAAGTAACTGTAACTTCGATACTAATTATGACAGGTAACTGTAACTTCGATACTAATTATGACAAGCAATTCTAACTTCGTTACTAATTATGACAAGTAACTGTAATTTTGATAAAAAATTATGGCAAGTAACTGTAACTTCGATACTAATTATGAGAGGTAACAGTAACTTCGTTACTAATTATGACAAGTAACTGTAATTTCGATACTAATTATGGCAGGTAATTGTGACTTCGTTACAAATTATGAGAAGTAACTTTAATTTCGATACAAATTATGGCAGGTAACTGCAATTTCGATACTAATTATGACAGGTAACAGTAACTTCGATACTAATTATGACAAGTAACTGTAACATCGATACTAATTACGACAGGTAACTGTAACTTCGTTACTAATTATGATAAATAACTGTAATTTCGATACAAATTATGGCAGGTAACTGTAACTTCGATACTAATTATGACAGGTAACAGTAACTTCGATACTAATTATGACAGGTAACAGTAACATCGATACTAATTATGACAAGTAACTGTAACTTCGTTGCTAATTATTACAAGTAACTGTAATTTCGATACAAATTAGGCAGGTAACTGTAACTTCGATACTAATTATGACAGGTAACTGTAACTTCGATACTAATGATGACAGGTAACAGTAACTTCGATCCTAATTATGACAGAAAACAGTAACTTCGATAATAAATATGACAGGTAACAGTAACATCGATACTAATTATGGCAGGTAACTCTAACTTCGATACTATTGATGACAGGTAACTGTAACTACGTTACTAGTTATGACAAGTAACTGTAATTTCGATACAAATTATGGTAGGTAACTGTAACTTCGATACTAATTATGACAAGTAACAGTAACTTCGATACTATTTATGACAAGAAACTGTAATTTCGAAACTAATTATGACAGGTAACTGTAACATCGTTACTAATTATGACAAATAACTGTAATTTCGATACAAATTATGACAGGTAACTGTAACTTCGATACTAATTATGACAGGTAACAGTAACTTCGATACTAATTATGACAAGTAACTGTAACTTCGATACTAATTATGACAGGGAACTGATACTTCGATATTAATAATGACAATAAACTCTAACTTCGTTACTAATTATGACAAGTAACTGTAATTTTCATAAAAACTTATGGCAGGTAACTGTAACTTCGATACTAATTATGACAGGTAGCAGTAACTTCGATACTAATTATGACAGGTAACTGCAACTTCGTTACTAATTATGACAAGTAACTGTAATTTCTATACTAATTATTGCAAGTAACTGTAACTTCGTTACTTAAAATGACAAGTAACTGTAATTTCGATACAAATTATGGCAGGTAACTGTAATTTCGATACAAATTATGTCAGGAAACAGTAACGTCGATACTAATTATGACAAGTAACAGTAACTTCATTCTAATTATGACAAGTAACTGTAATTTCGATACAAATTATGGCAGTTAACTGTAACTTCGATACTAATTATGACAGGTAACAGTAACTTCGATACTAATTATGACAAGTAACTATAACTTCGATACGAATTATGACAGGTAACTGTAACTTCGATACTAATTATGACAAGAAACTCTAACTTCGTTACTAATTATGACAAGTAACTGTAATTTTGATAAAAATTATGGTAGGTAACTGTAACTTCAATACTAATTATGACAGGTAGCAGTAACGTCGATACTAATTATGACAAGTAACAGTACCTTCGATGCTAATTATGACAGGTAACTGTAAGTTCGATACTAATTATGACAAGGAAATGTAATTTCGATACAAATTATGGCAGGTAACTGTAACTTCGATACTAATTATGACAAGTCCCTGTAATTTCGATACAAATTATGGCAGGTAACTGTAACTTCCAAACTAATTATGACAGATAACAGTAACTTCGATAATAATTATGACTGGAAACTGTAACTTCGTTACTAATTATGACAAGTAACTGTAATTTCGATACAAATTATGACAGGTAACTGTAACTTCGTTATTAATTATGACAGGTAACAGTACCTTCGATGCTAATTATGACAGGTAACTGTAACTTCGATATTAATTATGACAAGGAACTGTAATTTCGATACAAATTATGGCAGGTAACTGTAACTTCGTTACTAATTATGACAAGTAACTGTAATTTCGATACAAATTTTGGCAGGTAACTGTAACTTCGATACTAATTATGACAGATAACAGTAACTTTGATTCTAATTATGTCAAGTAACAGTAACTTCGATACTAATTATGACAGGTAACTGTAACTTCGTTACTAATTATGACAAGTATCTGTAATTTTGATACAAAGTATGGCAGGTAACTGTAACTTCGATACTAATTATGACAGGTAACAGTAACTTCGTTACTAATAATGACAAGTAACTATAACTTCGATACAAATTATGACAGGTAACTGTAACTTCGATACTAATTATGACAAGAAACTCTAACTTCGTAACTAATTATGACAAGTAACTGTAATTATGATTTAAAAACTTTGGTAGGTAACTGTAACTTCAATACTAATTATGACAGGTAACAGTAACTTCGATACTAATTATGAAAAGTAACTATAACTTCGATGCAAATTATGACAGGTAACTGTAACTTCGTTACTAATTATGACATGTAACTGTAATTTCGATACAAATTATGACAGGTAACTGTAACTTCGATACTAGTTATGACTGGTAACAGTAACTTCGATACTAATTATGACAAGTAACTGTAACTTCGATACTAATTATGACAGGTAGCTGTAACTTCGATACTAATTATGACAAGTAACTTTAACTTCGTTACTAATTATGACAAGTAACTGTAATTTTGATAAAAAATTATGGGAGGTAACTGTAACTTCGATACTAATTATGAGAGGTAACAGTAACTTCGATACTAATTATGACAGGTAACAGCAACTTCGTTACTAATTATGACAAGTAACTGTATTTTCGATACTAATTATGGCAGGTAACTGTAACTTCGTTACTAATTATGAGAAGTAACTTTAATTTCGATACAAATTATGGCAGGTAACTGCAATTTCGATACTAATTATGACTGGTAACAGTAACCTCGATACTAATTATGACAAGTAACTGTAACATCGATACTAATTACGACAGGCAACTGTAACTTCGTTACTTATTATGACAAATAACTGTAATTTCGATACAAATTATAGCAGGTAACTGTAACATCGATACTAATTATGACAGGTAACAGTAACTTCGATACTAATTATGACAGGTAACAGTAACTTCGATACTAATTATGACAAGTAACTGTAACTTCGTTGCTAATTATGACAAGTAACTGTAATTTCGATACAAATTATGGCAGGTAACAGTAACTTCGATACTAATTATGACAGAAAACAGTAACTTCGATACTAAATATGACAGGTAACAGTAACATCGATACTAATTATGGCAGGTAACTCTAACTTCGATACTATTGATGACAGGTAACTGTAACTACGTTACTAGTTATGACAAGTAACTGTAATTTCGATACAAAATTATGGTAGGTAACTGTAACTTCGATACTAATTATGACAAGTAACAGTAACTTCGATACTAATTATGACAAGAAACTGTAATTTCGAAACTAATTATGACAGGTAACTGTAACATCGTTACTAATTATGACAAGTAACTGTAATTTCGATACAAATTATGGCAGGTAACTGTAACTTCGATACTTATTATGACAGGTAACAGTAACTTCGATACTAATTATGACAAGTAACTGTAACTTCGATACTAATTATGACAGGGAACTGATACTTCGATATTAATAATGACAATTAACTCTAACTTCGTTACTAATTATGACAAGTAACTGTAATTTTCATAAAAAATTATGGCAGGTAACTGTAACTTCGATACTAATTATGACAGGAAGCAGTAACTTCGTTACTTATTATGACAGGTAACTGCAACTTCGTTACTAATTATGACAAGTAACTGTAATTTCTATACTAATTATTGCAAGTAACTGTAACTTCGTTACTAATAATGACAAGTAACTGTAATTTCGATACAAATTATGGCAGGTAACTGTAATTTCGATACAAATTATGACAGGTAACAGTAACTTCGTTACTAATTATGACAAGTAACAGTAACTTCATTCTAATTATGACAAGTAACTGTAATTTCGATACAAATTATGGCAGTTAACTGTAACTTCGATACTAATTATGACAGGTAGGTAACTTCGATACTAATTATGACAGAAAACAGTAACTTCGATAATAATTATGACAAGGAACTGTAATTTCGATACAAATTATGGCAGGTAACTGTAATTTCGTTACTAATTATGACAAGTAACTGTAATTTTGATACAAATTATGGCAGGTAACTGTAACTTCGATACTAATTATGACAGGTAACAGTAACTTCGTTACTAATTATGACAAGTAACTATAACTTCGATACAAATTATGACAGGTAACTGTAACTTCGATACTAATTATGACAAGAAACTCTAACTTCGTTACTAATTATGACAAGTAACTGTAATTTTGATAAAAAATTATGTTAGATAACTCTAACTTCAATACTAATTATGACAGGTAACGGTAACGTCGATACTAATTATGACAAGTAACAGTACCTTCGATGCTAATTATGACAGGTAACTGTAACATCGATACTAATTATGACAAGGAACTGTAATTTCGATACAAATTATGGCAGGTAACTGTAATTTCGTTACTAATTATGACAAGTAACTGTAATTCCGATACAAATTTTGGAAGGTAACTGTAACATCGATACTAATTATGACAGGTAGCAGTAACTTCGATACTAATTATGACAAGTAACTGTAACTTCGATACTAATTATGACAGGTAACTGTAACTTCGATACTAATTATGACAAGTAACTGTAATTTCGATAAAAAAGTATGACAAGTAACAGTAACTTCGATAATTATTATGACAAGTAACTGGAACTTTGTAACTAATTATGTCAAGTAACAGTAATTTCGATACAAATTATGGCAGGTAACTGTAACTTCGATACTTATTATGACTGATAACAGTAACTTCGATACTAATTATGACAAGTAACTGTAACTTCGATACTAATTATGACAGGTAACTGTAACTTCGATACTAATTATGACAAGCAATTCTAACTTCGTTACTAATTATGACAAGTAACTGTAATTTTGATAAAAAATTATGGCAAGTAACTGTAACTTCGATACTAATTATGAGAGGTAACAGTAACTTCGATACTAATTATGACAGGTAACAGCAACTTCGTTACTAATTATGACAAGTAACTGTAATTTCGATACTAATTATGGCAGGTAACTGTAACTTCGTTACTAATTATGAGAAGTAACTTTAATTTCGATACAAATTATGGCAGGTAACTGCAATTTCGATACTAATTATGACAGGTAACAGTAACCTCGATACTAATTATGACAGGTAACTGTAACATCGATACTAATTACGACAGGCAACTGTAACTTCGTTACTTATTATGACAAATAACTGTAATTTCGATACAAATTATAGCAGGTAACTGTAACATCGATACTAATTATGACAGGTAACAGTAACTTCGATACTAATTATGACAGGTAACAGTAACTTCGATACTAATTATGACAAGTAACTGTAACTTCGTTGCTAATTATGACAAGTAACTGTAATTTCGATACAAATTATGGCAGGTAACTGTAACTTCGATACTAATTATGACAGGTAACTGTAACTTCGATACTAGTTATGACAGGTAACAGTAACTTCGATCCTAATTATGACAGAAAACAGTAACTTCGATACAAAAATGACAGGTAACAGTAACATCGATACTAATTATGGCAGGTAACTCTAACTTCGATACTATTGATGACAGGTAACTGTAACTACGTTACTAGTTATGACAAGTAACTGTAATTTCGACACAAATTATGGTAGGTAACTGTAACTTCGATACTAATTATGACAAGTAACAGTATCTTCGATACTAATTATGACAAGAAACTGTAATTTCGAAACTAATTATGACAGGTAACTGTAACATCGTTACTAATTATGACAAGTAACTGTAATTTCGATACAAATTATGGCAGGTAACTGTAACTTCGATACTAATTATGACAGGTAACAGTAACTTCGATACTAATTATGACAAGTAACTGTAACTTCGATACTAATTATGACAGGGAACTGATACTTCGATATTAATAATGACAATAAACTCTAACTTCGTTACTAATTATGACAAGTAACTGTAATTTTCATAAAAAATTATGGCAGGTAACTGTAACTTCGATACTAATTATGACAAGTAGCAGTAACTTCGTTACTTATTATGACAGGTAACTGCAACTTCGTTACTAATTATGACAAGTAACTGTAATTTCTATACTAATTATTGCAAGTAACTGTCACTTCGTTACTAATAATGACAAGTAACTGTAATTTCGATACAAATTATGGCAGGTAACTGTAATTTCGATACAAATAATGACAGGTAACAGTAACTTCGTTACTAATTATGACAAGTAACAGTAACTTCATTCTAATTATGACAAGTAACTGTAATTTCGATACAAATTATGGCAGTTAACTGTAACTTCGATACTAATTATGACA
This sequence comes from Meconema thalassinum, assembly GCA_946902985.2. NCBI lineage: Eukaryota > Metazoa > Arthropoda > Insecta > Orthoptera > Tettigoniidae > Meconema > Meconema thalassinum. Next base: position 1,690,763,078 of record OX336388.2, on the reverse strand, counting down.
GGTAACAGTAACTTCGATACTAATTATGACAGAAAACAGTAACTTCGATAATAATTATGACAGGTAACAGTAACTTCGATAATAATTATGGCAGGTAACTGTAACTTCGATACTAATTATGACAAGTAACAGTAACTTCGATACTAATTATGACAGGTAACTGTAACTTCGTTACTAATAATGACAAGTAACTGTAATTTTGATACAAATTATGGCAGGTAACTGTAACTTCGATACTAATTATGACAGGTAACAGTAACCTCGTTACTAATTATGACAAGTAACTATAACTTCGATACAAATTATGACAGGTAACTGTAACTTCGATACTAATTATGACAAGAAACTCTAACTTCGTTACTAATAATGACAAGTAACTGTAATTTTGATTAAAAAAAATTGGTAGGTAACTGTAACTTCAATACTAATTATGACAGGTAACAGTAACTTCGATACTAATTATGACAAGTAACTATAACTTCGATGCAAATTATGACAGGCAACTGTAACTTCGTTACTAATTATGACAAGTAACTGTAATTTCGATACAAATTATGGCAGGTAACTGTAACATCGTTACTAATTATGACAGGTAACAGTAACTTCGATACTAATTATGACAAGTAACTATAACTTCGACACAAATTATGACAGGTAACTGTAACTTCGATACTAATTATGACAAGAAACTCTAACTTCATTACTAATTATGACAAGTAACTGTAATTTTGATAAAAATTATGGTAGATAACTGTAACTTCAATACTAATTATGACAGGTAACGGTTACGTCGATACTAATTATGACAAGTAACAGTACCTTCGATGCTAATTATGACAGGTAACTGTAACATCGATACTAATTATGACAAGGAACTGTAATTTCGATACAAATTATGGCAGGTAACTGTAATTTCGTTACTAATTATGACAAGTAACTGTAATTCCGATACAAATTTTGGCAGGTAACAGTAACATCGATACTAATTATGACAGGTAGCAGTAACTTCGATACTAATTATGACAAGTAACTGTAACTTCGATACTAATTATGACAGGTAACTGTAACTTCGATACTAATTATGACAAGTAACTGTAATTTCGATAAAAAATTATGACAGGTAACAGTAACTTCGATAATTATTATGACAAGTAACTGGAACTTTGTAACTAATTATGACAAGTAACAGTAAATTCGATACAAATTATGGCAGGTAACTGTAACTTCGATACTTATTATGACTGATAACAGTAACTTCGATACTAATTATGACAAGTAACTGTAACTTCGATACTAATTATGACAGGTAACTGTAACTTCGATACTAATTATGACAAGCAATTCTAACTTCGTTATTAATTATGACAAGTAACTGTAATTTCGATAAAAAATTATGACAGGTAACAGTAACTTCGATAATTATTATGACAAGTAACTGGAACTTTGTAACTAATTATGACAAGTAACAGTAAATTCGATACAAATTATGACAGGTAACAGCAACTTCGTTACTAATTATGACAAGTAACTGTAATTTCGATACTAATTATGGCAGGTAATTGTAACTTCGTTACTAATTATGACAAGTAACTGTAATTTCGATACAAATTATGTCAGGTAACTGTAATTTCGATACAAATTATGTCAGGAAACAGTAACGTCGATACTAATTATGACAAGTAACAGTAACTTCATTCTAATTATGACAAGTAACTGTAATTTCGATACAAATTATGGCAATTAACTGTAACTTCGATACTAATTATGACAGGTAACAGTAACTTCGATACTAATTATGACAAGTAACTATAACTTCGATACGAATTATGACAAGTAACTGTAACTTCGATACTAATTATGACAGGGAACTGATACTTCGATATTAATAATGACAATAAACTCTAACTTCGTTACTAATTATGACAAGTAACTGTAATTTTCATAAAAACTTATGGCAGGTAACTGTAACTTCGATACTAATTATGACAGGTAGCAGTAACTTCGATACTAATTATGACAGGTAACTGCAACTTCGTTACTGATTATGACAAGTAACTGTAATTTCTATACTAATTATTGCAAGTAACTGTAACTTCGTTACTAATAATGACAAGTAACTGTAATTTCGATACAAATTATGGCAGGTAACTGTAATTTCGATACAAATTATGTCAGGAAACAGTAACGTCGATACTAATTATGACAAGTAACAGTAACTTCATTCTAATTATGACAAGTAACTGTAATTTCGATACAAATTATGGCAATTAACTGTAACTTCGATACTAATTATGACAGGTAACAGTAACTTCGATACTAATTATGACAAGTAACTATAACTTCGATACGAATTATGACAGGTAACTGTAACTTCGATACTAATTATGACAAGAAACTCTAACTTCGTTACTAATTATGACAAGTAACTGTAATTTTGATAAAAATTATGGTAGGTAACTGTAACTTCAATACTAATTATGACAGGTAGCAGTAACGTCGATACTAATTATGACAAGTAACAGTACCTTCGATGCTAATTATGACAGGTAACTGTAACTTCGATACTAATTATGACAAGGAACTGTAATTTCGATACAAATTATGGCAGGTAACTGTAACTTCGTTACTAATTATGACAAGTAACTGTAATTTCGATACAAATTTTGGCAGGTAACTGTAACTTCGATACTAATTATGACAAGTCCCTGTAATTTCGATACAAATTATGGCAGGTAACTGTAACTTCCAAACTAATTATGACAGATAACAGTAACTTCGATAATAATTATGACTGGAAACTGTAACTTCGTTACTAATTATGACAAGTAACTGTAATTTCGATACAAATTATGACAGGTAACTGTAACTTCGTTATTAATTATGACAGGTAACAGTACCTTCGATGCTAATTATGACAGGTAACTGTAACTTCGATATTAATTATGACAAGGAACTGTAATTTCGATACAAATTATGGCAGGTAACTGTAACTTCGTTACTAATTATGACAAGTAACTGTAATTTCGATACAAATTTTGGCAGGTAACTGTAACTTCGATACTAATTATGACAGGTAACAGTAACTTCGATTCTAATTATGTCAAGTAACAGTAACTTCGATACTAATTATGACAGGTAACTGTAACTTCGTTACTAATTATGACAAGTATCTGTAATTTTGATACAAAGTATGGCAGGTAACTGTAACTTCGATACTAATTATGACAGGTAACAGTAACTTCGTTACTAATAATGACAAGTAACTATAACTTCGATACAAATTATGACAGGTAACTGTAACTTCGATACTAATTATGACAAGAAACTCTAACTTCGTAACTAATTATGACAAGTAACTGTAATTATGATTTAAAAACTTTGGTAGGTAACTGTAACTTCAATACTAATTATGACAGGTAACAGTAACTTCGATACTAATTATGAAAAGTAACTATAACTTCGATGCAAATTATGACAGGTAACTGTAACTTCGTTACTAATTATGACATGTAACTGTAATTTCGATACAAATTATGACAGGTAACTGTAACTTCGATACTAGTTATGACTGGTAACAGTAACTTCGATACTAATTATGACAAGTAACTGTAACTTCGATACTAATTATGACAGGTAGCTGTAACTTCGATACTAATTATGACAAGTAACATTAACTTCGTTACTAATTATGACAAGTAACTGTAATTTTGATAAAAAATTATGGGAGGTAACTGTAACTTCGATACTAATTATGAGAGGTAACAGTAACTTCGATACTAATTATGACAGGTAACAGCAACTTCGTTACTAATTATGACAAGTAACTGTAATTTCGATACTAATTATGGCAGGTAACTGTAACTTCGTTACTAATTATGAGAAGTAACTTTAATTTCGATACAAATTATGGCAGGTAACTGCAATTTCGATACTAATTATGACTGGTAACAGTAACCTCGATACTAATTATGACAAGTAACTGTAACATCGATACTAATTACGACAGGCAACTGTAACTTCGTTACTTATTATGACAAATAACTGTAATTTCGATACGAATTATAGCAGGTAACTGTAACATCGATACTAATTATGACAGGTAACAGTAACTTCGATACTAATTATGACAGGTAACAGTAACTTCGATACTAATTATGACAAGTAACTGTAACTTCGTTGCTAATTATGACAAGTAACTGTAATTTCGATACAAATTATGGCAGGTAACTGTAACTTCGATACTAATTATGACAGAAAACAGTAACTTCGATACTAAATATGACAGGTAACAGTAACATCGATACTAATTATGGCAGGTAACTCTAACTTCGATACTATTGATGACAGGTAACTGTAACTACGTTACTAGTTATGACAAGTAACTGTAATTTCGATACAAATTATGGTAGGTAACTGTAACTTCGATACTAATTATGACAAGTAACAGTAACTTCGATACTAATTATGACAAGAAACTGTAATTTCGAAACTAATTATGACAGGTAACTGTAACATCGTTACTAATTATGACAAGTAACTGTAATTTCGATACAAATTATGGCAGGTAACTGTAACTTCGATACTTATTATGACAGGTAACAGTAACTTCGATACTAATTATGACAAGTAACTGTAACTTCGATACTTATTATGACAGGGAACTGATACTTCGATATTAATAATTACAATTAACTCTAACTTCGTTACTAATTATGACAAGTAACTGTAATTTTCATAAAAAATTATGGCAGGTAACTGTAACTTCGATACTAATTATGACAGGAAGCAGTAACTTCGTTACTTATTATGACAGGTAACTGCAACTTCGTTACTAATTATGACAAGTAACTGTAATTTCTATACTAATTATTGCAAGTAACTGTAACTTCGTTACTAATAATGACAAGTAACTGTAATTTCGAAACAAATTATGGCAGGTAACTGTAATTTCGATACAAATTATGACAGGTAACAGTAACTTCGTTACTAATTATGACAAGTAACAGTAACTTCATTCTAATTATGACAAGTAACTGCAATTTCGATACAAATTATGGCAGTTAACTGTAACATCGATACTAATTATGACAGGTAACAGTAACTTCGATACTAATTATGACAGAAAACAGTAACTTCGATAATAATTATGACAAGGAACTGTAATTTCGATACAAATTATGGCAGGTAACTGTAATTTCGTTACTAATTGTGACAAGTAACTGTAATTTTGATACAAATTATGGCAGGTAACTGTAACTTCGATACTAATTATGACAGGTAACAGTAACTTCGTTACTAATTATGACAAGTAACTATAACTTCGATACAAATTATGACAGGTAACTGTAACTTCGATACTAATTATGACAAGAAACTCTAACTCCGTTACTAATTATGACAAGTAACTGTAATTTTGATAAAAAATTATGGTAGATAACTGTAACTTCAATACTAATTATGACAGGTAACGGTAACGTCGATGCTAATTATGACAAGTAACAGTACCTTCGATGCTAATTATGACAGGTAACTGTAACATCGATACTAATTATGACAAGGAACTGTAATTTCGATACAAATTATGGCAGGTAACTGTAATTTCGTTACTTATTATGACAAGTAACTGTAATTCCGATACAAATTTTGGCAGGTAACTGTAACATCGATGCTAATTGTGACAGGTAGCAGTAACTTCGATACTAATTATGACAAGTAACTGTAACTTCGATACTAATTATGACAAGCAATTCTAACTTCGTTACTAATTATGACAAGTAACTGTAATTTTGATAAAAAATTATGGCAAGTAACTGTAACTTCGATACTAATTATGAGAGGTAACAGTAACTTCGATACTAATTATGACAGGTAACAGCAACTTCGTTACTAATTATGACAAGTAACTGTAATTTCGATACTAATTATGGCAGGTAACTGTAACTTCGTTACTAATTATGAGAAGTAACTTTAATTTCGATACAAATTATGGCAGGTAACTGCAATTTCGATACTAATTATGACAGGTAACAGTAACCTTGATACTAATTATGACAGGTAACTGTAACATCGATACTAATTACGACAGGCAACTGTAACTTCGTTACTTATTATGACAAATAACTGTAATTTCGATACAAATTATAGCAGGTAACTGTAACATCGATACTAATTATGACAGGTAACAGTAACTTCGATACTAATTATGACAGGTAACAGTAACTTCGATACTAATTATGACAAGTAACTGTAACTTCGTTGCTAATTATGACAAGTAACTGTAATTTCGATACAAATTATGGCAGGTAACTGTAACTTCGATACTAATTATGACAGGTAACTGTAACTTCGATACTAATTATGACAGGTAACAGTAACTTCGATCCTAATTATGACAGAAAACAGTAACTTCGATACAAAAATGACAGGTAACAGTAACATCGATACTAATTATGGCAGGTAACTCTAACTTCGATACTATTGATGACAGGTAACTGTAACTACGTTACTAGTTATGACAAGTAACTGTAATTTCGACACAAATTATGGTAGGTAACTGTAACTTCGATACTAATTATGACAAGTAACAGTAACTTCGATACTAATTATGACAAGAAACTGTAATTTCGAAACTAATTATGACAGGTAACTGTAACATCGTTACTAATTATGACAAGTAACTGTAATTTCGATACAAATTATGGCAGGTAACTGTAACTTCGATACTAATTATGACAGGTAACAGAAACTTCGATACTAATTATGACAAGTAACTGTAACTTCGATACTAATTATGACCGGGAACTGATACTTCGATATTAATAACGACAATTAACTCTAACTTCGTTACTAATTATGACAAGTAACTGTAATTTTCATAAAAAATTATGGCAGGTAACTGTAACTTCGATACTAATTATGACAGGTAGCAGTAACATCGATACTAATTATGACAGGTAACTGCAACTTCGTTACTAATTATGACAAGTAACTGTAATTTCTATACTAATTATTGCAAGTAACTGTAACTTCGTTACTAATTATGACAAGTAACTGTAATTTCGATACTAATTATGGCAGGTAACTGTAATTTCGATACAAATTATGACGGGTAACAGTAACTTCGATACTAATTATGACAAGTAACAGTAACTTCATTCTAATTATGACAAGTAACTGTAATTTCGATACAAATTATGGCAGTTAACTGTAACTTCGATACTAATTATGACAGGTAACAGTAACTTCGATACTAATTATGACAGAAAACAGTAACTTCGATAATAATTATGACAGGTAACAGTAACTTCGATAATAATTATGGCAGGTAACTGTAACTTCGATACTAATTATGACAAGTAACAGTAACTTCGATACTAATTATGACAGGTAACTGTAACTTCGTTACTAATTATGACAAGTAACTGTAATTTTGATACAAATTATGGCAGGTAACTGTAACTTCGATACTAATTATGACAGGTAACAGTAACTTCGTTACTAATTATGACAAGTAACTATAACTTCGATACAAATTATGACAGGTAACTGTAACTTCGATACTAATAATGACAAGTAACTGTAATTTTGATTTAAAAAAATTGGTAGGTAACTGTAACTTCAATACTAATTATGACAGGTAACAGTAACTTCGATACTAATTATGAAAAGTAACTATAACTTCGATGCAAATTATGACAGGTAACTGTAACTTCGTTACTAATTATGACAAGTAACTGTAATTTCGATACAAATTATGGCAGGTAACTGTAACTTCGTTACTAATTATGACAGGTAACAGTAACTTCGATACTAATTATGACAAGTAACTATAACTTCGATACAAATTATGACAGGTAACTGTAACTTCGATACTAATTATGACAAGAAACTCTAACTTCGTTACTAATTATGACAAGTAACTGTAATTTTGATAAAAAATTATGGTAGATAACTGTAACTTCAATACTAATTATGACAGGTAACGGTAACGTCGATACTAATTATGACAAGTAACAGTACCTTCGATGCTAATTATGACAGGTAACTGTAACATCGATACTAATTATGACAAGGAACTGTAATTTCGATACAAATTATGGCAGGTAACTGTAATTTCGTTACTAATTATGACAAGTAACTGTAATTCCGATACAAATTTTGGCAGGTAACTGTAACATCGATACTAATTATGACAGGTAGCAGTAACTTCGATACTAATTATGACAAGTAACTGTAACTTCGATACTAATTATGACAGGTAACTGTAACTTCCATACTAATTATGACAAGTAACTGTAATTTCGATAAAAAATTATGACAGGTAACAGTAACTTCGATAATTATTATGACAAGTAACTGGAACTTTGTAACTAATTATGACAAGTAACAGTAATTTCGATACAAATTATGGCAGGTAACTGTAACTTCGATACTTATTATGACTGATAACAGTAACTTCGATACTAATTATGACAAGTAACTGTAACTTCGATACTAATTATGACAGGTACTGTAACTTCGATACTAATTATGACAAGCAATTCTAACTTCGTTACTAATTATGACAAGTAACTGTAATTTTGATAAAAAATTATGGCAAGTAACTGTAACTTCGATACTAATTATGAGAGGTAACAGTAACTTCGATACTAATTATGACAGGTAACAGCAACTTCGTTACTAATTATGACAAGTAACTGTAATTTCGATACTAATTATGGCAGGTAATTGTAACTTCGTTACTAATTATGAGAAGTAACTTTAATTTCGATACAAATTATGGCAGGTAACTGCAATTTCGATACTAATTATGACAGGTAACAGTAACTTCGATACTAATTATGACAAGTAACTGTAACATCGATACTAATTACGACAGGTAACTGTAACTTCGTTACTAATTATGATAAATAACTGTAATTTCGATACAAATTATGGCAGGTAACTGTAACTTCGATACTAATTATGACAGGTAACAGTAACTTCGATACTAATTATGACAGGTAACAGTAACATCGATACTTATTATGACAAGTAACTGTAACTTCGTTGCTAATTATTACAAGTAACTGTAATTTCGATACAAATTATGGCAGGTAACTGTAACTTCGATACTAATTATGACAGGTAACTGTAACTTCGATACTAATGATGACAGGTAACAGTAACTTCGATCCTAATTATGACAGAAAACAGTAACTTCGATAATAAATATGACAGGTAACAGTAACATCGATACTAATTATGGCAGGTAACTCTAACTTCGATACTATTGATGACAGGTAACTGTAACTACGTTACTAGTTATGACAAGTAACTGTAATTTCGATACAAATTATGGCAGGTAACTGTAACTTCGATACTAATTATGACAGGTAACTGTAACTTCGATACTAATTATGACAGGTAACAGTAACTTCGATCCTAATTATGACAGAAAACAGTAACTTCGATACAAAAATGACAGGTAACAGTAACATCGATACTAATTATGGCAGGTAACTCTAACTTCGATACTATTGATGACAGGTAACTGTAACTACGTTACTAGTTATGACAAGTAACTGTAATTTCGACACAAATTATGGTAGGTAACTGTAACTTCGATACTAATTATGACAAGTAACAGTAACTTCGATACTAATTATGACAAGAAACTGTAATTTCGAAACTAATTATGACAGGTAACTGTAACATCGTTACTAATTATGACAAGTAACTGTAATTTCGATACAAATTATGGCAGGTAACTGTAACTTCGATACTAATTATGACAGGTAACAGAAACTTCGATACTAATTATGACAAGTAACTGTAACTTCGATACTAATTATGACCGGGAACTGATACTTCGATATTAATAACGACAATAAACTCTAACTTCGTTACTAATTATGACAAGTAACTGTAATTTTCATAAAAAATTATGGCAGGTAACTGTAACTTCGATACTAATTATGACAGGTAGCAGTAACATCGATACTAATTATGACAGGTAACTGCAACTTCGTTACTAATTATGACAAGTAACTGTAATTTCTATACTAATTATTGCAAGTAACTGTAACTTCGTTACTAATTATGACAAGTAACTGTAATTTCGATACTAATTATGGCAGGTAACTGTAATTTCGATACAAATTATGACAGGTAACAGTAACTTCGATACTAATTATGACAAGTAACAGTAACTTCATTCTAATTATGACAAGTAACTGTAATTTCGATACAAATTATGGCAGTTAACTGTAACTTCGATACTAATTATGACAGGTAACAGTAACTTCGATACTAATTATGACAGAAAACAGTAACTTCGATAATAATTATGACAGGTAACAGTAACTTCGATAATAATTATGGCAGGTAACTGTAACTTCGATACTAATTATGACAAGTAACAGTAACTTCGATACTAATTATGACAGGTAACTGTAACTTCGTTACTAATTATGACAAGTAACTGTAATTTTGATACAAATTATGGCAGGTAACTGTAACTTCGATACTAATTATGACAGGTAACAGTAACTTCGTTACTAATTATGACAAGAAACTATAACTTCGATACAAATTATGACAGGTAACTGTAACTTCGATACTAATTATGACAAGAAACTCTAACTTCGTTACTAATAATGACAAGTAACTGTAATTTTGATTTAAAAAAATTGGTAGGTAACTGTAACTTCAATACTAATTATGACAGGTAACAGTAACTTCGATACTAATTATGAAAAGTAACTATAACTTCGATGCAAATTATGACAGGTAACTGTAACTTCGTTACTAATTATGACAAGTAACTGTAATTTCGATACAAATTATGGCAGGTAACTGTAACTTCGTTACTAATTATGACAGGTAACAGTAACTTCGATACTAATTATGACAAGTAACTATAACTTCGATACAAATTATGACAGGTAACTGTAACTTCGATACTAATTATGACAAGAAACTCTAACTTCGTTACTAATTATGACAAGTAACTGTAATTTTGATAAAAAATTATGGTAGATAACTGTAACTTCAATACTAATTATGACAGGTAACGGTAACGTCGATACTAATTATGACAAGTAACAGTACCTTCGATGCTAATTATGACAGGTAACTGTAACATCGATACTAATTATGACAAGGAACTGTAATTTCGATACAAATTATGGCAGGTAACTGTAATTTCGTTACTAATTATGACAAGTAACTGTAATTCCGATACAAATTTTGGCAGGTAACAGTAACATCGATACTAATTATGACAGGTAGCAGTAACTTCGATACTAATTATGACAAGTAACTGTAACTTCGATACTAATTATGACAGGTAACTGTAACTTCCATACTAATTATGACAAGTAACTGTAATTTCGATAAAAAATTATGACAGGTAACAGTAACTTCGATAATTATTATGACAAGTAACTGGAACTTTGTAACTAATTATGACAAGTAACAGTAATTTCGATACAAATTATGGCAGGTAACTGTAACTTCGATACTTATTATGACTGATAACAGTAACTTCGATACTAATTATGACAAGTAACTGTAACTTCGATACTAATTATGACAGGTACTGTAACTTCGATACTAATTATGACAAGCAATTCTAACTTCGTTACTAATTATGACAAGTAACTGTAATTTTGATAAAAAATTATGGCAAGTAACTGTAACTTCGATACTAATTATGAGAGGTAACAGTAACTTCGATACTAATTATGACAGGTAACAGCAACTTCGTTACTAATTATGACAAGTAACTGTAATTTCGATACTAATTATGGCAGGTAATTGTAACTTCGTTACTAATTATGAGAAGTAACTTTAATTTCGATACAAATTATGGCAGGTAACTGCAATTTCGATACTAATTATGACAGGTAACAGTAACTTCGATACTAATTATGACAAGTAACTGTAACATCGATACTAATTACGACAGGTAACTGTAACTTCGTTACTAATTATGATAAATAACTGTAATTTCGATACAAATTATGGCAGGTAACTGTAACTTCGATACTAATTATGACAGGTAACAGTAACTTCGATACTAATTATGACAGGTAACAGTAACATCGATACTTATTATGACAAGTAACTGTAACTTCGTTGCTAATTATTACAAGTAACTGTAATTTCGATACAAATTATGGCAGGTAACTGTAACTTCGATACTAATTATGACAGGTAACTGTAACTTCGATACTAATGATGACAGGTAACAGTAACTTCGATCCTAATTATGACAGAAAACAGTAACTTCGATAATAAATATGACAGGTAACAGTAACATCGATACTAATTATGGCAGGTAACTCTAACTTCGATACTATTGATGACAGGTAACTGTAACTACGTTACTAGTTATGACAAGTAACTGTAATTTCGATACAAATTATGGTAGGTAACTGTAACTTCGATACTAATTATGACAAGTAACAGTAACTTCGATACTATTTATGACAAGAAACTGTAATTTCGAAACTAATTATGACAGGTAACTGTAACATCGTTACTAATTATGACAAATAACTGTAATTTCGATACAAATTATGGCAGGTAACTGTAACTTCGATACTAATTATGACAGGTAACAGTAACTTCGATACTAATTATGACAAGTAACTGTAACTTCGATACTAATTTTGACAGGGAACTGATACTTCGATATTAATAATGACAATAAACTCTAACTTCGTTACTAATTATGACAAGTAACTGTAATTTTCATAAAAACTTATGGCAGGTAACTGTAACTTCGATACTAATTATGACAGGTAGCAGTAACTTCGATACTAATTATGACAGGTAACTGCAACTTCGTTACTAATTATGACAAGTAACTGTAATTTCTATACTAATTATTGCAAGTAACTGTAACTTCGCTACTAATTATGACAAGTAACTGTAATTTCGATACAAATTATGGCAGGTAACTGTAATTTCGATACAAATAATGTCAGGAAACAGTAAGGTCGATACTAATTATGACAAGTAACAGTAACTTCATTCTAATTATGACAAGTAACTGTAATTTCGATACAAATTATGGCAGTTAACTGTTACTTCGATACTAATTATGACAGGTAACAGTAACTTCGATACTAATTATGACAAGTAACTATAACTTCGATACGAATTATGACAGGTAACTGTAACTTCGATACTAATTATGACAAGAAACTCTAACTTCGTTACTAATTATGACAAGTAACTGTAATTTTGATAAAAATTATGGTAGGTAACTGTAACTTCAATACTAATTATGACAGATAGCAGTAACGTCGATACTAATTATGACAAGTAACAGTACCTTCGATACTAATTATGACAGGTAACTGTAACTTCGATACTAATTATGACAAGGAACTGTAATTTCGATACAAATTATGGCAGGTAACTGTAACTTCGTTATTAATTATGACAAGTAACTGTAATTTCGATACAAATTTTGGCAGGTAACTGTAACTTCGATACTAATTATGACAAGTCCCTGTAATTTCGATACAAATTATGGCAGGTAACTGTAACTTCCAAACTAATTATGACAGGTAACAGTAACTTCGATAATAATTATGACTGGAAACTGTAACTTCGTTACTAATTATGACAAGTAACTGTAATTTCGATACAAATTATGACAGGTAACTGTAACTTCGTTACTAATTATGACAGGTAACAGTACCTTCGATGCTAATTATGACAGGTAACTGTAACTTCGATATTAATTATGACAAGGAACTGTAATTTCGATACAAATTATGGCAGGTAACTGTAACTTCGATACTAATTATGACAGGTAACAGTAACTTCGTTACTAATTATGACAAGTAACTATAACTTCGATAAAAATTATGACAGGTAACTGTAACTTCGATACTAATTATGACAAGGAACTCTAACTTCGTTACTAATAAAGACAAGTAACTGTAATTTTGATTTAAAAAAATTGGTAGGTAACTGTAACTTCAATACTAATTATGACAGGTAACAGTAACTTCGATAATAATTATGACAAGTAACTATAACTTCGATGCAAATTATGACAGGTAACTGTAATTTTGATAAAAAATTATGGCAAGTAACTGTAACTTCGATACTAATTATGAGAGGTAACAGTAACTTCGATACTAATTATGACAGGTAACAGCAACTTCGTTACTAATTATGACAAGTAACTGTAATTTCGATACTAATTATGGCAGGTAATTGTAACTTCGTTACTAATTATGAGAAGTAACTTTAATTTCGATACAAATTATGGCAGGTAACTGCAATTTCGATACTAATTATGACAGGTAACTGTAACTTCGGTACTAATTATGACAGGTAACAGTAACTTCGATACTAATTATGACAGGTAACAGTAACATCGATACTAATTATGACAAGTAACTGTAACTTCGTTGCTAATTATTACAAGTAACTGTAATTTCGATACAAATTATGGCAGGTAACTGTAACGTCGATACTAATTATGACAGGTAACTGTAACATCGATACTAATTATGACAGGTAACAGTAACTTCGATCCTAATTATGACAGAAAACAGTTACTTCGATAATAAATATGACAGGTAACAGTACCATCGATACTAATTATGGCAGGTAACTCTAACTTCGATACTATTGATGACAGGTAACTGTAACTACGTTACTAGATATGACAAGTAACTGTAATTTCGATACAAATTATGTTTGGTAACTGTAACTTCGATACTAATTATGACAAGTAACAGAAACTTCGATACTATTTATGACAAGAAACTGTAATTTCGAAACTAATGATGACAGGTTACTGTAACATCGTTACTAATTATGACAAATAACTGTAATTTCGATACAAATTATGGCAGGTAACTGTAACTTCGATACTAATTATGACAGGTAACTGTAACTTCGATACTAATTATGACAGGTAACAGTAACTTCGTTACTAATTATGACAAGTAACTGTAATTTTCATAAAAACTTATGGCAGGTAACTGTAACTTCGATACTAATTATGAAAGGTAGCAGTAACTTCGATACTAATTATGACAGGTAACTGCAACTTCGTTACTAATTATGACAAGTAACTGTAATTTCTATACTAATTACTGCAAGTAACTGTAACTTCGTTACTAATTATGACAAGTAACTGTAATTTCGATACAAATTATGGCAGGTAACTGTAATTTCGATACAAATTATGTCAGGTAACAGTAACGTCGATACTAATTATGACAAGTAACAGTAACTTCATTCTAATTATGACAATTAACTGTAATTTCGATACAAATTATGGCAGTTAACTGTAACTTCGATACTAATTATGACAGGTAACAGTAACTTCGATACTAATTATGACAAGTAACTATAACTTCGATACGAATTATGACAGGTAACTGTAACTTCGATACTAATTATGACAAGAAACTCTAACTTCGTTACTAATTATGACAAGTAACTGTAATTTTGATAAAAAATTATGGTAGGTAACTGTAACATCAATACTAATTATGACAGGTAGCTGTAACGTCGATACTAATTATGACAAGTAACAGTACCTTCGATGCTAATTATGACAGGTAACTAAAACTTCGATACTAATTATGACAAGGAACTGTAATTTCGATACAAATTATGGCAGGTAACTGTAACTTCGTTACTAATTATGACAAGTAACTGTAATTTCGATACAAATTTTGGCAGGTAACTGTAACTTCGATACTAATTATGACAAGTCCCTGTAATTTCGATACAAATTATGGCAGGTAACTGTAACTTCCAAACTAATTATGACAGGTAACAGTAACTTCGATAATAATTATGACTGGAAACTGTAACTTCGTTACTAATTATGACAAGTAACTGGAATTTCGATACAAATTATGACAGGTAACTTTAACTTCATTACTAATTATGACAGGTAACAGTACCTTCGATGCTAATTATGACAGGTAACTGTAACTTCGATATTAATTATGACAAGGAACTGTAATTTCGATACAAATTATGGCAGGTAACTGTAACTTCGTTACTAATTATGACAGGTAACAGTACCTTCGATGCTAATTATGACAGGTAACTGTAACTTCGATACTAAGTATGACAAGTAAATGTAACTTCGATACTAATTATGACAGGTAACTGTATCTTCGTTACTAATTATGACAAGTAACTGTAATTTCGATACAAATTTTGGCAGGTAACTGTAACTTCGATACTAATTATGACAGGTAACAGTAACTTCGATTCTAATTATGACAAGTAACTGTAACTTCGATACTAATTATGACAGGTAACTGTAACTTCGTTTCTAATTATGACAAGTAACTGTAATTTCGATACAAATTATGGCAGGTAACTGTAACTTCGATACTAATTATGACAGGTAACAGTAACTTCGATACTAATTATGACAAGTAACTATAACTTCGATACGAATTATGACAGGTAACTGTAACTTCGATACTAATTATGACAAGAAACTCTAACTTCGTTACTAATTATGACAAGTAACTGTAATTTTGATAAAAAATTATGGTAGGTAATTGTAACTTCAATACTAATTATGACAGGTAGCAGTAACGTCGATACTAATTATGACAAGTAACAGTACCTTCGATGCTAATTATGACAGGTAACTGTAACTTCGATACTAATTATGACAAGGAACTGTAATTTCGATACAAATTATGGCAGGTAACTGTAACTTCGTTACTAATTATGACAAGTAACTGTAATTTCGATACAAATTTTGGCAGGTAACTGTAACTTCGATACTAATTATGACAAGTCCCTGTAATTTCGATACAAATTATGGCTGGTAATTGTAACTTCCAAACTAATTATGACAGGTAACAGTAACTTCGATAATAATTATGACTGGAAACTGTAACTTCGTTACTAATTATGACAAGTAACTGTAATTTCGATACAAATTATGACAGGTAACTGTAACTTCGTTACTAATTATGACAGGTAACAGTACCTTCGATGCTAATTATGACAGGTAACTGTAACTTCGATACTAATTATGACAAGGTACTGTAATTTCGATACAAATTATGGCAGGTAACTGTAACTTCGTTACTAATTATGACAAGTAACTGTAATTTCGATACAAATTTTGGCAGGTAACTGTAACTTCGATACTAATTATGACAGGTAACAGTCACTTCGATTCTAATTATGTCAAGTAACAGTAACTTCGATACTATTTATGACAGGTAACTGTAACTTCGTTACTAATTATGACAAGTAACTGTAATTTTGATACAAAGTATGGCAGGTAACTGTAACTTCGATACTAATTATGACAGGTAACAGTAACTTCGTTACTAATAATGACAAGTAACTATAACTTCGATACAAATTAAGACAGGTAACTGTAACTTCGATACTAATTATGACAAGAAACTCTAACTTCGTAACGAATTATGACAAGTAACTGTAATTATGATTTAAAAACTTTGGTAGGTAACTGTAACTTCAATACTAATTATGACAGGTAACAGTAACTTCGATACTAATTATGACAAGTAACTATAACTTCGATGCAAATTATGACAGGTAACTGTAATTTCGTTACTAATTATGACAGGTAACTGTAATTTCGATACAAATTATGGCAGGTAACTGTAACTTCGATACTAGTTATGAATGGTAACAGTAACTTCGATACTAATTATGACAAGTAACTGTAACTTCGATACTAATTATGACAGGTAACTGTAACTTCGATACTAATTATGACAAGTAACTCTAACTTCGTTACTAATTATGACAAGTAACTGTGATAAAAAATTATGGGAGGTAACTGTAACTTCGATACTAATTATGAGAGGTAACAGTAACTTCGATACTAATTATGACAGGTAACAGCAACTTCGTTACTAATAATGACAAGTAACTGTAATTTCGATACTAATTATGGCAGGTAAATGTAACTTCGTTACTAATTATGAGAAGTAACTGTAACTTCGTTGCTAATTATGACAAATAACTGTAATTTCGATACAAATTATGGCAGGTAACTGCAATTTCGATACTAATTATGACAGGTAACAGTAACCTCGATACTAATTATGACAAGTAATTGTAACATCGATACTAATTACGACAGGCAATTGTAACATCGGTACTAATTACGACAGGCAACTGTAACTTCGTTACTTATTATGACAAATAACTGTAATTTCGATACAAATTATAGCAGGTAACTGTAACATCGATACTAATTATGACAGGTAACAGTAACTTCGATACTAATTATGACAGGTAACAGTAACTTCGATACTAATTATGACAAGTAACTGTAACTTCGTTGCTAATTATGACAAGTAACTGTAATTTCGATACAAATTATGGCAGGTAACTGTAACTTCGATACTAATTATGACAGGTAACTGTAACTTCGATACTAATTATGACAGGTAACAGTAACTTCGATCCTAATTATGACAGAAAACAGTAACTTCGATACTAAATATGACAGGTAACAGTAACATCGATACTAATTATGGCAGGTAACTCTAACTTCGATACTATTGATGACAGGTAACTGTAACTACGTTACTAGTTATGACAAGTAACTGTAATTTCGACACAAATTATGGTAGGTAACTGTAACTTCGATACTAATTATGACAAGTAACAGTAACTTCGATAGTAATTATGACAAGAAACTGTAATTTCGAAACTAATTATGACAGGTAACTGTAATATCGTTACTAATTATGACATGTAACTGTAATTTCGATACAAATTATGGCAGGTAACTGTAACTTCGATACTAATTATGACAGGTAACAGTAACTTCGATACTAATTATGACAAGTAACTGTAACTTCGATACTAATTATGACAGGGAACTGATACTTCGATATTAATAATGACAATAAACTCTAACTTCGTTACTAATTATGACAAGTAACTGCAATTTTCATAAAAAATTATGGCAGGTAACTGTAACTTCGATACTAATTATGACAAGTAACTGTAATTTCTATACTAATTATTGGAAGTAACTGTAACTTCGTTACTAATTATGACAAGTAACTGTAATTTCGATACAAATTATGGCAGGTAACTGTAATTTCGATACAAATTATGACAGGTAACAGAAACTTCGATACTAATTATGACAAGTAACAGTAACTTCATTCTAATTATGACAAGTAACTGTAATTTCGATACAAATTATGGCAGTTAACTGTAACTTCGATACTAATTATGACAGGTAACAGTAACTTCGATACTAATTATGACAGAAAACAGTAACTTCGATAATAATTATGACAGGTAACAGTAACTTCGATAATAATTATGGCAGGTAACTGTAACTTCGATACTAATTATGACAAGTAACAGTAACTTCGATACTAATTATGACAGGTAACTGTAACTTCGTTACTAATTATGACAAGTAACTGTAATTTTGATACAAATTATGGCAGGTAACTGTAACTTCGATACTAATTATGACAGGTAACAGTAACTTCGTTACTAATTATGACAAGTAACTATAACTTCGATAAAAATTATGACAGGTAACTGTAACTTCGATACTAATTATGACAAGAAACTCTAACTTGCTTACTAATAATGACAAGTAACTGTAATTTTGATTTAAAAAAATTGGTAGGTAACTGTAACTTCAATACTAATTATGACAGGTAACAGTAACTTCGATACTAATTATGACAAGTAACTATAACTTCGATGCAAATTATGACAGGTAACTGTAATTTTGATAAAAAAATTTGGCAAGTAACTGTAACTTCGATACTAATTATGAGAGGTAACAGTAACTTCGATACTAATTATGACAGGTAACAGCAACTTCGTTACTAATTATGACAAGTAACTGTAATTTCGATACTAATTATGGCAGGTAATTGTAACTTCGTTACTAATTATGATAAGTAACTTTAATTTCGATACAAATTATGGCAGGTAACTGCAATTTCGATACTAATTATGACAGGTAACTGTAACTTCGATACTAATTATGACAGGTAACAGTAACTTCGATACTAATTATGACAGGTAACAGTAACATCGATACTAATTATGACAAGTAACTGTAACTTCGTTGCTAATTATTACAAGTAACTGTAATTTCGATACAAATTATGGCAGGTAACTGTAACTTCGATACTAATTATGACAGGTAACTGTAACATCGATACTAATTATGACAGGTAACAGTAACTTCGATTCTAATTATGACAGAAAACAGTAACTTCGATAATAAATATGACAGGTAACAGTACCATCGATACTAGTTATGGCAGGTAACTCTAACTTCGATAATATTGATGACAGGTAACTGTAACTACGTTACTAGTTATGACAAGTAACTGTAATTTCGATACAAATTATGGTAGGTAACTGCAATTTCGATACAAATTATGGCAGGTAACTGTAACTTCGATACTAATTATGACAGGTAACAGTAACTTCGATACTAATTATGACAAGTAACTATAACTTCGATACGAATTATGACAGGTAACTGTAACTTCGATACTAATTATGACAAGAAACTCTAACTTCGTTACTAATTATGACAAGTAACTGTAATTTTGATAAAAAATTATGGTAGGTAACTGTAACTTCAATACTAATTATGACAGGTAGCAGTAACGTCGATACTAATTATGACAAGTAACAGTACCTTCGATGCTAATTATGAAAGGTAACTGTAACTTCGATACTAATTATGACAAGGAACTGTAATTTCGATACAAATTATGGCAGGTAACTGTAACTTCGTTACTAATTATGACAAGTAACTGTAATTTCGATACAAATTTTGGCAGGTAACTGTAACTTCGATACTAATTATGACAAGTCCCTGTAATTTCGATACAAATTATGGCAGGTAACTGTAACTTCCAAACTAATTATGACAGGTAACAGTAACTTCGATAATAATTATGACTGGAAACTGTAACTTCGTTACTAATTATGACAAGTAACTGTAATTTCGATACAAATTATGACAGGTAACTGTAACTTCGTTACTAATTATGACAGGTAACAGTACCTTCGATGCTAATTATGACAGGTAACTGTAACTTCGATATTAATTATGACAAGGAACTGTAATTTCGATACAAATTATGACAGGTAACTGTAATTTCGATACTAATTATGACAAGAAACTCAAACATCGTAACTAATTATGACAAGTAACTGTAATTATGATTTAAAAACTTTGGTAGGTAACTGTAACTTCAATACTAATTATGACAGGTAACAGTAACTTCGATACTAATTATGACAAGTAACTATAACTTCGATGCAAATTATGACAGGTAACTGTAACTTCGTTACTAATTAATACATGTAACTGTAATTTCGATACAAATTATGGCAGGTAACTGTAACTTCGATACTAGTTATGACTGGTAACAGTAACTTCGATACTAATTATGACAAGTAACTGTAACTTCGATACTAATTATGACAGGTAACTGTAACTTCGATGCTAATTATGACAAGTAACTCTAACTTCGTTACTAATTATGACAAGTAACTGTAATTTTGTTTAAAAAATTATGGGAGGTAACTGTAACTTCGATACTAATTATGAGAGGTAACAGTAACTTCGATACTAATTATGACAGGTAACAGCAACTTCGTTACTAATTATGACAAGTAACTGTAATTTCGATACTAATTATGGCAGGTAACTGTAACTTCGTTACTAATTATGAGAAGTAACTTTAATTTCGTTACAAATTATGGCAGGTAACTGCAATTTCGATACTAATTATGACAGGTAACAGTAACCTCGATACTAATGACAAGTAACTGTAACATCGATACTTATTACGACAGGCAACTGTAACTTCGTTACTTATTATGACAAATAACTGTAATTTCGATACAAATTATAGCAGGTAACTGTAACATCGATACTAATTATAACAGGTAACAGTAACTTCGATACTAATTATGACAGGTAACAGTAACTTCGATAATAATTATGACAAGTAACTGTAACTTCGTTGCTAATTATGACAAGTAACTGTAATTTCGATACAAATTATGGCAGGTAACTGTAACTTCGATACTAATTATGACAGGTAACTGTAACTTCGATACTAATTATGACAGGTAACAGTAACTTCGATCCTAATTATGACAGAAAACAGTAACTTCGATACTTAATATGACAGGTAACAGTAACATCGATACTAATTATGGCAGGTAACTCTAACTTCGATACTATTGATGACAGGTAACTGTAACTACGTTACTAGTTATGACAAGTAACTGTAATTTCGATACAAATTATGGTAGGTAACTGTAACTTCGATACTAATTATGACAAGTAACAGTAACTTCGATACTAATTATGACAAGAAACTGTAATTTCGAAACTAATTATGACAGGTAACTGTAACATCGTTACTAATTATGACAAGTAACTGTAATTTCGATACAAATTAAGGCAGGTAACTGTAACTTCGATACTTATTATGACAGGTAACAGTAACTTCGATACTAATTATGACAAGTAACTGTAACATCGATACTAATTATGACAGGGAACTGATACTTCGATATTAATAATGACAATAAACTCTAACTTCGTTACTAATTATGACAAGTAACTGTAATTTTCATAAAAAATTATGGCAGGTAACTGTAACTTCGATACTAATTATGACAGGTAGCAGTAACTTCGTTACTTATTATGACAGGTAACTGCAACTTCGTTACTAATTATGACAAGTAACTGTAATTTCTATACTAATTATTGCAAGTAACTGTAACTTCGTTACTAATAATGACAAGTAACTGTAATTTCGATACAAATTATGGCAGGTAACTGTAATTTCGATAAAAATTATGACAGGTAACAGTAACTTCGTTACTAATTATGACAAGTAACAGTAACTTCATTCTAATTATGACAAGTAACTGTAATTTCGATACAAATTATGGCAGTTAACTGTAACTTCGTTACTAATTATGACAGGTAACAGTAACTTCGATACTAATTATGACAAGTAACTATAACTTCGATACAAATTATGACAGGTAACTGTAACTTCGTTACTAATTATGACTGGTAACAGTAACTTCGATACTAATTATGACAAGTAACTATAACTTCGATACAAATTATGACAGGTAACTGTAACTTCGATACTAATTATGACAAGAAACTCTAACTTCGTTACTAATTATGACAAGTAACTCTAACTTCGTTACTAATAATGACAAGTAACTGTAATTTTGATTAAAAAAATTGGTAGGTAACTGTAACTTCAATACTAATTATGACAGGTAACAGTAACTTCGATACTAATTATGACAAGTAACTATAACTTCGATGCAAATTATGACAGGTAACTGTAACTTCGTTACTAATTATGACAAGTAACTGTAATTTCGATACAAATTATGGCAGGTAACTGTAACTTCGTTACTAATTATGACAGGTAACAGTAACTTCGATACTAATTATGACAAGTAACTATAACTTCGATACAAATTATGACAGGTAACTGTAACTTCGATACTAATTATGACAAGAAACTCTAACTTCGTTACTAATTATGACAAGTAACTCTAATTTTGATAAAAAATTATGGTAGATAACTGTAACTTCAATACTAATTATGACAGGTAACGGTAACGTCGATACTAATTATGACAAGTAACAGTACCTTCGATGCTAATTATGACAGGTAACTGTAACATCGATACTAATTATGACAAGGAACTGTAATTTCGATACAAATTATGGTAGGTAACTGTAACTTCGATACTAATTATGACAAGTAACAGTAACTTCGATACTAATTATGACAAGAAACTGTAATTTCGAAACTAATTATGACAGGTAACTGTAACATCGTTACTAATTATGACAAGAAACTGTAATTTCGATACAAATTAAGGCAGGTAACTGTAACTTCGATACTTATTATGACAGGTAACAGTAACTTCGATACTAATTATGACAAGTAACTGTAACTTCGATACTAATTATGACAGGGAACTGATACTTCGATATTAATAATGACAATAAACTCTAACTTCGTTACTAATTATGACAAGTAACTGTAATTTTGTTAAAAAAATTATGGGAGGTAACTGTAACTTAGATACAAATTTTGGCAGGTAACTGTAACTTCGATACTAATTATGACAAGTCCCTGTAATTTCGATACAAATTATGGCAGGTAACTGTAACTTCCAAACTAATTATGACAGGTAACAGTAACTTCGATAATAATTATGACTGGAAACTGTAACTTCGTTACTAATTATGACAAGTAACTGTAATTTCGATACAAATTATGACAGGTAACTGTAACTTCGTTACTAATTATGACAGGTAACAGTACCTTCGATGCTAATTATGACAGGTAACTGTAACTTCGTTACTAATTATGACAAATAACTTTAATTTCGATACTAATTATGACAGGTAACTGTAACTTCGTTACTAATTATGACAGGTAACAGTACCTTCGATGCTAATTATGACAGGTAACTGTAACTTCGATATTAATTATGACAAGGAACTGTAATTTCGATACAAATTATGACAGGTAACTGTAATTTCGATACTAATTATGACAAGAAACTCTAACTTCGTAACTAATTATGACAAGTAACTGTAATTATGATTTAAAAACTTTGGTAGGTAACTGTAACTTCAATACTAATTATGACAGGTAACAGTAACTTCGATACTAATTATGACAAGTAACTATAACTTCGATGCAAATTATGACAGGTAACTGTAACTTCGTTACTAATTAATACATGTAACTGTAATTTCGATACAAATTATGGCAGGTAACTGTAACTTCGATACTAGTTATGACTGGTAACAGTAACTTCGATACTAATTATGACAAGTAACTGTAACTTCGATACTAATTATGACAGGTAACTGTAACTTCGATGCTAATTATGACAAGTAACTCTAACTTCGTTACTAATTATGACAAGTAACTGTAATTTTGTTAAAAAAATTATGGGAGGTAACTGTAACTTCGATACTAATTATGAGAGGTAACAGTAACTTCGATACTAATTATGACAGGTAACAGCAACTTCGTTACTAATTATGACAAGTAACTGTAATTTCGATACTAATTATGGCAGGTAACTGTAACTTCGTTACTAATTATGAGAAGTAACTTTAATTTCGTTACAAATTATGGCAGGTAACTGCAATTTCGATACTAATTATGACAGGTAACAGTAACCTCGATACTAATGACAAGTAACTGTAACATCGATACTTATTACGACAGGCAACTGTAACTTCGTTACTTATTATGACAAATAACTGTAATTTCGATACAAATTATAGCAGGTAACTGTAACATCGATACTAATTATAACAGGTAACAGTAACTTCGATACTAATTATGACAGGTAACAGTAACTTCGATAATAATTATGACAAGTAACTGTAACTTCGTTGCTAATTATGACAAGTAACTGTAATTTCGATACAAATTATGGCAGGTAACTGTAACTTCGATACTAATTATGACAGGTAACTGTAACTTCGATACTAATTATGACAGGTAACAGTACCTTCGATGCTAATTATGACAGGTAACTGTAACTTCGATACTAATTATGACAAGGAACTGTAATTTCGATACAAATTATGGCAGGTAACTGTAACTTCGTTACTAATTATGACAAGTAACTGTAATTTCGATACAAATTTTGGCAGGTAACTGTAACTTCGATACTAATTATGACAGGTAACAGTCACTTCGATTCTAATTATGTCAAGTAACAGTAACTTCGATACTATTTATGACAGGTAACTGTAACTTCGTTACTAATTATGACAAGTAACTGTAATTTTGATACAAAGTATGGCAGGTAACTGTAACTTCGATACTAATTATGACAGGTAACAGTAACTTCGTTACTAATAATGACAAGTAACTATAACTTCGATACAAATTAAGACAGGTAACTGTAACTTCGATACTAATTATGACAAGAAACTCTAACTTCGTAACGAATTATGACAAGTAACTGTAATTATGATTTAAAAACTTTGGTAGGTAACTGTAACTTCAATACTAATTATGACAGGTAACAGTAACTTCGATACTAATTATGACAAGTAACTATAACTTCGATGCAAATTATGACAGGTAACTGTAATTTCGTTACTAATTATGACAAGTAACTGTAATTTCGATACAAATTATGGCAGGTAACTGTAACTTCGATACTAGTTATGAATGGTAACAGTAACTTCGATACTAATTATGACAAGTAACTGTAACTTCGATACTAATTATGACAGGTAACTGTAACTTCGATACTAATTATGACAAGTAACTCTAACTTCGTTACTAATTATGACAAGTAACTGTGATAAAAAATTATGGGAGGTAACTGTAACTTCGATACTAATTATGAGAGGTAACAGTAACTTCGATACTAATTATGACAGGTAACAGCAACTTCGTTACTAATAATGACAAGTAACTGTAATTTCGATACTAATTATGGCAGGTAAATGTAACTTCGTTACTAATTATGAGAAGTAACTGTAACTTCGTTGCTAATTATGACAAATAACTGTAATTTCGATACAAATTATGGCAGGTAACTGCAATTTCGATACTAATTATGACAGGTAACAGTAACCTCGATACTAATTATGACAAGTAATTGTAACATCGATACTAATTACGACAGGCAATTGTAACATCGGTACTAATTACGACAGGCAACTGTAACTTCGTTACTTATTATGACAAATAACTGTAATTTCGATACAAATTATAGCAGGTAACTGTAACATCGATACTAATTATGACAGGTAACAGTAACTTCGATACTAATTATGACAGGTAACAGTAACTTCGATACTAATTATGACAAGTAACTGTAACTTCGTTGCTAATTATGACAAGTAACTGTAATTTCGATACAAATTATGGCAGGTAACTGTAACTTCGATACTAATTATGACAGGTAACTGTAACTTCGATACTAATTATGACAGGTAACAGTAACTTCGATCCTAATTATGACAGAAAACAGTAACTTCGATACTAAATATGACAGGTAACAGTAACATCGATACTAATTATGGCAGGTAACTCTAACTTCGATACTATTGATGACAGGTAACTGTAACTACGTTACTAGTTATGACAAGTAACTGTAATTTCGACACAAATTATGGTAGGTAACTGTAACTTCGATACTAATTATGACAAGTAACAGTAACTTCGATAGTAATTATGACAAGAAACTGTAATTTCGAAACTAATTATGACAGGTAACTGTAATATCGTTACTAATTATGACATGTAACTGTAATTTCGATACAAATTATGGCAGGTAACTGTAATTTCGATACAAATTATGACAGGTAACAGAAACTTCGATACTAATTATGACAGGTAACAGTAACTTCGATACTAATTATGACAAGTAACTGTAACTTCGATACTAATTATGACAGGGAACTGATACTTCGATATTAATAATGACAATAAACTCTAACTTCGTTACTAATTATGACAAGTAACTGCAATTTTCATAAAAAATTATGGCAGGTAACTGTAACTTCGATACTAATTATGACAAGTAACTGTAATTTCTATACTAATTATTGGAAGTAACTGTAACTTCGTTACTAATTATGACAAGTAACTGTAATTTCGATACAAATTATGGCAGGTAACTGTAATTTCGATACAAATTATGACAGGTAACAGAAACTTCGATACTAATTATGACAAGTAACAGTAACTTCATTCTAATTATGACAAGTAACTGTAATTTCGATACAAATTATGGCAGTTAACTGTAACTTCGATACTAATTATGACAGGTAACAGTAACTTCGATACTAATTATGACAGAAAACAGTAACTTCGATAATAATTATGACAGGTAACAGTAACTTCGATAATAATTATGGCAGGTAACTGTAACTTCGATACTAATTATGACAAGTAACAGTAACTTCGATACTAATTATGACAGGTAACTGTAACTTCGTTACTAATTATGACAAGTAACTGTAATTTTGATACAAATTATGGCAGGTAACTGTAACTTCGATACTAATTATGACAGGTAACAGTAACTTCGTTACTAATTATGACAAGTAACTATAACTTCGATAAAAATTATGACAGGTAACTGTAACTTCGATACTAATTATGACAAGAAACTCTAACTTCGTTACTAATAATGACAAGTAACTGTAATTTTGATTTAAAAAAATTGGTAGGTAACTGTAACTTCAATACTAATTATGACAGGTAACAGTAACTTCGATACTAATTATGACAAGTAACTATAACTTCGATGCAAATTATGACAGGTAACTGTAATTTTGATAAAAAATTTTGGCAAGTAACTGTAACTTCGATACTAATTATGAGAGGTAACAGTAACTTCGATACTAATTATGACAGGTAACAGCAACTTCGTTACTAATTATGACAAGTAACTGTAATTTCGATACTAATTATGGCAGGTAATTGTAACTTCGTTACTAATTATGATAAGTAACTTTAATTTCGATACAAATTATGGCAGGTAACTGCAATTTCGATACTAATTATGACAGGTAACTGTAACTTCGATACTAATTATGACAGGTAACAGTAACTTCGATACTAATTATGACAGGTAACAGTAACATCGATACTAATTATGACAAGTAACTGTAACTTCGTTGCTAATTATTACAAGTAACTGTAATTTCGATACAAATTATGGCAGGTAACTGTAACTTCGATACTAATTATGACAGGTAACTGTAACATCGATACTAATTATGACAGGTAACAGTAACTTCGATTCTAATTATGACAGAAAACAGTAACTTCGATAATAAATATGACAGGTAACAGTACCATCGATACTAGTTATGGCAGGTAACTCTAACTTCGATAATATTGATGACAGGTAACTGTAACTACGTTACTAGTTATGACAAGTAACTGTAATTTCGATACAAATTATGGTAGGTAACTGCAATTTCGATACAAATTATGGCAGGTAACTGTAACTTCGATACTAATTATGACAGGTAACAGTAACTTCGATACTAATTATGACAAGTAACTGTAACTTCGATACTAATTATGACAGGGAACTGATACTTCGATATTAATAATGACAATAAACTCTAACTTCGTTACTAATTATGACAAGAAACTGTAATTTTCATAAAAACTTATGGCAGGTAACTGTAACTTCGATACTAATTATGACAGGTAGCAGTAACTTCGATACTAATTATGACAGGTAACTGCAACTTCGGTACTAATTATGACAAGTAACTGTAATTTCTATACTAATTACTGCAAGTAACTGTAACTTCGTTACTAATTATGACAAGTAACTGTAATTTCGATACAAATTATGGCAGGTAACTGTAATTTCGATACAAATTATGTCAGGTAACAGTAACGTCGATACTAATTATGACAAGTAACAGTAACTTCATTCTAATTATGACAAGTAACTGTAATTTCGATACAAATTATGGCAGTTAACTGTAACTTCGATACTAATTATGACAGGTAACAGTAACTTCGATACTAATTATGACAAGTAACTATAACTTCGATACGAATTATGACAGGTAACTGTAACTTCGATACTAATTATGACAAGAAACTCTAACTTCGTTACTAATTATGACAAGTAACTGTAATTTTGATAAAAAATTATGGTAGGTAACTGTAACTTCAATACTAATTATGACAGGTAGCAGTAACGTCGATACTAATTATGACAAGTAACAGTACCTTCGATGCTAATTATGAAAGGTAACTGTAACTTCGATACTAATTATGACAAGGAACTGTAATTTCGATACAAATTATGGCAGGTAACTGTAACTTCGTTACTAATTATGACAAGTAACTGTAATTTCGATACAAATTTTGGCAGGTAACTGTAACTTCGATACTAATTATGACAAGTCCCTGTAATTTCGATACAAATTATGGCAGGTAACTGTAACTTCCAAACTAATTATGACAGGTAACAGTAACTTCGATAATAATTATGACTGGAAACTGTAACTTCGTTACTAATTATGACAAGTAACTGTAATTTCGATACAAATTATGACAGGTAACTGTAACTTCGTTACTAATTATGACAGGTAACAGTACCTTCGATGCTAATTATGACAGGTAACTGTAACTTCGATATTAATTATGACAAGGAACTGTAATTTCGATACAAATTATGACAGGTAACTGTAATTTCGATACTAATTATGACAAGAAACTCTAACTTCGTAACTAATTATGACAAGTAACTGTAATTATGATTTAAAAACTTTGGTAGGTAACTGTAACTTCAATACTAATTATGACAGGTAACAGTAACTTCGATACTAATTATGACAAGTAACTATAACTTCGATGCAAATTATGACAGGTAACTGTAACTTCGTTACTAATTAATACATGTAACTGTAATTTCGATACAAATTATGGCAGGTAACTGTAACATCGATACTAGTTATGACTGGTAACAGTAACTTCGATACTAATTATGACAAGTAACTGTAACTTCGATACTAATTATGTCAGGTAACTGTAACTTCGATGCTAATTATGACAAGTAACTCTAACTTCGTTACTAATTATGACAAGTAACTGTAATTTTGTTAAAAAAATTATGGGAGGTAACTGTAACTTCGATACTAATTATGAGAGGTAACAGTAACTTCGATACTAATTATGACAGGTAACAGCAACTTCGTTACTAATTATGACAAGTAACTGTAATTTCGATACTAATTATGGCAGGTAACTGTAACTTCGTTACTAATTATGAGAAGTAACTTTAATTTCGTTACAAATTATGGCAGGTAACTGCAATTTCGATACTAATTATGACAGGTAACAGTAACCTCGATACTAATGACAAGTAACTGTAACATCGATACTTATTACGACAGGCAACTGTAACTTCGTTACTTATTATGACAAATAACTGTAATTTCGATACAAATTATAGCAGGTAACTGTAACATCGATACTAATTATAACAGGTAACAGTAACTTCGATACTAATTATGACAGGTAACAGTAACTTCGATAATAATTATGACAAGTAACTGTAACTTCGTTGCTAATTATGACAAGTAACTGTAATTTCGATACAAATTATGGCAGGTAACTGTAACTTCGATACTAATTATGACAGGTAACTGTAACTTCGATACTAATTATGACAGGTAACAGTAACTTCGATCCTAATTATGACAGAAAACAGTAACTTCGATACTTAATATGACAGGTAACAGTAACATCGATACTAATTATGGCAGGTAACTCTAACTTCGATACTATTGATGACAGGTAACTGTAACTACGTTACTAGTTATGACAAGTAACTGTAATTTCGATACAAATTATGGTAGGTAACTGTAACTTCGATACTAATTATGACAAGTAACAGTAACTTCGATACTAATTATGACAAGAAACTGTAATTTCGAAACTAATTATGACAGGTAACTGTAACATCGTTACTAATTATGACAAGTAACTGTAATTTCGATACAAATTAAGGCAGGTAACTGTAACTTCGATACTTATTATGACAGGTAACAGTAACTTCGATACTAATTATGACAAGTAACTGTAACTTCGATACTAATTATGACAGGGAACTGATACTTCGATATTAATAATGACAATAAACTCTAACTTCGTTACTAATTATGACAAGTAACTGTAATTTTCATAAAAAATTATGGCAGGTAACTGTAACTTCGATACTAATTATGACAGGTAGCAGTAACTTCGTTACTTATTATGACAGGTAACTGCAACTTCGTTACTAATTATGACAAGTAACTGTAATTTCTATACTAATTATTGCAAGTAACTGTAACTTCGTTACTAATAATGACAAGTAACTGTAATTTCGATACAAATTATGGCAGGTAACTGTAATTTCGATAAAAATTATGACAGGTAACAGTAACTTCGTTACTAATTATGACAAGTAACAGTAACTTCATTCTAATTATGACAAGTAACTGTAATTTCGATACAAATTATGGCAGTTAACTGTAACTTCGTTACTAATTATGACAGGTAACAGTAACTTCGATACTAATTATGACAAGTAACTATAACTTCGATACAAATTATGACAGGTAACTGTAACTTCGATACTAATTATGACAAGAAACTCTAACTTCGTTACTAATAATGACAAGTAACTGTAATTTTGATTAAAAAAATTGGTAGGTAACTGTAACTTCAATACTAATTATGACAGGTAACAGTAACTTCGATACTAATTATGACAAGTAACTATAACTTCGATGCAAATTATGACAGGTAACTGTAACTTCGTTACTAATTATGACAAGTAACTGTAATTTCGATACAAATTATGGCAGGTAACTGTAACTTCGTTACTAATTATGACAGGTAACAGTAACTTCGATACTAATTATGACAAGTAACTATAACTTCGATACAAATTATGACAGGTAACTGTAACTTCGATACTAATTATGACAAGAAACTCTAACTTCGTTACTAATTATGACAAGTAACTCTAATTTTGATAAAAAATTATGGTAGATAACTGTAACTTCAATACTAATTATGACAGGTAACGGTAACGTCGATACTAATTATGACAAGTAACAGTACCTTCGATGCTAATTATGACAGGTAACTGTAACATCGATACTAATTATGACAAGGAACTGTAATTTCGATACAAATTATGGTAGGTAACTGTAACTTCGATACTAATTATGACAAGTAACAGTAACTTCGATACTAATTATGACAAGAAACTGTAATTTCGAAACTAATTATGACAGGTAACTGTAACATCGTTACTAATTATGACAAGAAACTGTAATTTCGATACAAATTAAGGCAGGTAACTGTAACTTCGATACTTATTATGACAGGTAACAGTAACTTCGATACTAATTATGACAAGTAACTGTAACTTCGATACTAATTATGACAGGGAACTGATACTTCGATATTAATAATGACAATAAACTCTAACTTCGTTACTAATTATGACAAGTAACTGTAATTTTGTTAAAAAAATTATGGGAGGTAACTGTAACTTCGATACTAATTATGAGAGGTAACAGTAACTTCGATACTAATTATGACAGGTAACAGTAACTTCGATACTAATTATGACAAGTAACTGTAATTTCGATACAAATTTTGGCAGGTAACTGTAACTTCGATACTAATTATGACAAGTCCCTGTAATTTCGATACAAATTATGGCAGGTAACTGTAACTTCCAAACTAATTATGACAGGTAACAGTAACTTCGA
The DNA here is from genome assembly GCA_946902985.2 of Meconema thalassinum. NCBI lineage: Eukaryota > Metazoa > Arthropoda > Insecta > Orthoptera > Tettigoniidae > Meconema > Meconema thalassinum. The sequence continues at coordinate 1,690,729,735 of OX336388.2, read as the reverse complement.
TAATAATTATGACTGGAAACTGTAACTTCGTTGCTAATTATGACAAGTAACTGTAATTTCGATACAAATTATGACAGGTAACTGTAACTTCGTTACTAATTATGACAGGTAACAGTACCTTCGATGCTAATTATGACAGGTAACTGTAACTTCGATATTAATTATGACAAGGAACTGTAATTTCGATACAAATTATGACAGGTAACTGTAATTTCGATACTAATTATGACAAGAAACTCTAACTTCGTAACTAATTATGACAAGTAACTGTAATTATGATTTAAAAACTTTGGTAGGTAACTGTAACTTCAATACTAATTATGACAGGTAACAGTAACTTCGATACTAATTATGACAAGTAACTATAACTTCGATGCAAATTATGACAGGTAACTGTAACTTCGTTACTAATTAATACATGTAACTGTAATTTCGATACAAATTATGGCAGGTAACTGTAACTTCGATACTAGTTATGACTGGTAACAGTAACTTCGATACTAATTATGACATGTAACTGTAACTTCGATACTAATTATGACAGGTAACTGTAACTTCGATGCTAATTATGACAAGTAACTCTAACTTCGTTACTAATTATGACAAGTAACTGTAATTTTGTTAAAAAAATTATGGGAGGTAACTGTAACTTCGATACTAATTATGAGAGGTAACAGTAACTTCGATACTAATTATGACAGGTAACAGCAACTTCGTTACTAATTATGACAAGTAACTGTAATTTCGATACTAATTATGGCAGGTAACTGTAACTTCGTTACTAATTATGAGAAGTAACTTTAATTTCGTTACAAATTATGGCAGGTAACTGCAATTTCGATACTAATTATGACAGGTAACAGTAACCTCGATACTAATGACAAGTAACTGTAACATCGATACTTATTACGACAGGCAACTGTAACTTCGTTACTTATTATGACAAATAACTGTAATTTCGATACAAATTATAGCAGGTAACTGTAACATCGATACTAATTATAACAGGTAACAGTAACTTCGATACTAATTATGACAGGTAACAGTAACTTCGATAATAATTATGACAAGTAACTGTAACTTCGTTGCTAATTATGACAAGTAACTGTAATTTCGATACAAATTATGGCAGGTAACTGTAACTTCGATACTAATTATGACAGGTAACTGTAACTTCGATACTAATTATGACAGGTAACAGTAACTTCGATCCTAATTATGACAGAAAACAGTAACTTCGATACTTAATATGACAGGTAACAGTAACATCGATACTAATTATGGCAGGTAACTCTAACTTCGATACTATTGATGACAGGTAACTGTAACTACGTTACTAGTTATGACAAGTAACTGTAATTTCGATACAAATTATGGTAGGTAACTGTAACTTCGATACTAATTATGACAAGTAACAGTAACTTCGATACTAATTATGACAAGAAACTGTAATTTCGAAACTAATTATGACAGGTAACTGTAACATCGTTACTAATTATGACAAGTAACTGTCATTTCGATACAAATTAAGGCAGGTAACTGTAACTTCGATACTTATTATGACAGGTAACAGTAACTTCGATACTAATTATGACAAGTAACTGTAACATCGATACTAATTATGACAGGGAACTGATACTTCGATATTAATAATGACAATAAACTCTAACTTCGTTACTAATTATGACAAGTAACTGTAATTTTCATAAAAAATTATGGCAGGTAACTGTAACTTCGATACTAATTATGACAGGTAGCAGTAACTTCGTTACTTATTATGACAGGTAACTGCAACTTCTTTACTAATTATGACAAGTAACTGTAATTTCTATACTAATTATTGCAAGTAACTGTAACTTCGTTACTAATAATGACAAGTAACTGTAATTTCGATACAAATTATGGCAGGTAACTGTAATTTCGATAAAAATTATGACAGGTAACAGTAACTTCGTTACTAATTATGACAAGTAACAGTAACTTCATTCTAATTATGACAAGTAACTGTAATTTCGATACAAATTATGGCAGTTAACTGTAACTTCGTTAATAATTATGACAGGTAACAGTAACTTCGATACTAATTATGACAAGTAACTATAACTTCGATACAAATTATGACAGGTAACTGTAACTTCGATACTAATTATGACAAGAAACTCTAACTTCGTTACTAATAATGACAAGTAACTGTAATTTTGATTAAAAAAATTGGTAGGTAACTGTAACTTCAATACTAATTATGACAGGTAACAGTAACTTCGATACTAATTATGACAAGTAACTATAACTTTGATGCAAATTATGACAGGTAACTGTAACTTCGTTACTAATTATGACAAGTAACTGTAATTTCGATACAAATTATGGCAGGTAACTGTAACTTCGTTACTAATTATGACAGGTAACAGTAACTTCGATACTAATTATGACAAGTAACTATAACTTCGATACAAATTATGACAGGTAACTGTAACTTCGATACTAATTATGACAAGAAACTCTAACTTCGTTACTAATTATGAAAAGTAACTCTAATTTTGATAAAAAATTATGGTAGATAACTGTAACTTCAATACTAATTATGACAGGTAACGGTAACGTCGATACTAATTATGACAAGTAACAGTACCTTCGATGCTAATTATGACAGGTAACTGTAACATCGATACTAATTATGACAAGGAACTGTAATTTCGATACAAATTATGGTAGGTAACTGTAACTTCGATACTAATTATGACAAGTAACAGTAACTTCGATACTAATTATGACAAGAAACTGTAATTTCGAAACTAATTATGACAGGTAACTGTAACATCGTTACTAATTATGACAAGAAACTGTAATTTCGATACAAATTAAGGCAGGTAACTGTAACTTCGATACTTATTATGACAGGTAACAGTAACTTCGATACTAATTATGACAAGTAACTGTAACTTCGATACTAATTATGACAGGGAACTGATACTTCGATATTAATAATGACAATAAACTCTAACTTCGTTACTAATTATGACAAGTAACTGTAATTTTCATAAAAAATTATGGCAGGTAACTGTAACTTCGATACTAATTATGACAGGTAGCAGTAACTTCGTTACTTATTATGACAGGTAACTGCAACTTCGTTACTAATTATGACAAGTAACTGTAATTTCTATACTAAATATTGCAAGTAACTGTAACTTCGTTACTAATAATGACAAGTAACTGTAATTTCGATACAAATTATGGCAGGTAACTGTAATTTCGTTACAAATTATGACAGGTAACAGTAACTTCGTTACTAATTATGACAAGTAACAGTAACTTCATTCTAATTATGACAAGTAACTGTAATTTCGATACAAATTATGGCAGTTAACTGTAACTTCGATACTAATTATGACAGGTAACAGTAACTTCGATACTAATTATGACAGAAAACAGTAACTTCGATAATAATTATGACAGGTAACAGTAACTTCGATAATAATTATGGCAGGTAACTGTAACTTCGATACTAATTATGACAAGTAACAGTAACTTCGATACTAATTATGACAGGTAACTGTAACTTCGTTACTAATTATGACAAGTAACTGTAATTTTGATACAATTTATGGCAGGTAACTGTAACTTCGATACTAATTATGACAGGTAACAGTAACTTCGTTACTAATTATGACAAGTAACTATAACTTCTATACAAATTATGACAGGTAACTGTAACTTCGATACTAATTATGACAAGAAACTCTAACTTCGTTACTAATAATGACAAGTAACTATAATTTTGATTTAAAAAAATTGGTAGGTAACTGTAACTTCAATACTAATTATGACAGGTAACAGTAACTTCGATACTAATTATGACAAGTAACTATAACTTCGATGCAAATTATGACAGGTAACTGTAACTTCGTTACTAATTATGACAAGTAACTGTAATTTCGATACAAATTATGGCAGGTAACTGTAACTTCGTTACTAATTATGACAGGTAACAGTAACTTCGATACTAATTATGACAAGTAACTATAACTTCGATACAAATTATGACAGGTAACTGTAACTTCGATACTAATTATGACAAGAAACTCTAACTTCGTTACTAATTATGACAAGTAACTGTAATTTTGATAAAAAATTATGGTAGATAACTGTAACTTCAATACTAATTATGACAGGTAACGGTAACGTCGATACTAATTATGACAAGTAACAGTACCTTCGAGTCTAATTATGACAGGTAACTGTAACATCGATACTAATTATGACAAGGAACTGTAATTTCGATACAAATTATGGCAGGTAACTGTAATTTCGTTACTAATTATGACAAGTAACTGTAATTCCGATACAAATTTTGGCAGGTAACTGTAACATCGATACTAATTATGACAGGTAGCAGTAACTTCGATACTAATTATGACAAGTAACTGTAACTTCGATACTAATTATGACAGGTAACTGTAACTTCGATACTAATTATGACAAGTAACTGTAATTTCGATAAAAAATTATGACAGGTAACAGTAACTTCGATAATTATTATGACAAGTAACTGGAACTTTGTAACTAATTATGACAAGTAACAGTAATTTCGATACAAATTATGGCAGGTAACTGTAACTTCGATACTTATTATGACTGATAACAGTAACTTCGATACTAATTATGACAAGTAACTGTAACTTCGATACTAATTATGACAGGTAACTGTAACTTCGATACTAATTATGACAAGCAATTCTAACTTCGTTACTAATTATGACAAGTAACTGTAATTTTGATAAAAAATTATGGCAAGTAACTGTAACTTCGATACTAATTATGAGAGGTAACAGTAACTTCGATACTAATTATGACAGGTAACAGTAACCTCGATACTAATTATGACAGGTAACTGTAACATCGATACTAATTACGAAAGGCAACTGTAACTTCGTTACTTATTATGACAAATAACTGTAATTTCGATACAAATTATAGCAGGTAACTGTAACATCGATACTAATTATGACAGGTAACAGTAACTTCGATACTAATTATGACAGGTAACAGTAACTTCGATACTAATTATGACAAGTAACTGTAATTTCGTTGCTAATTATGACAAGTAACTGTAATTTCGATACAAATTATGGCAGGTAACTGTAACTTCGATACAAATTATGACAAGTAACTGTAATTTCTATACTAATTATTGCAAGTAACTGTAACTTCGTTACTAATAATGACAAGTAACTGTAATTTCGATACAAATTATGGCAGGTAACTGTAATTTCGATAAAAATTATGACAGGTAACAGTAACTTCGTTACTAATTATGACAAGTAACAGTAACTTCATTCTAATTATGACAAGTAACTGTAATTTCGATACAAATTATGGCAGTTAACTGTAACTTCGTTACTAATTATGACAGGTAACAGTAACTTCGATACTAATTATGACAAGTAACTATAACTTCGATACAAATTATGACAGGTAACTGTAACTTCGATACTAATTATGACAAGAAACTCTAACTTCGTTACTAATAATGACAAGTAACTGTAATTTTGATTAAAAAAATTGGTAGGTAACTGTAACTTCAATACTAATTATGACAGGTAACAGTAACTTCGATACTAATTATGACAAGTAACTATAACTTCGATGCAAATTATGACAGGTAACTGTAACTTCGTTACTAATTATGACAAGTAACTGTAATTTCGATACAAATTATGGCAGGTAACTGTAACTTCGTTACTAATTATGACAGGTAACAGTAACTTCGATACTAATTATGACAAGTAACTATAACTTCGATACAAATTATGACAGGTAACTGTAACTTCGGTACTAATTATGACAAGAAACTCTAACTTCGTTACTAATTATGACAAGTAACTCTAATTTTGATAAAAAATTATGGTAGATAACTGTAACTTCAATACTAATTATGACAGGTAACGGTAACGTCGATACTAATTATGACAAGTAACAGTACCTTCGATGCTAATTATGACAGGTAACTGTAACATCGATACTAATTATGACAAGGAACTGTAATTTCGATACAAATTATGGTAGGTAACTGTAACTTCGATACTAATTATGACAAGTAACAGTAACTTCGATACTAATTATGACAAGAAACTGTAATTTCGAAACTAATTATGACAGGTAACTGTAACATCGTTACTAATTATGACAAGAAACTGTAATTTCGATACAAATTAAGGCAGGTAACTGTAACTTCGATACTTATTATGACAGGTAACAGTAACTTCGATACTAATTATGACAAGTAACTGTAACTTCGATACTAATTATGACAGGGAACTGATACTTCGATATTAATAATGACAATAAACTCTAACTTCGTTACTAATTATGACAAGTAACTGTAATTTTCATAAAAAATTATGGCAGGTAACTGTAACTTCGATACTAATTATGACAGGTAGCAGTAACTTCGTTACTTATTATGACAGGTATCTGCAACTTCGTTACTAATTATGACAAGTAACTGTAATTTCTATACTAATTATTGCAAGTAACTGTAACTTCGTTACTAATAATGACAAGTAACTGTAATTTCGATACAAATTATGGCAGGTAACTGTAATTTCGATACAAATTATGACAGGTAACAGTAACTTCGTTACTAATTATGACAAGTAACAGTAACTTCATTCTAATTATGACAAGTAACTGTAATTTCGATACAAATTATGGCAGTTAACTGTAACTTCGATACTAATTATGACAGGTAACAGTAACTTCGATACTAATTATGACAGAAAACAGTAACTTCGATAATAATTATGACAGGTAACAGTAACTTCGATAATAATTATGGCAGGTAACTGTAACTTCGATACTAATTATGACAAGTAACAGTAACTTCGATACTAATTATGACAGGTAACTGTAACTTCGTTACTAATTATGACAAGTAACTGTAATTTTGATACAATTTATGGCAGGTAACTGTAACTTCGATACTAATTATGACAGGTAACAGTAACTTCGTTACTAATTATGACAAGTAACTATAACTTCGATACAAATTATGACAGGTAACTGTAACTTCGATACTAATTATGACAAGAAACTCTAACTTCGTTACTAATAATGACAAGTAACTGTAATTTTGATTTAAAAAAATTGGTAGGTAACTGTAACTTCAATACTAATTATGACAGGTAACAGTAACTTCGATACTAATTATGACAAGTAACTATAACTTCGATGCAAATTATGACAGGTAACTGTAACTTCGTTACTAATTATGACAAGTAACTGTAATTTCGATACAAATTATGGCAGGTAACTGTAACTTCGTTACTAATTATGACAGGTAACAGTAACTTCGATACTAATTATGACAAGTAACTATAACTTCGATACAAATTATGACAGGTAACTGTAACTTCGATACTAATTATGACAAGAAACTCTAACTTCGTTACTAATTATGACAAGTAACTGTAATTTTGATAAAAAATTATGGTAGATAACTGTAACTTCAATACTAATTATGACAGGTAACGGTAACGTCGATACTAATTATGACAAGTAACAGTACCTTCGATGCTAATTATGACAGGTAACTGTAACATCGATACTAATTATGACAAGGAACTGTAATTTCGATACAAATTATGGCAGGTAACTGTAATTTCGTTACTAATTATGACAAGTAACTGTAATTCCGATACAAATTTTGGCAGGTAACTGTAACATCGATACTAATTATGACAGGTAGCAGTAACTTCGATACTAATTATGACAAGTAACTGTAACTTCGATACTAATTATGACAGGTAACTGTAACTTCGATACTAATTATGACAAGTAACTGTAATTTCGATAAAAAATTATGACAGGTAACAGTAACTTCGATAATTATTATGACAAGTAACTGGAACTTTGTAACTAATTATGACAAGTAACAGTAATTTCGATACAAATTATGGCAGGTAACTGTAACTTCGATACTTATTATGACTGATAACAGTAACTTCGATACTAATTATGACAAGTAACTGTAACTTCGATACTAATTATGACAGGTAACTGTAACTTCGATACTAATTATGACAAGCAATTCTAACTTCGTTACTAATTATGACAAGTAACTGTAATTTTGATAAAAAATTATGGCAAGTAACTGTAACTTCGATACTAATTATGAGAGGTAACAGTAACTTCGATACTAATTATGACAGGTAACAGTAACCTCGATACTAATTATGACAGGTAACTGTAACATCGATACTAATTACGAAAGGCAACTGTAACTTCGTTACTTATTATGACAAATAACTGTAATTTCGATACAAATTATAGCAGGTAACTGTAACATCGATACTAATTATGACAGGTAACAGTAACTTCGATACTAATTATGACAGGTAACAGTAACTTCGATACTAATTATGACAAGTAACTGTAATTTCGTTGCTAATTATGACAAGTAACTGTAATTTCGATACAAATTATGGCAGGTAACTGTAACTTCGATACAAATTATGACAGGTAACTGAAACTTCGATACTAATTATGACAGGTAACAGTAACTTCGATCCTAATTATGACAGAAAACAGTAACTTCGATACTAAATATGACATGTAACAGTCACATCGATACTAATTATGGCAGGTAACTCTAACTTCGATACTATTGATGACAGGTAACTGTAACTACGTTACTAGTTATGACAAGTAACTGTAATTTCGACACAAATTATGGTAGGTAACTCTAACTTCGATACTAATTATGACAAGTAACAGTAACTTCGATACTAATTATGACAAGAAACTGTAATTTCGAAACTAATTATGACAGGTAACTGTAACATCGTTACTAATTATGACAAGTAACTGTATTTTCGATACAAATTATGGCAGGTAACTTTAACTTCGATACTAATTATGACAGGTAACAGTAACTTCGATACTAATTATGACAAGTAACTGTAACTTCGATACTAATTATGACCGGGAACTGATACTTCGATATTAATAATGACAATAAACTCTAACTTCGTTACTAATTATGACAAGTAACTGTAATTTTCATAAAAAATTATGGCAGGTAACTGTAACTTCGATACTAATTATGACAGGCAGCAGTAACTTCGATACTAATTATGACAGGTAACTGCAACTTCGTTACTAATTATGACAAGTAACTGTAATTTCTATACTAATTATTGCAAGTAACTGTAACTTCGTTACTAATTATGACAAGTAACTGTAATTTCGATACAAATTATGGCAATTAACTGTAATTTCGATACAAATTATGACAGGTAACAGTAACTTCGATACTAATTATGACAAGTAACAGTAACTTCATTCTAATTATGACAAGTAACTGTAATTTCGATACAAATTATGGCAGTTAACTGTAACTTCGATACTAATTATGACAGGTAACAGTAACTTCGATACTAATTATGACAGAAAACAGTAACTTCGATAATAATTATGACAGGTAACAGTAACTTCGATAATAATTATGGCAGGTAACTGTAACTTCGATACTAATTATGACAAGTAACAGTAACTTCGATACTAATTATGACAGGTAACTGTAACTTCGTTACTAATTATGACAAGTAACTGTAATTTTGATACAAATTATGGCAGGTAACTGTAACTTCGATACTAATTATGACAGGTAACAGTAACTTCGTTACCAATTATGACTAGTAACTATAACTTCGATACAAATTATGACAGGTAACTGTAACTTCGATACTAATTATGACAAGAAACTCTAACTTCGTTACTAATAATGACAAGTAACTGTAATTTTGATTTAAAAAAAATTGGTAGGTAACTGTAACTTCAATACTAATTATGACAGGTAACAGTAACTTCGATACTAATTATGACAAGTAACTATAACTTCGAAGCAAATTATGACAGGCAACTGTAACTTCGATACTAATTATGACAAGTAACTGTAATTTCGATACAAATTATGGCAGGTAACTGTAACTTCGTTACTAATTATGACAGGTAACAGTAACTTCGATACTAATTATGACAAGTAACTATAACTTCGATACAAATTATGACAGGTAACTGTAACTTCGATACTAATTATGACAAGAAACTCTAACTTCGTTACTAATTATGACAAGTAACTGTAATTTTGATAAAAATTATGGTAGATAACTATAACTTCAATACTAATTATGACAGGTAACGGTAACGTCGATACTAATTATGACAAGTAACAGTACCTTCGATGCTAATTATGACAGGTAACTGTAACATCGATACTAATTATGACAAGGAACTGTAATTTCGATACAAATTATGGCAGGTAACTGTAATTTCGTTACTAATTATGACAAGTAACTGTAATTCCGATACAAATTTTGGCAGGTAACAGTAACATCGATACTAATTATGACAGGTAGCAGTAACTTCGATACTAATTATGACAAGTAACTGTAACTTCGATACTAATTATGACAGGTAACTGTAACTTCGATACTAATTATGACAAGTAACTGTAATTTCGATAAAAAATTATGACAGGTAACAGTAACTTCGATAATTATTATGACAAGTAACTGGAACTTTGTAACTAATTATGACAAGTAACAGTAAATTCGATACAAATTATGGCAGGTAACTGTAACTTCGATACTTATTATGACTGATAACAGTAACGTCGATACTAATTATGACAAGTAACTGTAACTTCGATACTAATTATGACAGGTAACTGTAACTTCGATACTAATTATGACAAGCAATTCTAACTTCGTTACTAATTATGACAAGTAACTGTAATTTTGATAAAAAATTATGGCAAGTAACTGTAACTTCGATACTAATTATGAGAGGTAACAGTAACTTCGATACTAATTATGACAGGTAACAGCAACTTCGTTACTAATTATGACAAGTAACTGTAATTTCGATACTAATTATGGCAGGTAATTGTAACTTCGTTACTAATTATGAGAAGTAACTTTAATTTCGATACAAATTATTGCAGGTAACTGCATTTTCGATACTAATTATGACAGGTAACAGTAACTTCGATACTAATTATGACAAGTAACTGTAAGATCGATACTAATTACGACAGGTAACTGTAACTTCGTTACTAATTATGATAAATAACTGTAATTTCGATACAAATTATGGCAGGTAACTGTAACTTCGATACTAATTATGACAGGTAACAGTAACTTCGATACTAATTATGACAGGTAACAGTAACATCGATACTAATTATGACAAGTAACTGTAACTTCGTTGCTAATTATTACAAGTAACTGTAATTTCGATACAAATTATGGCAGGTAACTGTAACTTCGATACTAATTATGACAGGTAACTGTAACTTCGATACTAATGATGATAGGTAACAGTAACTTCGATCCTAATTATGACATAAAACAGTAACTTCGATAATAAATATGACAGGTAACAGTAACATCGATACTAATTATGGCAGGTAACTCTAACTTCGATACTATTGATGACAGGTAACTGTAACTACGTTACTAGTTATGACAAGTAACTGTAATTTCGATACAAATTATGGTAGGTAACTGTAACTTCGATACTAATTATGACAAGTAACAGTAACTTCGATACTATTTACGACAATAAACTGTAATTTCGAAACTAATTATGACAGGTAACTGTAACATCGTTACTAATTATGACAAATAACTGTAATTTCGATACAAATTATGACAGGTAACTGTAACTTCGATACTAATTATGACAGGTAACAGTAACTTCGATACTAATTATGACAAGTAACTGTAACTTCGATACTAATTATGACAGGGAACTGATACTTCGATATTAATAATGACAATAAACTCTAACTTCGTTACTAATTATGACAAGTAACTGTAATTTTCATAAAAACATATGGCAGGTAACTGTAACTTCGATACTAATTATGACAGGTAGCAGTAACTTCGATACTAATTATGACAGGTAACCGCAACTTCGTTACTAATTATGACAAGTAACTGTAATTTCTATACTAATTATTGCAAGTAACTGTAACTTCGTTACTAATTATGACAAGTAACTGTAATTTCGATACAAATTATGGCAGGTAACTGTAATTTCGATACAAATTATGTCAGGAAACAGTAACGTCGATACTAATTATGACAAGTAACAGTAACTTCATTCTAATTATGACAAGTAACTGTAATTTCGATACAAATTATGGCAGTTAACTGTAACTTCGATACTAATTATGACAGGTAACAGTAACTTCGATACTAATTATGACAAGTAACTATAACTTCGATACGAATTATGACAGGTAACTGTAACTTCGATACTAATTATGACAAGAAACTCTAACTTCGTTACTAATTATGACAAGTAACTGTAATTTTGATAAAAATTATGGTAGGTAACTGTAACTTCAATACTAATTATGACAGGTAGCAGTAACGTCGATACTAATTATGACAAGGAACTGTAATTTCGATACAAATTATGGCAGGTAACTGTAACTTCGTTACTAATTATGACAAGTAACTGTAATTTCGATACAAATTTTGGCAGGTAACTGTAACTTCGATACTAATTATGACAAGTCCCTGTAATTTCGATACAAATTATGGCAGGTAACTGTAACTTCCAAACTAATTATGACAGATAACAGTAACTTCGATAATAATTATGACTGGAAACTGTAACTTCGTTACTAATTATGACAAGTAACTGTAATTTCGATACAAATTATGACAGGTAACTGTAACTTCGTTACTAATTATGACAGGTAACAGTACCTTCGATGCTAATTATGACAGGTAACTGTAACTTCGATATTAATTATGACAAGGAACTGTAATTTCGATACAAATTATGGCAGGTAACTGTAACTTCGTTACTAATTATGACAAGTAACTGTAATTTCGATACAAATTTTGGCAGGTAACTGTAACTTCGATACTAATTATGACAGGTAACAGTAACTTCGATTCTAATTATGTCAAGTAACAGTAACTTCGATACTAATTATGACAGGCAACTGTATCTTCGTTACTAATTATGACAAGTATCTGTAATTTTGATACAAAGTATGGCAGGTAACTGTAACTTCGATACTAATTATGACAGGTAACAGTAACTTCGTTACTAATAATGACAAGTAACTATAACTTCGATACAAATTATGACAGGTAACTGTAACTTCCATACTAATTGTGACAAGAAACTCTAACTTCGTAACTAATTATGACAAGTAACTGTAATTATGATTTAAAAACTTTGGTAGGTAACTGTAACTTCAATACTAATTATGACAGGTAACAGTAACTTCGATACTAATTATGAAAAGTAACTATAACTTCGATGCAAATTATGACAGGTAACTGTAACTTCGTTACTAATTATGACATGTAACTGTAATTTCGATACAAATTATGACAGGTAACTGTAACTTCGATACTAGTTATGACTGGTAACAGTAACTTCGATACTAATTATGACAAGTAACTGTAACTTCGATACTAATTATGACAGGTAGCTGTAACTTCGATACTAATTATGACAAGTAACTTTAACTTCGTTACTAATTATGACAAGTAACTGTAATTTTGATAAAAAATTATGGGAGGTAACTGTAACTTCGATACTAATTATGAGAGGTAACAGTAACTTGGATACTAATTATGACAGGTAACAGCAACTTCGTTACTAATTATGACAAGTAACTGTAATTTCGATACTAATTATGGCAGGTAACTGTAACTTCGTTACTAATTATGAGAAGTAACTTTAATTTCGATACAAAAGTAGTAGGGCTAAGCCGGTCCTGGACAGATTTCAAGGTCATCCATGGTTTCTCGTGGTCACGTGCCCCCCCAGGCGTTCCCTGGGGGGGCTTGGGGGGGAGGGGAGGGGGGAGGGGAGGGGAAAGGGTGGAAGGTCTGGCTTGGAAGCAGACCCAGTTGTTAGCCGACCTGTGTTGGCCAGCCAACTGACTGAGCTGGCTGGTGTGCATTGCCTATATAGCTTGTGGATGGAAGTGGGGGAGGGGACTTGTTCGGGCGACTGTCGAAGGTAGCCGAATGTGACCGAGTGTAACTTAGAGTAGTAGAACAATGCGATGGCCGGGGCTGTAGGTATCAATCAATAAAGACCTAATAATAATAAATATCTCAATGGTTGTGAGCCCTGGGGCGAGCGGCTATTTTTGGGTGCTGTTTGTGGGTCCCTGTGCGAACGGAATACTTTTGAACACTGTTTGTGAGACCCTGATATAATAACGTGCGAGAAGCTACCCATTCTCAATGGTTGTGAGCCCTGGGGCGAGCGGCTATTTTTGGGTGCTGTTTGTGGGTCCCTGTGCGAACGGAATACTTTTGAACACTGTTTGTGAGACCCTGATATAATAACGTGCGAGAAGCTACCCATTCTCAATGGTTGTGAGCCCTGGGGCGAGCGGCTATTTTTGGGTGCTGTTTGTGGGTCCCTGTGCGAACGGAATACTTTTGAACACTGTTTGTGAGACCCTGATATAATAACGTGCGAGAAGCTACCCATTCTCAATGGTTGTGAGCCCTGGGGCGAGCGGCTATTTTTCGGTGCTGTTTGTGGGTCCCTGTGCGAACGGAGTACTTGTGAAACCCCTGGAGCGAGCGGTTACTCGTTGTAGCTGGATGTGAACTCCTGTGACATCTCAGTACGAAAATAATTCATCATATTCTTTTAGTAACTAGAGCCTCGTTACTAAATATGGGCACCACGCCCTACGCGCAAGCCTCTATATGTAAGGAGTGACCGCGTTTAAGCTGATCATTTGCAAGTGTGGTGTACGCGTATCAGCAACAACGTTTGGTGAGTACTATCAAATATATAACAAAACATATAATGAATTTCGTACAACATCTACATACACTAACTATTTTTACAGTATTTTCAAAGAATGTCCATTAAACTATATTTTATCATATCACACAACTCAATTTGACTACAAACTTAAACATCGCGGTTATCAGTCCTATGTAGGTTAACGCGGTTAGTCATCTGTGTTCGGTTATACTATGGACTACATGGTCATCAAGCCTGTATACTGGAGATGTGTATGTGTATGTGTTGAATAATCATGGGGAGGAGTGAAGCATCGCGGTTATCAGTCCCATGTAGGTTAACGCGATTAATCATCTTTGTTCGGTTGTACTAAGGACAATATGGTCATCAAACCTGTATACTGGAGATGTGTGTGTGTGTGTGTGTTGTATGATCATCAATTACACGGTCGAACTTCCCCTGGGTTCTTTGACATGTCGACATTGACATGCGTGTCATAATTTTTGTCGCCTTTCAAAAATCACTTACCACGGCTAAGAGCTAACCTGCAAGCTTGGAGTTGATAGTCCGACACAATAACCACTCACGCACCGTGGCAAGCTATCAATCAATCAATAATTATCTCATAATAATAAATATTCCATTTAGCAACTACACGGCCGAATTTCCCCTGGGTTCTTCGACATGTCGACATTGACATGCGTGTCGTAATTTTTGCCGCCTTTCAAAAATCACTTACCACGGCTAAGAGCTAACCTGCAAGATTGGGGTTGATAGTCCGACACAATAACCACTCACGCACCGTGGCAAGCTATCAATCAATCAATAATTATCTCATAATAATAAATATTCCATTTAGCAACTACACGGCCGAATTCCCCCTGGGTTCTTTGACATGTCGACATTGAATGACATGCGTGTCGTAATTTTTGCCGCCTTTCAAAAATCACTTACCACGGCTAAGAGCTAACCTGCAAGCTTGGGGTTGATAGTCCGACACAATAACCACTCACGCACCGTGGCAAGCTATCAATCAATCAATAATTATCTCATAATAATAAATATTCCATTTAGCAACTACACGACCGAATTCCCCCTGGGTTCTTTGACATGTCGACATTGAATGACATGCGTGTCGTAATTTTTGCCGCCTTTCAAAAATCACTTACCACGGCTAAGAGCTAACCTGCAAGCTTGGAGTTGATAGTCCGACACAATAACCACTCACGCACCGTGGCAAGCTATCAATCAATCAATAATTATCTCATAATAATAAATATTCCATTTAGCAACTACACGACCGAATTCCCCCTGGGTTCTTTGACATGTCGACATTGAATGACATGCGTGTCGTAATTTTTGCCGCCTTTCAAAAATCACTTACCACGGCTAAGAGCTAACCTGCAAGCTTGGGGTTGATAGTCCGACACAATAACCACTCACGCACCGTGGCAAGCTATCAATCAATCAATAATTATCTCATAATAATAAATATTCCATTTAGCAACTACACGACCGAATTCCCCCTGGGTTCTTTGACATGTCGACATTGAATGACATGCGTGTCGTAATTTTTGCCGCCTTTCAAAAATCACTTACCACGGCTAAGAGCTAACCTGCAAGCTTGGGGTTGATAGTCCGACACAATAACCACTCACGCACCGTGGCAAGCTATCAATCAATCAATAATTATCTCATAATAATAAATATTCCATTTAGCAACTATACGACCGAACTCCCCGCCTGTGACATCATCCACGGTCTCAGGACGTGGCGGTCATCTTGCACATTAGCCACTGCTCCAGCTCTGACTGTCCCTCCATAAGAATAACAGAGAGTAGTTGCGCGAGGCGGCCATCTTGCACATTAGCTCCTGCGATAGCTTCGGTCTATTATACTTACCATCTAAACATCTAGTAAGGAAATAGCAAGGTTTGATGATTATATAGGACTTGAAAATAAATAAAACAAAAGGACAATACATACTATTTCTTTATTTACAATATTTGACATACACATAGACATGTTTTGATTCACAGATAATAGCGAACACACATGAAGAACAAAACTGTATTGGTTTACTCATTAAGGGCGTAATGGCCCCATGGCAAGCTTGTGAGGTGATCATTTACCCATGAACGTTTATCATCAAACAAAAGCAACGAGCGTCGCATTTGCTCGACAAGAAACACTTCATGGGTACGGGACGTTAGACGTGCCTGTTTCGCATACTGTTCAGTGGGATTATATAATGCCTCACGATAACGAGCCATACATAACGTTCGGATGACACTAGAGCGGACCCCCTTGGCTCGACTGACATGTCTTGAACTGTCGCAAGTATAGCAATACATTTTTGATGCAAGACCTAAAAATTCTGTCATCACATCGACGCCACATTCATCTTTCATGAGCCCCATAACTTTATTGTTTTGAGGTAACAAGCCAAAGATGTTACCATCAGGAAAAGAGGACGTATCGAAATGCTCAGGATGGTCACGCATCACCTGATAAACGTCTGTTGCTTTAACCTGATATATGTAACTATCAGTATCAGTGTAAACAAGATGAACATCCTTAAAATAGCGACGAGCAAACCCATAATGAAAGTCATACATGGTTAATTTTGAAAACTCCAAAATAGTCATCCCTAAATAAATAGGTTTATTGTAAAGAATTTCAACCTTTCCTAATTCGACGGTAGCCAATGTATCAGTAATAATTTTCATGGTTTTAAAATGGGGCTTGGCAACATATTTCCGAGCTCCATACCTACCTTCCCACGAATTAACTAAATGGATGGACCGGTGTTTGCGTACATTTTCAAACGTTTTTCCGTATGCTGCATTATTCATCAATTTAAAAAAATTAATTTCAAAAGGTTGGGTAGCACGCTGCCGATGGTGAGTATTCAGGTCCATGTAAGGCTTCAACCACGCCTTTTGTGTAAACGATACAATACGATGGATCTTACTCAACACGAGTCCATACGTTAAGCATTGTAAAAGCACTTGGATGTGAATCACATACCTTGTTTTAGGAAGAAGCGTTCCCAGTAACTTTGGATGTTTTGAGCTCGAATTTGGAGGAATCCTACGCTCGACACAGAACGGTAAATCAGCGTGATCGTCATGCACATGTGCAGGGTATTGTATATCCACTTCCAGGACAAAGCCAATTTCTTTTTGACGAGCAGCGGTGAACACGTCAAAGCGTTCGATTTCCTCGTTACTGAGCCAAACAAAATCTTTATACGGGAGGGGTTGACTCATAGCATAGCCGTATAAATTATTTATATCGTAGTGTGTTAAATAGGAAATGGGCTGCTGAGCATTATACGTTGACATGTAAGGATGATTGGCATGGACATGTCTCTGAACAAGGGAAACAAATCCTCCACGAATACCCTTTTCAAAAAATAATAACATGTCAATATCTACAAGTAAATCCAACTCGATACCTGTGTACAACAACATGGCATCCCATGATAAACCCGGTGCTGTATAATAGTGACACGGGTCCAGCTTGTAAATCTGTATACACATGCGACGGAATTTTTCAAAAATATCCGTTAATAGCAAGGTATCCACAGTGAGATACAGATCAGCATATTCACCTAGGGTGGTACAACCAAAGGTATCCCACACGTTGCAGGCGTGGATATAATCGGTATCAGTAATGGTAGTATTATGCAACGTGCTAAAAAATGCATCCTGTGGAGGTAAATGCGTTTCGTCCAAGGAAGACCAACTGTTGGTATATTCATAAGGATAAACGCCCTTCCGGATGCAAAATTTGAATTTAGCATCATCCGAAAAATGGTTTCGTGTAAAGTGCAATTCATCGGGTGAAATGCCCTTGACCAAGGCTTCTAACGAAGAGGATATAAATCGATAGGAATCGAGAAACCGAAGTGATATACCCTGGTAATGTATAGAAAAGGAGATAAACCGCTCATGATTTTGCGGAATAATGGAAAAATGTTCCTTGTCTAATGTGGCAAACTCACGAATAATAAAGTGGGAGTCAAAATTGGTGAGACCGTGAAAAAAGACGGGTATATACTTTGCTGCACGAAACGTTAAATTACACGTGTCGTGTGCAGCTCCTCGATAGACGCCCGTGTAATGACAATGGTCGCGCACTTTAATGTCGTCAGGTAAAATAGGCTTCTGACAAATATGACACGTTGTTGCCGTATCATGATGTATCATTTCGTCTAGCGTCATCTGTATGGGCTTGGGAATTTGAAGAAGCTGATGGACATGCTCAGCTAACTGTTTCAGTTCCTGTAACAACCACTGAATACAGGTAGGTCCTCGAAACAATTTGAAATAGGATTGACTTGGATCATAGGAACAAACAACTTGAAAGGCCACAGAAAACGGAGTATGTCTTTGAATAGCATCTGTGTATGAGGAAGACGGATTCGGTGGACACCGCTGAATGGGGGTAGTTAGAGTTTCAATGTCTGCATACACAGTATAGGCCACTGGATCCATGCGATGGAAGTTTTTGAATTTCATTTTTGCCTCTTTCGGTTTTGGAAATGTAATTTTAACTGCTGGCTGAGTAGAACAATCCACTGTGTGGCTATCCAGCTTGATCTGCGTTGAAAAGTACTGCAAACACCGTTCACAAATAAATGTTTTATGGTGTCTAGATGAAAGTTGACCTCCAACAAGCTTGGAGAGGTTTTTAATTAAACAATAGTGACTTGTTTGCTCGTTAGAAATGTATAATAAATTTATATGGTGTACCTTCTGCTGCTGCGTACAATAAAGCGGTCCAATAACCGTATTCTTATCAAGACCATAAATCATAAAGGAAAAATGAGGATTAAGACTTTCAAATTTAGCCATAGAGGTAAGTTCCATAGGAAATGAAATAGTTGCAAAGTTGAGCGTGGAGAGTAACCTGTTAAACATGACCGTGTATGAGGATGTTAAACTAACATGACGTTGAACAGGGGCTAGAAATGCAGCCACGCACCACAAAAAGCAATAGTCATCCTCATTTTGAATGTTGAGAACGGCTTTTCTACGTTGAACAGGAAGAGGAAGTGGAAAATATAGAGAACCTGAATTTAAGGGATCAAAGCAACATACATTGACTTGTAGAAACGGGATGACCTCGAGCGATTTTCCACTTTCACCTTCAAGAAAGGCGTCAAACTTAGACACCAAAGCGTCAACGACATGTTCGTTATACCAAGCTTCCCTGTCATCCGTCCGATAACATGGTCTCATTTTTGTTGTCAAATAAATGGTTTCCCGTTTTTCATCTCCACTGACTTTAAAAAATACAAAGGTACACGCTAATTCTGTGTTCACCTTTAATGCTGTGAAGCGCATAAAAAGAGTGATAAATTGTAATAAAAAAACGGGTAAACATGCTTGTAAAAACAATTTTGGATGTAAAATTTTGTTGACATTGTATATTCGTCCACTGCACAGTCGTGTTTGAAAGCAGTCACGAACATTTTCCCAAACAAGTGGTACCATGAGGTTATTTTCTAATAAACACTTACAATAATAGTCAACTGCTATTTCTCTAGTATTAAATGGTTTTGTTAGAGGTGGAACAGCGAGGCTATCTGCTCATACACGATGTGACAAAGAGTTAAATGTTATCCGCTTCAAAGAGGACTAGGCATGCATTATTGTGCATGCCTAAATACTTCAATACCAAGGGGCGTGAATTTAACGTTGCCAGCGTCTCGTTGGATATGCTGGCAAATCGACTTGGTAGAAACACCATAAACTCTTGGCAGTGACAAAGAAGTCTGGTGCCGAATCGTGTCTCAATTCTCTGCAGACTCTCTACAGGGAACGGTTGGTTAACTGGGAGATCCCTTAGTCTTCTTGTTTCCAACCCAGCCTGGGCCCCTATTTTGTTTAACTGTTGGAGAGCATCCATGTTAACTATAAAAAAAGATAGCCCCCATATAGTCTATAATCATCTACTAACTGTTCAATAATGATAAGAAAACATAAAACGTTAACTCACCTTGTACAGAGCAGAACGATGTTCACGCCAAAAGAGCCTTGATGCAAGTGAGATTGGGTGCGACCCTTACACCTGTATATATAACAGATTCGTGGGTGTGCTCACCAGTGTGGAAGGGGGTATAATTATAACAAAGTTATTTACTGCAACCCGACCGCTACTATGTATGGGCACCGTGCTCTACAGTGTGGAAGGGGGATATCATTTTAACAAAGTTATTTACTGCAACCCGAACGCTACTATGTATGGGCACCGTGCTCTACAGTGCAGAAGGGGATATAATTATAACAAAGTTATTTACTACAACCCGACCGCTACTATGTATGGGGCACCGTGCTCTACGTGCAGCATGGCGACCGAAGGTTACATTACCGTCTTTGGTGACCATGAGATATTGATAGCGCGGAAGTAATTCATCATCTTCACTTAGTAACTGGAGCTGTAAGCGTCCGAAGGACCGCTACTATGTATGGACACCGTGCTCTACGCGCAAGTCCCTATATGAATGGAGTGAAGCCGGTTTGAGCTGATTATTCGCTAGTGTGGTGTGCTAGGAAACAACCAAGAAAGATTTTGCTGCAAAATATATATATTTCTTGTGTGAGTGTTGTGGAATAACTAATTCGTTTTTATCTTTTACTGGTACGCATTCAAGCAACAACGTTTGGTGAGTACTATGGCTAACCAATCTGAAACTTTTAGACAACACTTTTCTGACCCAAGTCACTGGATATATGCAACAAAACATGGTCATCGCAGTCAAATATATAACAAAACATATAATGAATTTCGTACTACATCTACATACACTAACTACTTGAACAGTACCTTCAAAGAATGGCCATTAAACTATATTTTATCACAAAACACAACTCGATTTGACTACCAACTTCATTATTCTATGGGGCAAGACACCATCATTTTCCCACGACAATTCAATGAGTTACAGTGTGTGACGTACATTAACGACTACCACATTCCTGACACAAATGACACGTACGAAAATAGTGACGGTGAAATTGACTACATTAATTGTCACAAGTTGTGTTTAAAATGTTTTGTTTTATGCTATGGATTAGACCTTGCTATGGAAGATGAAGATCCAGATAGTAACAACACTGACGACACGCTTCCCCTCCCTAATAATATTCACAGTCAAAGTTATTTTGTAAAACATAAAAATTGGAAGTATCTCTTAGACGACTTGAATGAGGAGGACATATATTGGTGCCATAAATGTACAAAACCTAAATTTGTTACAAGATGTGTATTCCCAGATGGAAGTAAAACGGATATAATATATCCAAACACTAATGATTACTTATATTCTTCATACATTTACTCAGTTGGTCAAGTTACTTTACATCCTACAAACCAACTAACATCTCTCAGAAGTAGATATCATCCCTACTAAAAGGTAAGTTATATTTATTGTATGCCAGATTTACCACAAACCTTCCAAACTCAAATTGCAATAGCTTTTTCTCTAGAATGGAATTTCGTTCCAGTGTAAACAACAACCTCGCGGGAGATGATATAGAAGAAGAGGCAGTAACAACGCCTACGCTTGCCACTAGTTTTACTTCAGTGAGGAGTCCTGCTCATCAAGATACCATCCCCATCGCAACACCATACACATCACAACACCATTCACATCGCAACAACGTAAAATCTTATATATGGCTTTTTGATTACTATGAGTTTTTTTAATAAACAAAAAAAAGTTTGACTTTTGAGTTTTTGATTTAACTATTGGTTACATGCATGCTACCCCAAGTATGAGTTAGAAAAAACAAACATATATTTTAGTTCATTTCTTTATTAGCATCGTTTGCACATCAACATGTTACCACTTGTTTAACATAAGGTAAGAATAGTGTAGAGTTTATTTTTGCTTTGTTCTTGGTCCTTTCATATGTTTTGTTTGTAAACGTCCACCACTCAACACGAGCTTCCCCTTCATAGCACCTGCTACCACAAGGGCCGCCATTTTTTCTGCAACAGATGCAGAAGGTGACGTCACACGTTCCATAGCCTTTCTCAAAAGTATCTGGTCGGCGACACGTCTTAGTTCAGAGATGTTGTTCTCACGCTTTGATGTTCTGTACGCTAGATCATGCTGCTTGCAAGCTGCGTCTAAAGCATTAATTCCAGGATCACCACGTGCCAGTCGAACGTCTAACTTTGTACCAGGGCCACAGTATTGATAACCAGGTAAGTGCAGCTCAAAGGGTAAAAGATCTATGACTTTGTCAATGAGACCATGACCAGTAGAGATCCGGCATATTTTTTTCAGTCGGTGACGCACATGTTGATTCTTTTTCCGCTGCTGCGGAGGTTGCTTCTTTCTTACCATCACATCCGTGGAATGAAGACGCATAGTCGTTGCATGAGGTTTTATGTCCATGATACAGTTTAATTAACTGACACGTTCTACAATTTTGAACTGATGGCATTTTGGAAATGTACACTTGTTGATGATGTTCATAATCAGTGCACGGTTGAAGTTCACACAACACAGGATCCCGTGTCCAATCACTCGGCACACTATCCCAAATCTCCTTTACAGCATTTGACGCAACATAAAACAAAAACGCTTTAGGTAAAGCATTTAGTTCTTCTAGGGTAAAATTGTTCAGTTTTTTCTTACAAGCGAAATACTTAACAATAGCCCGTTCAATGGGGTTAGATTTTAAGCCTTCAATGGTAGCCATTATACACACAGACACGTCTGTATTAGACATACGTCTCTGTCTCACTGTTCTGGTCTGCATTCATGCACAAGGTTTTACACTCATTTTCCAGGTACCGACATGCATTGCGACTTAGCCAATCAAAGAGTTTCGATACGTGTAGGAGTGTCTTTTTTTGTACACGTTCACCAGGCTCATATAAGGTGTGTAGTGCAGGACATCCCATTTCGTGTAGATCGATGAGTTTACAAGTTGGAGAAACATACTGACGTAACCATTCCTTTTTTTCACCTCCTTTTACAAAAATAGTGTTGGCACCGAACAAATAGGCTTTTAATACAAACAGTAGATAGTTATAAGGAATGTTTCCTTGATTCCAGTTCAATCCTAAATGACGTTGCAGCCACTCGGTTTGTCTTCTATCCTCGTCCGACTGCATGTATAAGGGAAACGGTGGTTCAAAAGTGAAAGCACTTACTGTGGGCGTCCACATGGTTGTGCAATCTATAATTGCAACGTCCTTGAAAACAAACTTATTTTCATTGACTTTGAAGCCTTGCATATCGACAATCAATGTTCTAGACATGGTTACTGCTCGCGGATACACACTCCTTTCTTCACCAGTGCTTTCTGCCAACTAATCCATCTCTACCTATAGTCCTACTAGTTAAGGGGTTGGAAAAGGAACTGGGTTTGCTAAAGGGATAAAAACAACATAAAATGGCTTATACTACTTTATTTGCAAAAAGATCAGAACATTGTTTTTCAATCTTTTATCATAGGATTTAGTCCAGGGCTCTGCAGCCAAACTTCTATTTATACTCTGGTCACCATATTGGACAGCGGCTGATAATACACTTGCGTCTCGTGAACAATCAGGCAATAGGCTGTTGTTTTTTCTGGAATAACTACAGACGTTTCAAATTCTAACCGGATATCGATAGTTGTTTCCTTCATCGACTCCTCCAAATACGAACAGTCCATCACCACCAGAGGTGCTTTGGTTTTAAAATCTTGCGGGGATAATAGCGGACATGCTTCTTTCTGATAATAGGAGGACTGAAAGTTTGTAAACATGTCGTAGAGCTTACCATATTTGTTCTTGGTAAAGTTTAAATCCATTCCTTCATAGGGGAAGGTAACTCCGTTCAGGAAGAGTCGTATATTTCGCAATTGGATGTGATCAAATTGTGATGCATCTTTATTCTGTTGATATTTGCGATCTGTTTGAAATCCAACCATGACGTAGAGAGGTCGCTCTGTGTACCGTGAGGTTTTTATAGACCAAGTATGTGTATCAGTGAGTGGTAATACCGGGTACTCATGCAGCTCCCAGCTTCTAAATTGTATGGGTAAAGCTGTATCCTTCTCCACAATCTTGAGCAGACTCAATTTTTTCTGGTCAGAGAGAGTCACGTGCGGTACTTTCCATAGAATTCGTTGCAATAAAATTTTTGAATCTATTGCAGCTCCATCAGCACCCTTCAGCGCATTATAATCGCTCCTATCTCGAACAAGAATCAGATCCTGTCTTGCGTTCACAACGACGCGCTTATGGTCCTCTGCAAAGCCTAATATTAATTTTAGGGGTAAATGACCGGTAAATGTACCATCATCATTAACCATCCAGTCGTTTGTCGAGTCAGGACACCAACCGGCCATACGAAACGCTTTACTCTCCTCACTTCCGTACGAGGGATAAAGTTTCATAGCGCTTGTTATACCAACATTTCGAGTCGTATCCACTTCGATTCCGTTGATGATGTAGCGAACCTTGGAAAACAAAAAGGCCAGCGCATGGTTAGCCAACTTTGACGTTGTCGGAATGGTACCATCTGATTTGGTGAGTTGACCTTCAATCTGGATGTAACTTTCATGGGGTAGGGTGTAGATATCTTGTTGATTAATGGTAATACGAATTTCGTCATTGTTATTTAGACCCTGAGTGTACGGTTGATAGGAATGGTGTTCAATTCTTACAATACCCTCCTGTACTTCGACCGGATTGATCACGTCGAGGATCGAATTCATGACGTACGGTGTAACCCAGTTGTTGTAAGATCTGCTTGTTGACACGTGTTAACCTGTACACGCGTTGAGAACAACTAACACCCACCCTCAATGGTGTTGTTGCTTTATACACTTGTTTCATGCTGGCTTCAGATACAATTTGTAGGTCACAGGTGTATGAGGGTCTAATTCGATGAGACGTTGGTTTCTATTCACTAGTCTCAAGGTAATATTCCTGATGTGGGTCACACTCACAGGGTGATAGAGCACCACCGATGGGTTTTCGCGGATGATATAACCACCAGGTGAAGTAACAATAAAATCATAAAGCGAATGCGAGGGATCTTGATTGGTGTAGACGTCTGTAATAATATTACACGTGACAGATATATGATGATCTTCAATTATTTTCACCGGTTGATCAGACTTGTGTATCACGTTTGGTACTAACACTTGTGGTGAATAGCCTAGCAATGGACCAATTGAGTCTGGTTGTGCTTTAAAATCAATCCTAAAGGAAGAAAGAATACTGCAGCGATGTGTCACGTTGTTGGCTATGAGTTCAAACTTGCGTGTCCCGTCCAGAAATGCTTTTAGACTAAATTCCTTGGTGAGAGTTGTGTAGATGTGATCGTGAATATCATCTACGGTGTAGCTGCCAGACGGTAGAGTTAACACATAGTCATCGTAGTAAAACTTATCATTGACGTCTTCAATTATGTTGCAGATTCTATTATAGCCTTCAAAAGAAACAAGTCCCAGCACGTAGGGTCGTTGTCCCAATTCAATTGGAGGATAAAAGTCAACAGTTACTTCGGCTCCTTGTCCGTGCACTGTAAACGCTCTACTTTCTACCATTATACTGCTCACGTTACCACCTGCGCTGAGTCTTATATAGAAAGGTCAGACATAGGCGACCACAGTGTTGAGTGTTAAAAGTTTGTACTCGTTTCACATTATAGTTTATTGTTGCACTGCTTCCGAAATAGCGAACAAGCTCTGTCGGCGGAGGAAGGTTTCCAAAACTGTCAAAGTACCACACGGTACAACCATGCTTGACGTAGGCCACGTAATGTGTTCCCGGTCCATGACTGTCATCCAAATTAATAACTGCACTCTCACGCTTCCAAGGTTGAGGAGGTAATTGGTTGCGCATAAATACACCTCTAAAGTGTGCAATTTTCAACTGTTTTGCATATTTTATGACTTCTCCGTGTGTCATGGCTCGCCGGGGCAGTGCATCGATTAAGCGTTTTTTGGCGACATGTAAATGCCAAGTCCTTTTTTATAGGGTGCTAGCTTCATGTTCACACCCTTGCCACGTAGTGCTATAGCTTCCATCGTTTTATTGTGCCTCTCACTTTCCTTCAACTGTTGCTTCGCTTCCTCGACAGCTTTCACCGTTCGCGCTACCGCACTTGCTCCACCAAGAAGTGAACCCAGGGCTGCCAGTCCAGCGAATAGTGCGGGTAAAAATCCGCCACGTTTTGGTACAGGAATAACTCGAGCACGTTTTTTAAAACTTAGTTTACTTTTGGAATTCGCATGCAATCGTGCTGCTCGGAGAGCTTTTTTAATGGCCAACTCGCTATTGGTTTCTCCACGCGAAGCCTGACGTGCCGCATGGAGAATAGCTTTAAAGCCTCCCTTTCTTGACAACGTCTTCCTCTTCTTCACCACATATCTCTGTTTCACCATCGCGACCAAGGAAGAAG
Source organism: Meconema thalassinum (assembly GCA_946902985.2). NCBI lineage: Eukaryota > Metazoa > Arthropoda > Insecta > Orthoptera > Tettigoniidae > Meconema > Meconema thalassinum. The sequence goes on along the minus strand of OX336388.2, from coordinate 1,690,702,497 downwards.
ACAACCTTACAGTATAAAGGATAGACAACAACTAACGCTCCTCAGGAAGAGAGCCTGCAATTATTTAATCGATGGTGGCGGTATATTCGAGTTCTATATACAGCGGAAAATCATTCATTGATTTTCCCGCCTCTTTTTCTTCAGACGACAGTTTCAGTTGAAAGGATAATTTGTCCTCGGCTTTCACCGCAAGTTCGATGAGTGATGATATAACACTACCGTTTAATAGTAGCTCTAAATGTTTGAAATCCGGTGTATACTCGATAACACGAATGGCACCATCATACGGTAAACGGTAATTGCTATGCCCCGAACGTAGTATATAGGTGAGGTTACTGGGATCTTCAACCGGTTGTCGGTTTACAATGTGAACCAAAAATAAGTTTGGCATTGTTTTAATGAAAAGCGATAATCGTTGTTCCAAAAATCGTTTAGTCGTCACGTCATGAGGATGTACAGGATCGGCAACATCGGCTATTCGTTTTCGCTTCATCTGTAGAGCGTTCTCTCTGATTTCCCACACCTTCTCTATTTCAGAGAACAAATACCGTTTTGTACAAGCATCTTGATCATCCTCCGGATCGGCCACGTGTACAAGGCGTGTATTATTCGCTGTATAACCATTTACTGTTAGGAATGGTACAAAACGGCGTAATTCTTTCACCTTGTTATCTACATAGTCCTTTCTAGCAGCGTCCGTGTCGTTGGTTGGAAGAGCTAGCTGAGTGATTCGACGTTGGTGTACATCATAGTCTTTCTCTTTTGTTAACACCACAGCATTGGTTAACATATAGGCTTTGGTGCACACATCTTGATTGTTTACGGGGTCTGCAACGCCCATGATACGTTTATTCTGTGCTTCATAGTCTCCCTTAATACGCCGCAAGCGATAATAATCTACATACTTTTTTGAACATGCGTCCGAAGCTAATTGTGGTTCTGTTATATTGGTTAATCGCTTTCCATTAAAGTCGTAATGACCATCCGTTGTGCGTGGCAGTGCATTGGCATCGACATATCGTTTATTAACCGGATCTGTATCATGTTTTGGATCGTTTATCGAAGCAGATGGCTCATTTCCTTTCTTTGTTTTATGTGTTCTCCCAAAGGCATCCATGGTTACACTAGATCTGAAACAACCACATGCTTCATGTATATAGAGACCACCTCTTCCCGTTTCACGTTCAGTCGATATGCAGATTATTAAGCAACAACATTCACTTCCGGTGGGGGATTTGGTTTCTCGCCTCTTCTCGACAACGTCCGAACGCCGCCACGGTTCACTCTTCCCGTCTTCCATTCGCTGTCTCATCGCCGGACCATCGGGATGTGGAAAAACCAATCTTCTGCTTACCTTAATCACCTCCTTAAACGGAGTACGATTTCAAAATATCTACATTTTTGCCAAGTCGCTCTATCAGCCTCTTTATGTGTTCTTGCAACAAGTCATGTCGGGTCTTCGCAATAACATGGGTTACTTCACATTCCCCGCGCACGAAGATGTCGTCTCACCGGATCATGTTCGCCCGAATTCGCTCATGATTTTTGATGATGTGTCCACAGAACGACAGGCTATCATTCAAACCTATTTTACCATGGGACGTCATAAATATATTGATTGTTTTTATCTCGCTCAAACCTATTCCCGAATACCCAAACAGCTCATTCGCGACAATGCCAACGTGATTGTTCTCTTCCGGCAGGATGAACGCAACATGCGTCACGTCTACGATGATCACGTGAACCCAGACATGACCTTCCCAGCCTTTACACAGTTGTGTGCCACATGTTGGAATGCTCATCACCACGGTTGCCTCGTTATCGATAAGCAGAGTGATATCAACAACGGACGCTACCGCATGGGGTTTGATCATTTTATACGTATTTAAGGCACTGCATGACTTTTTCAAACGTCATTTATTCAGCTAGCATGGCAACAGCAGGAAGTCAATTAAAGAAACACATTATCCGTGCGCAAAATAATATTCGACGCAAGTTCCGTGAACTGAAACGCACGCATGCTGATAGTGAGCTGTTGATCGCGAAACATTTGAAATCACCTCTGGAAGCCGTGTTAAAGGGAACATCACGAACCAATAAGCCAAATACAGTATCAAAAGGAACACAAACAATCGAGGAGGAAGAACAAGAAGAAGGTGATGAAGAAGCTGAGGATGTTTTTACTTCTGGAACAGAATCACCGCTTCCAGAGTTTCTAAAAACAACAGTCATTGCTCAAACGCCCTCTAGCTCTAGAGAAAAAAAACCTACCCTGTCAGAAATCTTGGCTACACCTGAAAAGTATATGCAGCTGAAAGGTATTCTGGTAGAACATTTTGGACCGTTGGTAACGCCCTACCTTGAAGACCTTTTTACTAGAAAAACTGATACGACCTACGGTGTTCGCTATGAAAATAAACGTTTTCGAATTGGTGACTCAGAGATCAAAATAAAAGATAATGTCGTGATTGTTAAAACAGTTCGATATCAATTGACGCCAGGTCTTTTAGAACTTTTATTTGCACGTGTACCTTCCAAGGATGGCTATGACGAAGACGATCTTCAAAAGTATAAGGACATCTTGATGGCTACAAATGGTTTTAGACGTAATTATAAACGTTCTGAATCAATAAATGCAAATAAGGGTTTCAAATATAAGGCCATTATATCCAAATTGTTTCCCACCTATGCAAGTGTCCGCCATGAAAGCTCAGCGTCCGGCGTCCCGTTTAAAACGTTAAAACCTTTCGTTGATTTCGCCTATTGGAACGATCCTAATAAGTTGGTTAAACGTCTACAGCTCCTGCACGCTTCCCAACAGGCTGGCCATACAGGTCATGAAGGTGAAATTGTAGAAATAGAAGAGGAGCTTCGTCATGCTGGCATTATTGTATGATGGGTCCACGTGACAATACCCCTTCGCGTATTAAAACAGTGATTGCTCACGAGTTGCATAAACCAGCTCGCCGTATCTATCCACGTCGTCATGTTGTCTCGCGAGGAATTGATGAACTTTGGCAAGCTGATCTCGTGGAAATGATTCCCTATGCTACTAAAAACAATGGCATCAAGTATTTGCTGACTGTCATCGACGTCTATTCCAAAATGGCATTTGTAGAGCCTGTGCGAAATAAAACAGGTACTCTAGTTACTGCAGCCTTTAAACGCATTATTCAAAAAGCTAAACGGCAACCTCGCCTCCTCCAGACAGATCAAGGTAAGGAGTTTTTCAACAAGGAGTTTTCCACCCATCTGCAAAAACTCGGTGTTCATCACTATACCACTTACAGCAATTTGAAAGCGAGTGTGGTAGAACGTTTCAACCGAACGTTAAAAACACATATGTGGCGAGAATTTACAGCCAGAGGGTCCTATCGCTGGCTTCATCTACTGCAGACTCTAGTGTCACGTTACAACGATACCAAACATAGAACTATTGGGTTAAAACCACGTTTGGTCATAAAAAACAGTCCACGGTTGAATCGCCTTCATCATGGCATCAAAACAGCTGACCCACAACGCCATCGTTTTCAGGTGGGTGATTATGTACGCATCAGTAAACATAAATCCCTCTTCTCAAAAGGATACACGCCCAACTGGAGCACAGAAATATTCAGCATTCGCCAAGTAAAACGTACCCACCCCGTCACTTATCTACTCCAGGACCATAACCACCAGCCCATCGAAGGAGGATTCTACATCGAAGAACTTCAAAAATCGCAGTATCCCAAGCATTATCTTGTTGAAAAAGTGATTAAAAGACAGGGTAATAAACTCTATGTCAAATGGTTAGGTTTCAATTCCTCTTTTAATTCTTGGATTAATAAATCTGATCTTGTATAATGAGCCTTGTTTTATTTCATCCTCTTAACCTTTCCTTGTCAGGTTGGCCGAGCGGTCTAAGGCGTTCGACTTAAGTTCGAATTTCCTCAACAGGAAGCGAGGGTTCGAATCCCTCACACGAGAGCTCGTCATGGGTTAACAACAGTCCATATACCTCTACATTTTTATCATACATAGATCTCTAGGGGACATTTAGTATTTCGTATTATTCATATTCGTAGCCATGCTTAATGGAATATTTATTATTATTAGGTCTTTATTGATTGATACCTACAGCCCCGGCCATCGCATTGTTCTACTACTCTAAGTTACACTCGGTCACATTCGGCTACCTTCGACAGTCGCCCGAACCAGTCCCCTCCCCCACTTCCATCCACAAGCTATATAGGCAATGCACACCAGCCAGCTCAGTCAGTTGGCTGGCCAACACAGGTCGGCTAACAACTGGGTCTGCTTCCAAGCCAGACCTTCCACCCTTTCCCCTCCCCTCCCCCCTCCCCTCCCCCCCCAAGCCCCCCCAGGGAACGCCTGGGGGGGCACGTGACCACGAGAAACCATGGATGACCTTGAAATCTGTCCAGGACCGGCTTAGCCCTACTACTTACAAATTATGGCAGGTAACTGCAATTTCGATACTAATTATGACAGGTAACAGTAACCTCGATACTAATTATGACAAGTAACTGTAACATCGATACTAATTACGACAGGCAACTGTAACTTCGTTACTTATTATGACAAATAACTGTAATTTCGATACAAATTATAGCAGGTAACTGTAACATCGATACTAATTATGACAGGTAACAGTAACTTCGATACTAATTATGACAGGTAACAGTAACTTCGATACTAATTATGACAAGTAACTGTAACTTCGTTGCTAATTATGACAAGTAACTGTAATTTCGATACAAATTATGGCAGGTAACTGTAACTTCGATACTAATTATGACAGAAAACAGTAACTTCGATACTAAATATGACAGGTAACAGTAACATCGATACTAATTATGGCAGGTAACTCTAACTTCGATACTATTGATGACAGGTAACTGTAACTACGTTACTAGTTATGACAAGTAACTGTAATTTCGATACAAATTATGGTAGGTAACTGTAACTTCGATACTAATTATGACAAGTAACAGTAACTTCGATACTAATTATGACAAGAAACTGTAATTTCGAAACTAATTATGACAGGTAACTGTAAAATCGTTACTAATTATGACAAGTAACTGTAATTTCGATACAAATTATGGCAGGTAACTGTAACTTCGATACTTATTATGACAGGTAACAGTAACTTCGATACTAATTATGACAAGTAACTGTAACTTCGATACTAATTATGACAGGGAACTGATACTTCGATATTAATAATGACAATTAACTCTAACTTCGTTACTAATTTGACAAGTAACTGTAATTTTCATAAAAAATTATGGCAGGTAACTGTAACTTCGATACCAATTATGACAGGTAGCAGTAACTTCGTTACTTATTATGACAGGTAACTGCAACTTCGTTACTAATTATGACAAGTAACTGTAATTTCTATACTAATTATTGCAAGTAACTGTAACTTCGTTACTAATAATGACAAGTAACTGTAATTTCGATACAAATTGTGGCAGGTAACTGTAATTTCGATACAAATTATGACAGGTAACAGTAACTTCGTTACTAATTATGACAAGTAACAGTAACTTCATTCTAATTATGACAAGTAACTGTAATTTCGATACAAATTATGGCAGTTAACTGTAACTTCGTTACTAATTATGACAGGTAACAGTAACTTCGATACTAATTATGACAGAAAACAGTAACTTCGATAATAATTATGACAGGTAACAGTAACTTCGATACAAATTATGGCAGGTAACTGTAACTTCGATACTAATTATGACAAGTAACAGTAACTTCGATACTAATTATGACAGGTAACTGTAACTTCGTTACTAATTATGACAAGTAACTGTAATTTTGATACAAATTATGGCAGGTAACTGTAACTTCGATACTAATTATGACAGGTAACAGTAACTTCGTTACTAATTATGACAAGTAACTATAACTTCGATACAAATTATGACAGGTAACTGTAACTTCGATACTAATTATGACAAGAAACTCTAACTTCGTTACTAATTATGACAAGTAACTGTAATTTTGATAAAAAATTATGGTAGATAACTGTAACTTCAATACTAATTATGACAGGTAACGGTAACGTCGATACTAATTATGACAAGTAACAGTACCTTCGATGCTAATTATGACAGGTAACTGTAACATCGATACTAATTATGTAAAGGAACTGTAATTTCGATACAAATTATGGCAGGTAACTGTAATTTCGTTACTAATTATGACAAGTAACTGTAATTCCGATACAAATTTTGGCAGGTAATTGTAACATCGATACTAATTATGACAGGTAGCAGTAACTTCGATACTAATTATGACAAGTAACTGTAACTTCGATACTAATTATGACAGGTAACTGTAACTTCGATACTAATTATGACAAGTAACTGTAATTTCGATAAAAAATTATGACAGTTAACAGTAACTTCGATAATTATTATGACAAGTAACTGGAACTTTGTAACTAATTATGACAAGTAACAGTAATTTCGATACAAATTATGGCGGGTAACTGTAACTTCGATACTTATTATGACTGATAACAGTAACTTCGATACTAATTATGACAAGTAACTGTAACTTCGATAATAATTATGACAGGTAACTGTAACTTCGATACTAATTATGACAAGCAATTCTAACTTCGTTACTAATTATGACAAGAAACTGTAATTTTGATAAAAAATTATGGCAAGTAACTGTAACTTCGATACTAATTATGAGAGGTAACAGTAACTTCGATACTAATTATGACAGGTAACAGCAACTTCGTTACTAATTATGACAAGTAACTGTAATTTCGATACTAATTATGGCAGGTAACTGTAACTTCGTTACTAATTATGAGAAGTAACTTTAATTTCGATACAAATTATGGCAGGTAACTGCAATTTCGATACTAATTATGACAGGTAACAGTAACCTCGATACTAATTATGACAGGTAACTGTAACATCGATACTAATTACGACAGGCAACTGTAACTTCGTTACTTATTATGACAAATAACTGTAATTTCGATACAAATTATAGCAGGTAACTGTAACATCGATACTAATTATGACAGGTAACAGTAACTTCGATACTAATTATGACAGGTAACAGTAACTTCGATACTAATTATGACAAGTAACTGTAACTTCGTTGCTAATTATGACAAGTAACTGTAATTTCGATACAAATTATGGCAGGTAACTGTAACTTCGATACTAATTATGACAGGTAACTGTAACTTCGATACTAATTATGACAGGTAACAGTAACTTCGATCCTAATTATGACAGAAAACAGTAACTTCGATACAAAAATGACAGGTAACAGTAACATCGATACTAATTATGGCAGGTAACTCTAACTTCGATACTATTGATGACAGGTAACTGTAACTACGTTACTAGTTATGACAAGTAACTGTAATTTCGACACAAATTATGGTAGGTAACTGTAACTTCGATACTAATTATGACAAGTAACAGTAACTTCGATACTAATTATGACAAGAAACTGTAATTTCGAAACTAATTATGACAGGTAACTGTAACATCGTTACTAATTATGACAAGTAACTGTAATTTCGATACAAATTATGGCAGGTAACAGTAACTTCGATACTAACTATGACAAGTAACTGTAACTTCGATACTAATTATGACCGGGAACTGATACTTCGATATTAATAATGACAATAAACTCTAACTTCGTTACTAATTATGACAAGTAACTGTAATTTTCATAAAAAATTATGGCAGGTAACTGTAACTTCGATACTAATTATGACAGGTAGCAGTAACATCGATACTAATTATGACAGGTAACTGCAACTTCGTTACTAATTATGACAAGTAACTGTAATTTCTATACTAATTATTGCAAGTAACTGTAACTTCGTTACTAATTATGACAAGTAACTGTAATTTCGATACAAATTATGGCAGGTAACTGTAATTTCGATACAAATTATGACAGGTAACAGTAACTTCGATACTAATTATGACAAGTAACAGTAACTTCATTCTAATTATGACAAGTAACTGTAATATCGATACAAATTATGGCAGTTAACTGTAACTTCGATACTAATTATGACAGGTAACAGTAACTTCGATACTAATTATGACAGAAAACAGTAACTTCGATAATAATTATGACAGGTAACAGTAACTTCGATAATAATTATGGCAGGTAACTGTAGCTTCGATACTAATTATGACAAGTAACAGTAACTTCGATACTAATTATGACAGGTAACTGTAACTTCGTTACTAATTATGACAAGTAACTGTAATTTTGATACAAATTATGGCAGGTAACTGTAACTTCGATACTAATTATGACAGGTAACAGTAACTTCGTTACTAATTATGACAAGTAACTATAACTTCGATACAAATTATGACAGGTAACTGTAACTTCGATACTAATTATGACAAGAAACTCTAACTTCGTTACTAATAATGACAAGTAACTGTAATTTTGATTTAAAAAAATTGGTAGGTAACTGTAACTTCAATACTAATTATGACAGGTAACAGTAACTTCGATACTAATTATGACAAGTAACTATAACTTCGATGCAAATTATGACAGGTAACTGTAACTTCGTTACTAATTATGACAAGTAACTGTAATTTCGATACAAATTATGGCAGGTAACTGTAACTTCGTTACTAATTATGACAGGTAACAGTAACTTCGATACTAATTATGACAAGTAACTATAACTTCGATACAAATTATGACAGGTAACTGTAACTTCGATACTAATTATGACAAGAAACTCTAACTTCGTTACTAATTATGACAAGTAACTGTAATTTTGATAAAAAATTATGGTAGATAACTGTAACTTCAATACTAATTATGACAGGTAACGGTAACGTCGATATTAATTATGACAAGTAACAGTACCTTCGATGCTAATTATGACAGGTAACTGTAACATCGATACTAATTATGACAAGGAACTGTAATTTCGATACAAATTATGGCAGGTAACTGTAATTTCGTTACTAATTATGACAAGTAACTGTAATTCCGATACAAATTTTGGCAGGTAACAGTAACATCGATACTAATTATGACAGGTAGCAGTAACTTCGATACTAATTATGACAAGTAACTGTAACTTCGATACTAATTATGACAGGTAACTGTAACTTCCATACTAATTATGACAAGTAACTGTAATTTCGATAAAAAATTATGACAGGTAACAGTAACTTCGATAATTATTATGACAAGTAACTGGAACTTTGTAACTAATTATGACAAGTAACAGTAATTTCGATACAAATTATGGCAGGTAACTGTAACTTCGATACTTATTATGACTGATAACAGTAACTTCGATACTAATTATGACAAGTAACTGTAACTTCGATACTAATTATGACAGGTAACTGTAACTTCGATACTAATTATGACAAGCAATTCTAACTTCGTTACTAATTATGACAAGTAACTGTAATTTTGATAAAAAATTATGGCAAGTAACTGTAACTTCGATACTAATTATGAGAGGTAACAGTAACTTCGATACTAATTATGACAGGTAACAGCAACTTCGTTACTAATTATGACAAGTAACTGTAATTTCGATACTAATTATGGCAGGTAATTGTAACTTCGTTACTAATTATGAGAAGTAACTTTAATTTCGATACAAATTATGGCAGGTAACTGCAATTTCGATACTAATTATGACAGGTAACAGTAACTTCGATAATAATTATGACAAGTAACTGTAACATCGATACTAATTACGACAGGTAACTGTAACTTCGTTACTAATTATGATAAATAACTGTAATTTCGATACAAATTATGGCAGGTAACTGTAACTTCGATACTAATTATGACAGGTAACAGTAACTTCGATACTAATTATGACAGGTAACAGTAACATCGATACTAATTATGACAAGTAACTGTAACTTCGTTGCTAATTATTACAAGTAACTGTAATTTCGATACAAATTATGGCAGGTAACTGTAACTTCGATACTAATTATGACAGGTAACTGTAACTTCGATACTAATGATGACAGGTAACAGTAACATCGATCCTAATTATGACAGAAAACAGTAACTTCGATAATAAATATGACAGGTAACAGTAACATCGATACTAATTATGGCAGGTAACTCTAACTTCGATACTATTGATGACAGGTAACTGTAACTACGTTACTAGTTATGACAAGTAACTGTAAATTCGATACAAATTATGGTAGGTAACTGTAACTTCGATACTAATTATGACAAGTAACAGTAACTTCGATACTATTTATGACAAGAAACTGTAATTTCGAAACTAATTATGACAGGTAACTGTAACATCGTTACTAATTATGACAAATAACTGTAATTTCGATACAAATTATGGCAGGTAACTGTAACTTCGATACTAATTATGACAGGTAACAGTAACTTCGATACTAATTATGACAAGTAACTGTAACTTCGATACTAATTATGACAGGGAACTGATACTTCGATATTAATAATGACAATAAACTCTAACTTCGTTACTAATTATGACAAGTAACTGTAATTTTCATAAAAACTTATGGCAGGTAACTGTAACTTCGATACTAATTATGACAGGTAGCAGTAACTTCGATACTAATTATGACAGGTAACTGCAACTTCGTTACTAATTATGACAAGTAACCTTAATTTCTATACTAATTATTGCAAGTAACTGTAACTTCGTTACTAATTATGACAAGTAACTGTAATTTCGATACAAATTATGGCAGGTAACTGTAATTTCGATAAAAATTATGTCAGGAAACAGTAACGTCGATACTAATTATGACAAGTAACAGTAACTTCATTCTAATTATGACAAGTAACTGTAATTTCGATACAAATTATGGCAGTTAACTGTAACTTCGATACTAATTATGACAGGTAACAGTAACTTCGATACTAATTATGACAAGTAACTATAAATTGGATACGAATTATGACAGGTAACTGTAACTTCGATACTAATTATGACAAGAAACTCAAACTTCGTTACTAATTATGACAAGTAACTGTAATTTTGATAAAAATTATGGTAGGTAACTGTAACTTCAATACTAATTATGACAGGTAGCAGTAACGTCGATACTAATTATGATAAGTAACAGTACCTTCGATACTAATTATGACAGGTAACTGTAACTTCGATACTAATTATGACAAGGAACTGTAATTTCGATACAAATTATGGCAGGTAACTGTAACTTCGTTACTAATTATGACAAGTAACTGTAATTTCGATACAAATTTTGGCAGGTAACTGTAACTTCGATACTAATTATGACAAGTCCCTGTAATTTCGATACAAATTATGGCAGGTAACTGTAACTTCCAAACTAATTATGACAGGTAACAGTAACTTCGATAATAATTATGACTGGAAACTGTAACTTTGTTACTAATTATGACAAGTAACTGTAATTTCGATACAAATTATGACAGGTCACTGTAACATCGTTACTAATTATGACAGGTAACAGTACCTTCGATGCTAATTATGACAGGTAACTGTAACTTCGATATTAATTATGACAAGTAACTGTAATTTCGATACAAATTATGGCAGGTAACTGTAATTTCGATACAAATTATGACAGGTAACAGTAACTTCGATACTAATTATGACAAGTAACAGTAACTTCATTCTAATTATGACAAGTAACTGTAATTTCGATACAAATTATGGCAGTTAACTGTAACTTCGATACTAATTATGACAGGTAACAGTAACTTCGATACTAATTATGACAGAAAACAGTAACTTCGATAATAATTATGACAGGTAACAGTAACTTCGATAATAATTATGGCAGGTAACTGTAACTTCGATACTAATTATGACAAGTAACAGTAATTTCGATACTAATTATGACAGGTAACTGTAACTTCGTTACTAATTATGACAAGTAACTGTAATTTTGATACAAATTATGGCAGGTAACTGTAACTTCGATACTAATTATGACAGGTAACAGTAACTTCGTTACTAATTATGACAAGTAACGATAACTTCGATACAAATTATGACAGGTAACTGTAACTTCGATACTAATTATGACAAGAAACTCTAACTTCGTTAATTATGACAGGTAACTGCAACTTCGTTACTAATTATGACAAGTAACTGTAATTTCTATACTAATTATTGCAAGTAACTGTAACTTCGTTACTAATTATGACAAGTAACTCTAATTTCGATACAAATTATGGCAGGTAACTGTAATTTCGTTACAAATTATGACAGGTAACAGTAACTTCGATACTAATTATGACAAGTAACAGTAACTTCATTCTAATTATGACAAGTAACTGTAATTTCGATACAAATTGTGGCAGTTAACTGTAACTTCGATACTAATTATGACAGGTAACAGTAACTTCGATACTAATTATGACAGAAAACAGTAACTTCGATAATAATTATGACAGGTAACAGTAACTTCGATAATAATTATGGCAGGTAACTGTAGCTTCGATACTAATTATGACAAGTAACAGTAACTTCGATACTAATTATGACAGGTAACTGTAACTTCGTTACTAATTATGACAAGTAACTGTAATTTTGATACAAATTATGGCAGGTTACTGTAACTTCGATACTAATTATGACAGGTAACAGTAACTTCGTTACTAATTATGACAAGTAACTATAACTTCGATACAAATTATGACAGGTAACTGTAACTTCGATACTAATTATGACAAGAAACTCTAACTTCGTTACTAATAATGACAAGTAACTGTAATTTTGATTTAAAAAAATTGGTAGGTAACTGTAACTTCAATACTAATTATGACAGGTAACAGTAACTTCGATACTAATTATGACAAGTAACTATAACTTCGATGCAAATTATGACAGGTAACTGTAACTTCGTTACTAATTATGACAAGTTACTGTAATTTCGATACAAATTATGGCAGGTAACTGTAACTTCGTTACTAATTATGACAGGTGACAGTAACTTCGATACTAATTATGACAAGTAACTATAACTTAGATACAAATTATGACAGGTAACTGTAACTTCGATACTAATTATGACAAGAAACTATAACTTCGATGCAAATTATGACAGGTAACTGTAACTTCGTTACTAATTATGACAAGTTACTGTAATTTCGATACAAATTATGGCAGGTAACTGTAACTTCGTTACTAATTATGACAGGTGACAGTAACTTCGTTACTAATTATGACAAGTAACTGTAATTTTGATAAAAAATTATGGTAGATAACTGTAACTTCAATACTAATTATGACAGGTAACGGTAACGTCGATTTTAATTATGACAAGTAACAGTACCTTCGATGCTAATTATGACAGGTAACTGTAACATCGATACTAATTATGACAAGGAACTGTAATTCGATACAAATTATGGCAGGTAACTGTAATTTCGTTACTAATTATGACAAGTAACTGTAATTCCGATACAAATTTTGGCAGGTAACAGTAACATCGATACTAATTATGACAGGTAGCAGTAACTTCAATACTAATTATGACAAGTAACTGTAACTTCGATACTAATTATGACAGGTAACTGTAACTTCCATACTAATTATGACAAGTAACTGTAATTTCGATAAAAAATTATGACAGGTAACAGTAACTTCGATAATTATTATGACAAGTAACTGGAACTTTGTAACTAATTATGACAAGTAACAGTAATTTCGATACAAATTATGGCAGGTAACTGTAACTTCGATACTTATTATGACTGATAACAGTAACTTCGATACTAATTATGACAAGTAACTGTAACTTCGATACTAATTATGACAGGTAACTGTAACTTCGATACTAATTATGACAAGCAATTCTAACTTCGTTACTAATTATGACAAGTAACTGTAATTTTGATAAAAAATTATGGCAAGTAACTGTAACTTCGATACTAATTATGAGAGGTAACAGTAACTTCGATACTAATTATGACAGGTAACAGCAACTTCGTTACTAATTATGACAAGTAACTGTAATTTCGATACTAATTATGGCAGGTAATTGTAACTTCGTTACTAATTATGAGAAGTAACTTTAATTTCGATACAAATTATGGCAGGTAACTGCAATTTCGATACTAATTATGACAGGTAACAGTAACTTCGATACTAATTATGACAAGTAACTGTAACATCGATACTAATTACGACAGGTAACTGTAACTTCGTTACTAATTATGATAAATAACTGTAATTTCGATACAAATTATGGCAGGTAACTGTAACTTCGATACTAATTATGACAGGTAACAGTAACTTCGATACTAATTATGACAGGTAACAGTAACATCGATACTAATTATGACAAGTAACTGTAACTTCGTTGCTAATTATTACAAGTAACTGTAATTTCGATACAAATTATGGCAGGTAACTGTAACTTCGATACTAATTATGACAGGTAACTGTAACTTCGATACTAATGATGACAGGTAACAGTAACATCGATCCTAATTATGACAGAAAACAGTAACTTCGATAATAAATATGACAGGTAACAGTAACATCGATACTAATTATGGCAGGTAACTCTAACTTCGATACTATTGATGACAGGTAACTGTAACTACGTTACTAGTTATGACAAGTAACTGTAATTTCGATACAAATTATGGTAAGTAACTGTAACTTCGATACTAATTATGACAAGTAACAGTAACTTCGATACTATTTATGACAAGAAACTGTAATTTCGAAACTAATTATGACAGGTAACTGTAACATCGTTACTAATTATGACAAATAACTGTAATTTCGATACAAATTATGGCAGGTAACTGTAACTTCGATACTAATTATGACAGGTAACAGTAACTTCGATACTAATTATGACAAGTAACTGTAACTTCGATACTAATTATGACAGGGAACTGATACTTCGATATTAATAATGACAATAAACACTAACTTCGTTACTAATTATGACAAGTAACTGTAATTTTCATAAAAACTTATGGCAGGTAACTGTAACTTCGATACTAATTATGACAGGTAGCAGTAACTTCGATACTAATTATGACAGGTAACTGCAACTTCGTTACTAATTATGACAAGTAACCTTAATTTCTATACTAATTATTGCAAGTAACTGTAACTTCGTTACTAATTATGACAAGTAACTGTAATTTCGATACAAATTATGGCAGGTAACTGTAATTTCGATACAAATTATGTCAGGAAACAGTAACGTCGATACTAATTATGACAAGTAACAGTAACTTCATTCTAATTATGACAAGTAACTGTAATTTCGATACAAATTATGGCAGTTAACTGTAACTTCGATACTAATTATGACAGGTAACAGTAACTTCGATACTAATTATGACAAGTAACTATAAATTGGATACGAATTATGACAGGTAACTGTAACTTCGATACTAATTATGACAAGAAACTCAAACTTCGTTACTAATTATGACAAGTAACTGTAATTTTGATAAAAATTATGGTAGGTAACTGTAACTTCAATACTAATTATGACAGGTAGCAGTAACGTCGATACTAATTATGACAAGTAACAGTACCTTCGATACTAATTATGACAGGTAACTGTAACTTCGATACTAATTATGACAAGGAACTGTAATTTCGATACAAATTATGGCAGGTAACTGTAACTTCGTTACTAATTATGACAAGTAACTGTAATTTCGATACAAATTTTGGCAGGTAACTGTAACTTCGATACTAATTATGACAAGTCCCTGTAATTTCGATACAAATTATGGCAGGTAACTGTAACTTCCAAACTAATTATGACAGGTAACAGTAACTTCGATAATAATTATGACTGGAAACTGTAACTTCGTTACTAATTATGACAAGTAACTGTAATTTCGATACAAATTATGACAGGTAACTGTAACATCGTTACTAATTATGACAGGTAACAGTACCTTCGATGCTAATTATGACAGGTAACTGTAACTTCGATATTAATTATGACAAGTAACTGTAATTTCGATACAAATTATGGCAGGTAACTGTAATTTCGATACAAATTATGACAGGTAACAGTAACTTCGATACTAATTATGACAAGTAACAGTAACTTCATTCTAATTATGACAAGTAACTGTAATTTCGATACAAATTATGGCAGTTAACTGTAACTTCGATACTAATTATGACAGGTAACAGTAACTTCGATACTAATTATGACAGAAAACAGTAACTTCGATAATAATTATGACAGGTAACAGTAACTTCGATAATAATTATGGCAGGTAACTGTAACTTCGATACTAATTATGACAAGTAACAGTAACTTCGATACTAATTATGACAGGTAACTGTAACTTCGTTACTAATTATGACAAGTAACTGTAATTTTGATACAAATTATGGCAGGTAACTGTAACTTCGATACTAATTATGACAGGTAACAGTAACTTCGATACTAATTATGACAAGTAACTATAACTTCGATGCAAATTATGACAGGTAACTGTAACTTCGTTACTAATTATGACAAGTAACTGCAATTTCGATACAAATTATGGCAGGTAACTGTAACTTCGTTACTAATTATGACAGGTAACAGTAACTTCGATACTAATTATGACAAGTAACTATAACTTCGATACAAATTATGACAGGTAACTGTAACTTCGATACTAATTATGACAAGAAACTCTAACTTCGTTACTAATTATGACAAGTAACTGTAATTTTGATAAAAAATTATGG
Organism: Meconema thalassinum; assembly: GCA_946902985.2. Taxonomy (NCBI): domain Eukaryota; kingdom Metazoa; phylum Arthropoda; class Insecta; order Orthoptera; family Tettigoniidae; genus Meconema; species Meconema thalassinum. Next base: position 1,690,685,759 of record OX336388.2, on the reverse strand, counting down.
TAGATAACTGTAACTTCAATACTAATTATGACAGGTAACGGTAACGTCGATACTAATTATGACAAGTAACAGTACCTTCGATGCTAATTATGACAGGTAACTGTAACATCGATACTAATTATGACAAGGAACTGTAATTTCGATACAAATTATGGCAGGTAACTGTAATTTCGTTACTAATTATGACAAGTAACTGTAATTCCGATACAAATTTTGGCAGGTAACAGTAACATCGATACTAATTATGACAGGTAGCAGTAACTTCGATACTAATTATGACAAGTAACTGTAACTTCGATACTAATTATGACAGGTAACTGTAACTTCCATACTAATTATGACAAGTAACTGTAATTTCGATAAAAATTATGACAGGTAACAGTAACTTCGATAATTATTATGACAAGTAACTGGAACTTTGTAACTAATTATGACAAGTAACTGTAATTTCGATACAAATTATGGCAGGTAACTGTAACTTCGATACTTATTATGACTGATAACAGTAACTTCGATACTAATTACGACAAGTAACTGTAACTTCGATACTAATTATGACAGGTAACTGTAACTTCGATACTAATTATGACAAGCAATTCTAACTTCGTTACTAATTATGACAAGTAACTGTAATTTTGATAAAAAATTATGGCAAGTAACTGTAACTTCGATACTAATTATGAGAGGTAACAGTAACGTCGATACTAATTATGACAGGTAACAGCAACTTCGTTACTAATTATGACAAGTAACTGTAATTTCGATACTAATTATGGCAGGTAATTGTAACTTCGTTACTAATTATGAGAAGTAACTTTAATTTCGATACAAATTATGGCAGGTAACTGCAATTTCGACACTAATTATGACAGGTAACAGTAACATCGATACTAATTATGACAAGTAACTGTAACATCGATACTAATTACGACAGGTAACTGTAACTTCGTTACTAATTATGATAAATAACTGTAATTTCGATACAAATTATGGCAGGTAACTGTAACTTCGATACTAATTATGACAGGTAACAGTAACTTCGATACTAATTATGACAGGTAACAGTAACATCGATACTAATTATGACAAGTAACTGTAACTTCGTTGCTAATTAATACAAGTAACTGTAATTTCGATACAAATTATGGCAGGTAACTGTAACTTCGATACTAACTATGACAGGTAACTGTAACTTCGATACTAATGATGACAGGTAACAGTAACTTCGATCCTAATTATGACAGAAAACAGTAACTTCGATAATAAATATGACAGGTAACAGTAACATCGATACTAATTATGGCAGGTAACTCTAACTTCGATACTATTGATGACAGGTAACTGTAACTACGTTACTAGTTATGACAAGTAACTGTAATTTCGATACAAATTATGGTAGGTAACTGTAACTTCGATACTAATTATGACAAGTAACAGTAACTTCGATACTATTTATGACAAGAAACTGTAATTTCGAAACTAATTATGACAGGTAACTGTAACATCGTTACTAATTATGACAAATAACTGTAATTTCGATACAAATTATGGCAGGTAACTGTAACTTCGATACTAATTATGACAGGTAACAGTAACTTCGATACTAATTATGACAAGTAACTGTAACTTCGATACTAATTATGACAGGGAACTGATACTTCGATATTAATAATGACAATAAACTCTAACTTCGTTACTAATTATGACAAGTAACTGTAATTTTCATAAAAACTTATGGCAGGTAACTGTAACTTCGATACTAATTATGACAGGTAGCAGTAACTTCGATACTAATTATGACAGGTAACTGCAACTTCGTTACTAATTATGACAAGTAACTGTAATTTCTATACTAATTATTGCAAGTAACTGTAACTTCGTTACTAATTATGACAAGTAACTGTAATTTCGATACAAATTATGGCAGGTAACTGTAATTTCGATACAAATTATGTCAGGAAACAGTAACGTCGATACTAATTATGACAAGTAACAGTAACTTCATTCTAATTATGACAAGTAACTGTAATTTCGATACAAATTATGGCAGTTAACTGTAACTTCGATACTAATTATGACAGGTAACAGTAACTTCGATACTAATTATGACAAGTAACTATAACTTCGATACGAATTATGACAGGTAACTGTAACTTCGATACTAATTATGACAAGAAACTCTAACTTCGTTACTAATTATGACAAGTAACTGTAATTTTGATAAAAATTATGGTAGGTAACTGTAACTTCAATACTAATTATGACAGGTAGCAGTAACGTCGATACTAATTATGACAAGTAACAGTACCTTCGATACTAATTATGACAGGTAACTGTAACTTCGATACTAATTATGACAAGGAACTGTAACTTCGATACTAATTATGACAGGTAACTGTAACTTCGATACTAATTATGACAAGTAATTCTACCTTCGTTACTAATTATGACAAGTAACTGTAATTTTGATAAAAAATTATGGCAAGTAACTGTAACTTCGATACTAATTATGAGAGGTAACAGTAACTTCGATACTAATTATGACAGGTAACAGCAACTTCGTTACTAATTATGACAAGTAACTGTAATTTCGATACTAATTATGGCAGGTAACTGTAACTTCGTTACTAATTATGAGAAGTAACTTTAATTTCGATACAAATTATGGCAGGTAACTGCAATTTCGATACTAATTATGACAGGTAACAGTAACTTCGATACTAATTATGACAAGTAACTGTAACATCGATACTAATTACGACAGGTAACTGTAACTTCGTTACTAATTATGATAAATAACTGTAATTTCGATACAAATTATGGCAGGTAACTGTAACTTTGATACTAATTATGACAGGTAACAGTAACTTCGATACTAATTATGACAGGTAACAGTAACATCGATACTAATTATGACAAGTAACTGTAACTTCGTTGCTAATTATGACAAGTTACTGTAATTTCGATACAAATTATGGAAGGTAACTGTAACTTCGATACTAATTATTACAGGTAACTGTAACTTCGATATTAATTATGACAGGTAACAGTGACTTCGATCCTAATTATGACAGAAAACAGTAACTTCGATAATAAATATGACAGGTAACAGTAACTTCGATACTAATTATGGCAGGTAACTCTAACTTCGATACTATTGATGACAGGTAACTGTAACTACGTTACTAGTTATGACAAGTAACTGTAATTTCGATAAAAATTATTTCTATTGTTATTATTATTTATTTACCAAAAATTGTGCCTACAATTTATGGACGGCAGATAGAGAAAGAGCAAGCCCCACATACACATCAGTGTCTCCATCTCCGTTCATTAAATCTAAATAAATCTCAAATGTTACATTATACAATTTATACCTTTACATTTGCTATATACACATAATCTGCTGTACATGACGTCTATATCATACAATTCATAAATAAAAGGGTGACACAGGCATGCACACACACATATACATGCTCACACACGCATACATACATACATAAATACATATATACACGCACGCGCCCACTCCCAATCACTCACAAAGTTACATTATACAGTATATAATTCAATTTACATGGGGTTTTAGTCCCTTTAGAACCTTCACTTTGCGGCAAAATTGTCGTGGAGGAAGGTCTTTTATTTCACGACGCAGGTCATTCCAAAGTCGAGCAGAGCGATTGTAGAATCCAGATTGATAATCTGTTGTCCTAGCGAATGGAGGAACAAGTGTGACACCCTGTGCTCTACGGACTGAATGATATGACAGCTGAAGGCGGTGAAATGGGTACAGTATAATGGTGCCAGCTAGAGATTTTCGGAGAAAGGTGAGATGGCAGGTAACTGTAACTTCGATACTAGGCCTAATTATGATAAGTAACAGTAACTTCGATACTAATTATGACAAGAAACTGTAATTTCGAAACTAATTATGGCAGGTAACTGTAACATCGTTACTAATTATGACAAGTAACTGTAATTTCGATACAATTTATGGCAGGTAACTGTAACTTCGATACTAAATATGACAGGTAACAGTAACTTCGATACTAATTATGACAAGTAACTGTAACTTCGATACTAATTATGACAGGGAACTGTTACTTCGATATTAATAATGACAATAAACTCTAACTTCGTTACTAATTATGACAAGTAACTGTAATTTTCAAAAAAAATTATGGCAGGTAACTGTAACTTCGATACTAATTATGACAGGTAGCAGTAACTTCGATACTAATTAGGACAGGTAACTGCAACTTCGTTACTAATTATGACAATTAACTGTAATTTCTATACTAATTATGGCAAGTAACTGTAACTTCGTTACTAATTATGACAAGTAGCTGTAATTTCGATACAACTTATGGCAGGTAACTGTAATTTCGATGCAAATTATGGCAGGTAACTGTAACTTCGATACTAATTATGACAGGTAACAGTAACTTCGATACTAATTATGACAAGTAACAGTAACTTCGATACTAATTATGACAGGTAACTGTAACTTCGTTACTAATTATGACAAGTAACTGTAATTTCGATACAAATTATGGCAGGTAACTGTAACTTCGATACTAATTATGACAGGTAACAGTAACTTCGATACTAATTATGACAGGTAACAGTAACATCGATAATAATTATGACAAGTAACTGTAACTTCGTTGCTAATTATGACAAGTAACTGTAATTTCGATACAAATTATGGCAGGTAACTGTAACTTCGATACTAATTATGACAGGTAACAGTAACTTCGATACTTATTATGACAGAAAAAAGTAACTTCGATACTAATTATGACAGGTAACAGTAACTTCGATAATAATTATGGCAGGTAACTGTAACTTCGATACTAATTATGACAAGTAACTGTAACGTCGATACTAATTATGACAGGTAACTGTAACTTCGTTACTAATTATGACAAGTAACTGTAATTTCGATACAAATTATGGCAGGTAACTGTAACATCGATACTAATTATGACAGGTAACAGTAACTTCGATACTAATTATGACAAGTAACTATAACTTCGATACAAATTATGACAGGTAACTGTAACTTCGATACTAATTATGACATGAAACTCTAACTTCGTTACTAACTTCGGCAAGTAACTGTAATTTTGATTAAAAAATTTGGTAGGTAACTGTAACTTCAATACTAATTATGACAGGTAACAGTAACTTCGATACTTATTAGGACAGGTAACTGTAACTTCGTTACTAATTATGACAAGTAACTCTAATTTCAATACTAATTATGGCAGGTAACTGTAACTTCGTTACCAATTAAGACAAGTCCCTGTAATTTCGATACAAATTATGACAATTAACTGTAACTTAGATACTTATTATGACAGGTAACAGTAACTTCGATACTAATTATGGCAGATAACTGTAACTTCGATACTAATTATGACAGGTAACAGTAACTTCGATACTAATTATGACAAGTATCTGTAACTTCGATACTAATTATGACAAGTAACAGTAACTTCGATACTAATTATGACAGGTAACTGTAACTTCGTTACTAATTATGACAAGTAACTGTAATTTCGATACAAATTATGGCAGGTAACTGTAACTTCGATACTAATTATGACAGGTAACAGTAACTTCGATACTAATTATGACAGGTAACAGTAACATCGATAATAATTATGACAAGTAACTGTAACTTCGTTGCTAATTATGACAAGTAACTGTAACGTCGATACTAATTATGACAGGTAACTGTAACTTCGTTACTAATTATGACAAGTAACTGTAATTTCGATACAAATTATGGCAGGTAACTGTAACATCGATACTAATTATGACAGGTAACAGTAACTTCGATACTAATTATGACAAGTAACTATAACTTCGATACAAATTATGACAGGTAACTGTAACTTCGATACTAATTATGACAAGAAACTCTAACTTCGTTACTAACTTTGGCAAGTAACTGTAATTTTGATTAAAAAATTTGGTAGGTAACTGTAACTTCGATACTAATTATGACAGGTAACAGTAACTTCGATACTTATTAGGACAGGTAACTGTAACTTCGTTACTAATTATGACAAGTAACTCTAATTTCAATACTAATTATGGCAGGTAACTGTAACTTCGTTACCAATTAAGACAAGTCCCTGTAATTTCGATACAAATTATGACAAATAACTGTAACTTAGATACTTATTATGACAGGTAACAGTAACTTCGATACTAATTATGGCAGATAACTGTAACTTCGATACTAATTATGACAGGTAACAGTAACTTCGATACTAATTATGACAAGTATCTGTAACTTCGATACTTATCATGACAGGTAACTGTAACTTCGTTACTAATTATAACAAGTAACTGTTATTTCGTTACAAATTGTGGCAGGTAATTGTAATTTCGATACTAATTATGACAGGTAACAGTAACTTCGATAGTAATTAGGACAAGTAACAGTAACTACGATATTAATTATGACAAGTAACTGTAACTTCGATACTAATTATGACAGGTAACTGTAACTTCGTTACTATTTATGACAAGTAACTGTAATTTCGATACAAATTTTGGCAGGTAACTGTAACTTCGATACTAATTATGACAGGTAACAGTAACTTCGATACTAATTATGACAAGTAACTGTAACTTCGATACTATTTATGACAGGTAACTGTAACTTCGTTACTAATTATGACAAGTAACTGAAATTTCGATACAAATTATGGCAGGTAACAGTAACTTCGATATTAATTAGACAGGTAACAGTAATATCGATACTAATTATGACAGGAAATTCTACCTTCGTTACTAATTATGACAAGTAACTGTAATTTTGATAAAAAATTATAATAGGTAACTGTAACTTCAATACTAATTATGACAGGTAACTGTAACTTCGTTACTAATTATGACAAGTAACTGTAATTTCGATACAAATTTTGGCAGGTAACTGTAACTTCGATACTAATTATGACAGGTAACAATAACGTCGATTCTAATTATGAAAAGTAACTGTAACTTCGATACTAATTATGACAGGTAACTGTAACTTCGTTACTAATTATGACAAGTAACTGAAATTTCGGTACAAATTATGGCAGGTAGCTGTAACTTCGATACTAATTATGACAGGTAACAGTAACTTCGATACTAATTATGACAAGTAACTATAACTTCGATACAAATTATGACAGGTAACTGTAACTTCGATACTAATTATGACAAGAAACTCCAACTTCGTTACTAATTATGACAAGTAACTGTAATTTTGATAAAAAATTATGGTAGGTAACTGTAACTTCAATACTAATTATGACAGGTAACTGTAACGTCGATACTATTTATGACAAGTAACAGTACCTTCGATGCTAATTATGACAGGTAACTGTAACTTCGATACTAATTATGACAAGGAACTGTAAATTTGATACAAATTATGGAAGGTAACTGTAACTTCGTTACTAAATATGACAAGTAACTGTAATTTCGATACAAATTTTGGCAGGTATCTGTAACTTCGATACTAATTATGACAAGTCCATGTAATTTCGATACAAATTATGGCAGGTAACTGTAACTTCCATACTAATTATGCCAGGTAACTGTAACTTCGATACTAATTATGACAGGAAACTGTAACTTCGTTACTAATTATGACAAGTAACTGTAATTTCGATACAAATTATGACAGGTAACTGTAACTTCGTTACTAATTATGACAAGTAACAGTACCTTCGAAGCTAATTATGACAGTTAACTGTAACTTCGATACTAATTATGACAAGGAACTGTAATTTCGATACAAATTATGGCAGGTAACTGTAACTTCGTTACTAATTATGACAAGTAACTGTAATTCCGATACAAATTTTGGCAGGTAACTGTAACATCGATACTAATTATGACAGGTAGCATTAACTTCGATACTAATTATGGCAAGTAACTGTAACTTCGTTGCTAATTATGACAGGTAACTGTAATTTCGATACTAATTATGACAAGTAGCTGTAATTTCGATACAAATTATGACAGGTAGCAGTAACTTCGATACTAATTATGACAAGTAACTGTAACTTCGATACTAATTATGACAGGTAACTGTAACTTCGATACTAATTATGACAAGTAACTGTAATTTCGATAAAAAATTATGACAGGTAACAGTAACTTCGATAATTATTATGACAAGTAACTGGAACTTTGTAACTAATTATGACAAGTAACTGTAATTTCGATACAAATTATGGCAGGTAACTATAACGTCGATACTTATTATGACTGGTAACAGTAACTTCGATACTAATTATGACAAGTAACTGTAACTTCGATACTAATTATAACACGTTACTGTAACTTCGATACTAATTATGACAAGTAATTCTAACTTCGTTACTAATTATGACAAGTAACTGTAATTTTGATAAAAAATTATGGCAAGTAACTGTAACTTCGATACTAATTATGAGAGGTAACAGTAACTTCGATACTAATTATGACAGGTAACAGCAACTTCGTTACTAATTATGACAAGTAACTGTAATTTCGATACTAATTATGGCAGGTAACTGTAACTTCGTTACTAATTATGAGAAGTAACTTTAATTTCGATACAAATTATGGCAGGTAACTGCAATTTCGATACTAATTATGACAGGTAACAGTAACTTCGATACTAATTATGACAAGTAACTGTAACATCGATACTAATTACGATAGGTAACTGTAACTTCGTTACTAATTAAGATAAATAACTGTAATTTCGATACAAATTATGGCAGGTAACTGTAACTTCGATACTAATTATGACAGGTAACAGTAACTTCGATACTTATTATGACAGGTAACAGTAACACCGATACTAATTATGACAAGTAACTGTAACTTCGTTGCTAATTATGACAAGTAACTGTAATTTCGATACAAATTATGACAGGTAACTGTAACTTCGTTACTAATTATGACAAGTAACAGTACCTTCGATTCTAATTATGACAGTTAACTGTAACTGCGATACTAATTATGGCAAGTAAATGTAACTCCGATACAAATTTTGGCAGGTAACTGTAACATCGATACTAATTATGACAGGTAGCAGTAACTTCGATACTAATTATGACAAGTAACTGTAACTTCGATACTAATTATGACAGATAACTGTAACTTCGATACTAATTATGACAAGTAACTGTAATTTCGATAAAAAATTATGACAGGTAACAGTAACTACGATAATTATTATGACAAGTAACTGGAACTTTGTAAATAATTATGACAAGTAACTGTAATTTCGATACAAATTATGGCAGGTAACTGTAACTTCGATACTTATTATGACTGGTAACAGTAACTTCGATACTAATTATGACAAGTAACTGTAACTTCGATACTAATTATGACAGGTAACTGTAACTTCGATACTAATTATGACAAGTAACTGTAATTTTGATAAAAAATTATGGCAAGTAACTGTAACTTCGATACTAATTATGAGAGGTAACAGAAACTTCGATACTAATTATGACAGGTAACAGCAACTACGTTACTAATTATGACAAGTAACTGTAATTTCGATACTAATTATGGCAGGTAACTGTAACTTCGTTACTAATTATGAGAAGTAACTTTAATTTCGATACAAATTATGGCAGGTAACTGCAATTTCGATACTAATTATGACAGGTAACAGTAACTTCAATACTAATTATGACAAGTAACTGTAACATCGATACTAATTACGACAGGTAACTGTAACTTCGTTACTAATTATGATAAATAACTGTAATTTCGATACAAATTATGGCAGGTAACTGTTACTTCGATACTAATTATGACAGGTAACAGTAACTTCGATACTAATTATGACAGTAACAGTAACATCGATACTAATTATGACAAGTAACTGAAACTTCGTTGCTAATTATGACAAGTAACTGTAATTTCGATACAAATTATGGCAGGTTACTGTAACTTCGATAATAATTATGACAGGTAACTGTAACTTCGATACTAATTATGACAGGTAACAGTAACTTCGATCCTAATTATGACAGAAAACAGTAACTTCGATAATAAATATGACAGGTAACAGTAACTTCGATACTAATTATGGCAGGTAACTCTATCTTCGATACTATTGATGACAGGTAACTGTAACTACGTTACTAGTTATGACAAGTAGCTGTAATTTTGATAAAAAATTATGGCAAGTAACTGTAACTTCGATACTAATTATGAGAGGTAACAGTAACTTCGATACTAATTATGACAGGTAACAGCCACTTCGTTACTAATTATGACAAGTAACTGTAATGTCGATACTAATTATGGCAGGTAACTGTAACTTCGTTACTAATTATGAGAAGTAACTTTAATTTCGATACAAATTATGGTAGGTAACTGCAATTTCGATACTAATTATGACAGGTAACAGTAACTTCGATACTAATTATGACAAGTAACTGTAACATCGATACTAATTACGACAGGTAACTGTAACTTCGTTACTAATTATGATAAATAACTGTAATTTCGATACAAATTATGGCAGGTAACTGTAACTTCGATACTAATTATGACAGGTAACAGTAACTTCGATACTAATTATGACAGGTAACAGTAACATCGATACTAATTATGACAAGTAACTGTAACTTCGTTGCTAATTATGACAAGTAACTGTAATTTCGATACAAATTATGACAGGAAACTGTATCTTCGTTACTAATTATGACAAGTAACAGTACCTTCGATGCTAATTATGACAGTTAACTGTAACTTCGATACTAATTATGACAAGGAACTGTAATTTCGATACAAATTATGGCAGGTAACTGTAATTTCGTTACTAATTATGGCAAGTAAATGTAATTCCGATACAAATTTTGGCAGGTAACTGTAACATCGATACTAATTATGACAGGTAGCAGTAACTTCGATACTAATTATGACAAGTAACTGTAACTTCGATACTAATTATGACAGGTAACTGTAACTTCGATACTAATTATGACAAGTAACTGTAATTTCGATAAAAAATTATGACAGGTAACAGTAACTTCGATAATTATTATGACAAGTAACTGGAACTTTGTAACTAATTATGACAAGTAACTGTAATTTCGATACAAATTATGGCAGGTAACTGTAACTTCGATACTTATTATGACTGGTAACAGTAACTTCGATACTAATTATGACAATTAACTGTAACTTCGATACTAATTATGACAGGTAACTGTAACTTCGATACTAATTATGACAAGTAATTCTAACTTCGTTACTAATTATGACAAGTAACTGTAATTTTGATAAAAAATTATGGCAAGTAACTGTAACTTCGATACTAATTATGAGAGGTAACAGTAACTTCGATACTAATTATGACAGGTAACAGCAACTTCGTTACTAATTATGACAAGTAACTGTAATTTCGATACTAATTATGGCAGGTAACTGTAACTTCGTTACTAAATATGAGAAGTAACTTTAATTTCGATACAAATTATGGCAGGTAACTGCAATTTCGATACTAATTATGACAGGTAACAGTAACTTCGATACTAATTAAGACAAGTAACTGTAACATCGATACTAATTACGACAGGTAACTGTAACTTCGTTGCTAATTATGATAAATAACTGTAATTTCGATACATTTATGGCAGGTAACTGTAACTTCGATACTAATTATGACAGGTAACAGTAACTTCGATACTAATTATGACAGGTAACAGTAACATCGATACTAATTATGACAAGTAATTGTAACTTCGTTGCTAATTATGACAAGTAACTGTAATTTCGATACAAATTATGGCAGGTAACTGTAACTTCGATAATAATTATGACAGGTAACTGTAACTTCGATACTACTTATGACAGGTAACAGTAACTTCGATCCTAATTATGACAGAAAACAGTAACTTCGATAATAAATATGACAGGTAACAGTAACTTCGATACTAATTATGGCAGGTAACTCTAACATCGATACTATTGATGACAGGTAACTGTAACTACGTTACTAGTTATGACAAGTAGCTGTAATTTCGATACAAATTATGGCAGGTAACTGTAACATCGTTACTAATTATGACAAGTAACTGTAATTTCGATACAAATTATGGCAGGTAACTGTAACTTCGATACTAATTATGACAGGTAACAGTAACTTCGATACTAATTATGACAAGTAACTGTAACTTCGATACTAATTATGACAGGGAACTGTTACTTCGACATTAATAATGACAATAAACTCTAACTTCGTTACTAATTATGACAAGTAACTGTAATTTTCAAAAAAAATTATGGCAGGTAACTGTAACTTCCATACTAATTATGACAGGTAGCAGTAACTTCGATACTAATTATGACAGGTAACTGCAACTTCGTTACTAATAATGACAATTAACTGTAATTTCTATATTAATTATGGCAAGTAACTGTAACTTCGTTACTAATTATGACAAGTAACTGTAATTTCGATACAACTTATGGCAGGTAACTGTAATTTCGATACAAATTATGGCAGGTAACTGTAACTTCGATACTAATTATGACAGGTAACAGTAACTTCGATACTAATTATGACAAGTAACAGTAACTTCGATACTAATTATGACAGGTAACTGTAACTTCGTTACTAATTATGACAAGTAACTGTAATTTCGATACAAATTATGGCAGGTAACTGTATCTTCGATACTAATTATGACAGGTAACAGTAACTTCGATAATAATTATGACAGGTAACAGTAACATCGATACTAATTATGACAAGTAACTGTAACTTCGTTTCTAATTATGACAAGTAACTGTAATTTCGATACAAATTATGGCAGGTAACTGTAACTTCGATAATAATTATGACAGGTAACAGTAACTTCGATACTAATTATGACAGAAAACAGTAACATCGATACTAATTATGACAGGTAACAGTAACTTCGATACTAATTATGACAAGTAACAGTAACTTCGATACTAATTATGACAAGTAACTGTAACTTCGATACTAATAATGACAGGTAACTGTAACTTCGTTACTAATTATGACAAGTAACTGTAATTTCGATACAAATTATGGCAGGTAACTGTAACTTCGATACTAATTATGACTGGTAACAGTAACTTCGATACTAATTATGACAAGTAACTTTAACTTCGATACAAATTATGACAGGTAACTGTAACTTCGATACTAATTATGACAAGAAACCCTAACTTCGTTACTAATTATGGCAAGTAACTGTAATTTTGATAAAAAATTTTGGTAGGTAACTGTAACTTCAATACTAATTATGACAGGTAACAGTAACTTCGATACTAATTAGGACAGGTAACTGTAACTTCGTTGCTAATTATGACAAGTAACTCTAATTTCAATACTAATTATGGCAGGTAACTGTAACTTCGTTACTAATTATGACAAGTCCCTGTAATTTCGATACAAATTATGACAATTAACTGTAACTTAGATACTTATTATGACAGGTAACAGTAACTCCGATACTAATTATGGCAGGTAACTGTAACTTCGATACTAATTATGACAGGTAACAGTAACTTCGATACTAATTATGACAAGTAACTGTAACTTCGATACTAATTATGACAAGTAACTGTAACTTCGATACTAATTATGACAGGTAACTGTAACTTCGTTACTAATTATGACAAGTAACTGTAATTTCGATACAAATTTTGGCAGGTAACTGTAACTTCGATACTAATTATGACAGGTAACAGTAACTTCGATACTAATTATGACAAGTAACTGTAACTTAGATACTATTTATGACAGGTAACTGTAACTTCGTTACTAATTATGACAAGTAACTGTAATTTCGATACAAATTATGGCAGGTAACAGTAACTTCGATACTAATTAGACAGGTAACAGTAACATCGATACTAATTATGACAGGAAATTCTACCTTCGTTACTAATTATGACAAGTAACTGTAATTTTGATAAAAAATTATGGTAGGTAACTGTAACTTCAATACTAATTATGACAGGTAACAGTAACTTCGATACTAATTATGACAGGTAACTGTAACTTCGTTACTAATTATGACAAGTAACTTTAATTTCGATACTTATTATGGCAGGTAACTGTAACTTCGTTACTAATTATGACAAGTCCCTGTAATTTCGATACAAATTATGGCAGGTAACTGTAACTTCGATACTAATTATGACAAGTAAGTGTAACTTCGATACTAATTATGACAGGTAACTGTAACTTCGTTACTAATTATGAAAAGTAACTGTAATTTCGATACAAATTTTGGCAGGTAACTGTAACTTCGATACTAATTATGACAGGTAACAATAACGTCGATTCTAATTATGACAAGTTACTGTAACTTCGATACTAATTATGACAGGTAACTGTAACTTCGTTACTAATTATGACATGTAACTGAAATTTCTATACAAATTATGGCAGGTAGCTGTAACTTCGATACTAATTATGACAGGTAACAGTAACTTCGATACTAATTATGACAAGTAACTATAACTTCGATACAAATTATGACAGGTAACTGTAACTTCGATACTAATTATGACAAGAAACTCCAACTTCGTTACTAATTATGACAAGTAACTGTAATTTTGATAAAAAATTATGGTAGGTAACTGTAACTTCAATACTAATTATGACAGGTAACAGTAACGTCGATACTAATTATGACAAGTAACAGTACCTTCGATGCTAATTATGACAGGTAACTGTAACTTCGATACTAATTCTGACAAGGAACTGTAATTTCGATACAAATTATGGCAGGTAACTGTAACTTCGTTACTAAATATGACAAGTAACTGTAATTTCGATACAAATTTTGGCAGGTATCTGTAACTTCGATACTAATTATGACAAGTCCATGTAATTTCGATACAAATTATGGCAGGTAACTGTAACTTCGTTACTAATTATGACAAGTAACAGTACCTTCGATGCTAATTATGACAGTTAACTGTAACTTCGATACTAATTATGACAAGGAACTGTAATTTCGATACAAATTATGGCAGGTAACTGTAACTTCGTTACTAATTAAGACAAGTAACTGTAATTTCGATACAAATTTTGGCAGGTAACTGTAACTTCGATACTAATTATGACAGGTAGCAGTAACTTCGATACTAATTATGACAAGTAATTGTAACTTCGATACTAATTATGACAGGTAACTGTAACTTCGTTACTAATTATGACAAGTAACTGTAATTTTGATACAAATTATGGCAGGTAACTGTAACTTCGATAATAATTATGACAGGTAACTGTAACTTCGATACTACTTATGACAGGTAACAGTAACTTCGATCCTAATTATGACAGAAAACAGTAACTTCGATAATAAATATGACAGGTAACAGTAACTTCGATACTAATTATGGCAGGTAACTCTAACTTCGATACTATTGATGACAGGTAACTGTAACTACGTTACTAGTTATGACAAGTAGCTGTAATTTCGATACAAATTATGGCAGGTAACTGTAACTTCGATACTAATTATGACAAGCAACAGTAACTTCGATACTAATTATGACAAGAAACTGTAATTTCGAAACTAATTATGGCAGGTAACTGTAACATCGTTACTAATTATGACAAGTAACTGTAATTTCGATACAAATTATGGCAGGTAACTGTAACTTCGATACTAATTATGACAGGTAACAGTAACTTCGATACTAATTATGACAAGTAACTGTAACTTCGATACTAATTATGACAGGGAACTGTTACTTCGACATTAATAATGACAATAAACTCTAACTTCGTTACTAATTATGACAAGTAACTGTAATTTTCAAAAAAAATTATGGCAGGTAACTGTAACTTCCATACTAATTATGACAGGTAGCAGTAACTTCGATACTAATTATGACAGGTAACTGCAACTTCGTTACTAATAATGACAATTAACTGTAATTTCTATATTAATTATGGCAAGTAACTGTAACTTCGTTACTAATTATGACAAGTAACTGTAATTTCGATACAACTTATGGCAGGTAACTGTAATTTCGATACAAATTATGGCAGGTAACTGTAACTTCGATACTAATTATGACAGGTAACAGTAACTTCGATACTAATTATGACAAGTAACAGTAACTTCGATACTAATTATGACAGGTAACTGTAACTTCGTTACTAATTATGACAAGTAACTGTAATTTCGATACAAATTATGGCAGGTAACTGTATCTTCGATACTAATTATGACAGGTAACAGTAACTTCGATAATAATTATGACAGGTAACAGTAACATCGATACTAATTATGACAAGTAACTGTAACTTCGTTTCTAATTATGACAAGTAACTGTAATTTCGATACAAATTATGGCAGGTAACTGTAACTTCGATAATAATTATGACAGGTAACAGTAACTTCGATACTAATTATGACAGAAAACAGTAACATCGATACTAATTATGACAGGTAACAGTAACTTCGATACTAATTAAGACAAGTAACAGTAACTTCGATACTAATTATGACAAGTAACTGTAACTTCGATACTAATAATGACAGGTAACTGTAACTTCGTTACTAATTATGACAAGTAACTGTAATTTCGATACAAATTATGGCAGGTAACTGTAACTTCGATACTAATTATGACTGGTAACAGTAACTTCGATACTAATTATGACAAGTAACTTTAACTTCGATACAAATTATGACAGGTAACTGTAACTTCGATACTAATTATGACAAGAAACCCTAACTTCGTTACTAATTATGGCAAGTAACTGTAATTTTGATAAAAAATTTTGGTAGGTAACTGTAACTTCAATACTAATTATGACAGGTAACAGTAACTTCGATACTAATTAGGACAGGTAACTGTAACTTCGTTACTAATTATGACAAGTAACTCTAATTTCAATACTAATTATGGCAGGTAACTGTAACTTCGTTACTAATTATGACAAGTCCCTGTAATTTCGATACAAATTATGACAATTAACTGTAACTTAGATACTTATTATGACAGGTAACAGTAACTCCGATACTAATTATGGCAGGTAACTGTAACTTCGATACTAATTATGACAGGTAACAGTAACTTCGATACTAATTATGACAAGTAACTGTAACTTCGATACTAATTATGACAAGTAACTGTAACTTCGATACTAATTATGACAGGTAACTGTAACTTCGTTACTAATTATGACAAGTAACTGTAATTTCGATACAAATTTTGGCAGGTAACTGTAACTTCGATACTAATTATGACAGGTAACAGTAACTTCGATACTAATTATGACAAGTAACTGTAACTTAGATACTATTTATGACAGGTAACTGTAACTTCGTTACTAATTATGACAAGTAACTGTAATTTCGATACAAATTATGGCAGGTAACAGTAACTTCGATACTAATTAGACAGGTAACAGTAACATCGATACTAATTATGACAGGAAATTCTACCTTCGTTACTAATTATGACAAGTAACTGTAATTTTGATAAAAAATTATGGTAGGTAACTGTAACTTCAATACTAATTATGACAGGTAACAGTAACTTCGATACTAATTATGACAGGTAACTGTAACTTCGTTACTAATTATGACAAGTAACTTTAATTTCGATACTTATTATGGCAGGTAACTGTAACTTCGTTACTAATTATGACAAGTCCCTGTAATTTCGATACAAATTATGGCAGGTAACTGTAACTTCGATACTAATTATGACAAGTAAGTGTAACTTCGATACTAATTATGACAGGTAACTGTAACTTCGTTACTAATTATGAAAAGTAACTGTAATTTCGATACAAATTTTGGCAGGTAACTGTAACTTCGATACTAATTATGACAGGTAACAATAACGTCGATTCTAATTATGACAAGTTACTGTAACTTCGATACTAATTATGACAGGTAACTGTAACTTCGTTACTAATTATGACATGTAACTGAAATTTCTATACAAATTATGGCAGGTAGCTGTAACTTCGATACTAATTATGACAGGTAACAGTAACTTCGATACTAATTATGACAAGTAACTATAACTTCGATACAAATTATGACAGGTAACTGTAACTTCGATACTAATTATGACAAGAAACTCCAACTTCGTTACTAATTATGACAAGTAACTGTAATTTTGATAAAAAATTATGGTAGGTAACTGTAACTTCAATACTAATTATGACAGGTAACAGTAACGTCGATACTAATTATGACAAGTAACAGTACCTTCGATGCTAATTATGACAGGTAACTGTAACTTCGATACTAATTCTGACAAGGAACTGTAATTTCGATACAAATTATGGCAGGTAACTGTAACTTCGTTACTAAATATGACAAGTAACTGTAATTTCGATACAAATTTTGGCAGGTATCTGTAACTTCGATACTAATTATGACAAGTCCATGTAATTTCGATACAAATTATGGCAGGTAACTGTAACTTCGTTACTAATTATGACAAGTAACAGTACCTTCGATGCTAATTATGACAGTTAACTGTAACTTCGATACTAATTATGACAAGGAACTGTAATTTCGATACAAATTATGGCAGGTAACTGTAACTTCGTTACTAATTAAGACAAGTAACTGTAATTTCGATACAAATTTTGGCAGGTAACTGTAACTTCGATACTAATTATGACAGGTAGCAGTAACTTCGATACTAATTATGACAAGTAATTGTAACTTCGATACTAATTATGACAGGTAACTGTAACTTCGTTACTAATTATGACAAGTAACTGTAATTTTGATACAAATTATGGCAGGTAACTGTAACTTCGATACTAATTATGACAGGTAACAGTAACTTCGTTACTAATTATGACAAGTAACTATAACTTCGATACAAATTATGACAGGTAACTGTAACTTCGATACTAATTATGACAAGAAACTCTAACTTCGTTACTAATTATGGCAAGTAACTGTAATTTTACAAGAGTTTAGTGCTTTTCAGTCGGTCAACACGAATGTACCCAAAAGAGATGGGTTATGCCCTAATCCTGAAATAAATTACATGAGATTAATAAAACACTAGGATGACCAGTTTCGATCGTCAAGCAATCATCATCAGATCCAATACACTTAGGCTATAAAATCTATGTTTGAAATACAGGTGAAAATATTTACAATATGTACTATAAAATTTTATAGTTTAACCATAGTTTACAACCATATAATCTCTCTAAAGTACAATCTCCGGATAGCCATCACCATTTAGCATTTCACCTAACATATATACTGCATTTAGCATACACTGACAGTTGCAGTACCAATACTGCAACTAAATAATTGTACATATTGTAAATATTTTCACCTGTATTTCAAACATAGATTTTATAGCCTAAGTGTATTGGATCTGATGATGATCGCTTGACGATCGAAACTGGTCATCCTAGTGTTTTATTAATCTTATGTAATTTATTTCAGGATTAGGGCATAACCCATCTCTTTTGGGTACATTCGTGTTGACCGACTGAAAAGCACTAAACTCTTGTTATGACAGGTAACAGTAACTTCGATACTAATTATGACAGGTAACAGTAACTTCGATCCTAATTATGACAGAAAACAGTAACTTCGATAATAAATATGACAGGTAACAGTAACTTCGATACTAATTATGGCAGGTAACTCTATCTTCGATACTATTGATGACAGGTAACTGTAACTACGTTACTAGTTATGACAAGTAGCTGTAATTTTGATAAAAAATTATGGCAAGTAACTGTAACTTCGATACTAATTATGAGAGGTAACAGTAACTTCGATACTAATTATGACAGGTAACAGCCACTTCGTTACTAATTATGACAAGTAACTGTAATTTCGATACTAATTATGGCAGGTAACTGTAACTTCGTTACTAATTATGAGAAGTAACTTTAATTTCGATACAAATTATGGTAGGTAACTGCAATTTCGATACTAATTATGGCAGGTAACAGTAACTTCGATACTAATTATGACAAGTAACTGTAACATCGATACTAATTACGACAGGTAACTGTAACTTCGTTACTAATTATGATAAATAACTGTAATTTCGATACAAATTATGGCAGGTAACTGTAACTTCGATACTAATTATGACAGGTAACAGTAACTTCGATACTAATTATGACAGGTAACAGTAACATCGATACTAATTATGACAAGTAACTGTAACTTCGTTGCTAATTATGACAAGTAACTGTAATTTCGATACAAATTATGACAGGAAACTGTAACTTCGTTACTAATTATGACAAGTAACAGTACCTTCGATGCTAATTATGACAGTTAACTGTAACTTCGATACTAATTATGACAAGGAACTGTAATTTCGATACAAATTATGGCAGGTAACTGTAATTTCGTTACTAATTATGGCAAGTAAATGTAATTCCGATACAAATTTTGGCAGGTAACTGTAACATCGATACTAATTATGACAGGTAGCAGTAACTTCGATACTAATTATGACAAGTAACTGTAACTTCGATACTAATTATGACAGGTAACTGTAACTTCGATACTAATTATGACAAGTAACTGTAATTTCGATAAAAAATTATGACAGGTAACAGTAACTTCGATAATTATTATGACAAGTAACTGGAACTTTGTAACTAATTATGACAAGTAACTGTAATTTCGATACAAATTATGGCAGGTAACTGTAACTTCGATACTTATTATGACTGGTAACAGTAACTTCGATACTAATTATGACAATTAACTGTAACTTCGATACTAATTATGACAGGTAACTGTAACTTCGATACTAATTATGACAAGTAATTCTAACTTCGTTACTAATTATGACAAGTAACTGTAATTTTGATAAAAAATTATGGCAAGTAACTGTAACTTCGATACTAATTATGAGAGGTAACAGTAACTTCGATACTAATTATGACAGGTAACAGCAACTTCGTTACTAATTATGACAAGTAACTGTAATTTCGATACTAATTATGGCAGGTAACTGTAACTTCGTTACTAAATATGAGAAGTAACTTTAATTTCGATACAAATTATGGCAGGTAACTGCAATTTCGATACTAATTATGACAGGTAACAGTAACTTCGATACTAATTAAGACAAGTAACTGTAACATCGATACTAATTACGACAGGTAACTGTAACTTCGTTGCTAATTATGATAAATAACTGTAATTTCGATACATTTATGGCAGGTAACTGTAACTTCGATACTAATTATGACAGGTAACAGTAACTTCGATACTAATTATGACAGGTAACAGTAACATCGATACTAATTATGACAAGTAATTGTAACTTCGTTGCTAATTATGACAAGTAACTGTAATTTCGATACAAATTATGGCAGGTAACTGTAACTTCGATAATAATTATGACAGGTAACTGTAACTTCGATACTACTTATGACAGGTAACAGTAACTTCGATCCTAATTATGACAGAAAACAGTAACTTCCATAATAAATATGACAGGTAACAGTAACTTCGATACTAATTATGGCAGGTAACTCTAACTTCGATACTATTGATGACAGGTAACTGTAACTACGTTACTAGTTATGACAAGTAGCTGTAATTTCGATACAAAATATGGCAGGTTACTGTAACTTCGATACTAATTATGACAAGCAACAGTAACTTCGATACTAATTATGACAAGAAACTGTAATTTCGAAACTAATTATGGCAGGTAACTGTAACATCGTTACTAATTATGACAAGTAACTGTAATTTCGATACAAATTATGGCAGGTAACTGTAACTTCGATACTAATTATGACAGGTAACAGTAACTTCGATACTAATTATGACAAGTAACTGTAACTTCGATACTAATTATGACAGGGAACTGTTACTTCGACATTAATAATGACAATAAACTCTAACTTCGTTACTAATTATGACAAGTAACCGTAATTTTCAAAAAAAATTATGGCAGGTAACTGTAACTTCCATACTAATTATGACAGGTAGCAGTAACTTCGATACTAATTATGACAGGTAACTGCAACTTCGTTACTAATAATGACAATTAACTGTAATTTCTATATTAATTATGGCAAGTAACTGTAACTTCGTTACTAATTATGACAAGTAACTGTAATTTCGATACAACTTATGGCAGGTAACTGTAATTTCGATACAAATTATGGCAGGTAACTGTAACTTCGATACTAATTATGACAGGTAACAGTAACTTCGATACTAATTATGACAAGTAACAGTAACTTCGATACTAATTATGACAGGTAACTGTAACTTCGTTACTAATTATGACAAGTAACTGTAATTTCGATACAAATTATGGCAGGTAACTGTAACTTCGATACTAATTATGACAGGTAACAGTAACTTCGATACTAATTATGACAGAAAACAGTAACATCGATACTAATTATGACAGGTAACAGTAACTTCGATACTAATTATGACAAGTAACAGTAACTTCGATACTAATTATGACAAGTAACTGTAACTTCGATACTAATAATGACAGGTAACTGTAACTTCGTTACTAATTATGACAAGTAACTGTAATTTCGATACAAATTATGGCAGGTAACTGTAACTTCGATACTAATTATGACTGGTAACAGTAACTTCGATACTAATTATGACAAGTAACTTTAACTTCGATACAAATTATGACAGGTAACTGTAACTTCGATACTAATTATGACAAGAAACTCTAACTTCGTTACTAATTATGGCAAGTAACTGTAATTTTGATAAAAAATTTTGGTAGGTAACTGTAACTTCAATACTAATTATGACAGGTAACAGTAACTTCGATACTAATTAGGACAGGTAACTGTAACTTCGTTACTAATTATGACAAGTAACTCTAATTTCAATACTAATTATGGCAGGTAACTGTAACTTCGTTACTAATTATGACAAGTCCCTGTAATTTCGATACAAATTATGACAATTAACTGTAACTTAGATACTTATTATGACAGGTAACAGTAACTTCGATACTAATTATGGCAGGTAACTGTAACTTCGATACTAATTATGACAGGTAACAGTAACTTCGATACTATTTATGACAAGTAACTGTAACTTCGATACTAATTATGACAAGTAACTGTAACTTCGATACTAATTATGACAGGTAACTGTAACTTCGTTACTAATTATGACAAGTAACTGTAATTTCGATACAAATTTTGGCAGGTAACTGTAACTTCGATACTAATTATGACAGGTAACAGTAACTTCGATACTAATTATGACAAGTAACTGTAACTTAGATACTATTTATGACAGGTAACTGTAACTTCGTTACTAATTATGACAAGTAACTGTAATTTCGATACAAATTATGGCAGGTAACAGTAACTTCGATACTAATTAGACAGGTAACAGTAACATCGATACTAATTATGACAGGAAATTCTACCTTCGTTACTAATTATGACAAGTAACTGTAATTTTGATAAAAAATTATGGTAGGTAACTGTAACTTCAATACTAATTATGACAGGTAACAGTAACTTCGATACTAATTATGACAGGTAACTGTAACTTCGTTACTAATTATGACAAGTAACTTTAATTTCGATACTTATTATGGCAGGTAACTGTAACTTCGTTACTAATTATGACAAGTCCCTGTAATTTCGATACAAATTATGGCAGGTAACTGTAACTTCGATACTAATTATGACAAGTAAGTGTAACTTCGATACTAATTATGACAGGTAACTGTAACTTCGTTACTAATTATGAAAAGTAACTGTAATTTCGATACAAATTTTGGCAGGTAACTGTAACTTCGATACTAATTATGACAGGTAACAATAACGTCGATTCTAATTATGACAAGTTACTGTAACTTCGATACTAATTATGACAGGTAACTGTAACTTCGTTACTAATTATGACATGTAACTGAAATTTCTATACAAATTATGGCAGGTAGCTGTAACTTCGATACTAATTATGACAGGTAACAGTAACTTCGATACTAATTATGACAAGTAACTATAACTTCGATACAAATTATGACAGGTAACTGTAACTTCGATACTAATTATGACAAGAAACTCCAACTTCGTTACTAATTATGACAAGTAACTGTAATTTTGATAAAAAATTATGGTAGGTAACTGTAACTTCAATACTAATTATGACAGGTAACAGTAACGTCGATACTAATTATGACAAGTAACAGTACCTTCGATGCTAATTATGACAGGTAACTGTAACTTCGATACTAATTCTGACAAGGAACTGTAATTTCGATACAAATTATGGCAGGTAACTGTAACTTCGTTACTAAATATGACAAGTAACTGTAATTTCGATACAAATTTTGGCAGGTATCTGTAACTTCGATACTAATTATGACAAGTCCATGTAATTTCGATACAAATTATGGCAGGTAACTGTAACTTCGTTACTAATTATGACAAGTAACAGTACCTTCGATGCTAATTATGACAGTTAACTGTAACTTCGATACTAATTATGACAAGTATCTGTAATTTCGATACAAATTATGGCAGGTAACTGTAACTTCGTTACTAATTATGACAAGTAACTGTAATTTCGATACAAATTTTGGCAGGTAACTGTAACTTCGATACTAATTATGACAGGTAACAGTAACTTCGATACTAATTATGACAAGTAATTGTAACTTCGATACTAATTATGACAGGTAACTGTAACTTCGTTACTAATTATGACAAGTAACTGTAATTTTGATACAAATTATGGCAGGTAACTGTAACTTCGATACTAATTATGACAGGTAACAGTAACTTCGTTACTAATTATGACAAGTAACTATAACTTCGATACAAATTATGACAGGTAACTGTAACTTCGATACTAATTATGACAAGAAACTCTAACTTCGTTACTAATTATGACAAGTAACTGTAATTTTACAAGAGTTTAGTGCTTTTCAGTCGGTCAACACGAATGTACCCAAAAGAGATGGGTTATGCCCTAATCCTGAAATAAATTACATGAGATTAATAAAACACTAGGATGACCAGTTTCGATCGTCAAGCAATCATCATCAGATCCAATACACTTAGGCTATAAAATCTATGTTTGAAATACAGGTGAAAATATTTACAATATGTACTATAAAATTTTATAGTTTAACCATAGTTTACAACCATATAATCTCTCTAAAGTACAATCTCCGGATAGCCATCACCATTTAGCATTTCACCTAACATATATACTGCATTTAGCATACACTGACAGTTGCAGTACCAATACTGCAACTAAATAATTGTACATATTGTAAATATTTTCACCTGTATTTCAAACATAGATTTTATAGCCTAAGTGTATTGGATCTGATGATGATCGCTTGACGATCGAAACTGGTCATCCTAGTGTTTTATTATTCTTATGTAATTTATTTCAGGATTAGGGCATAACCCATCTCTTTTGGGTACATTCGTGTTTACCGACTGAAAAGCACTAAACTCTTGTTTACTAAGGCAACACTGAAAATATGGCTTCAAACACCACAAATAACTGTAATTTTGATAAAAAATTTGGTAGGTAACTGTAACTTCAATACTAATTAAGACAGGTAACTATAACTTCGATGCAAATTATGACAGGTAACTGTAACTTCGTTACTAATTATGACAAGTAACTGTAATTTCGATACAGATTATGGCAGGTAACTGTAACTTCGATACTAATTATGACAGGTAACAGTAACTTCGATACTAATTATGACAAGTAATTATAACTTCGATACAAATTATGACAGGTAACTGTAACTTCGTTACTAATTATGACAAGTAACTGTAATTTCGATACAAATTTTGGCAGGTAACTGTAACTCGATACTAATTATGACAAGTAACTGTAATTTCGATACAAATTATGGCAGGTAACAGTAACTTCGATACTAATTAGACAGGTAACAGTAACTTCGATACTAATTATGACAGGAAACTCTACCTTCGTTACTAATTATGACAAGTAACTGTAATTTTGATAAAAAATTATGGTAGGTAACTGTAACTTCAATACTAATTATGACAGGTAACAGTAACTTCGATACTAATTATGACAGGAAACTGTAACTTCGATACTAATTATGACACGTAACTGTAATTTCGATACAAATTTTGGCAGGTAACTGTAACTTCGATACTAATTATGACAGGAAACTCTACCTTCGTTACTAATTATGACAAGTAACTTTAATTTCGATACTTATTATGGCAGGTAACTGTAACTTCGTTACTAATTATGACAAGTCCCTGAAATTTCGATAAAAATTATGGCAGGTAACTGTAACTTCGATACTAATTATGACAAGTAAATGTAACTTCGATACTAATTATGACAGGTAACTGTAACTTCGTTCTTAATTATGACACGTAACTGTAATTTCGATACAAATTTTGGCAGGTAACTGTAACTTCGATACTAATTATGACAGGTAACAGTAACGTCGATTCTAATTATGACAAGTAACTGTAACTTCGATACTAATTATGACAGGTAACTGTAACTTCGTTACTAATTAAGACAAGTAACTGTAATTTCGATACAAATTATGGCAGGTAACTGTAACCTCGATACTAATTATGACAGGTAACAGTAACTTCGATACTAATTATGACAAGTAACTATAACTTCGATACAAATTATGACAGGTAACTGTAACTTCGATACTAATTATGACAAGAATCTCCAACTTCGTTACTAATTATGACAAGTAACTGTAATTTTGATAAAAAATTATGGTAGGTAACTGTAACTTCAATACTAATTATGACAGGTAACAGTAACGTCGATACTAATTATGACAAGTAACAGTACCTTCGATGCTAATTATGACAGGTAACTGTAACTTCGATACTAATTATGACAAGGAACTGTAATTTCGATACAAATTATGGCAGGTAACTGTAACTTCGTTACTAAATATGACAAGTAACTGTAATTTTGATACAAATTTTGGCAGGTATCTGTAACTTCGATACTAATTATGACAAGTCCATGTAATTTCGATACAAATTATGGCAGGTAACTGTTACTTCCATACTAATTATGACAGGTAACTGTAACTTCGAGAGCCTCCGTGGCTTAGGCGGCAGCACGCCGGCCTCTCACCGCTGGGTCCGTGGTTCAAATCCCGGTCACTCCATGTGAGATCTGTGCTGGACAAAACGGAGGCAGACAGGTTTTTCTCCGGGTACTCCAGTTTTCCCTGTCAAAAATTTCATTCCGGCAACACTCTCCACTATCATTTCATTTCATCTGTCATTCATTTAATCATTGCCCCAGAGGAGTGCGTCAGGCCTCGGCAGCCGGCACAGTTCATATCCTCGCCGCTAGATGGGGGCTTCATTCATTCCATTCCTGACCCAGTCGGAGACTGGAAGCAGGCTGTGGATTTTTTCAACTGTAACTTCGTTACTAATTATGACAAGTAACAGTACCTTCGATGCTAATTATGACAGGTAACTGTAACTTCGATACTAATTATGACAAGGAACTGTAATTTCGATACAAATTATGGCAGGTTACTGTAACTTCGTTACTAATTATGACAAGTAACTCTAATTTCGATACAAATTTGGGCAGGTAACTGTAACTTCGATACTAATTATGACAGGTAACAGTAACTTCGATACTAATTATGACATGTAACTGTAACTTCGATACTAATTATGACAGGTAACTGTAAGTTCGTTACTAATTATGACAAGTAACTGTAATTTTGATACAAATTATGGCAGGTAACTGTAACTTCGATACTAATTATGACAAGTAACAGTAACTTCGTTACTAATTATGACAAGTAACTATAACTTCGATACAAATTATGACAGGTAACTGTAACTTCGATACCAATTATGACAAGAAACTCTAACTTCGTTACTAATTATGACAAGTAACTGTAATTTTGATGAAAAAAATTGGTAGGTAATGTAACTTCAATACTAATTAAGACAGGTAACAGTAACTTCGATACTAATTATGACAAGTAACTATAACTTCGATGCAAATTATGACAGGTAACTGTAACTTCGTTACTAATTATGACAAGTAACTGTAATTTCGATACAGATTATGGCAGGTAACTGTAACTTCGATACTAATTATGACAGGTAACAGTAACTTCGATACTAATTATGACAAGTAACTATAACTTCGATACAAATTATGACAGGTAACTGTAACTTCGATACTATTTATGACAAGAAACTCTAACTTCGTTACTAATTATGACAAGTAACTGTAATTTTGATAAAAAATTACGGTAGATAACTGTAACTTCAATACTAATTATGACAGGTAACAGTAACGTCGATACTAATTATGACAAGTAACAGTACCTTCGATACTAATTATGACAGGTAACTGCAACTTCGTTACTAATTATGACAAGTAACTGTAATTTCTATACTAATTATGGCAAGTAACTGTAACTTCGTTACTAATTATGACAAGTAACTGTAATTTCGATACAAATTATGGCAGGTAACTGTAATTTCGATACAAATTATGGCAGGTAACTGTAACTTCGATACTAATTATGACAGGTAACAGTAACTTCGATACTAATTATGACAAGTAACAGTAACTTCATTCTAATTATGACAAGTAACTGTAATTTCGATACAAATTATGGCAGGTAATTGTAACTTCGATACTAATTATGACAGGTAACAGTAACTTCGATACTAATTATGACAGAAAACAGTAACTTCGATACTAATTATGACAGGTAACAGTAACTTCGATAATAATTATGGCAGGTAACTGTAACTTCGATACTAATTATGACAAGTAACAGTAACTTCGATACTAATTATGACAGGTACCTGTAACTTCCTTACTAATTATGACAAGTAACTGTAATTTTGATACAAATTATGACAGGTAGCTGTAACTTCGATACTAATTATGACAAGAAACTCTAACATCGTTACTAATTATGACAAGTAACTGTAATTTTGATTTTTAAAAAATTGGTAGGTAACTGTAACTTCAATACTAATTATGACAGGTAACAGTAACTTCGATACTAATTATGACAAGTAACTATAACTTCGATGCAAATTATGACAGGTAACTGTAACTTCGTTAATAATTATGACAAGTAACTGTAATTTCGAAACAAATTAAGGCAGGTAACTGTAACTTCGATACTAATTATGACAGGTAACAGTAACTTCGATACTAATTATGACAAGTAACTATAACTTCGATACAAATTATGACAGGTAACTGTAACTTCGATACTAATTATGACAAGAAACTCTAACTTCGTTACTAATTATGACAAGTAACTGTAATTTTGATAAAAAATTATGGTAGATAACTGTAACTTCAATACTAATAATGACAGGTAACGGTAACTTCGATACTAATTATGACAAGTAACAGTACCATCGATGCTAATTATGACAGGTAACTGTAACTTCGATACTAATTATGACAAGGAACTGTAATTTCGATACAAATTATGGTAGGTAACTGTAATTTCGTTACTAATTATGACAAGTAACTGTAATTCCGATTCAAATTTTGGCAGGTAACTGTAACTTCGATACTAATTATGACGGGTAGCAGTAACTTCGATACTAATTATGACAAGTAACTATAACTTCGATACAAATTATGACAGGTAACTGTAACCTCGTTACTATTTATGACAAGTAACTGTAATTTCGATACAAATTTTGGCAGGTAACTCTAACTTCGATACTAATTATGACAGGTAACAGTAACGTCGATTCTAATTATGACAAGTAACTGTAACTTCGATACTAATTATGACAGGTAACTGTAACTTCGTTACTAATTATGACAAGTATCTGTAATTTCGATACAAATTTTGGCCGGTAACTGTAACTTCGATACAAATTATGACAGGTAACAGTAACGTCGATTCTAATTATGAAAAGTAACTGTAACTTCGATACTAATTATGTCAGGTAACTGTAACTTCGTTACTAATTATGACAAGTAACTGTAATTCCGATTCAAATTTTGGCAGGTAACTGTAACTTCGATACTAATTATGACAGGTAACTGTAACTTCGTTACTAATTATGACAAGTAACTGTAATTTTGATACAAATTATGGCAGGTAACTGTAACTTCGATACTAATTATGACAGGTAACAGTAACTTCGTTACTAATTATGACAAGTAACTATAACTTCGATACAAATTATGACAGGTAACTGTAACTTCGATACTAAATATGACAAGAAACTCTAACTTCGTTACTAATTATGACAAGTAACTGTAATTTTACAAGAGTTTAGTGCTTTTCAGTCGGTCAACACGAATGTACCCAAAAGAGATGGGTTATGCCCTAATCCTGAAATAAATTACATGAGATTAATAAAACACTAGGATGACCAGTTTCGATCGTCAAGCAATCATCATCAGATCCAATACACTTAGGCTATAAAATCTATGTTTGAAATACAGGTGAAAATATTTACAATATGTACTATAAAATTTTATAGTTTAACCATAGTTTACAACCATATAATCTCTCTAAAGTACAATCTCCGGATAGCCATCACCATTTAGCATTTCACCTAACATATATACTGCATTTAGCATACACTGACAGTTGCAGTACCAATACTGCAACTAAATAATTGTACATATTGTAAATATTTTCACCTGTATTTCAAACATAGATTTTATAGCCTAAGTGTATTGGATCTGATGATGATTGCTTGACGATCGAAACTGGTCATCCTAGTGTTTTATTAATCTTATGTAATTTATTTCAGGATTAGGGCATAACCCATCTCTTTTGGGTACATTCGTGTTGACCGACTGAAAAGCACTAAACTCTTGTTTACTAAGGCAACACTGAAAATATGGCTTCAAACACCACAAATAACTGTAATTTTGATAAAAAAAATTGGTAGGTAACTGTAACTTCAATACTAATTAAGACAGGTAACTATAACTTCGATGCAAATTATGACAGGTAACTGTAACTTCGTTACTAATTATGACAAGTAACTGTAATTTCGATACAGATTATGGCAGGTAACTGTAACTTCGATACTAATTATGACAGGTAACAGTAACTTCGATACTAATTATGACAAGTAATTATAACTTCGATACAAATTATGACAGGTAACTGTAACTTCGTTACTAATTATGACAAGTAACTGTAATTTCGATACAAATTTTGGCAGGTAACTGTAACTCGATACTAATTATGACAGGTAACAGTAACTTCGATACTAATTATGACAAGTAACTGTAACTTCGATACTATTTATGACAGGTAACTGTAACTTCGTTACTAATTATGACAAGTAACTGTAATTTCGATACAAATTATGGCAGGTAACAGTAACTTCGATACTAATTAGACAGGTAACAGTAACTTCGATACTAATTATGACAGGAAACTCTACCTTCGTTACTAATTATGACAAGTAACTGTAATTTTGATAAAAAATTATGGTAGGTAACTGTAACTTCAATACTAATTATGACAGGTAACAGTAACTTCGATACTAATTATGACAGGAAACTGTAACTTCGTTACTAATTATGACAAGTAACTTTAATTTCGATACTTATTATGGCAGGTAACTGTAACTTCGTTACTAATTATGACAAGTCCCTGAAATTTCGATAAAAATTATGGCAGGTAACTGTAACTTCGATACTAATTATGACAAGTAAATGTAACTTCGATACTAATTATGACAGGAAACTGTAACTTCGTTACTAATTATGACACGTAACTGTAATTTCGATACAAATTTTGGCAGGTAACTGTAACTTCGATACTAATTATGACAGGTAACAGTAACGTCGATTCTAATTATGACAAGTAACTGTAACTTCGATACTAATTATGACAGGTAACTGTAACTTCGTTACTAATTAAGACAAGTAACTGTAATTTCGATACAAATTATGGCAGGTAACTGTAACCTCGATACTAATTATGACAGGTAACAGTAACTTCGATACTAATTATGACAAGTAACTATAACTTCGATACAAATTATGACAGGTAACTGTAACTTCGATACTAATTATGACAAGAATCTCCAACTTCGTTACTAATTATGACAAGTAACTGTAATTTTGATAAAAAATTATGGTAGGTAACTGTAACTTCAATACTAATTATGACAGGTAACAGTAACGTCGATACTAATTATGACAAGTAACAGTACCTTCGATGCTAATTATGACAGGTAACTGTAACTTCGATACTAATTATGACAAGGAACTGTAATTTCGATACAAATTATGGCAGGTAACTGTAACTTCGTTACTAAATATGACAAGTAACTGTAATTTTGATACAAATTTTGGCAGGTATCTGTAACTTCGATACTAATTATGACAAGTCCATGTAATTTCGATACAAATTATGGCAGGTAACTGTAACTTCCATACTAATTATGACAGGTAACTGTAACTTCGAGAGCCTCCGTGGCTTAGGCGGCAGCACGCCGGCCTCTCACCGCTGGGTCCGTGGTTCAAATCCCGGTCACTCCATGTGAGATCTGTGCTGGACAAAACGGAGGCAGACAGGTTTTTCTCCGGGTACTCCAGTTTTCCCTGTCAAAAATTTCATTCCGGCAACACTCTCCACTATCATTTCATTTCATCTGTCATTCATTTAATCATTGCCCCAGAGGAGTGCGTCAGGCCTCGGCAGCCGGCACAGTTCATATCCTCGCCGCTAGATGGGGGCTTCATTCATTCCATTCCTGACCCAGTCGGAGACTGGAAGCAGGCTGTGGATATTTTCAACTGTAACTTCGTTACTAATTATGACAAGTAACAGTACCTTCGATGCTAATTATGACAGGTAACTGTAACTTCGATACTAATTATGACAAGGAACTGTAATTTCGATACAAATTATGGCAGGTTACTGTAACTTCGTTACTAATTATGACAAGTAACTCTAATTTCGATACAAATTTGGGCAGGTAACTGTAACTTCGATACTAATTATGACAGGTAACAGTAACTTCGATACTAATTATGACATGTAACTGTAACTTCGATACTAATTATGACAGGTAACTGTAAGTTCGTTACTAATTATGACAAGTAACTGTAATTTTGATACAAAATATGGCAGGTAACTGTAACTTCGATACTAATTATGACAGGTAACTTCGTTACTAATTATGACAAGTAACTATAACTTCGATACAAATTATGACAGGTAACTGTAACTTCGATACCAATTATGACAAGAAACTCTAACTTCGTTACTAATTATGACAAGTAACTGTAATTTTGATGAAAAAAATTGGTAGGTAATGTAACTTCAATACTAATTAAGACAGGTAACAGTAACTTCGATACTAATTATGACAAGTAACTATAACTTCGATGCAAATTATGACAGGTAACTGTAACTTCGTTACTAATTATGACAAGTAACTGTAATTTCGATACAGATTATGGCAGGTAACTGTAACTTCGATACTAATTATGACAGGTAACAGTAACTTCGATACTAATTATGACAAGTAACTATAACTTCGATACAAATTATGACAGGTAACTGTAACTTCGATACTAATTATGACAAGAAACTCTAACTTCGTTACTAATTATGACAAGTAACTGTAATTTTGATAAAAAATTATGGTAGATAACTGTAACTTCAATACTAATTATGACAGGTAACAGTAACGTCGATACTAATTATGACAAGTAACAGTACCTTCGATACTAATTATGACAGGTAACTGCAACTTCGTTACTAATTATGACAAGTAACTGTAATTTCTATACTAATTATGGCAAGTAACTGTAACTTCGTTACTAATTATGACAAGTAACTGTAATTTCGATACAAATTATGGCAGGTAACTGTAATTTCGATACAAATTATGGCAGGTAACTGTAACTTCGATACTAATTATGACAGGTAACAGTAACTTCGATACTAATTATGACAAGTAACAGTAACTTCATTCTAATTATGACAA
The DNA here is from genome assembly GCA_946902985.2 of Meconema thalassinum. NCBI lineage: Eukaryota > Metazoa > Arthropoda > Insecta > Orthoptera > Tettigoniidae > Meconema > Meconema thalassinum. The sequence continues at coordinate 1,690,651,762 of OX336388.2, read as the reverse complement.
GTAACTGTAATTTCGATACAAATTATGGCAGGTAATTGTAACTTCGATACTAATTATGACAGGTAACAGTAACTTCGATACTAATTATGACAGAAAACAGTAACTTCGATACTAATTATGACAGGTAACAGTAACTTCGATAATAATTATGGCAGGTAACTGTAACTTCGATACTAATTATGACAAGTAACAGTAACTTCGATACTAATTATGACAGGTAACTGTAACTTCCTTACTAATTATGACAAGTAACTGTAATTTTGATACAAATTATGACAGGTAGCTGTAACTTCGATACTAATTATGACAAGAAACTCTAACATCGTTACTAATTATGACAAGTAACTGTAATTTTGATTTTTAAAAAATTGGTAGGTAACTGTAACTTCAATACTAATTATGACAGGTAACAGTAACTTCGATACTAATTATGACAAGTAACTATAACTTCGATGCAAATTATGACAGGTAACTGTAACTTCGTTAATAATTATGACAAGTAACTGTAATTTCGAAACAAATTAAGGCAGGTAACTGTAACTTCGATACTAATTATGACAGGTAACAGTAACTTAGATACTAATTATGACAAGTAACTATAACTTCGATACAAATTATGACAGGTACCTGTAACTTCGATACTAATTATGACAAGAAACTCTAACTTCGTTACTAATTATGACAAGTAACTGTAATTTTGATAAAAAATTATGGTAGATAACTGTAACTTCAATACTAATAATGACAGGTAACGGTAACTTCGATACTAATTATGACAAGTAACAGTAACATCGATGCTAATTATGACAGGTAACTGTAACTTCGATACTAATTATGACAAGGAACTGTAATTTCGATACAAATTATGGTAGGTAACTGTAATTTCGTTACTAATTATGACAAGTAACTGTAATTCCGATTCAAATTTTGGCAGGTAACTGTAACTTCGATACTAATTATGACAGGTAGCAGTAACTTCGATACTAATTATGACAAGTTTCTATAACTTCGATACAAATTATGACAGGTAACTGTAACCTCGTTACTATTTATGACAAGTAACTGTAATTTCGATACAAATTTTGGCAGGTAACTGTAACTTCGATACTAATTATGACAGGTAACAGTAACGTCGATTCTAATTATGACAAGTTACTGTAACTTCGATACTAATTATGACAGGTAACTGTAACTTCGTTACTAATTATGACAAGTATCTGTAATTTCGATACAAATTTTGGCCGGTAACTGTAACTTCGATACAAATTATGACAGGTAACAATAACGTCGATTCTAATTATGAAAAGTAACTGTAACTTCGATACTAATTATGTCAGGTAACTGTAACTTCGTTACTAATTATTACAAGTAACTGTAATTTCGATACAAATTATGGCAGGTAACTGTAACCTCGATACTAATTATGACAGGTAACAGTAACTTCGACACTAATTATGACAAGTAACTATAACTTCGATACAAATCATGACAGGTAACTATAACTTCGATACTAATTATGACAAGAAACTCCAACTTCGTTACTAATTATGACAAGTAACTGTAATTTTGATAAAAAATTATGGTAGGTAACTGTAACTTCAATACTAATTATGACAGGTAACAATAACGTCGATACTTATTATGACAAGTAACAGTACCTTCGATGCTAATTATGACAGGTAACTGTAACTTCGATACTAATTATGACAAGGAACTGTAATTTCGATACAAATTATGGCAGGTAACTGTAACTTCGTTACTAAATATGACAAGTAACTGTAATTTCGACACAAATTTTGGCAGGTATCTGTAACTTCGATACTAATTATGACAAGTCCATGTAATTTCGATACAAATTATGGCAGGTAACTGTAACTTCCATACTAATTATGACAGGTAACAGTAACTTCGATACTATTTATGACAGGAAACTTTAACTTCGTTACTAATTATGACAAGTAACTGTAATTTCGATACAAATTATGACAGGTAACTGTAACTTCGTTATTAATTATGACAAGTAACAGTACCTTCGATGCTAATTATGACAGGTAACTGTAACTTCGATACTAATTATGACAAGGAACTGTAATTTCGATACAAATTATGGCAGGTAACTGTAACTTCGTTACTAATTATGAAAAGTAATTCTAATTTCGATACAAATTTGGGCAGGTAACTGTAACTTCGATACTAATTATGACAGGTAACAGTAACTTCGATACTAAATATGACAAGTAACTGTAACTTCGATACTAATTATGACAGGTAACTGTAAGTTTGTTACTAATTATGACAAGTAACTGTAATTTTGATACAAATTATGGCAGGTAACTGTAACTTCGATACTAATTATGACAGGTAACAGTAACTTCGTTACTTATTATGACAAGTAACTATAACTTCGATACAAATTATGACAGGTAACTGTAACTTCGATACTAATTATGACAAGAAACTCTAACTTCGTTAATAATTATGACAAGTAACTGTAATTTTGATAAAAATTATGGTAGATAACTGTAACTTCAATACTAATTATGACAGGTAACAGTAACGTCGATACTAATTATGACAAGTAACAGTACCTTCGATACTAATTATGACAGGTAACTGCGACTTCGTTAATAATTATGACAAGTAACTGTAATTTCTATACTAATTATGGGAAGTAACTGTAACTTCGTTACTAATTATGACAAGTAACTGTAATTTCGATACAAATTATGGCAGGTAACTGTAATTTCGATACAAATTATGGCAGGTAACTGTAACTTCGATACTAATTATGACAGGTAACAGTAACTTCGATACTAATTATGACAAGTAACAGTAACTTCATTCTAATTATGACAAGTAACTGTAATTTCGATACAAATTATGGCAGGTAACTGTAACTTCGATACTAATTATGACAGGTAACAGTAACTTCGATACTAATTATGACAGAAAACAGTAACTTCGATACTAATTATGACAGGTAACAGCAACATCGATAATAATTATGGCAGGTAACTGTAACTTCGATACTAATTATGACAAGTAACAGTAACTTCGATACTAATTATGACAGGTAACTGTAACTTCCTTACTAATTATGACAAGTAACTGTAATTTTGATACAAATTATGGCAGGTAACTGTAACTTCGATACTAATTATGTTAGGTAACAGTAACTTCGTTACTAATTATGAGAAGTAACTATAACTTCGATACAAATTATGACAGGTAACTGTAACTTCGATACTAATTATGACAAGAAACTCTAACTTCGTTACTAATTATGACAAGTAACTGTAATTTTGATTTAAAAAAATTGGTAGGTAACTGTAACTTCAATACTAATTATGACAGGTAACAGTAACTTCGATACTAATTATGACAAGTAATTATAACTTCGATGCAAATTATGACAGGTAACTGTAACTTCGTTACTAATTATGACAAGTAACTGTAATTTCGATACAAATTATGGCAGTTAACTGTAACTTCGATACTAATTATGACAGGTAACAGTAACTTCGATACTAATTATGACAAGTAACTCTAATTTCGATACAAATTTGGGCAGGTAACTGTAACTTCGATACTAATTATGACAGGTAACAGTAACTTCGATACTAAATATGACAAGTAACTGTAACTTCGATACTAATTATGACAGGAAATTGTAACTTCGTTACTAATTATGACAAGTAACTTTAATTTCGATACTTATTATGGCAGGTAACTGTAACTTCGTTACTAATTATGACAAGTCCCTGAAATTTCGATAAAAATTATGGCAGGTAACTGTAACTTCGATACTAATTATGACAAGTAAATGTAACTTCGATACTAATTATGACAGGTAACTGTAACTTCGTTACTAATTATGACACGTAACTGTAATTTCGATACAAATTTTGTTAGGTAACTGTAACTTCGATACTAATTATGACAGGTAACAGTAACGTCGATTCTAATTATGACAAGTAACTGTAACTTCGATACTAATTATGACAGGTAACTGTAACTTCGTTACTAATTATGACAAGTAACTGTAATTTCGATACAAATTATGGCAGGTAACTGTAACCTCGATACTAATTATGACAGGTAACAGTAACTTCGATACTAATTATGACAAGTAACTATAACTTCGATACAAATTATGACAGGTAACTGTAACTTCGATACTAATTATGACAAGAAACTCCAACTTCGTTACTAATTATGACAAGTAACTGTAATTTTGATAAAAAATTATGGTAGGTAACTGTAACTTCAATACTAATTATGACAGATAACAGTAACGTCGATACTAATTATGACAAGTAACAGTACCTTCGATGCTAATTATGACAGGTAACTGTAACTTCGATACTAATTATGACAAGGAACTTTAATTTCGATACAAATTATGGCAGGTAACTGTAACTTCGTTACTAAATATGACAAGTAACTGTAATTTTCATACAAAATTTGGCAGGTATCTGTAATTTCGATACTAATTATTACAAGTCCATGTAATTTCGATACAAATTATGGCAGGTAACTGTAACTTCCATACTAATTATGACAGGTAACTGTAACTTCGAGAGCCTCCGTGGCTTAGGCGGCAGCACGCCGGCCTCTCACCGCTGGGTCCGTGGTTCAAATCCCGGTCACTCCATGTGAGATCTGTGCTGGACAAAACGGAGGCAGACAGGTTTTTCTCCGGGTAATCCGGTTTTCCCTGTCAAAAATTTCATTCCAGCAACACTCTCCACTATCATTTCATTTCATCTGTCATTCATTTAATCATTGGCCCAGAGGAGTGCGTCAGGCCTCGGCAGCCGGCACAGTTCATATCCTCGCCGCTAGATGGGGGCTTCATTCATTCCATTCCTGACCCAGTCGGAGACTGGAAGCAGGCTGTGGATTTTTTCAACTGTAACTTCGTTACTAATTATGACAAGTAACAGTACCTTCGATGCTAATTATGACAGGTAACTGTAACTTCGATACTAATTATGACAAGGAACTGTAATTTCGATACAAATTATGGCAGGTTACTGTAACTTCGAAACTAATTATGACAAGTAACTCTAATTTCGATACAAATTTGGGCAGGTAACTGTAACTTCGATACTAATTATGACAGGTAACAGAAACTTCGATACTAATTATGACAAGTAACTGTAACTTCGATACTAATTATGACAGGTAACTGTAAGTTCGTTACTAATTATGACAAGTAACTGTAATTTTGATACAAATTATGGCAGGTAACTGTAACTTCGATACTAATTATGACAGGTAACAGTAACTTCGTTACTAATTATGACAAGTAACTATAACTTCGATACAAATTATGACAGGTAACTGTAACTTCGATACCAATTATGACAAGAAACTCTAACTTCGTTACTAATTATGACAAGTAACTGTAATTTTGATGAAAAAAATTGGTAGGTAATGTAACTTCAATACTAATTATGACAGGTAACAGTAACTTCGATACTAATTATGACAAGTAACTATAACTTCGATGCAAATTATGACAGGTAACTGTAACTTCGTTACTAATTATGACAAGTAACTGTAATTTCGATACAGATTATGGCAGGTAACTGTAACTTCATACTAATTATGACAGGTAACAGAAACTTCGATACTAATTATGACAAGTAACTATAACTTCGATACAAATTATGACAGGTAACTGTAACTTCGATACTAATTATGACAAGAAACTCTAACTTCGTTACTAATTATGACAAGTAACTGTAATTTTGATAAAAAATTATGGTAGATAACTGTAATTTCAATACTAATTATGACAGGTAACAGCAACGTCGATACTAATTATGACAAGTAACAGTACCTTCGATACTAATTATGACAGGTAACTGCAACTTCGTTACTAATTATGACAAATAACTGTAATTTCTATACTAATTATGGCAAGTAACTGTAACTTCGTTACTAATTATGACAAGTAACTGTAATTTCGATACAAATTATGGCAGGTAACTGTAATTTCGATACAAATTATGGCAGGTAACTGTAACTTCGATACTAATTATGACAGGTAACAGTAACTTCGATACTAATTATGACAAGTAACAGTAACTTCATTCTAATTATGACAAGTAACTGTAATTTCGATACAAATTATGGCAGGTAATTGTAACTTCGATACTAATTATGACAGGTAACAATAACTTCGATACTAATTATGACAGAAAACAGTAACTTCGATACTAATTATGACAGGTAACAGTAACTTCGATAATAATTATGGCAGGTAACTGTAACTTCGTTACTAATTATGACAAGTAACAGTAACTTCGATACTAATTATGACAGGTAACTGTAACTTCCTTACTAATATTGACAAGTAACTGTAATTTTGATACAAATTATGACAGGTAGCTGTAACTTCGATACTAATTATGACAAGAAACTCTTACATCGTTACTAATTATGACAAGTAACTGTAATTTTGATTTTAAAAAAATTGGTAGGTAACTGTAACTTCAATACTAATTATGACAGGTAACAGTAACTTCGATACTAATTATGACAAGTAACTATAACTTCGATGCAAATTATGACAGGTAACTGTAACTTCGTTACTAATTATGACAAGTAACTGTAATTTCGAAACAAATTATGGCAGGTAACTGTAACTTCGATACTAATTATGACAGGTAACAGTAACTTCGATACTATTTATGACAAGTAACTATAACTTCGATACAAATTATGACAGGTAACTGTAACTTCGATACTAATTATGACAAGAAACTCTAACTTCGTTACTAATTATGACAAGTAACTGTAATTTTGATAAAAAATTATGGTAGATAACTGTAACTTCAATACTAATAATGACAGGTAACGGTAACTTCGATACTAATTATGACAAGTAACAGTACCTTCGATGCTAATTATGACAGGTAACTGTAACTTCGATACTAATTATGACAAGGAACTGTAATTTCGATACAAATTATGGTAGGTAACTGTAATTTCGTTACTAATTATGACAAGTAACTGTAATTCCGATACAAATTTTGGCAGGTAACTGTAACTTCGATACTAATTATGACAGGTAGCAGTAACTTCGATACTAATTATGACAAGTAACTATAACTTCGATACAAATTATGACAGGTAACTGTAACCTCGTAACTAATTATGACAAGTAACTGTAATTTCGATACAAATTTTGGCAGGTAACTGTAACTTCGATACTAATTATGACAGGTAATAGTAACGTCGATTCTAATTATGACAAGTAACTGTAACTTCGATACTAATTATGACAGGTAACTGTAACTTCGTTACTAATTATGACAAGTATCTGTAATTTCGATACAAATTTTGGCCGGTAACTGTAACTTCGATACAAATTATGACAGGTAACAGTAACGTCGATTCTAATTATGAAAAGTAACTGTAACTTCGATACTAATTATGACAGGTAACTGTAACTTCGTTACTAATGATGACAAGTAACTGTAATTTCGATACAAATTATGGCAGGTAACTGTAACCTCGATACTAATTATGACAGGTAACAGTAACTTCGACACTAATTATGACAAGTAACTATAACTTCGATACAAATCATGACAGGTAACTATAACTTCGATACTAATTATGACAAGAAACTCCAACTTCGTTACTAATTATGACAAGTAACTGTAATTTTGATAAAAAATTATGGTAGGTAACTGTAACTTCAATACTAATTATGACAGGTAACAGTAACGTCGATACTTATTATGACAAGTAACAGTACCTTCGATGCTAATTATGACAGGTAACTGTAACTTCGATACTAATTATGACAAGGAACTGTAATTCCGATACAAATTATGGCAGGTAACTGTAACTTCGTTACTAAATATGACAAGTAACTGTAATTTCGACACAAATTTTGGCAGGTATCTGTAACTTCGATACTAATTATGACAAGTCCATGTAATTTCGATACAAATTATGGCAGGTAACTGTAACTTCCATACTAATTATGACAGGTAACAGTAACTTCGATACTAATTATGACAGGAAACTTTAACTTCGTTACTAATTATGACAAGTAACTGTAATTTCGATACAAATTATGACAGGTAACTGTAACTTCGTTATTAATTATGACAAGTAACAGTACCTTCGATGCTAATTATGACAGGTAACCGTAACTTCGATACTAATTATGACAAGGAACTGTAATTTCGATACAAATTATGGCAGGTAACTGTAACTTCGTTACTAATTATGACAAGTAACTCTAATTTCGATACAAATTTGGGCAGGTAACTGTAACTTCGATACTAATTATGACAGGTAACAGTAACTTCGATACTAAATATGACAAGTAACTGTAACTTCGATACTAATTATGACGGGTAAGTGTAAGTTTGTTACTAATTATGACAAGTAACTGTAATTTTGATACAAATTATGGCAGGTAACTGTAACTTCGATACTAATTATGACAGGTAACAGTAACGTCGATACTTATTATGACAGGTAACTGCAACTTCGTTACTAATTATGACAAGTAACTGTAATTTCTATACTAATTATGGCAAGTAACTGTAACTTCGTTACTAATTATGACAAGTAACTGTAATTTCGATACAAATTATGGCAGGTAACTGTAATTTCGATACAAATAATGGCAGGTAACTTTAACTTCGATACTAATTATGACAGGTAACAGTAACTTCGATACTAATTATGACAAGTAACAGTAACTTCATTCTAATTATGACAAGTAACTGTAATTTCGATACAAATTATGGCAGGTAACTGTAACTTCGATACTAATTATGACAGGTAACAGTAACTTCGATACTAATTATGACAGAAAACAGTAACTTCGATACTAATTATGACAGGTAACAGTAACTTCGATAATAATTATGGCAGGTAACTGTAACTTCGATACTAATTATGACAAGTAACAGTAACTTCGATACTAATTATGACAGGTAACTGTAACTTCCTTACTTATTATGACAAGTAACTGTAATTTTGATACAAATTATGGCAGGTAACTGTAACTTCGATACTAATTATGACAGGTAACAGTAACTTCGTTACTAATTATGAGAAGTAATTATAACTTCGATACAAATTATGACAGGTAACTGTAACTTCGATACTAATTATGACAAGAAACTCTAACTTCGTTACTAATTATGACAAGTAACTGTAATTTTGATTTTAAAAAATTGGTAGGTAACTGTAACTTCAATGCTAATTATGACAGGTAACAGTAACTTCGATACTAATTATGACAAGTAATTATAACTTCGATGCAAATTATGACAGGTAACTGTAACTTCGTTACTAATTATGACAAGTAACTGTAATTTCGATACAAATTATGGCAGTTAACTGTAACTTCGATACTAATTATGACAGGTAACAGTAACTTCGATACTAATTATGACAAGTAACTATAACATCGATACAAATTATGACAGGTAACTGTAACTTCGATACTAATTATGACAAGAAACTCTAACTTCGTTACTAATTATGACAAGTAACTGTAATTTCGATACAAATTATGGCAGTTAACTGTAACTTCGATACTAATTATGACAGGTAACAGTAACTTCGATACTAATTATGACAAGTAATTATAACTTCGATGCAAATTATGACAGGTAACTGTAACTTCGTTACTAATTATGACAAGTAACTGTAATTTCGATACAAATTATGGCAGTTAACGGTAACGTCGATACTTATTATGACAAGTAACAGTACCTTCGATGCTAATTATGACAGGTAACTGTAACTTCGATACTAATTATGACAAGGAACTGCAATTTCGATACAAATTATGGCAGGTAACTGTAATTTCGTTACTAATTATGACAAGTTACTGTAATTCCGATACAAATTTTGGCAGCTAACTGTAACTTCGATACTAATTATGACAGGTAGCAGTAACTTCGATACTAATTATGACAAGTAACTATAACTTCGATACAAATTATGACAGGTAACTGTAACCTCGATACTAATTATGACAAGTAACTGTAATTTCGATACAAATTTTGGCAGGTAACTGTAACTCGATAATAATTATGACAGGTAGCAGTAACTTCGGTACTAATTATGACAAGTAACTGTAATTTCGATACTATTTATGACAGGTAACTGTAACTTCGTTACTAATTAAGACAAGTAACTGTAATTTCGATACAAATTATGGCAGGTAACAGTAACTTCGAAACTAATTAGACAGGTAACAGTAACTTCGATACTAATTATGACAGGAAACTCTACCTTCGTTACTAATTATGACAAGTAACTGTAATTTTGATAAAAAATTATGGTAGGTAACTGTAACTTCAATACTAATTATGACAGGTAACAGTAACTTCGATACTAATTATGACAGGTAACTGTAACTACGTTACTAATTATGACAAGTAACGTTAATTTCGATACTTATTATGGCAGGTAACTGTAACTTCGTTACTAATTATGACAAGTCCCTGTAATTTCGATACAAATTATGGCAGGTAACTGTAACTTCGATACTAATTATGACAAGTAAATGTAACTTCGATACTAATTATGACAGGTAACTGTAACTTCGTTACTAATTATGACAAGTAACTGTAATTTCGATACAAATTATGGCAGGTAACTGTAACTTCGATACTAATTATGACAGGCATCAGTAACTTCGATACTAATTATGACAAGTAACTATAACTTCGATGCAAATTATGACAGGTAACTGTAACTTCGTTACTAATTATGACAAGTAACTGTAACTTCGATACAGATTATGGCAGGTAACTGTAACTTCATACTAATTATGACAGGTAACAGTAACTTCGATACTAATTATGACAAGTAACTATAACTTCGATACAAATTATGACAGGTAACTGTAACTTCGATACTAATTATGACAAGAAACTCTAACTTCGTTACTAATTATGACAAGTAACTGTAATTTTGATAAAAAATTATGGTAGATAACTGTAACTTCAATACTAATTATGACAGGTAACAGTAACGTCGATACTAATTATGACAAGTAACAGTACCTTCGATACTAATTATGACAGGTAACTGCAACTTCGTTACTAATTATGACAAGTAACTGTAATTTCAATACTAATTATGGCAAGTAACTGTAACTTCGTTACTAATTATGACAAGTAACTGTAATTTCGATACAAATTATGGCAGGTAACTGTAATTTCGATACAAATTATGGCAGGTAACTGTAACTTCGATACTAATTATGACAGGTAACAGTAACTTCGATACTAATTATGACAAGTAACAGTAACTTCATTCTAATTATGACAAGTAACTGTAATTTCGATACAAATTATGGCAGGTAATTGTAACTTCGATACTAATTATGACAGGTAACAGTAACTTCGATACTAATTATGACAGAAAACAGTAACTTCGATACTAATTATGACAGGTAACAGTAACTTCGATAATAATTATGGCAGGTAACTGTAACTTCGTTACTAATTATGACAAGTAACAGTAACTTCGATACTAATTATGACAGGTAACTGTAACTTCCTTACTAATTATGACAAGTAACTGTAATTTTGATACAAATTATGACAGGTAGCTGTAACTTCGATACTAATTATGACAAGAAACTCTAACATCGTTACTAATTATGACAAGTAACTGTAATTTTGATTTTTAAAAAATTGGTAGGTAACTGTAACTTCAATACTAATTATGACAGGTAACAGTAACTTCGATACTAATTATGACAAGTAACTATAACTTCGATGCAAATTATGACAGGTAACTGTAACTTCGTTACTAATTATGACAAGTAACTGTAATTTCGAAACAAATTATGGCAGGTAACTGTAACTTCGATACTAATTATGACAGGTAACAGTAACTTCGATACTAATTATGACAAGTAACTATAACTTCGATACAAATTATGACAGGTAACTGTAACTTCGATACTAATTATGACAAGAAACTCTAACTTCATTCTAATTATGACAAGTAACTGTAATTTCGATACAAATTATGGCAGGTAAGAGTAACTCGATAATAATTATGACAGGTAGCAGTAACTTCGGTACTAATTATGACAAGTAACTGTAATTTCGATACTATTTATGACAGGTAACTGTAACTTCGTTACTAATTAAGACAAGTAACTGTAATTTCGATACAAATTATGGCAGGTAACAGGAACTTCGAAACTAATTAGACAGGTAACAGTAACTTCGATACTAATTATGACAGGAAACTCTACCTTCGTTACTAATTATGACAAGTAACTGTAATTTTGATAAAAAAATTATGGTAGGTAACTGTAACTTCAATACTAATTATGACAGGTAACAGTAACTTCGATACTAAATATGACAGGTAACTGTAACTACGTTACTAATTAAGACAAGTAACTTTAATTTCGATACTTATTATGGCAGGTAACTGTAACTTCGTTACTAATTATGACAAGTCCCTGTAATTTCGATACAAATTATGGCAGGTAACTGTAACTTCGATACTAATTATGACAAGTAAATGTAACTTCGATACTAATTATCACAGGTAACTGTAACTTCGTTACTAATTATGATAAGTAACTGTAATTTCGATACAAATTATGGCAGGTAACTGTAACTTCGATACTAATTATGACAGGCAACAGTAACTTCGATACTAATTATGACAAGTAACTATAACTTCGATGCAAATTATGACAGGTAACTGTAACTTCGTTACTAATTATGACAAGTAACTGTAATTTCGATACAGATTATGGCAGGTAACTGTAACTTCATACTAATTATGACAGGTAACAGTAACTTCGATACTAATTATGACAAGTAACTATAACTTCGATACAAATTATGACAGGTAACTGTAACTTCGATACTAATTATGACAAGAAACTCTAACTTCGTTACTAATTATGACAAGTAACTGTAATTTTGATAAAAAATTATGGTAGATAACTGTAACTTCAATACTAATTATGACAGGTAACAGTAACGTCGATACTAATTATGACAAGTAACAGTACCTTCGATACTAAGTATGACAGGTAACTGCAACTTCGTTACTAATTATGACAAGTAACTGTAATTTCTATACTAATTATGGCAAGTAACTGTAACTTCGTTACTAATTATGACGAGTAACTGTAATTTCGATACAAATTATGGCAGGTAACTGTAATTTCGATACAAATTATGGCAGGTAACTGTAACTTCGATACTAATTATGACAGGTAACAGTAACTTCGATACTAATTATGACAAGTAACAGTAACTTCATTCTAATTATGACATGTAACTGTAATTTCGATACAAATTATGGCAGGTAATTGTAACTTCGATACTAATTATGACAGGTAACAGTAACTTCGATACTAATTATGACAGAAAACAGTAACTTCGATACTAATTATGACAGGTAACAGTAACTTCGATAATAATTATGGCAGGTAACTGTAACTTCGTTACTAATTATGACAAGTAACAGTAACTTCGATACTAATTATGACAGGTAACTGTAACTTCCTTACTAATTATGACAAGTAACTGTAATTTTGATACAAATTATGACAGATAGCTGTAACTTCGATACTAATTATGACAAGAAACTCTAACATCGTTACTAATTATGACAAGTAACTGTAATTTTGATTTTAAAAAAATTGGTAGGTAACTGTAACTTCAATACTAATTATGACAGGTAACAGTAACTTCGATACTAATTATGACAAGTAACTATAACTTCGATGCAAATTATGACAGGTAACTGTAACTACGTTACTAATTATGACAAGTAACTGTAATTTCGAAACAAATTATGGCAGGTAACTGTAACTTCGATACTAATTATGACAGGTAACAGTAACTTCGATACTAATTATGACAAGTAACTATAACTTCGATACAAATTATGACAGGTAACAGTAACTTCGATACTAATTATGACAAGTAACAGTAACTTCATTCTAATTATGACAAGTAACTGTAATTTCGATACAAATTATGGCAGGTAACTGTAACTTCGATACTAATTATGACAGGTAACAGTAACTTCGATACTAATTATGACAGAAAACAGTAACTTCGATACTAATTATGACAGGTAACAGTAACTTCGATAATAATTATGGCAGGTAACTGTAACTTCGATACTAATTATGACAAGAAACTCTAACTTCGTTACTAATTATGACAAGTAACTGTAATTTTGATTAAAAAAAATTGGTAGGTAACTGTAACTTCAATGCTAATTATGACAGGTAACAGTAACTTCGATACTAATTATGACAAGTAATTATAACTTCGATACAAATTATGACAGGTAACTGTAACTTCGATGCAAATTATGACAGGTAACTGTAACTTCGTTACTAATTATGACAAGTAACTGTAATTTCGATACAAATTATGGCAGTTAACGGTAACGTCGATACTAATTATGACAAGTAACAGTACCTTCGATGCTAATTATGACAGGTAACTGTAACTTCGATACTAATTATGACAAGGAACTGTAATTTCGATACAAATTATGGCAGGTAACTGTAATTTCGTTACTAATTATGACAAGTTACTGTAATTCCGATACAAATTTTGGCAGCTAACTGTAACTTCGATACTAATTATGACAGGTAGCAGTAACTTCGATACTAATTATGACAAGTAACTGTAACTTCGATACAAATTATGACAGGTAACTGTAACCTCGTTACTAATTATGACAAGTAACTGTAATTTCGATACAAATTTTGGCAGGTAACTGTAACTCGATAATAATTATGACAGGTAGCAGTAACTTCGGTACTAATTATGACAAGTAACTGTAATTTCGATACTATTTATGACAGGTAACTGTAACTTCGATACTAATTAAGACAAGTAACTGTAATTTCGATACAAATTATGGCAGGAAACAGTAAATTCGAAACTAATTAGACAGGTAACAGTAACTTCGATACTAATTATGACAGGAAACTCTACCTTCGTTACTAATTATGACAAGTAACTGTAATTTTGATAAAAAATTATGGTAGGTAACTGTAACTTCAATACTAATTATGACAGGTAACAGTAACTTCGATACTAATTATGACAGGTAACTGTAACTACGTTACTAATTATGACAAGTAACTTTAATTTCGATACTTATTATGGCAGGTAACTGTAACTTCGTTACTAATTATGACAAGCCCCTGTAATTTCGATACAAATTATGGCAGGTAACTGTAACTTCGATACTAATTATGACAAGTAAATGTAACTTCGATACTAATTATGACAGGTAACTGTAACTTCGTTACTAATTATGACAAGTAACTGTAATTTCGATACAAATTTTGGCAGGTAACTGTAACTTCGATACTAGTTATGGCAGGTAACAGTTACGTCGATTCTAATTATGACGAGTAACTGTAACTTCGATACTAATTATGACAGGTAACTGTAACTTCGTTACTAATTATGACAAGTAACTGTAATTTAGATACAAATTATGGCAGGTAACTGTAACTTCGATACTAATTATGACAGGCAACAGTAACTTCGATACTAATTATGACAAGTAACTATAACTTCGATGCAAATTATGACAGGTAACTGTAACTTCGTTACTAATTATGACAAGTAACTGTAATTTCGATACAGATTATGGCAGGTAACTGTAACTTCATACTAATTATGACAGGTAACAGTAACTTCGATACTTATTATGACAAGTAACTATAACTTCGATACAAATTATGACAGGTAACTGTAACTTCGATACTAATTATGACAAGAAACTCTAACTTCGTTACTAATTATGACAAGTAACTGTAATTTTGATAAAAAATTATGGTAGATAACTGTAACTTCAATACTAATTATGACAGGTAACAGTAACGTCGATACTAATTATGACAAGTAACAGTACCTTCGATACTAATTATGACAGGTAACTGCAACTTCGTTACTAATTATGACAAGTAACTGTAATTTCTATACTAATTATGGCAAGTAACTGTAACTTCGTTACTAATTATGACAAGTAACTGTAATTTCGATACAAATTATGGCAGGTAACTGTAATTTCGATACAAATTATGGCAGGTAACTGTAACTTCGGTACTAATTATGACAGGTAACAGTAACTTCGATACTAATTATGACAAGTAACAGTAACTTCATTCTAATTATGACAAGTAATTGTAATTTCGATACAAATTATGGCAGGTAATTGTAACTTCGATACTAATTATGACAGGTAACAGTAACTTCGATACTAATTATGACAGAAAACAGTAACTTCGATACTAATTATGACAGGTAACAGTAACTTCGATAATAATTATGGCAGGTAACTGTAACTTCGTTACTAATTATGACAAGTAACAGTAACTTCGATACTAATTATGACAGGTAACTGTAACTTCCTTACTAATTATGACAAGTAACTGTAATTTTGATACAAATTATGACAGGTAGCTGTAACTTCGATACTAATTATGACAAGAAACTCTAACATCGTTACTAATTATGACAAGTAACTGTAATTTTGATTTTAAAAAAATTGGTAGGTAACTGTAACTTCAATACTAATTATGACAGGTAACAGTAACTTCGATACTAATTATGACAAGTAACTATAACTTCGAGGCAAATTATGACAGGTAACTGTAACTTCGTTACTAATTATGACAAGTAACTGTAATTTCGAAACAAATTATGGCAGGTAACTGTATCTTCGATACTAATTATGACAGGTAACAGTAACTTCGATACTAATTATGACAAGTAACTATAACTTCGATACAAATTATGACAGGTAACTGTAACTTCGATACTAATTATGACAAGAAACTCTAACTTCGTTACTAATTATGACAAGTAACTGTAATTTTGATAAAAAATTATGGTAGATAACTGTAACTTCAATACTAATAATGACAGGTAACGGTAACTTCGATACTAATTATGACAAGTAACAGTACCTTCGATGCTAATTATGACAGGTAACTGTAACTTCGATACTAATTATGACAAGGAACTGTAATTTCGATACAATTTATGGTAGGTAACTGTAATTTCGTTACTAATTATGACAAGTAACTGTAATTCCGATACAAATTTTGGCAGGTAACTGTAACTTCGATACTAATTATGACAGGTAGCAGTAACTTCGATACTAATTATGACAAGTAACTATAACTTCGATACAAATTATGACAGGTAACTGTAACCTCGTTACTAATTATGACAAGTAACTGTAATTTCGATACAAATTTTGGCAGGTAACTGTAACTTCGATACTAATTATGACAGGTAACAGTAACGTCGATTCTAATTATTACAAGTAACTGTAACTTCGATACTAATTATGACTGGTAACTGTAACTTCGTTACTAATTATGACAAGTATCTGTAATTTCGATACAAATTTTGGCCGGTAACAGTAACTTCGATACTAATTATGACAGAAAACAGTAACTTCGATACTAATTATGACAGGTAACAGTAACTTCGATAATAATTATGGCAGGTAACTGTAACTTCGTTACTAATTATGACAAGTAACAGTAACTTCGATACTAATTATGACAGGTAACTGTAACTTCCTTACTAATTATGACAAGTAACTGTAATTTTGATACAAATTATGACAGGTAGCTGTAACTTCGATACTAATTATGACAAGAAACTCTAACATCGTTACTAATTATGACAAGTAACTGTAATTTTGATTTTAAAAAAATTGGTAGGTAACTGTAACTTCAATACTAATTATGACAGGTAACAGTAACTTCGATACTAATTATGACAAGTAACTATAACTTCGAGGCAAATTATGACAGGTAACTGTAACTTCGTTACTAATTATGACAAGTAACTGTAATTTCGAAACAAATTATGGCAGGTAACTGTATCTTCGATACTAATTATGACAGGTAACAGTAACTTCGACACTAATTATGACAAGTAAATATAACTTCGATACAAATCATGACAGGTAACTATAACTTCGATACTAATTATGACAAGAAACTCCAACTTCGTTACTAATTATGACAAGTAACTGTAATTTTGATAAAAAATTATGGTAGGTAACTGTAACTTCAATACTAATTATGACAGGTAACAGTAACGTCGATACTTATTATGACAAGTAACAGTACCTTCGATGCTAATTATGACAGGTAACTGTAACTTCGATACTAATTATGACAAGGAACTGTAATTTCGATACAAATTATGGCAGGTAACTGTAACTTCGTTACTAAATATGACTAGTAACTGTAATTTCGACACAAATTTTGGCAGGTATCTGTAACTTCGATACTAATTATTACAAGTCCATGTAATTTCGATACAAATTATGGCAGGTAACTGTAACTTCCATACTAATTATGACAGGTAACAGTAACTTCGATACTAATTATGACAGGAAACTTTAACTTCGTTACTAATTATGACAAGTAACTGTAATTTCGATACAAATTATGACAGGTAACTGTAACTTCGTTATTAATTATGACAAGTAACAGTAACTTCGATGCTAATTATGACAGGTAACTGTAACTTCGATACTAATTATGACAAGGAACTGTAATTTCGATACAAATTATGGCAGGTAACTGTAACTTCGTTACTAATTATGACAAGTAACTCTAATTTCGATACAAATTTGGGCAGGTAACTGTAACTTCGATACTAATTATGACAGGTAACAGTAACTTCGATACTAAATATGACAAGTAACTGTAACTTCGATACTAATTATGACGGGTAAGTGTAAGTTTGTTACTAATTATGACAAGTAACTGTAATTTTGATACAAATTATGGCAGGTAACTGTAACTTCGTTACTAATTATGACAGGTAACAGTAACTTCGTTACTAATTATGACAAGTAACTATAACTTCGATACAAATTATGACAGGTAACTGTAACTTCGATACTAATTATGACAAGAAACTCTAACTTCGTTAATAATTAAGACAAGTAACTGTAATTTTGATTTTAAAAAAATTGGTAGGTAACTGTAACTTCAATACTAATTATGACAGGTAACAGTAACTTCGATACTAATTAAGACAAGTAACTATAACTTCGATGCAAATTATGACAGGTAACTGTAACTTCATTACTAATTATGACAAGTAACTGTAATTTCTATACTAATTATGGCAAGTAACTGTAACTTCGTTACTAATTATGACAAGTAACTGTAATTTCGATACAAATTATGGCAGGTAACTGTAATTTCGATACAAATTATGGCAGGTAACTGTAACTTCGATACTAATTATGACAGGTAACAGTAACTTCGATACTAATTATGACAAGTAACAGTAACTTCATTCTAATTATGACAAGTAAGTGTAATTTCGATACAAATTATGGCAGGTAACTGTAACTTCGTTACTAAATATGACAAGTAACTGTAATTTCGACACAAATTTTGGAAGGTATCTGTAACTTCGATACTAATTATTACAAAACCATGTAATTTCGATACAAATTATGGCAGGTAACTGTAACTTCCATACTAATTATGACAGGTAACAGTAACTTCGATACTAATTATGACAGGAAACTTTAACTTCGTTACTAATTATGACAAGTAACTGTAATTTCGATACAAATTATGACAGGTAACTGTAACTTCGTTATTAATTATGACAAGTAACAGTACCTTCGATGCTAATTATGACAGGTAACTGTAACTTCGATACTAATTATGACAAGGAACTGTAATTTCGATACAAATTATGGCAGGTAACTGTAACTTCGTTACTAATTATGACAAGTAACTCTAATTTCGATACAAATTTGGGCAGGTAACTGTAACTTCGATACTAATTATGACAGGTAACAGTAACTTCGATACTAAATATGACAAGTAACTGTAACTTCGATACTAATTATGACGGGTAAGTGTAAGTTTGTTACTAATTATGACAAGTAACTGTAATTTTGATACAAATTATGGCAGGTAACTGTAACTTCGATACTAATTATGACAGGTAACAGTAACTTCGTTACTAATTATGACAAGTAACTATAACTTCGATACAAATTATGACAGGTAATTGTAACTTCGATACTAATTATGACAGGTAACAGTAACTTCGATACTAATTATGACAGAAAACAGTAACTTCGATACTAATTATGACAGGTAACAGTAACTTCGATAATAATTATGGCAGGTAACTGTAACTTCGATACTAATTATGACAAGTAACAGTAACTTCGATACAATTTATGGCAGGTAACTGTAATTTCGATACAAATTATGGCAGGTAACTGTAACTTCGACACTAATTATGACAGGTAACAGTAACTTCGATACTAATTATGACAAGTAACAGTAACTTCATTCTAATTATGACAAGTAACTGTAATTTCGATACAAATTATGGCAGGTAACTGTAACTTCGATACTAATTATGACAGGTAACAGTAACTTCGATACTAATTATGACAGAAAACAGTAACTTCGATACTAATTATGACAGGTAACAGTAACTTCGATAATAATTATGGCAGGTAACTGTAACTTCGATACTAATTATGACAAGTAACAGTAACTTCGATACTAATTATGACAGGTAACTATAACTTCGTTACTAATTATGACAAGTAACTGTAATTTCGATACAAATTATGGCAGGTAACTGTAATTTCGATACAAATTATGGCAGGTAACTGTAACTTCGATACTAATTATGACAGGTAACAGTAACTTCGATACTAATTATGACAAGTAACAGTAACTTCATTCTAATTATGACAAGTAACTGTAATTTCGATACAAATTATGGCAGCTAATTGTAACTTCGATACTAATTATGACAGGTAACAGTAACTTCGATACTAATTATGACAGAAAACAGTAACTTCGATACAAATTATGACAGGTAACAGTAACTTCGATAATAATTATGGCAGGTAACTGTAACTTCGTTACTAATTATGACAAGTAACAGTAACTTCGATACTAATTATGACAGGTAACTGTAACTTCCTTACTAATTATGACAAGTAACTGTAATTTTGATACAAATTATGACAGGTAGCTGTAACTTCGATACTAATTATGACAAGAAACTCTAACATCGTTACTAATTATGACAAGTAACTGTAATTTTGATTTTAAAAAAATTGGTAGGTAACTGTAACTTCAATACTAATTATGACAGGTAACAGTAACTTCGATACTAATTATGACAAGTAACTATAACTTCGATGCAAATTATGACAGGTAACTGTAACTTCGTTACTAATTATGACAAGTAACTGTAATTTCGAAACAAATTATGGCAGGTAACTGTAACTTCGATACTAATTATGACAGGTAACAGTAACTTCGATACTAATTATGACAAGTAACTATAACTTCGATACAAATTATGACAGGTAACTGTAACTTCGATACTAATTATGACAAGAAACTCTAACTTCGTTACTAATTATGACAAGTAACTCTAATTTTGATAAAAAATTATGGTAGATAACTGTAACTTCAATACTAATAATGACAGGTAACGGTAACTTCGATACTAATTATGACAAGTAACAGTACCTTCGATGCTAATTATGACAGGTAACTGTAACTTCGATACTAATTATGACAAGGAACTGTAATTTCGATACAATTTATGGTAGGTAACTGTAATTTCGTTACTAATTATGACAAGTAACTGTAATTCCGATACAAATTTTGGCAGGTAACTGTAACTTCGATACTAATTATGACAGGTAGCAGTAACTTCGATACTAATTATGACAAGTAACTATAACTTCGATACAAATTATGACAGGTAACTGTCACCTCGTTACTAATTATGACAAGTAACTGTAATTTCGATACAAATTTTGGCAGGTAACTGTAACTTCGATACTAATTATGACAGGTAACAGTAACGTCGATTCTAATTATGACAAGTAACTGTAACTTCGATACTAATTATGACAGGTAACTGTAACTTCGTTACTAATTATGACAAGTATCTGTAATTTCGATACAAATTTTGGCCGGTAACTGTAACTTCGATACAAATTATGACAGGTAACAGTAACGTCGATTCTAATTATGAAAAGTAACTGTAACTTCGATACTAATTATGACAGGTAACTGTAACTTCGATACTAATTATAACAAGTAACTGTAATTTCGATACAAATTATGGCAGGTAACTGTAACCTCGATACTAATTATGACAGGTACAAGTAACTTCGTCACTAATTATGACAAGTAATTATAACTTCGATACAAATCATGACAGGTAACTATAACTTCGATACTAATTATGACAAGAAACTCCAACATTCGTTACTAATTATGACAAGTAACTGTAATTTTGATAAAAAATGATGGTAGGTAACTGTAACTTCAATACTAATTATGACAGGTAACAGTAACGTCGATACTTATTATGACAAGTAACAGTACCTTCGATGCTAATTATGACAGGTAACTGTAACTTCGATACTAATTATGACAAGGAACTGTAATTTCGATACAAATTATGGCAGGTAACTGTAACTTCGTTACTAAATATGACAAGTAACTGTAATTTCGACACAAATTTTGGCAGGTATCTGTAACTTCGATACTAATTATTACAAGTCCATGTAATTTCGATACAAATTATGGCAGGTAACTGTAACTTCCATACTAATTATGACAGGTAACAGTAACTTCGATACTAATTATGACAGGAAACTTTAACTTCGTTACTAATTATGACAAGTAACTGTAATTTCGATACAAATTATGACAGGTAACTGTAACTTCGTTATTAATTATGACAAGTAACAGTACCTTCGATGCTAATTATGACAGGTAACTGTAACTTCGATACTAATTATGACAAGGAACTGTAATTTCGATACAAATTATGGCAGGTAACTGTAACTTCGTTACTAATTATGACAAGTAACTCTAATTTCGATACAAATTTGGGCAGGTAACTGTAACTTCGATACTAATTATGACAGGTAACAGTAACTTCGATACTAAATATGACAAGTAACTGTAACTTCGATACTAATTATGACGGGTAAGTGTAAGTTTGTTACTAATTATGACAAGTAACTGTAATTTTGATACAAATTATGGCAGGTAACTGTAACTTCGATACTAATTATGACAGGTAACAGTAACTTCGTTACTAATTATGACAAGTAACTATAACTTCGATACAAATTATGACAGGTAACTGTAACTTCCATACTAATTATGACAGGTAACAGTAACTTCGATACTAATTATGACAGGAAACTTTAACTTCGTTACTAATTATGACAAGTAACTGTAATTTCGATACAAATTATGACAGGTAACTGTAACTCCGTTATTAATTATGACAAGTAACAGTACCTTCGATGCTAATTATGACAGGTAACTGTAACTTCGATACTAATTATGACAAGGAACTGTAATTTCGATACAAATTATGGCAGGTAACTGTAACTTCGTTACTAATTATGACAAGTAACTCTAATTTCGATACAAATTTGGGCAGGTAACTGTAACTTCGATACTAATTATGACAGGTAACAGTAACTTCGATACTAAATATGACAAGTAACTGTAACTTCGATACTAATTATGACGGGTAAGTGTAAGTTTGTTACTAATTATGACAAGTAACTGTAATTTTGATACAAATTATGGCAGGTAACTGTAACTTCTTTACTAAATATGACAAGTAACTGTAATTTCGACACAAATTTTGGCAGGTATCTGTAACTTCGATACTAATTATTACAAGTCCATGTAATTTCGATACAAATTATGGCAGGTAACTGTAACTTCCATACTAATTATGACAGGTAACAGTAACTTCGATACTAATTATGACAGGAAACTTTAAGTTCGTTACTAATTATGACAAGTAACTGTAATTTCGATACAAATTATGACAGGTAACTGTAACTCCGTTATTAATTATGACAAGTAACAGTACCTTCGATGCTAATTATGACAGGTAACTGTAACTTCGATACTAATTATGACAAGGAACTGTAATTTCGATACAAATTATGGCAGGTAACTGTAACTTCGTTACTAATTATGACAAGTAACTCTAATTTCGATACAAATTTGGGCAGGTAACTGTAACTTCGATACTAATTATGACAGGTAACAGTAACTTCGATACTAAATATGACAAGTAACTGTAACTTCGATACTAATTATGACGGGTAAGTGTAAGTTTGTTACTAATTATGACAAGTAACTGTAATTTTGATACAAATTATGGCAGGTAACTGTAACTTCGATACTAATTATGACAGGTAACAGTAACTTCGTTACTAATTATGACAAGTAACTATAACTTCGATACAAATTATGACAGGTAACTGTAACTTCGATACTAATTATGACAAGAAACTCTAACTTCGTTAATAATTATGACAAGTAACTGTAATTTTGATAAAAAATTATGGTAGATAACTGTAACTTCAATACTAATTATGACAGGTAACAGTAACGTCGATACTAATTATGACAAGTAACAGTACCTTCGATACTAATTATGACAGGTAACTGCAACTTCGTTACTAATTATGACAAGTAACTGTAATTTCTATACTAATTATGGCAAGTAACTGTAACTTCGTTACTAATTATGACAAGTAACTGAAATTTCGATACAAATTATGGCAGGTAACTGTAATTTCGATACAAATTATGGCAGGTAACTGTAACTTCGATACTAATTATGACAGGTAACAGTAACTTCGATACTAATTATGACAAGTAACAGTAACTTCATTCTAATTATGACAAGTAACTGTAATTTCGATACAAATTATGGCAGGTAACTGTAACTTCGATACTAATTATGAAAGGTAACAGTAACTTCGATACTAATTATGACAGAAAACAGTAACTTCGATACTAATTATGACAGGTAACAGTAACTTCGATAATAATTATGGCAGGTAACTGTAACTTCGATACTAATTATGACAAGTAACAGTAACTTCGATAATAATTATGACAGGTAACTGTAACTTCCTTACTTATTATGACAAGTAACTGTAATTTTGTTACAAATTATGGCAGGTAACTGTAACTTCGATACTAATTATGACAGGTAACAGTAACTTCGTTACTAATTATGAGAAGTAACTATAACTTCGATACAAATTATGACAGGTAACTGTAACTTCGATACTAATTATGACAAGAAACTCTAAAATCGTTACTAATTATGACAAGTAACTATAACTTCGATACAAATTATGACAGGTAACTGTAACTTCCATACTAATTATGACAGGTAACAGTAACTTCGATACTAATTATGACAGGAAACTTTAACTTCGTTACTAATTATGACAAGTAACTGTAATTTCGATACAAATTATGACAGGTAACTGTAACTCCGTTATTAATTATGACAAGTAACAGTACCTTCGATGCTAATTATGACAGGTAACTGTAACTTCGATACTAATTATGACAAGGAACTGTAATTTCGATACAAATTATGGCAGGTAACTGTAACTTCGTTACTAATTATGACAAGTAACTCTAATTTCGATACAAATTTGGGCAGGTAACTGTAACTTCGATACTAATTATGACAGGTAACAGTAACTTCGATACTAAATATGACAAGTAACTGTAACTTCGATACTAATTATGACGGGTAAGTGTAAGTTTGTTACTAATTATGACAAGTAACTGTAATTTTGATACAAATTATGGCAGGTAACTGTAACTTCTTTACTAAATATGACAAGTAACTGTAATTTCGACACAAATTTTGGCAGGTATCTGTAACTTCGATACTAATTATTACAAGTCCATGTAATTTCGATACAAATTATGGCAGGTAACTGTAACTTCCATACTAATTATGACAGGTAACAGTAACTTCGATACTAATTATGACAGGAAACTTTAAGTTCGTTACTAATTATGACAAGTAACTGTAATTTCGATACAAATTATGACAGGTAACTGTAACTCCGTTATTAATTATGACAAGTAACAGTACCTTCGATGCTAATTATGACAGGTAACTGTAACTTCGATACTAATTATGACAAGGAACTGTAATTTCGATACAAATTATGGCAGGTAACTGTAACTTCGTTACTAATTATGACAAGTAACTCTAATTTCGATACAAATTTGGGCAGGTAACTGTAACTTCGATACTAATTATGACAGGTAACAGTAACTTCGATACTAAATATGACAAGTAACTGTAACTTCGATACTAATTATGACGGGTAAGTGTAAGTTTGTTACTAATTATGACAAGTAACTGTAATTTTGATACAAATTATGGCAGGTAACTGTAACTTCGATACTAATTATGACAGGTAACAGTAACTTCGTTACTAATTATGACAAGTAACTATAACTTCGATACAAATTATGACAGGTAACTGTAACTTCGATACTAATTATGACAAGAAACTCTAACTTCGTTAATAATTATGACAAGTAACTGTAATTTTGATAAAAATTATGGTAGATAACTGTAACTTCAATACTAATTATGACAGGTAACAGTAACGTCGATACTAATTATGACAAGTAACAGTACCTTCGATACTAATTATGACAGGTAACTGCAACTTCGTTACTAATTATGACAAGTAACTGTAATTTCTATACTAATTATGGCAAGTAACTGTAACTTCGTTACTAATTATGACAAGTAACTGAAATTTCGATACAAATTATGGCAGGTAACTGTAATTTCGATACAAATTATGGCAGGTAACTGTAACTTCGATACTAATTATGACAGGTAACAGTAACTTCGATACTAATTATGACAAGTAACAGTAACTTCATTCTAATTATGACAAGTAACTGTAATTTCGATACAAATTATGGCAGGTAACTGTAACTTCGATACTAATTATGAAAGGTAACAGTAACTTCGATACTAATTATGACAGAAAACAGTAACTTCGATACTAATTATGACAGGTAACAGTAACTTCGATAATAATTATGGCAGGTAACTGTAACTTCGATACTAATTATGACAAGTAACAGTAACTTCGATACTAATTATGACAGGTAACTGTAACTTCCTTACTTATTATGACAAGTAACTGTAATTTTGTTACAAATTATGGCAGGTAACTGTAACTTCGATACTAATTATGACAGGTAACAGTAACTTCGTTACTAATTATGAGAAGTAACTATAACTTCGATACAAATTATGACAGGTAACTGTAACTTCGATACTAATTATGACAAGAAACTCTAACTTCGTTACTAATTATGACAAGTAACTGTAATTTCGATACAAATTATGGCAGTTAACTGTAACTTCGATACTAATTATGACAGGTAACTGTAACTTCGATACTAATTATGACAGGTAACAGTAACTTCGATACTAATTATGACAAGTAACAGTAACTTCATTCTAATTATGACAAGTAACTGTAATTTCGATACAAATTATGGCAGCTAATTGTAACTTCGATACAAATTATGACAGGTAACAGTAACTTCGATACTAATTATGACAGAAAACAGTAACTTCGATACTAATTATGACAGGTAACAGTAACTTCGATAATAATTATGGCAGGTAACTGTAACTTCGTTACTAATTATGACAAGTAACAGTAACTTCGATACTAATTATGACAGGTAACTGTAACTTCCTTACTAATTATGACAAGTAACTGTAATTTTGATACAAATTATGACAGGTAGCTGTAACTTCGATACTAATTATGACAAGAAACTCTAACATCGTTACTAATTATGACAAGTAACTGTAATTTTGATTTTTAAAAAATTGGTAGGTAACTGTAACTTCAATACTAATTATGACAGGTAACAGTAACTTCGATACTAATTATGACAAGTAACTATAACTTCGATGCAAATTATGACAGGTAACTGTAACTTCGTTACTAATTATGACAAGTAACTGTAATTTCGAAACAAATTATGGCAGGTAACTGTAACTTCGATACTAATTATGACAGGTAACAGTAACTTCGATACTAATTATGACAAGTAACTATAACTTCGATACAAATTATGACAGGTAACTGTAACTTCGATACTAATTATGACAAGAAACTCTAACTTCGTTACTAATTATGACAAGTAACTGTAATTTTGATAAAAAATTATGGTAGATAACTGTAACTTCAATACTAATAATGACAGGTAACGGTAACTTCGATACTAATTATGACAAGTAACAGTACCTTCGATGCTAATTATGACAGGTAACTGTAACTTCGATACTAATTATGACAAGGAACAGTAATTTCGATACAATTTATGGTAGGTAACTGTAATTTCGTTACTAATTATGACAAGTAACTGTAATTCCGATACAAATTTTGGCAGGTAACTGTAACTTCGATACTAATTATGACAGGTAGCAGTAACTTCGATACTAATTATGACAAGTAACTATAACTTCGATACAAATTATGACAGGTAACTGTCACCTCGTTACTAATTATGACAAGTAACTGTAATTTCGATACAAATTTTGGCAGGTAACTGTAACTTCGATACTAATTATGACAGGTAACAGTAACGTCGATTCTAATTATGACAAGTAACTGTAACTTCGATACTAATTATGACAGGTAACTGTAACTTCGTTACTAATTATGACAAGTATCTGTAATTTCGATACAAATTTTGGCCGGTAACTGTAACTTCGATACAAATTATGACAGGTAACAGTAACGTGGATTCTAATTATGAAAAGTAACTGTAACTTCGATACTAATTATGACAGGTAACTGTAACTTCGATACTAATTATAACAAGTAACTGTAATTTCGATACAAATTATGGCAGGTAACTGTAACCTCGATACTAATTATGACAGGTACAAGTAACTTCGTCACTAATTATGACAAGTAATTATAACTTCGATACAAATCATGACAGGTAACTATAACTTCGATACTAATTATGACAAGAAACTCCAACTTCGTTACTAATTATGACAAGTAACTGTAATTTTGATAAAAAATGATGGTAGGTAACTGTAACTTCAATACTAATTATGACAGGTAACAGTAACGTCGATACTTATTATGACAAGTAACAGTACCTTCGATGCTAATTATGACAGGTAACTGTAACTTCGATACTAATTATGACAAGGAACTGTAATTTATATACAAATTATGGCAGGTAACTGTAACTTCGTTACTAAATATGACAAGTAACTGTAATTTCGACACAAATTTTGGCAGGTATCTGTAACTTCGATACTAATTATTACAAGTCCATGTAATTTCGATACAAATTATGGCAGGTAACTGTAACTTCCATACTAATTATGACAGGTAACAGTAACTTCGATACTAATTATGACAGGAAACTTTAACTTCGTTACTAATTATGACAAGTAACTGTAATTTCGATACAAATTATGACAGGTAACTGTAACTTCGTTATTAATTATGACAAGTAACAGTACCTTCGATGCTAATTATGACAGGTAACTGTAACTTCGATACTAATTATGACAAGGAACTGTAATTTCGATACAAATTATGGCAGGTAACTGTAACTTCGTTACTAATTATGACAAGTAACTCTAATTTCGATACAAATTTGGGCAGGTAACTGTAACTTCGATACTAATTATGACAGGTAACAGTAACTTCGATACTAAATATGACAAGTAACTGTAACTTCGATACTAATTATGACGGGTAAGTGTAAGTTTGTTACTAATTATGACAAGTAACTGTAATTTTGATACAAATTATGGCAGGTAACTGTAACTTCGATACTAATTATGACAGGTAACAGTAACTTCGTTACTAATTATGACAAGTAACTATAACTTCGATACAAATTATGACAGGTAACTGTAACTTCGATACTAATTATGACAAGAAACTCTAACTTCGTTAATAATTATGACAAGTAACTGTAATTTTGATAAAAATTATGGTAGATAACTGTAACTTCAATACTAATTATGACAGGTAACAGTAACGTCGATACTAATTTTGACAAGTAACCGTACCTTCGATACTAATTATGACAGGTAACTGCAACTTCGTTACTAATTATGACAAGTAACTGTAATTTCTATACTAATTATGGCAATTAACTGTAACTTCGTTACTAATTATGACAAGTAACTGTAATTTCGATACAAATTATGGCAGGTAACTGTAATTTCGATACAAATTATGGCAGGTAACTGTAACTTCGATACTAATTATGACAGGTAACAGTAACTTCGATACTAATTATGACAAGTAACAGTAACTTCATTCTAATTATGACAAGTAACTGTAATTTCGATACAAATTATGGCAGGTAACTGTAACTTCTTTACTAAATATGACAAGTAACTGTAATTTCGACACAAATTTTGGCAGGTATCTGTAACTTCGATACTAATTATTACAAGTCCATGTAATTTCGATACAAATTATGGCAGGTAACTGTAACTTCCATACTAATTATGACAGGTAACAGTAACTTCGATACTAATTATGACAGGAAACTTTAACTTCGTTACTAATTATGACAAGTAACTGTAATTTCGATACAAATTATGACAGGTAACTGTAACTCCGTTATTAATTATGACAAGTAACAGTACCTACGATGCTAATTATGACAGGTAACTGTAACTTCGATACTAATTATGACAAGGAACTGTAATTTCGATACAAATTATGGCAGGTAACTGTAACTTCGTTACTAATTATGACAAGTAACTCTAATTTCGATACAAATTTGGGCAGGTAACTGTAACTTCGATACTAATTATGACAGGTAACAGTAACTTCGATACTAAATATGACAAGTAACTGTAACTTCGATACTAATTATGACGGGTAAGTGTAAGTTTGTTACTAATTATGACAAGTAACTGTAATTTTGATACAAATTATGGCAGGTAACTGTAACTTCGATACTAATTATGACAGGTAACAGTAACTTCGTTACTAATTATGACAAGTAACTATAACTTCGATACAAATTATGACAGGTAACTGTAACTTCGATACTAATTATGACAAGAAACTCTAACTTCGTTAATAATTATGACAAGTAACTGTAATTTTGATAAAAATTATGGTAGATAACTGTAACTTCAATACTAATTATGACAGGTAACAGTAACGTCGATACTAATTATGACAAGTAACAGTACCTTCGATACTAATTATGACAGGTAACTGCAACTTCGTTACTAATTATGACAAGTAACTGTAATTTCTATACTAATTATGGCAAGTAACTGTAACTTCGTTACTAATTATGACAAGGAACTGTAATTTCGATACAAATTATGGCAGGTAACTGTAACTTCGTTACTAAATATGACAAGTAACTGTAATTTCGACACAAATTTTGGCAGGTATCTGTAACTTCGATACTAATTATTACAAGTCCATGTAATTTCGATACAAATTATGGCAGGTAACTGTAACTTCCATACTAATTATGACAGGTAACAGTAACTTCGATACTAATTATGACAGGAAACTTTAACTTCGTTACTAATTATGACAAGTAACTGTAATTTCGATACAAATTATGACAGGTAACTGTAACTTCGTTATTAATTATGACAAGTAACAGTACCTTCGATGCTAATTATGACAGGTAACTGTAACTTCGATACTAATTATGACAAGGAACTGTAATTTCGATACAAATTATGGCAGGTAACTGTAACTTCGTTACTAATTATGACAAGTAACTCTAATTTCGATACAAATTTGGGCAGGTAACTGTAACTTCGATACTAATTATGACAGGTAACAGTAACTTCGATACTAAATATGACAAGTAACTGTAACTTCGATACTAATTATGACGGGTAAGTGTAAGTTTGTTACTAATTATGACAAGTAACTGTAATTTTGATACAAATTATGGCAGGTAACTGTAACTTCGATACTAATTATGACAGGTAACAGTAACTTCGTTACTAATTATGACAAGTAACTATAACTTCGATACAAATTATGACAGGTAACTGTAACTTCGATACTAATTATGACAAGAAACTCTAACTTCGTTAATAATTATGACAAGTAACTGTAATTTTGATAAAAATTATGGTAGATAACTGTAACTTCAATACTAATTATGACAGGTAACAGTAACGTCGATACTAATTATGACAAGTAACAGTACCTTCGATACTAATTATGACAGGTAACTGCAACTTCGTTACTAATTATGACAAGTAACTGTAATTTCTATACTAATTATGGCAAGTAACTGTAACTTCGTTACTAATTATGACAAGGAACTGTAATTTCGATACAAATTATGGCAGGTAACTGTAACTTCGTTACTAAATATGACAAGTAACTGTAATTTCGACACAAATTTTGGCAGGTATCTGTAACTTCGATACTAATTATTACAAGTCCATGTAATTTCGATACAAATTATGGCAGGTAACTGTAACTTCCATACTAATTATGACAGGTAACAGTAACTTCGATACTAATTATGACAGGAAACTTTAACTTCGTTACTAATTATGACAAGTAACTGTAATTTCGATACAAATTATGACAGGTAACTGTAACTTCGTTATTAATTATGACAAGTAACAGTACCTTCGATGCTAATTATGACAGGTAACTGTAACTTCGATACTAATTATGACAAGGAACTGTAATTTCGATACAAATTATGGCAGGTAACTGTAACTTCGTTACTAATTATGACAAGTAACTCTAATTTCGATACAAATTTGGGCAGGTAACTGTAACTTCGATACTAATTATGACAGGTAACAGTAACTTCGATACTAAATATGACAAGTAACTGTAACTTCGATACTAATTATGACGGGTAAGTGTAAGTTTGTTACTAATTATGACAAGTAACTGTAATTTTGATACAAATTATGGCAGGTAACTGTAACTTCGATACTAATTATGACAGGTAACAGTAACTTCGTTACTAATTATGACAAGTAACTATAACTTCGATACAAATTATGACAGGTAACTGTAACTTCGATACTAATTATGACAAGAAACTCTAACTTCGTTAATAATTATGACAAGTAACTGTAATTTTGATAAAAATTATGGTAGATAACTGTAACTTCAATACTAATTATGACAGGTAACAGTAACGTCGATACTAATTTTGACAAGTAACCGTACCTTCGATACTAATTATGACAGGTAACTGCAACTTCGTTACTAATTATGACAAGTAACTGTAATTTCTATACTAATTATGGCAATTAACTGTAACTTCGTTACTAATTATGACAAGTAACTGTAATTTCGATACAAATTATGGCAGGTAACTGTAATTTCGATACAAATTATGGCAGGTAACTGTAACTTCGATACTAATTATGACAGGTAACAGTAACTTCGATACTAATTATGACAAGTAACAGTAACTTCATTCTAATTATGACAAGTAACTGTAATTTCGATACAAATTATGGCAGGTAACTGTAACTTCTTTACTAAATATGACAAGTAACTGTAATTTCGACACAAATTTTGGCAGGTATCTGTAACTTCGATACTAATTATTACAAGTCCATGTAATTTCGATACAAATTATGGCAGGTAACTGTAACTTCCATACTAATTATGACAGGTAACAGTAACTTCGATACTAATTATGACAGGAAACTTTAACTTCGTTACTAATTATGACAAGTAACTGTAATTTCGATACAAATTATGACAGGTAACTGTAACTCCGTTATTAATTATGACAAGTAACAGTACCTACGATGCTAATTATGACAGGTAACTGTAACTTCGATACTAATTATGACAAGGAACTGTAATTTCGATACAAATTATGGCAGGTAACTGTAACTTCGTTACTAATTATGACAAGTAACTCTAATTTCGATACAAATTTGGGCAGGTAACTGTAACTTCGATACTAATTATGACAGGTAACAGTAACTTCGATACTAAATATGACAAGTAACTGTAACTTCGATACTAATTATGACGGGTAAGTGTAAGTTTGTTACTAATTATGACAAGTAACTGTAATTTTGATACAAATTATGGCAGGTAACTGTAACTTCGATACTAATTATGACAGGTAACAGTAACTTCGTTACTAATTATGACAAGTAACTGTAACTTCGATACAAATTATGACAGGTAACTGTAACTTCGATACTAATTATGACAAGAAACTCTAACTTCGTTAATAATTATGACAAGTAACTGTAATTTTGATAAAAATTATGGTAGATAACTGTAACTTCAATACTAATTATGACAGGTAACAGTAACGTCGATACTAATTATGACAAGTAACAGTACCTTCGATACTAATTATGACAGGTAACTGCAACTTCGTTACTAATTATGACAAGTAACTGTAATTTCTATACTAATTATGGCAAGTAACTGTAACTTCGTTACTAATTATGACAAGTAACTGAAATTTCGATACAAATTATGGCAGGTAACTGTAATTTCGATACAAATTATGGCAGGTAACTGTAACTTCGATACTAATTATGACAGGTAACAGTAACTTCGATACTAATTATGACAAGTAACAGTAACTTCATTCTAATTATGACAAGTAACTGTAATTTCGATACAAATTATGGCAGGTAACTGTAACTTCGATACTAATTATGAAAGGTAACAGTAACTTCGATACTAATTATGACAGAAAACAGTAACTTCGATACTAATTATGACAGGTAACAGTAACTTCGATAATAATTATGGCAGGTAACTGTAACTTCGATACTAATTATGACAAGTAACAGTAACTTCGATACTAATTATGACAGGTAACTGTAACTTCCTTACTTATTATGACAAGTAACTGTAATTTTGTTACAAATTATGGCAAGTAACTGTAACTTCGATACTAATTATGACAGGTAACAGTAACTTCGTTACTAATTATGAGAAGTAACTATAACTTCGATACAAATTATGACAGGTAACTGTAACTTCGATACTAAATATGACAAGAAACTCTAACTTCGTTACTAATTATGACAAGTAACTGTAATTTCGATACAAATTATGGCAGTTAACTGTAACTTCGATACTAATTATGACAGGTAACAGTAACTTCGATACTAATTATGACAAGTAATTATAACTTCGATGCAAATTATGACAGGTAACTGTAACTTCGTTACTAATTATGACAAGTAACTGTAATTTCGATACAAATTATGGCAGTTAACGGTAACGTCGATACTAATTATGACAAGTAACAGTACCTTCGATGCTAATTATGACAGGTAACTGTAACTTCGATACTAATTATGAAAAGGAACTGTAATTTCGATACAAATTATGGCAGGTAACTGTAACTTCGTTACTAATTATGACAAGTTACTGTAATTCCGATACAAATTTTGGCAGCTAACTGTAACTTCGATACTAATTATGACAGGTAGCAGTAACTTCGATACTAATTATGACAAGTAACTATAACTTCGATACAAATTATGACAGGTAACTGTAACCTCGTTACTAATTATGACAAGTAACTGTAATTTCGATACAAATTTTGGCAGGTAACTGTAACTGGATAATAATTATGACAGGTAGCAGTAACTTCGGTACTAATTATGACAAGTAACTGTAATTTCGATACTATTTATGACAGGTAACTGTAACTTCGTTACTAATTAAGACAAGTAACTGTAATTTCGATACAAATTATGGCAGGTAACAGTAACTTCGATACTAATTAGACAGGTAACAGTAACTTCCGATACTAATTATGACAGGTAACTGTAACTACGTTACTAATTATGACAAGTAACTTTAATTTCGATACTTATTATGGCAGGTAACTGTAACTTCGTTACTAATTATGACAAGTCCCTGTAATTTCGATACAAATTATGGCAGGTAACTGTAACTTCGATACTAATTATGACAAGTAAATGTAACTTCGATACTAATTATGACAGGTAACTGTAACTTCGTTACTAATTATGACAAGTAACTGTAATTTCGATAAAAATTTTGGCAGGTAAATGTAACTTCGATACTAATTATGGCAGGTAACAGTTACGTCGATTCTAATTATGACGAGTAACTGTAACTTCGATACTAATTATTTCAGGTAACTGTAACTTCGTTACTAATTATGACAAGTAACTGTAATTTCGATACAAATTATGGCAGGTAACTGTAACTTCGATACTAATTATGACAGGCAACAGTAACTTCGATACTAATTATGACAAGTAACTATAACTTCGATAAAAATTATGACAAGTAACTGTAACTTCGATACTAATTATGACAAGAAACTCCAACTTCGTTACTAATTATGACAAGTAACTGTAATTTTGATAAAAAATTATGGTAGGTATATGTAACTTCAATACTAATTATGACAGGTAACAGTAACGTCGATACTAATTATGACAAGTATCAGTACCTTCGATGCTAATTATGACAGGTAACTGTAACTTCGATACTAATTATGACAAGTAACAATACCTTCGATACTAATTATGACAGGTAACTGCAACTTCGCTACTAATTATGACAAGTAACTGTAATTTCTATACTAATTATGGCAAGTAACTGTAACTTCGTTACTAATTATGACAAGTCACTGTAATTTCGATACAAATTATGGCAGGTAACTGTAATTTCGATACAAATTATGGCAGGTAACTGTAACTTCGATACTAATTATGACAGGTAACAGTAACTTCGATACTAATTATGACAAGTAACAGTAACTTCATTCTAATTATGACAAGTAACTGTAATTTCGATACAAATTATGGCAGGTAACTGTAACTTCGTTACTAATTATGACAGGTAACAGTAACTTCGATACTAATTATGACAGAAAACAGTAACTTCGATACTAATTATGACAGGTAACAGTAACTTCGATAATAATTATGGCAGGTAAATGTAACTTCGATACTAATTATGACAAGTAACAGTAACTTCGATACTAATTATGACAGGAAACTGTAACTTCCTTACTAATTATGACAAGTAACTGTAATTTTGATACAAATTATGGCAGGTAACTGTAACTTCGTTATTAATTATGACAGGTAACAGTAACTTCGTTACTAATTATGACAAGTAACTATAACATCGATACAAATTATGACAGGTAACTGTAACTTCGATACTAATTATGACAAGAAACTCTAACTTCGTTACTAATTATGACAAGTAACTGTAATTTTGATAAAAAATTATGGTAGATAACTGTAACTTCAATACTAATTATGACAGATAAACAGTAACTTCGATACTAATTATGACAAGTAACTGTAACTTCGATACTAATTATGACAGGTAACTGTAAGTTCGTTACTAATTATGACAAGTAACTGTAATTTTGATACAAATTATGGCAGGTAACTGTAACTTCGATACTAATTATGACAGGTAACAGTAACTTCGTTACTAATTATGACAAGTAACTATAACTTCGATACAAATTATGACAGGTAACTGCAACTTCGATACCAATTATGACAAGAAACTCTAACTTCGTTACTAATTATGACAAGTAACTGTAATTTTGATGAAAAAAATTGGTAGGTAATGTAACTTCAATACTAATTATGACAGGTAACAGTAACTTCGATACTAATTATGACAAGTAACTATAACTTCGATGCAAATTATGACAGGTAACTGTAACTTAGTTACTAATTATGACAAGTAACTGTAATTTCGATACAGATTATGGCAGGTAACTGTAACTTCGATACTAATTATGACAGGTAACAGTAACTTCGATACTAATTATGACAAGTAACTATAACTTCGATACAAATTATGACAGGTAACTGTAACTTCGATACTAATTATGACAAGAAACCCTAACTTCGTTACTAATTATGACAAGTAACTGTAATTTTGATGAAAAAAATTGGTAGGTATTGTAACTTCAATACTAATTATGACATGTAACAGTAACTTCGATACTAATTATGACAAGTAACTATAATTTCGATGCAAATTATGACAGGTAACTGTAACTTCGTTACTAATTATGACAAGTAACTGTAATTTCGATACAAATTATGGCAGGTAACTGTAATTTCGATACAAATTATGGCAGGTAACTGTAACTTCGATATTAATTATGACAGGTAACAGTAACTTCGATACTAATTATGACAAGTAACAGTAACTTCATTCTAATTATGACAAGTAACTGTAATTTCGATACAAATTATGGCAGGTAATTGTAACTTCGATACTAATTATGACAGGTAACAGTAACGTCGATTCTAATTATGAAAAGTAACTGTAACTTCGATACTAATTATGACAGGTAACTGTAACTTCGTTACTAATTATGACAAGTAACTGTAATTTCGATACAAATTATGGCAGGTAACTGTAATTTCGATACAAATTATGGCAGGTAACTGTAACTTCGATACTAATTATGACAGGTAACAGTAACTTCGATACTAATTATGACAAGTAACAGTAACTTCATTCTAATTATGACAAGTAACTGTAATTTCGATACAAATTATGGCAGGTAACTGTAACTTCGTTACTAATTATGACAGGTAACAGTAACTTCGATACTAATTATGACAGAAAACAGTAACTTCGATACTAATTATGACAGGTAACAGTAACTTCGATAATAATTTTGGCAGGTAAATGTAACTTCGATACTAATTATGACAAGTAACAGTAACTTCGATACTAATTATGACAAGTAACTATAACTTCGATACAAATCATGACAGGTAACTGTAACTTCGTTACTAATTATGACAAGTAACTGTAATTTCTATACTAATTATGGCAAGTAACTGTAACTTCGTTACTAATTATGACAAGTCATTGTAATTTCGATACAAATTATGGCAGGTAACTGTAATTTCGATACAAATTATGGCAGGTAACTGTAACTTCGATACTAATTATGACAGGTAACAGTAACTTCGATACTAATTATGACAAGTAACAGTAACTTCATTCTAATTATGACAAGTAACTGTAATTTCGATACAAATTATGGCAGGTAACTGTAACTTCGTTACTAATTATGACAGGTAACAGTAACTTCGATACTAATTATGACAGAAAACAGTAACTTCGATACTAATTATGACAGGTAACAGTAACTTCGATAATAATTTTGGCAGGTAAATGTAACTTCGATACTAATTATGACAAGTAACAGTAACTTCGATACTAATTATGACAGGTAACTGTAACTTCCTTACTAATTATGACAAGTAACTGTAATTTTGATACAAATTATGGCAGGTAACTGTAACTTCGTTATTAATTATGACAGGTAACAGTAACTTCGTTACTAATTATGACAAGTAACTATAACATCGATACAAATTATGACAGGTAACTTTAACTTCGATACTAATTATGACAAGAAACTCTAACTTCGTTGCTAATTATGACAAGTAACTGTAATTTTGATAAAAAATTATGGTAGATAACTGTAACTTCAATACTAATTATGACAGGTAACAGTAACTTCGATACTAATTATGACAAGTAACTGTAACTTCGATACTAATTATGACAGGTAACTGTAAGTTCGTTACTAATTATGACAAGTAACTGTAATTTTGATACAAATTATGGCAGGTAACTGTAACTTCGATACTAATTATGACAGGTAACAGTAACTTCGTTACTAATTATGACAAGTAACTATAACTTCGATACAAATTATGACAGGTAACTGCAACTTCGATACCAATTATGACAAGAAACTCTAACTTCGTTACTAATTATGACAAGTGACTGTAATTTTGATGAAAAAAATTGGTAGGTAATGTAACTTCAATACTAATTATGACAGGTAACAGTAACTTCGATACTAATTATGACAAGTAACTATAACTTCGATGCAAATTATGACAGGTAACTGTAACTTAGTTACTAATTATGACAAGTAACTGTAATTTCGATACAGATTATGGCAGGTAACTGTAACTTCGATACTAATTATGACAGGTAACAGTAACTTCGTTACTAATTATGACAAGTAACTATAACTTCGATACAAATTATGACAGGTAACTGCAACTTCGATACCAATTATGACAAGAAACTCTAACTTCGTTACTAATTATGACAAGTAACTGTAATTTTGATGAAAAAAATTGGTAGGTAATGTAACTTCAATACTAATTATGACAGGTAACAGTAACTTCGATACTAATTATGACAAGTAACTATAACTTCGATGCAAATTATGACAGGTAACTGTAACTTAGTTACTAATTATGACAAGTAACTGTAATTTCGATACAGATTATGGCAGGTAACTGTAACTTCGATACTAATTATGACAGGTAACAGTAACTTCGATACTAATTATGACAAGTAACTATAACTTCGATACAAATTATGACAGGTAACTGTAACTTCGATACTAATTATGACAAGAAACCCTAACTTCGTTACTAATTATGACAAGTAACTGTAATTTTGATGAAAAAAATTGGTAGGTATTGTAACTTCAATACTAATTATGACATGTAACAGTAACTTCGATACTAATTATGACAAGTAACTATAATTTCGATGCAAATTATGACAGGTAACTGTAACTTCGTTACTAATTATGACAAGTAACTGTAATTTCGATACAAATTATGGCAGGTAACTGTAATTTCGATACAAATTATGGCAGGTAACTGTAACTTCGATATTAATTATGACAGGTAACAGTAACTTCGATACTAATTATGACAAGTAACAGTAACTTCATTCTAATTATGACAAGTAACTGTAATTTCGATACAAATTATGGCAGGTAATTGTAACTTCGATACTAATTATGACAGGTAACAGTAACGTCGATTCTAATTATGAAAAGTAACTGTAACTTCGATACTAATTATGACAGGTAACTGTAACTTCGTTACTAATTATGACAAGTAACTGTAATTTCGATACAAATTATGGCAGGTAACTGTAATTTCGATACAAATTATGGCAGGTAACTGTAACTTCGATACTAATTATGACAGGTAACAGTAACTTCGATACTAATTATGACAAGTAACAGTAACTTCATTCTAATTATGACAAGTAACTGTAATTTCGATACAAATTATGGCAGGTAACTGTAACTTCGTTACTAATTATGACAGGTAACAGTAACTTCGATACTAATTATGACAGAAAACAGTAACTTCGATACTAATTATGACAGGTAACAGTAACTTCGATAATAATTTTGGCAGGTAAATGTAACTTCGATACTAATTATGACAAGTAACAGTAACTTCGATACTAATTATGACAAGTAACTATAACTTCGATACAAATCATGACAGGTAACTGTAACTTCGTTACTAATTATGACAAGTAACTGTAATTTCTATACTAATTATGGCAAGTAACTGTAACTTCGTTACTAATTATGACAAGTCATTGTAATTTCGATACAAATTATGGCAGGTAACTGTAATTTCGATACAAATTATGGCAGGTAACTGTAACTTCGATACTAATTATGACAGGTAACAGTAACTTCGATACTAATTATGACAAGTAACAGTAACTTCATTCTAATTATGACAAGTAACTGTAATTTCGATACAAATTATGGCAGGTAACTGTAACTTCGTTACTAATTATGACAGGTAACAGTAACTTCGATACTAATTATGACAGAAAACAGTAACTTCGATACTAATTATGACAGGTAACAGTAACTTCGATAATAATTTTGGCAGGTAAATGTAACTTCGATACTAATTATGACAAGTAACAGTAACTTCGATACTAATTATGACAGGTAACTGTAACTTCCTTACTAATTATGACAAGTAACTGTAATTTTGATACAAATTATGGCAGGTAACTGTAACTTCGTTATTAATTATGACAGGTAACAGTAACTTCGTTACTAATTATGACAAGTAACTATAACATCGATACAAATTATGACAGGTAACTTTAACTTCGATACTAATTATGACAAGAAACTCTAACTTCGTTGCTAATTATGACAAGTAACTGTAATTTTGATAAAAAATTATGGTAGATAACTGTAACTTCAATACTAATTATGACAGGTAACAGTAACTTCGATACTAATTATGACAAGTAACTGTAACTTCGATACTAATTATGACAGGTAACTGTAAGTTCGTTACTAATTATGACAAGTAACTGTAATTTTGATACAAATTATGGCAGGTAACTGTAACTTCGATACTAATTATGACAGGTAACAGTAACTTCGTTACTAATTATGACAAGTAACTATAACTTCGATACAAATTATGACAGGTAACTGCAACTTCGATACCAATTATGACAAGAAACTCTAACTTCGTTACTAATTATGACAAGTGACTGTAATTTTGATGAAAAAAATTGGTAGGTAATGTAACTTCAATACTAATTATGACAGGTAACAGTAACTTCGATACTAATTATGACAAGTAACTATAACTTCGATGCAAATTATGACAGGTAACTGTAACTTAGTTACTAATTATGACAAGTAACTGTAATTTCGATACAGATTATGGCAGGTAACTGTAACTTCGATACTAATTATGACAGGTAACAGTAACTTCGATACTAATTATGACAAGTAACTATAACTTCGATACAAATTATGACAGGTAACTGTAACTTCGATACTAATTATGACAAGAAACTCTAACTTCGTTACTAATTATGACAAGTAACTGTAATTTTGATGAAAAAAATTGGTAGGTATTGTAACTTCAATACTAATTATGACAGGTAACAGTAACTTCGATACTAATTATGACAAGTAACTATAACTTCGATGCAAATTATGACAGGTAACTGTAACTTCGTTACTAATTATGACAAGTAACTGTAATTTCGATACAAATTATGGCAGGTAACTGTAATTTCGATACAAATTATGGCAGGTAACTGTAACTTCGATATTAATTATGACAGGTAACAGTAACTTCGATACTAATTATGACAAGTAACAGTAACTTCATTCTAATTATGACAAGTAACTGTAATTTCGATACAAATTATGGCAGGTAATTGTAACTTCGATACTAATTATGACAGGTAACAGTAACTTCGATACTAATTATGACAGAAAACAGTAACTTCGATACTAATTATGACAGGTAACAGTAACTTCGATAATAATTATGGCAGGTAACTGTAACTTCGATACTAATTATGACAAGTAACAGTAACATCGATACTAATTATGACAGGTAACTGTAACTTCCTTACTAATTATGACAAGTAACTGTAATTTTGATACAAATTATGACAGGTAGCTGTAACTTCGATACTAATTATGACAAGAAACTCTAACATCGTTACTAATTATGACAAGTACCTGTAATATTGATTTTAAAAAAATTGGTAGGTAACTGTAACTTCAATACTAATTATGACAGGTGGGAGTAACTTCGATACTAATTATGACAAGTAAATATAACTTCGATTCAAATTATGACAGGTAACTGTAACTTCGTTACTAATTATGACAAGTAACTGTAATTTCGAAACAATTTATGGCATGTAACTGTAACTTCGATACTAATTATGACAGGTAACAGTAACTTCGATACTAATTATGACAAGTAACTATAACTTCGATACAAATTATGACAGGTGACTGTAACTTCGATACTAATTATGACAAGAAACTCTAACTTCGTTACTAATTATGACAAGTAACTGTAATTTTGATAAAAAATTATGGTAGATAACTGTAACTTCAATACTAATAATGACAGGTAACGGTAACTTCGATACTAATTATGACAAGTAACAGTACCTTCGATGCTAATTATGACAGGTAACTGTAACTTCGATACTAATTATGACAAGGAACTGTAATTTCGATACAAATTATGGTAGGTAACTGTAATTTCGTTACTAATTATGACAAGTAACTGTAATTCCGATACAAATTTTGGCAGGTAACTGTAACTTCGATACTAATTATGACAGGTAGCAGTAACTTCGATACTAATTATGACAAGTAACTATAACTTCGATACAAATTATGACAGGTAACTGTAACCTCGTTACTAATTATGACAAGTAACTGTAATTTCGATACAAATTTTGGCAGGTAACTGTAACTTCGATACTATATTATGACAGGTAACAGTAACGTCGATTCTAATTATGACAAGTAACTGCAACTTCGATACTAATTATGACAGGTAACTGTAACTTCGTTACTAATTATGACAAGTATCTGTAATTTCGATACAAATTTTGGCCGGTAACTGTAACTTCGATACAAATTATGACAGGTAACAGTAACGTCGATTCTAATTATGAAAAGTAACTGTAACTTCGATACTAATTATGACAGGTAACTGTAACTTCGTTACTAATTATGACAAGTAACTGTAATTTCGATACAAATTATGGCAGGTAACTGTAACCTCGATACTAATTATGACAGGTAACAGTAACTTCGACACTAATTATGA
Source organism: Meconema thalassinum (assembly GCA_946902985.2). Classification (NCBI taxonomy): domain Eukaryota; kingdom Metazoa; phylum Arthropoda; class Insecta; order Orthoptera; family Tettigoniidae; genus Meconema; species Meconema thalassinum. The sequence goes on along the minus strand of OX336388.2, from coordinate 1,690,607,342 downwards.
CAAGTAACTATAACTTCGATACAAATCATGACAGGTAACTATAACTTCGATACTAATTATGACAAGAAACTCCAACTTCGTTACTAATTATGACAAGTAACTGTAATTTTGATAAAAAATTATGGTAGGTAACTGTAACTTCAATACTAATTATGACAGGTAACAGTAACGTCGATACTTATTATGACAAGTAACAGTACCTTCGATGCTAATTATGACAGGTAACTGTAACTTCGATACTAATTATGACAAGGAACTGTAATTTCGATACAAATTATGGCAGGTAACTGTAACTTCGTTACTAAATATGACAAGTAACTGTAATTTCGACACAAATTTTGGCAGGTATCTGTAACTTCGATACTAATTATGACAAGTCCATGTAATTTCGATACAAATTATGGCAGGTAACTGTAACTTCCATACTAATTATGACAGGTAACAGTAACTTCGATACTAATTATGACAGGAAACTTTAACTTTGTTACTAATTATGACAAGTAACTGTAAATTCGATACTAATTATGACAAGTAACTATAACTACGATACAAATTATGACAGGTAACTGTAACTTCGATACTAATTATGACAAGAAACTCTAACTTCGTTACTAATTATGACAAGTAACTGTAATTTCGATACAAATTATGGCAGTTAACTGTAACTTCGATACTAATTATGACAGGTAACTGTAACTTCGATACTAATTATGAAAAGAAACTCTAACTTCGTTAATAATTATGACAAGTAACTGTAATTTTGATAAAAATTATGGTAGATAACTGTAACTTCAATACTAATTATGACAGGTAACAGTAACGTCGATTCTAATTATGAAAAGTAACTGTAACTTCGATAATAATTATGACAGGTAACTGTAACTTCTTTACTAATTATAACAAGAAACTGTAATTTCGATACAAATTATGGCAGGTAACTGTAACCTCGATACTAATTATGGCAGGTAACAGTAACTTCGATACTAATTATGACAAGTAACTATAACTTCGATACAAATTATGACAGGTAACTGTAACTTCGATACAAATTATGACAAGAAACTCCAACTTCGTTACTAATTATGACTAGTAACTGTGTTTTTGATAAAAAATTATGGTAGGTAACTGTAACTTCAATACCAATTATGACAGGTAACAGTAACGTCGATACTTATTATGACAAGTAAAAGTACCTTCGATGCTAATTATGACAGGTAACTGTAACTTCGATACTAATTATGACAAGGAACTGTAATTTCGATACAAATTATGGCAGGTAACTGTAACTTCGTTACTAAATATGACAAGTAACTGTAATTTCGATACAAATTTTGGCAGGTATCTGTAACTTCGATACTAATTATGACAAGTCCATGTAATTTCGATACAAATTATGGCAGGTAACTGTAACTTCCATACTAATTATGACAGGTAACAGTAACTTCGATACTAATTATGACAGGAAACTGTAACTTCGTTACTAATTATGACAAGTAACTGTAATTTCGATACAAATTATGACAGGTAACTGTAACTTCGTTACTAATTATGACAAGTAACAGTACCTTCGATGCTAATTATGACAGGTAACTGTAACTTCGATACTAATTATGACAAGGAACTGTAATTTCGATACAAATTATGGCAGGTAACTGTAACTTCGTTACTAATTATGACAAGTTACTCTAATTTCGATACAAATTTTGGCAGGTAACTGTAACTTCGATACTAATTATGACAGGTAACAGTAACTTCGATACTAATTATGACAAGTAACTGTAACTTCGATACTAATTATGACAGGTTACTGTAACTTCGTTACTAATTATGACAAGTAACTGTTATTTTGATACAAATTATGGCAGGTAACTGTAACTTCGATACTAATTATGACAAGTAACTATAACTTCGATACAAGTTATGACAGGTAACTGTAACTTCGATACTAATTATGACAAGAAACTCTAACTTCGTTACTAATTATGACAAGTAACTGTAATTTCGATACAGATTATGGCAGGTAACTGTAACTTCGTTACTAATTATGACAAGTTACTCTAATTTCGATACAAATTTTGGTAGGTAACTGCAACTTCAATACTAATTATGACAGGTAACATTAACTTCGATACTAATTATGACAAGTAACTATTACTTCGATGCAAATTATGACAGGTAACTGTAACTTCGTTACTAATTAAGACAAGTAACTGTAATTTCGATACAGATTATGGCAGGTAACTGTAACTTCGATGCTAATTATGACAGGTAACAGTAACTTCGATACTAATCATGACAAGTAACTATAACTTCGATACTTATTATGACAGGTAACTGTAACTTCGATACTAATTATGACAAGAAACTCTAACTTCGTTAATAATTATGACAAGTAACTGTAATTTTGATAAAAAATTATGGTAGATAACTGTAACTTCAATACTAATTATGACAGGTAACAGTAACGTCGATACTAATTATGACAAGTAACAGTACCTTCGATACTAATTATGACAGGTAACTGCAACTTCGTTACTAATTATGACAAGTAACTGTAATTTCTATACTAATTATGGCAAGTAACTGTAACTTCGTTACTAATTATGACAAGTAACTGTAATTTCGATACAAATTATGGCAGGTAACTGTAACTTCGATACTAATTATGACAGGTAACAGTAACTTCGATACTAATTATGACATGTAACAGTAACTTCATTCTAATTATGACAAGTAACTGTAATTTCGATACAAATTATGGCAGGTAACTGTAACTTCGATACTAATTATGACAGGTAACAGTAACTTCGATACTAATTATGACAGAAAACAGTAACTTCGATACTAATTATGACAAGTAACAGTAACTTCGATACTAATTATGACAGGTAACTGTAACTTCCTTACTAATTATGACAAGTAACTGTAATTTTGATACAAATTATGGCAGGTAACTGTAACTTCGATACTAATTATGACAGGTAACAGTAACTTCGTTACTAATTATGAGAAGTAACTATAACTTCGATACAAATTATGACAGGTAACTGTAACTTCGATACTAATTATGACAAGAAACTCTAACTTCGTTACTAATTATGACAAGTAACTGTAATTTTGATTTTAAAAAAATTGGTAGGTAACTGTAACTTCAATACTAATTATGACAGGTAACAGTAACTTCGATACTAATTATGACAAGTAACTATAACTTCGATGCAAATTATGATAGGTAACTGTAACTTCGTTACTAATTATGACAAGTAACTGTAATTTCGATACAAATTATGGCAGGTAACTGTAACTTCGATACTAATTATGACAGGTAACAGTAACGTCTATTCTAATTATGAAAAGTAACTGTAACTTCGATAATAATTATGACAGGTAACTGTAACTTCTTTACTAATTATGACAAGAAACTGTAATTTCGATACAAATTATGGCAGGTAACTGTAACATCGATACTAATTATGGCAGGTAACAGTAACTTCGATACTAATTATGACAAGTAACTATAACTTCGATACAAATTATGACAGGTAACTGTAACTTCGATACAAATTATGACAAGAAACTCCAACTTCGGTACTAATTATGACTAGTAACTGTGTTTTTGATAAAAAATTATGGTAGGTAACTGTAACTTCAATACCAATTATGACAGGTAACAGTAACGTCGATACTTATTATGACAAGTAAAAGTACCTTCGATGCTAATTATGACAGGTAACTGTAACTTCGATACTAATTATGACAAGGAACTGTAATTTCGATACAAATTATGGCAGGTAACTGTAACTTCGTTACTAAATATGACAAGTAACTGTAATTTCGATACAAATTTTGGCAGGTATCTGTAACTTCGATACTAATTATGACAAGTCCATGTAATTTCGATACAAATTATGGCAGGTAACTGTAACTTCCATACTAATTATGACAGGTAACAGTAACTTCGATACTAATTATGACAGGAAACTGTAACTTCGTTACTAATTATGACAAGTAACTGTAATTTCGATACAAATTATGACAGGTAACTGTAACTTCGTTACTAATTATGACAAGTAACAGTACCTTCGATGCTAATTATGACAGGTAACTGTAACTTCGATACTAATTATGACAAGGAACTGTAATTTCGATACAAATTATGGCAGGTAACTGTAACTTCGTTACTAATTATGACAAGTTACTCTAATTTCGATACAAATTTTGGCAGGTAACTGTAACTTCGATACTAATTATGACAGGTAACAGTAACTTCGATACTAATTATGACAAGTAACTGTAACTTCGATACTAATTATGACAGGTTACTGTAACTTCGTTACTAATTATGACAAGTAACTGTTATTTTGATACAAATTATGGCAGGTAACTGTAACTTCGATACTAATTATGACAAGTAACTATAACTTCGATACAAGTTATGACAGGTAACTGTAACTTCGATACTAATTATGACAAGAAACTCTAACTTCGTTACTAATTATGACAAGTAACTGTAATTTCGATACAGATTATGGCAGGTAACTGTAACTTCGTTACTAATTATGACAAGTTACTCTAATTTCGATACAAATTTTGGTAGGTAACTGCAACTTCAATACTAATTACGACAGGTAACAGTAACTTCGATACTAATTATGACAAGTAACTAATACTTCGATGCAAATTATGACAGGTAACTGTAACTTCGTTACTAATTAAGACAAGTAACTGTAATTTCGATACAGATTATGGCAGGTAACTGTAACTTCGATGCTAATTATGACAGGTAACAGTAACTTCGATACTAATCATGACAAGTAACTATAACTTCGATACTTATTATGACAGGTAACTGTAACTTCGATACTAATTATGACAAGAAACTCTAACTTCGTTAATATTTATGACAAGTAACTGTAATTTTGATAAAAAATTATGGTAGATAACTGTAACTTCAATACTAATTATGACAGGTAACAGTAACGTCGATACTAATTATGACAAGTAACAGTACCTTCGATACTAATTATGACAGGTAACTGCAACTTCGTTACTAATTATGACAAGTAACTGTAATTTCTATACTAATTATGGCAAGTAACTGTAACTTCGTTACTAATTATGACAAGTAACTGTAATTTCGATACAAATTATGGCAGGTAACTGTAACTTCGATACTAATTATGACAGGTAACAGTAACTTCGATACTAATTATGACATGTAACAGTAACTTCATTCTAATTATGACAAGTAACTGTAATTTCGATACAAATTATGGCAGGTAACTGTAACTTCGATACTAATTATGACAGGTAACAGTAACTTCGATACTAATTATGACAGAAAACAGTAACTTCGATACTAATTATGACAAGTAACAGTAACTTCGATACTAATTATGACAGGTAACTGTAACTTCCTTACTAATTATGACAAGTAACTGTAATTTTGATACAAATTATGGCATGTAACTGTAACTTCGATACTAATTATGACAGGTAACAGTAACTTCGTTACTAATTATGAGAAGTAACTATAACTTCGATACAAATTATGACAGGTAACTGTAACTTCGATACTATTTATGACAAGAAACTCTAACTTCTTTACTAATTATGACAAGTAACTGTAATTTTGATTTAAAAAATTGGTAGGTAACTGTAACTTCAATACTAATTATGACAGGTAACAGTAACTTCGATACTAATTATGACAAGTAATTATAACTTCGATGCAAATTATGACAGGTAACTGTAACTTCGTTACTAATTATGACAAGTAACTGTAATTTCGATACAAATTTTGGCAGTTAACTGTAACTTCGATACTATTTATGACAGGTAACAGTAACTTCGATACTAATTATGACAAGTAACTATAACTTCGATGCAAATTATGACAGGTAACTGTAACTTCGATACTAATTATGACAAGAAACTCTAACTTCGTTACTAATTATGACAAGTAACTGTAATTTGGATAAAAAATTATGGTAGGTAAATGTAACTTCAATACTAATTATGACAGGTTATAGTAACGTCGATACTAATTATGACAAGTATCAGTACCTTCGATGCTAATTATGACAGGTAACTGTAACTTCGATACTAATTATGACAAGTAACTGTAATTTCTATACTAATTATGGCAAGTAACTGTAAATTCGTTACTAATTATGACAAGTAACTGTAATTTCGATACAAATTATGGCAGGTAACTGTAATTTCGATACAAATTATGGCAGGTAACTGTAACTTCGATACTAATTATGACAGGTAACAGTACCTTCGATACTAATTATGACAAGTAACAGTAACTTCATTCTAATTATGGCAAGTAACTGTAATTTCGATACAAATTATGGCAGGTAACTGTAACTTCGATACTAATTATGACAGGTAACAGTAACTTCGATACTAATTATGACAGAAAACAGTAACTTCGATACTAATTATGACAGGTAACAGTAACTTCGATAATAATTATGGCAGGTAACTGTAACTTCGATACTAATTATGCCAAGTAACAGTAACTTCGATACTAATTATGACAGGTAACTGTAACTTCCTTACTAATTATGACAAGTAACTGTAATTTTGATACAAATTATGGCAGGTAACTGTAACTTCGATACTTATTATGACAGGTAACAGTAACTTCGTTACTAATTATGACAAGTAACTAAAACTTCGATACAAATTATGACAGGTAACTGTAACTTCGATACTAATTATGACAAGAAACTCTAACTTCGTTACTAATTATGACAAGTAACTGTAATTTTGATTTTAAAAAAATTGGTAGGTAACTGTAACTTCAATACTAATTATGACAGGTAACAGTAACTTCGATACTAATTATGACAAGTAACTATAACTTCGATGCAAATTATGACAGGTAACTGTAACTTCGTTACTAATTATGACAAGTAACTGTAATTTCGATACAAATTATGGCAGGTAACTGTAACTTCGATACTAATTATGACAGGTAACTGTAACTTCGATACTAATTATGACAAGTAACTATAACTTCGATACAAATTAAGCAGGTAACTGTAACTTCGATACTAATTATGACAAGAAACTCTAACTTCGTTACTAATTATGACAAGTAACTGTAATTTTGATAAAAAATTATGGTAGATAACTGTAACTTCAATACTAATAATGACAGGTAACGGTAACTTCGATACTAATTATGACAAGTAACAGTACCTTCGATGCAAATTATGACAGGTAACTGTAACTTCGATACAAATTATGACAAGGAACTGTAATTTCGATACAAATTATGGTAGGTAACTGTAATTTCGTTACTAATTATGACATGTAACTGTAATTCCGATACAAATTTTGGCAGTAACTGTAACTTCGATACTAATTATGACAGGTAGCAGTAACTTCGATACTAATTACGACAAGTAACTATAACTTCGATACAAATTATGACAGGTAACTGTAACCACGTTACTAATTATGACAGGTAACAGTTACTTCGATACTAATTATGACAAGTAAATATAACTTCGATACTAATTATGACAGGTAACTGTAACTTCGATACTAATTATGACAGGTAACTGTAACCTCGATACTAATTATGACAGGTAACTGTAACTTAGTTACTAATTATGACAAGTATCTGTAATTTCGATACAAATTTTGGCAGGTAACTGTAACTTCGATACTAATTATGACAGGTAACAGTAACTTCGATACTAATTATGACAAGTAACTATAACTTCGATGCAAATTATGACAGGTAACTGTAACTTCGTTACTAATTATGACAAGTAACTGTAATTTCGATACAAATTTTGGCAGGTAACTGTAACTTCGATACTTATTATGACAGGTAACAGTAACGTCGATTCTAATTATGACAAGTAACTGTAACTTCGATATTAATTATGACAGGTAACTGTAACTTCGTTACTAATTATGACAAGTATCTGTAATTTCGATACAAATTTTGGCAGGTAACTGTAACTTCGATACTAATTATGACAGGTATCAGTAACGTCGATTCGAATTATGAAAAGTAACTGTAACTTCGATAATAATTATGACAGGTAACTGTAACGTCGTTACTAATTATGACAAGTAACTGTAATTTCGATACAAATTATGCCAGGTAACTGTAACCTCGATACTAATTATGACAGGTAACAGTTACTTCGATACTAATTATGACAAGTAAATATAACTTCGATACTAATTATGACAGGTAACTGTAACTTCGATACTAATTATGACAGGTAACTGTAACCTCGATACTAATTATGACAGGTAACAGTAACTTCGTTACTAATTATGACTAGTAACTGTGTTTTTGATAAAAAATTATGGTAGGTAACTGTAACTTCAATACCAATTATGACAGGTAACAGTAACGTCGATACATATTATAACAAGTAACAGTACCTTCGATGCTAATTATGACAGGTAACTGTAACTTCGATACTAATTATGACAAGGATCTGTAATTTCGATACAAATTATGGCAGGTAACTGTAGCTTCGTTACTAAATATGACAAGTAACTGTAATTTCGATACAAATTTTGGCAGGTATCTGTAACTTCGATACTAATTATGAAAAGTCCATGTAATTTCGATACAAATTATGACTAGGAACTGTAATTTCGATACAAATTATGGCAGGTAACTGTAACTTCGTTACTAATTATGACAAGTTACTCTAATTTCGGTACAAATTTTGGCAGGTAACTGTAACTTCGATACTAATTATGACAGGTAACAGTAACTTCGATACTAATTGTGACAAGTAACTGTAACTTCGATACTAATTATGACAGGTAACTGTAACTTCGTTACTAATTATGACAAGTAACTGTTATTTTGATACAAATTATGGCAGGTAACTGTAACTTCGATACTAATTATGACAAGTAACTATAACTTCGATACAAGTTATGACAGGTAACTGTAACTTCGATACTAATTATGACAAGAAACTCTAACTTCGTTACTAATTATGACAAGTAACGGTAATTTCGATACAGATTATGGCAGGTAACTGTAACTTCGTTACTAATTATGACAAGTTACTCTAATTTCGATACAAATTTTGGTAGGTAACTGCAACTTCAATACTAATTATGACAGGTAACAGTAACTTCGATACTAATTATGACAAGTAACTATAACTTCGATGCAAATTATGACAGGTAACTGTAACTTCGTTACTAATTAAGACAAGTAACTGTAATTTCGATACAGATTATGGCAGGTAACTGTAACTTCGATACTAATTATGACAGGTAACAGTAACTTCGATACTAATTATGACAAGTAACTATAACTTCGATACATATTATGACAGGTAACTGTAACTTCGATACTAATTATGACAAGAAACTCTAACTTCGTTAATAATTATGACAAGTAACTGTAATTTTGATAAAAAATTCTGGTAGATAACTGTAACTTCAATACTAATTATGACAGGTAACAGTAACGTCGATACTAATTATGACAAGTAACAGTACATTCGATACTAATTATGACAGGTAACTGCAACTTCGTTACTAATTATGACAAGTAACTGTAATTTCTATACTAATTATGGCAAGTAACTGTAACTTCGTTACTAATTATGACAAGTAACTGTAATTTCGATACAAATTATGGCAGGTAACTGAAATTTCGATACAAATTATGGCAGGTAACTGTAACTTCGATACTAATTATGACAGGTAACAGTAACTTCGATACTAATTATGACAAGTAACAGTAACTTCATTCTAATTATGACAAGTAACTGTAATTTCGATACAAATTATGGCAGGTAACTGTAACTTCGATACTAATTATGACAGGTAACAGTAACTTCGATACTAATTATGACAGAAAACAGTAACTTCGATACTAATTATGACAAGTAACAGTAACTTCGATACTAATTATGACAGGTAACTGTAACTTCCTTACTAATTATGACAAGTAACTGTAATTTTGATACAAATTATGGCAGGTAACTGTAACTTCGATACTAATTATGACAGGTAACAGTAACTTCGTTACTAATTATGAGAAGTAACTATAACTTCGATACAAATTATGACAGGTAACTGTAACTTCGATACTAATTATGACAAGAAACTCTAACTTCGTTACTAATTATGACAAGTAACTGTAATTTTGATTTTAAAAAATTGGTAGGTAACGGTAACTTCAATACTAATTATGACAGGTACAGGAACTTCGATACTAATTATGACAAGTAATTATAACTTCGATGCAAATTATGACAGGTAACTGTAACTTCGTTACTAATTATGACAAGTAACTGTAATTTCGATACAAATTTTGGCAGTTAACTGTAACTTCGATACTAATTATGACAGGTAACAGTAACTTCGATACTAATTATGACAAGTAACTATAACTTCGATACAAATTATGACAGGTAACTGTAACTTCGATACTAATTATGACAAGAAACTCTAACTTCGTTACTAATTATGACAAGTAACTGTAATTTTGATAAAAAATTATGGTAGATAACTGTAACTTCAATACTAATAATGACAGGTAACGGTAACGTCGATACTAATTATGAAAAGTAACAGTACCTTCGATGCTAATTATGACAGGTAACTGTAACTTCGATACTAATTATGACAAGGAACTGTAATTTCGATACAAATTATGGCAGGTAACTGTAATTTCGTTACTTATTATGACAAGTAACTGTAATTCCGATACAAATTTTGGCAGGTAACTGTAACTTCGATATTAATTATGACAGGTAGCAGGATCTTCGATACTAATTATGACAAGTAACTATAACTCCGATACAAATTATGACAGGTAACTGTAACCTCGTTACTAATTATGACAAGTAACTGTAATTTCGATACAAATTTTGGCAGGTAACTGTAACTCGATAATAATTATGACAGGTAACAGTAACTTCGGTACTAATTATGACAAGTAACTGTAACTTCGATACTATTTATGACAGGTAACTGTAACTTCGTTACTAATTAAGACAAGTAACTGTAATTTCGATACAAATTATGGCAGGTAACAGTAACTTCGATACTAATTAGACAGGTAACAGTAACTTCGATACTAATTATGACAGGAAACTCTACCTTTGTTACTAATTATGACAAGTAACTGTAATTTTGATAAAAAATTAAGGTAGGTAACTGTAACTTCAATACTAATTATGACAGGTAACAGTAACGTCGATACTAATTATGACAGGTAACTGTAACTACGTTACTAATTATGACAAGTAACTTTAATTTCGATACTTATTATGGCAGGTAACTGTAACTTCGTTACTAATTATGACAAGTCCCTGTAATTTCGATACAAATTATGGCAGGTAACTGTAACTTCGATACTAATTATGACAAGTAAATGTAACTTCGATACTAATTATGACAGGTAACTGTAACTTCGTTACTAATTATGACAAGTAACTGTAATTTCGATACAAATTTTGGCAGGTAACTGTAACTTCGATACTAATTATGGCAGGTAACAGTTACGTCGATTCTAATTATGACGAGTAACTGTAACTTCGATACTAATTATGACAGGTAACTGTAACTTCGTTACTAATTATGACAAGTAACTGTAATTTCGACACAAATTATGGCAGGTAACTGTAACTTCGATACTAATTATGACAAGTAACTGTAATTTTGATAAAAAATTATGGTAGGTAAATGTAACTTCAATACTAATTATGACAGGTAACAGTAACTTCGATAATAATTATGGCAGGTAACTGTAACTTCGATACTAATTATGACAAGTAACAGTAACTTCGATACTAATTATGACAGGTAACTGTAACTTCCTTACTAATTATGACAAGTAACTGTAATTTTGATACAAATTATGGCAGGTAACTGTAACTTCGATACTAATTATGACAGGTAACAGTAACTTCGTTACTAATTATGACAAGTAACTATAACATCGATACAAATTATGACAGGTAACTGTAACTTCGATACTAATTATGACAAGAAACTCTAACTTCGTTACTAATTATGACAAGTAACTGTAATTTTGATTTTAAAAAAATTGGTAGGTAACTGTAACTTCAATACTAATTATGACAGGTAACAGTAACTTCGATACTAATTATGACAAGTAACTATAACTTCGATGCAAATTATGATAGGTAACTGTAACTACGTTACTAATTATGACAATTAACTGTAATTTCGATACAAATTATGGCAGGTAACTGTAACTTCGATACTAATTATGACAGGTAACTGTAACTTCGATACTAATTATGACAAGTAACTATTACTTCGATACAAATTAAGCAGGTAACTGTAACTTCGATACTAATTATGACAAGAAACTCTAACTTCGTTACTAATTATGACAAGTAACTGTAATTTTGATAAAAAATTATGGTAGATAACTGTAACTTCAATACTAATAATGACAGGTAACGGTAACTTCGATACTAATTATGACAAGTAACAGTACCTTCGATGCTAATTATGACAGGTAACTGTAACTTCGATACTAATTATGACAAGGAACTGTAATTTCGATAAAAATTATGGTAGGTAACTGTAATTTCGTTACTAAATATGACATGTAACTGTAATTCCGATACAAATTTTGGCAGGTAACTGTAACTTCGATACTAATTATGACAGGTAGCAGTAACTTCGTTACTAATTATGACAAGTAACTATAACTTCGATACAAATTATGACAGGTAACTGTAACCTCGTTACTAATTATGACAAGTAACTGTAATTTCGATACAAATTTTGGCAGGTAACTGTAACTTCGATACTTATTATGACAGGTAACAGTAACGTCGATTCTAATTATGACAAGTAACTGTAACTTCGATACTAATTATGACAGGTAACTGTAACTTCGTTACTAATTATGACAAGTATCTGTAATTTCGATACAAATTTTGGCAGGTAACGGTAACTTCGATACTAATTATGACAGGTAACAGTAACGTCGATTCTAATTATGAAAAGTAACTGTAACTTCGATAATAATTATGACAGGTAACTGTAACTTCGTTACTAATTATGACAAGTAACTGTAATTTCGATACAAATTATGGCAGGTAACTGTAACCTCGATACTAATTATGACAGGTAACAGTAACTTCGATACTAATTATGACAAGTAACTATAACTTCGATACAAATTATGACAGGTAACTGTAACTTCGATACAAATTATGACAAGAAACTCCAACTTCGTTACTAATTATGACTAGTAACTTTGTTTTTGATAAAAAATTATGGTAGGTAACTGTAACTCCAATACCAATTATGACAGGTAACAGTAACGTCGATACTTATTATGACAAGTAAAAGTACCTTCGATGCTAATTATGACAGGTAACTGTAACTTCGATACTAATTATGACAAGGAACTGTAATTTCGATACAAATTATGGCAGGTAACTGTAACTTCGTTACTAAATATGACAAGTAACTGTAATTTCGATACAAATTTTGGCAGGTATCTGTAACTTCGATACTAATTATGACAAGTCCATGTAATTTCGATACAAATTATGGCAGGTAACTGTAACTTCCATACTAATTATGACAGGTAACAGTAACTTCGATACTAATTATGACAGGAAACTGTAACTTCGTTACTAATTATGACAAGTAACAGTACCTTCGATGCTAATTATGACAGGTAACTGTAACTTCGATACTAATTATGACAAGGAACTGTAATTTCGATACAAATTATGGCAGGTAACTGTAACTTCGTTACTAATTATGACAAGTTACTCTAATTTCGATACAAATTTTGGTAGGTAACTGTAACTTCGATACTAATTATGACAGGTAACAGTAACTTCGATACTAATTATGACAAGTAACTGTAACTTCGATACTAATTATGACAGGTTACTGTAACTTCGTTACTAATTATGACAAGTAACTGTTATTTTGATACAAATTATGGCAGGTAACTGTAACTTCGATACTAATTATGACAAGTAACTATAACTTCGATACAAGTTATGACAGGTAACTGTAACTTCGATACTAATTATGACAAGAAACTCTAACTTCGTTACTAATTATGACAAGTAACTGTAATTTCGATACAGATTATGGCAGGTAACTGTAACATCGTTACTAATTATGACATGTTACTCTAATTTCGATACAAATTTTGGTAGGTAACTGCAACTTCAATACTAATTATGACAGGTAACAGTAACTTCGATACTAATTATGACAAGTAACTATAACTTCGATACAAATTATGACAGGTAACTGTAACTTCGTTACTAATTAAGACAAGTAACTGTAATTTCGATACAGATTATGGCAGGTAACTGTAACTTCGATACTAATTATGACAGGTAACAGTAACTTCGATACTAATCATGACAAGTAACTATAACTTCGATACATATTATGACAGGTAACTGTAACTTCGATACTAATTATGACAAGAAACTCTAACTTCGTTAATAATTATGACAAGTAACTGTAATTTTGATAAAAAATTATGGTAGATAACTGTAACTTCAATACTAATTATGACAGGTAACAGTAACGTCGATACTAATTATGACAAGTAACAGTACCTTCGATACAAATTATGACAGGTAACTGCAACTTCGTTACTAATTATGACAAGTAACTGTAATTTCTATACTAATTATGGCAAGTAAATGTAACTTCGTTACTAATTATGACAAGTAACTGTAATTTCGATACAAATTATGGCAGGTAACTGTAACTTCGATACTAATTATGACAGGTAACAGTAACTTCGATACTAATTATGACATGTAACAGTAACTTCATTCTAATTATGACAAGTAACTGTAATTTCGATACAAATTATGGCAGGTAACTGTAACTTCGATACTAATTATGACAGGTTACAGTAACTTCGATACTAATTATGACAGAAAACAGTAACTTCGATACTAATTATGACAAGTAACAGTAACTTCGATACTAATTATGACAGGTAACTGTAACTTCCTTACTAATTATGACAAGTAACTGTAATTTTGATACAAATTATGGCAGGTAACTGTAACTTCGATACTAATTATGACAGGTAACAGTAACTTCGTTACTAATTATGAGAAGTAACTATAACTTCGATACAAATTATGACAGGTAACTGTAACTTCGATACTAATTATGACAAGAAACTCTAACTTCGTTACTTATTATGACAAGTAACTGTAATTTTGATTTAAAAAATTGGTAGGTAACTGTAACTTCAATACTAATTATGACAGGTAACAGTAACTTCGATACTTATTATGACAAGTAATTATAACTTCGATGCAAATTATGACAGGTAACTGTAACTTCGTTACTAATTATGACAAGTAACTGTAATTTCGATACAAATTTTGGCAGTTAACTGTAACTTCGATACTAATTATGACAGGTAACAGTAACTTCGATACTAATTATGACAAGTAACTATAACTTCGATACAAATTATGACAGGTAACAGTAACTTCGATACTAATTATGACAAGAAACTCTAACTTCGTTACTAATTATGACAAGTAACTGTAATTTTGATAAAAAATTATGGTAGGTAAATGTAACTTCAATACTAATTATGACAGGTAACAGTAACGTCGATACTAATTATGACAAGTATCAGTACCTTCGATGCTAATTATGACAGGTAACTGTAACTTCGATACTAATTATGACAAGTAACAGTACCTTCGTTACTAAATATGACAGGTAACTGCAACTTCGCTACTAATTATGACAAGTAACTGTAATTTCTATACTAATTATGGCAAGTAACTGTAACTTCGTTACTAATTATGACAAGTAACTGTAATTTCGATACAAATTATGGCAGGTAAATGTAATTTCGATACAAATTATGGCAGGTAACTGTAACTTCGATACTAATTATGACAGGTAACAGTACCTTCGATACTAATTATGACAAGTAACAGTAACTTCATTCTAATTATGACAAGTAACTGTAATTTCGATACAAATTATGGCAGGTAACTGTAACTTCGATACTAATTATGACAGGTAACAGTAACTTCGATACTAATTATGACAGAAAACAGTAACTTCGATACTAATTATGACAGGTAACAGTAACTTCGATAATAATTATGGCAGGTAACTGTAACTTCGATACTAATTATGCCAAGTAACAGTAACTTCGATACTAATTATGACAGGTAACTGTAACTTCCTTACTAATTATGACAAGTAACTGTAATTTTGATACAAATTATGGCAGGTAACTGTAACTTCGATACTAATTATGACAGGTAACAGTAACTTCGTTACTAATTATGACAAGTAACTAAAACTTCGATACAAATTATGAAAGGTAACTGTAACTTCGATACTAATTATGACAAGAAACTCTAACTTCGTTACTAATTATGACAAGTAACTGTAATTTTGATTTAAAAAAAATTGGTAGGTAACTGTAACTTCAATACTAATTATGACAGGTAACAGTAACTTCGATACTAATTATGACAAGTAACTATAACTTCGATGCAAATTATGACAGGAAACTGTAACTTCGTTACTAATTATGACAAGTAACTGTAATTTCGATACAAATTATGGCAGGTAACTGTAACTTCGATACTAATTATGACAGGTAACTGTAACTTCGATACTAATTATGACAAGTAACTATAACTTCGATACAAATTAAGCAGGTAACTGTAACTTCGATACTAATTATGACAAGAAACTCTAACTTCGTTACTAATTATGACAAGTAACTGTAATTTTGATAAAAAATTATGGTAGATAACTGTAACTTCAATACTAATAATGACAGGTAACGGTAACTTCGATACTAATTATGACAAGTAACAGTACCTTCGATGCAAATTATGACAGGTAACTGTAACTTCGATATTAATTATGACAAGGAACTGTAATTTCGATACAAATTATGGTAGGTAACTGTAATTTCGTTACTAATTATGACATGTAAATGTAATTCCGATACAAATTTTGGCAGGTAACTGTAACTTCGATACTAATTATGACAGGTAGCAGTAACTTCGATACTAATTATGACAAGTAACTATATCTTCGATACAAATTATGACAGGTAACTGTAACCACGTTACTAATTATGACAAGTAACTGTAATTTCGATACAAATTTTGGCAGGTAACTGTAACTTCGATACTTATTATGACAGGTAACAGTAACGTCGATTCTAATTATGACAAGTAACTGTAACTTCGATACTAATTATGACAGGTAACTGTAACTTCGTTACTAATTATGACAAGTATCTGTAATTTCGATACAAATTTTGGCAGGTAACTGTAACTTCGATACTAATTATGACAGGTAACAGTAACGTCGATTCGAATTATTAAAAGTAACTGTAACTTCGATAATAATTATGACAGGTAACTGTAACGTCGTTCCTCCGTGGCTTAGGCGGCAACACGCCGGCCTCTCACCGCTGGGTCCGTGGTTCAAATCCCGGTCACTCCATGTGAGATCTGTGCTGGACAAAACGGAGGCAGACAGGTTTTTCTCCGGGTACTCCGGTTTTCCCTGTCAAAATTTCATTCCAGCAACACTCTCCACTATCATTTCCTTTCATCTGTCATTCATTTAATCATTGCCCCAGAGGAGTGCGTCAGGCCTCGGCAGCCGGCACAGTTCATATCCTCGCCGCTAGATGGGGGCTTCATTCATTCCATTCCTGACCCGGTCGGAGACTGGAAACAGGCTGTGGATTTTTTTCAACTGTAACGTCGTTACTAATTATGACAAGTAACTGTAATTTCGATACAAATTATGGCAGGTAACTGTAACCTCGATACTAATTATGACAGGTAACAGTAACTTCGATACTAATTATGACAAGTAACTATAACTTCGATACAAATTATGACAGGTAACTGTAACTTCGATACTAATTATGACAAAAAACTCCAACTTCGTTACTAATTATGACTAGTAACTGTGTTTTTGATAAAAAATTATGGTAGGTAACTGTAACTTCAATACCAATTATGACAGGTAACAGTAACGTCGATACATATTACAACAAGTAACAGTACCTTCGATGCTAATTATGACAGGTAACTGTAACTTCGATACCAATTATGACAAGGAACTGTAATTTCGATACAAATTATGGCAGGTAACTGTAGCTTCGTTACTAAATATGACAAGTAACTGTAATTTCGATACAAATTTTGGCAGGTATCTGTAACTTCGATACTAATTATGACAAGTCCATGTAATTTCGATACAAATTATGGCAGGTAACTGTAACTTCCATACTAATTATGACAGGTAACAGTAACTTCGATACTAATTATGACAGGAAACTGTAACTTCGTTACTAATTATGACAAGTAACTGTAATTTCGATACAAATTATGACAGGTAACTGTAACTTCGTTACTAATTATGACAAGTAACAGTACCTTCGATGCTAATTATGACAGTTAACTGTAACTTCGATACTAATTATGACAAGGAACTGTAATTTCGATACAAATTATGGTAGGTAACTGTAATTTCGTTACTAATTATGACATGTAACTGTAATTCCGATACAAATTTTGGCAGGTAACTGTAACTTCGATACTAATTATGACAGGTAACAGTAACTTCGATACTAATTGTGACAAGTAACTGTAACTTCGATACTAATTATGACAGGTAACTGTAACTTCGTTACTAATTATGACAAGTAACTGTTATTTTGATACAAATTATGGCAGGTAACTGTAACTTCGATACTAATTATGACAAGTAACTATAACTTCGATACAAGTTATGACAGGTTACTGTAACTTCGATACTAATTATGACAAGAAACTCTAACTTCGTTACTAATTATGACAAGTAACTGTAATTTCGATACAGATTATGGCAGGTAACTGTAACTTCGTTACTAATTATGACAAGTTACTCTAATTTCGATACAAATTTTGGTAGGTAACTGCAACTTCAATACTAATTATGACAGGTAACAGTAACTTCGATACTAATTATGACAAGTAACTATAACTTCGATGCAAATTATGACAGGTAACTGTAACTTCGTTACTAATTAAGACAAGTAACTGTAATTTCGATACAGATTATGGCAGGTAACTGTAACTTCGATACTAATTATGACAGGTAACAGTAACTTCGATACTAATTATGACAAGTAACTATAACTTCGATACATATTATGACAGGTAACTGTAACTTCGATACTAATTATGACAAGAAACTCTAACTTCGTTAATAATTATGACAAGTAACTGTAATTTTGATAAAAAATTCTGGTAGATAACTGTAACTTCAATACTAATTATGACAGGTAACAGTAATGTCGAGACTAATTATGACAAGTAACAGTACCTTCGATACTAATTATGACAGGTAACTGCAACTTCGTTACTAATTATGACAAGTAACTGTAATTTCTATACTAATTATGGCAGGTAACTGAAATTTCGATACAAATTATGGCAGGTAACTGTAACTTCGATACTAATTATGACAGGTAACAGTAACTTCGATACTAATTATGACAAGTAACAGTAACTTCATTCTAATTATGACAAGTAACTGTAATTTCCATACAAATTATGGCAGGTAACTGTAACTTCGATACTAATTATGACAGGTAACAGTAACTTCGATACTAATTATGACAGAAAACAGTAACTTCGATACTAATTATGGCAAGTAAGAGTAACTTCGATACTAATTATGACAGGTAACTGTAACTTCCTTACTAATTATGACAAGTAACTGTAATTTTGATACAAATTATGGCAGGTAACTGTAACTTCGATACTAATTATGACAGGTAACAGTAACTTCGTTACTAATTATGAGAAGTAACTATAACTTCGATACAAATTATGACAGGTAACTGTTACTTCGATACTAATTATGACAAGAAACTCTAACTTCGTTACTAATTATGACAAGTAACTGTAATTTTGATTTTAAAAAATTGGTAGGTAACGGTAACTTCAATACTAATTATGACAGGTAACAGTAACTTCGATACTAATTATGACAAGTAATTATAACTTCGATGCAAATTATGACAGGTAACTGTAACTTCGTTACTAATTATGACAAGTAACTGTAATTTCGATACAAATTTTGGCAGTTAACTGTAACTTCGATACTAATTATGACAGGTAACAGTAACTTCGATACTAATTATGACAAGTAACTATAACTTCGATACAAATTATGATAGGTAACTGTAACTTCGATACTAATTATGACAAGAAACTCTAACTTCGTTACTAATTATGACAAGTAACTGTAATTTTGATAAAAAATTATGGTAGATAACTGTAACTTCAATACTAATAATGACAGGTAACGGTAACGTCGATACTAATTATGAAAAGTAACAGTACCTTCGATGCTAATTATGACAGGTAACTGTAACTTCGATACTAATTATGACAAGGAACTGTAATTTCGATACAAATTTTGGCAGGTAACTGTAACTCGATAATAATTATGACAGGTAACAGTAACTTCGGTACTAATTATGACAAGTAACTGTAACTTCGATACTATTTATGACAGGTAACTGTAACTTCGTTACTAATTAAGACAAGTAACTGTAATTTCGATACAAATTATAG
Organism: Meconema thalassinum; assembly: GCA_946902985.2. Classification (NCBI taxonomy): domain Eukaryota; kingdom Metazoa; phylum Arthropoda; class Insecta; order Orthoptera; family Tettigoniidae; genus Meconema; species Meconema thalassinum. Next base: position 1,690,586,703 of record OX336388.2, on the reverse strand, counting down.
CAGGTAACAGTAACTTCGATACTAATTAGACAGGTAACAGTAACTTCGATACTAATTATGACAGGAAACTCTACCTTCGTTACTAATTATGACAAGTAACTGTAATTTTGATAAAAAATTAAGGTAGGTAACTGTAACTTCAATACTAATTATGACAGGTAACAGTAACTTCGATACTAATTATGACAGGTAACTGTAACTTCGTTACTAATTATGACAAGTAACTTTAATTTCGATACTTATTATGGCAGGTAACTGTAACTTCGTTACTAATTATGACAAGTCCCTGTAATTTCGATACAAATTATGGCAGGTAACTGTAACTTCGATACTAATTATGACAAGTAACTATAACTTCGATACAAATTATGGCAGGTAACTGTAACTTCGATACTAATTATGACAGGTAACAGTAACTTCGATACTAATTATGACAGAAAACAGTAACTTCGATACTAATTATGACAGGTAACAGTAACTTCGATAATAATTATGGCAGGTAACTGTAACTTCGATACTAATTATGACAAGTAACAGTAACTTCGATACTAATTATGACCGGTAACTGTAACTTCCTTACTAATTATGACAAGTAACTGTAATTTTGATACAAATTATGGCAGGTAACTGTAACTTCGATACTAATTATGACAGGTAACAGTAACTTCGTTACTAATTATGACAAGTAACTATAACTTCGATACAAATTATGACAGGTAACTGTAACTTCGATACTAATTATGACAAGAAACTCTAACTTCGTTACTAATTATGACAAGTAACTGTAATTTTGATTTTAAAAAAATTGGTAAGTAACTGTAACTTCAATACTAATTATGACAGGTAACAGTAACTTCGATACTAATTATAACAAGTAACTATAACTTCGATGCAAATTATGACAGGTAACTGTAACTTCGTTACTAATTATGACAAGTAACTGTAATTTCGATACAAATTATGGCAGGTAACTGTAACTTCGATACTAATTATGACAGGTAACTGTAACTTCGATACTAATTATGACAAGTAACTATAACTTCGATACAAATTAAGCAGGTAACTGTAACTTCGATACTAATTATGACAAGAAACTCTAACTTCGTTACTAATTATGACAAGTAACTGTAATTTTGATAAAAAATTATGGTAGATAACTGTAACTTCAATACTAATAATGACAGGTAACGGTAACTTCGATACTAATTATGACAAGTAACAGTACCTTCGATGCTAATTATGACAGGTAACTGTAACTTCGATACTAATTATGACAAGGAACTGTAATTTCGATACAAATTATGGTAGGTAACTGTAATTTCGTTACTAATTATGACATGTAACTGTAATTCCGATACAAATTCCGGCAGGTAACTGTAACTTCGATACTAATTATGACAGGTAGCAGTAACTTCGATACTTATTATGACAAGTAACTATAACTTCGATACAAATTATGACAGGTAACTGTAACCACGTTACTAATTATGACAAGTAACTGTAATTTCGATACAAATTTTGGCAGGTAACTGTAACTTCGATACTTATTATGACAGGTAACAGTAACGTCGATTCTAATTATGACAAGTAACTGTAACTTCGATACTAATTATGACAGGTAACTGTAACTTCGTTACTAATTATGACAAGTATCTGTAATTTCGATACAAATTTTGGCAGGTAACTGTAACTTCGATACTAATTATGACAGGTAACAGTAACGTCGATTCTAATTATGAAAAGTAACTGTAACTTCGATAATAATTATGACAGGTAACTGTAACGTCGTTACTAATTATGACAAGTAACTGTAATTTCGATACAAATTATGGCAGGTAACTGTAACCTCGATACTAATTATGACAGGTAACAGTAACTTCGATACTAATTATGACAAGGAACTGTAATTTCGATACAAATTATGGCAGGTAACTGTAGCTTCGTTACTAAATATGACAAGTAACTGTAATTTCGATACAAATTTTGACAGGTATCTGTAACTTCGATACTAATTATGACAAGTCCATGTAATTTCGATACAAATTATGGCAGGTAACTGTAACTTCCATACTAATTATGACAGGTAACAGTAACTTCGATACTAATTATGACAGGAAACTGTAACTTCGTTACTAATTATGACAAGTAACTGTAATTTCGATACAAATTATGACAGGTAACTGTAACTTCGATACTAATTATGACATGTAACTGTAATTCCGATACAAATTCCGGCAGGTAACTGTAACTTCGATACTAATTATGACAAGGAACTGTAATTTCGATACAAATTATGGCAGGTAACTGTAGCTTCGTTACTAAATATGACAAGTAACTGTAATTTCGATACAAATTTTGACAGGTATCTGTAACTTCGATACTAATTATGACAAGTCCATGTAATTTCGATACAAATTATGGCAGGTAACTGTAACTTCCATACTAATTATGACAGGTAACAGTAACTTCGATACTAATTATGACAGGAAACTGTAACTTCGTTACTAATTATGACAAGTAACTGTAATTTCGATACAAATTATGACAGGTAACTGTAACTTCGTTACTAATTATGACAAGTAACAGTACCTTCGATGCTAATTATGACAGTTAACTGTAACTTCGATACTAATTATGACAAGGAACTGTAATTTCGATACAAATTATGGCAGGTAACTGTAACTTCGTTACTAATTATGACAAGTTACTCTAATTTCGGTACAAATTTTGGCAGGTAACTGTAACTTCGATACTAATTATGACAGGTAACAGTAACTTCGATACTAATTATGACAAGTAACTGTAACTTCGATACTAATTATGACAGGTAACTGTAACTTCGTTACTAATTATGACAAGTAACTGTTATTTTGATACAAATTATGGCAGGTAACTGTAACTTCGATACTAATTATGACAAGTAACTATAACTTCGATACAAGTTATGACAGGTAACTGTAACTTCGATACTAATTATGACAAGAAACTCTAACTTCGTTACTAATTATGACAAGTAACTGTAATTTCGATACAGATTATGGCAGGTAACTGTAACTTCGTTACTAATTATGACAAGTTACTCTAATTTCGATACAAATTTTGGTAGGTAACTGCAACTTCAATACTAATTATGACAGGTAACAGTAACTTCGATACTAATTATGACAAGTAACTATAACTTCGATGCAAATTATGACAGGTAACTGTAACTTCGTTACTAATTAAGACAAGTAACTGTAATTTCGATACAGATTATGGCAGGTAACTGTAACTTCGATACTAATTATGACAGGTAACAGTAACTTCGATACTAATTATGACAAGTAACTATAACTTCGATACATATTATGACAGGTAACTGTAACTTCGATACTAATTATGACAAGAAACTCTAACTTCGTTAATAATTATGACAAGTAACTGTAATTTTGATAAAAAATTCTGGTAGATAACTGTAACTTCAATACTAATTATGACAGGTAACAGTAACGTCGATACTAATTATGACAAGTAACAGTACCTTCGATACTAATTATGACAGGTAACTGCAACTTCGTTACTAATTATTACAAGTAACTGTAATTTCTATACTAATTATGGCAAGTAACTGTAACTTCGTTACTAATTATGACAAGTAACTGTAATTTCGATACAAATTATGGCAGGTAACTGAAATTTCGATACAAATTATGGCAGGTAACTGTAACTTCGATACTAATTATGACAGGTAACAGTAACTTCGATACTAATTATGACAAGTAACAGTAACTTCATTCTAATTATGACAAGTAACTGTAATTTCGATACAAATTATGGCAGGTAACTGTAACTTCGATACTAATTATGACAGGTAACAGTAACTTCGATACTAATTATGACAGAAAACAGTAACTTCGATACTAATTATGACAAGTAACAGTAACTTCGATACTAATTATGACAGGTAACTGTAACTTCCTTACTAATTATGACAAGTAACTGTAATTTTGATACAAATTATGGCAGGTAACTGTAACTTCGATACTAATTATGACAGGTAACAGTAACTTCGTTACTAATTATGAGAAGTAACTATAACTTCGATACAAATTATGACAGGTAACTGTAACTTCGATACTAATTATGACAAGAAACTCTAACTTCGTTACTAATTATGACAAGTAACTGTAATTTTGATTTTAAAAAATTGGTAGGTAACGGTAACTTCAATACTAATTATGACAGGTAACAGTAACTTCGATACTAATTATGACAAGTAATTATAACTTCGATGCAAATTATGACAGGTAACTGTAACTTCGTTACTAATTATGACAAGTAACTGTAATTTCGATACAAATTTTGGCAGTTAACTGTATCTTCGATACTAATTATGACAGGTAACAGTAACTTCGATACTAATTATGACAAGTAACTATAACTTCGTTACTTATTATGACAAGTAACTGTAATTTTGATAAAAAATTATGGTAGATAACTGTAACTTCAATACTAATAATGACAGGTAACGGTAACGTCGATACTAATTATGAAAAGTAACAGTACCTTCGATGCTAATTATGACAGGTAACTGTAACTTCGATACTAATTATGACAAGGAACTGTAATTTCGATACAAATTATGGCAGGTAACTGTAATTTCGTTACTTATTATGACAAGTAACTGTAATTCCGATACAAATTTTGGCAGGTAACTGTAACTTCGATATTAATTATGACAGGTAGCAGGATCTTCGATACTAATTATGACAAGTAACTATAACTCCGATACAAATTATGACAGGTAACTGTAACCTCGTTACTAATTATGACAAGTAACTGTAATTTCGATACAAATTTTGGCAGGTAACTGTAACTCGATAATAATTATGACAGGTAACTGTAACTTCGATACTATTTATGACAGGTAACTGTAACTTCGATACTAATTAAGACAAGTAACTGTAATTTCGATACAAATTATGGCAGGTAACAGTAACTTCGATACTAATTAGACAGGTAACAGTAACTTCGATACTAATTATGACAGGAAACTCTACCTTCGTTACTAATTATGACAAGTAACTGTAATTTTGATAAAAAATTAAGGTAGGTAACTGTAACTTCAATACTAATTATGACAGGTAACAGTAACTTCGATACTAATTATGACAGGTAACTGTAACTACGTTACTAATTATGACAAGTAACTTTAATTTCGATACTCATTATGGCAGGTAACTGTAACTTCGTTACTAATTATGACAAGTCCCTGTAATTTCGATACAAATTATGGCAGGTAACTGTAACATCGATACTAATTATGACAAGTAACTATAACTTCGATACAAATTATGGCAGGTAACTGTAACTTCGATACTAATTATGACAGGTAACAGTAACTTCGATACTAATTATGACAGAAAACAGTAACTTCGATACTAATTATGACAGGTAACAGTAACTTCGATAATAATTATGGCAGGTAACTGTAACTTCGATACTAATTATGACAAGTAACAGTAACTTCGATACTAATTATGACCGGTAACTGTAACTTCCTTACTAATTATGACAAGTAACTGTAATTTTGATACAAATTATGGCAGGTAACTGTAACTTCGATACTAATTAAGACAGGTAAGAGTAACTTCGTTACTAATTATGACAAGTAACTATAACTTCGATACTAATTATGACAAGAAACTCTAACTTCGTTACTAATTATGACAAGTAACTATAATTTTGATTTTAAAAAAATTGGTAGGTAACTGTAACTTCAATACTAATTATGACAGGTAACAGTAACTTCGATACTAATTATAACAAGTAACTATAACTTCGATGCAAATTATGACAGGTAACTGTAACTTCGTTACTAATTATGACAAGTAACTGTAATTTCGATACAAATTATGGCAGGTAACTGTATTTTCGATACTAATTATGACAGGTAACTGTAACTTCGATACTAATTATGACAAGTAACTATAACTTCGATACAAATTAAGCAGGTAACTGTAACTTCGATACTAATTATGACAAGAAACTCTAACTTCGTTACTAATTATGACAAGTAACTGCAATTTTGATTAAAAATTATGGTAGATAACTGTAACTTCAATACTAATAATGACAGGTAACGGTAACTTCGATACTAATTATGACAAGTAACAGTACCTTCGATGCTAATTATGACAGGTAACTGTAACTTCGATACTAATTATGACAAGGAACTGTAATTTCGATACAAATTATGGTAGGTAACTGTAATTTCGTTACTAAGTATGACATGTAACTGTAATTCCGATACAAATTTTGGCAGGTAACTGTAACATCGATACTAATTATGATAGGTAGCAGTAACTTCGATACTTATTATGACAAGTAACTATAACTTCGATACAAATTATGACAGGTAACAGTAACCACGTTACTAATTATGACAAGTAACTGTAATTTCGATACAAATTTTGGCAGGTAACTGTAACTTCGATACTTATTATGACAGGTAACAGTAACGTCGATTCTAATTATGACAAGTAACTGTAACTTCGATACTAATTATGACAGGTAACTGTAACTTCGTTACTAATTATGACAAGTATCTGTAATTTCGATACAAATTTTGGCAGGTAACTGTAACTTCGATACTAATTATGACAGGTAACAGTAACGTCGATTCTAATTATGAAAAGTAACAGTAACTTCGATAATATTTATGACAGGTAACTGTAACTTCGTTACTAATTATGACAAGTAACTGTAATTTCGATACAAATTATGGCAGGTAACTGTAACCTCGATACTAATTATGACAGGTAACAGTAACTTCGATACTAATTATGACAAGTAACTATAACTTCGATACAAATTATGACAGGTAACTGTAACTTCGATACTAATTATGACAAGGAACTGTAATTTCGATACAAATTATGGCAGGTAACTGTAGCTTCGTTACTAAATATGACAAGTAACTGTAATTTCGATACAAATTTTGGCAGGTATCTGTAACTTCGATACTAATTATGACAAGTCCATGTAATTTCGATACAAATTATGGCAGGTAACTGTAACTTCCATACTAATTATGACAGGTAACAGTAACTACGATACTAATTGTGACAAGTAACTGTAACTTCGATACTAATTATGACAGGTAACTGTAACTTCGTTACTAATTATGACAAGGAACTGTAATTTCGATACAAATTATGGCAGGTAACTGTAACTTCGTTACTAATTATGACAAGTTACTCTAATTTCGGTACAAATTTTGGCAGGTAACTGTAACTTCGATACTAATTATGACAGGTAACAGTAACTACGATACTAATTGTGACAAGTAACTGTAACTTCGATACTAATTATGACAGGTAACTGTAACTTCGTTACTAATTATGACAAGTAACTGTTATTTTGATACAAATTATGGCAGGTAACTGTAACTTCGATACTAATTATGACAAGTAACTATAACTTCGATACAAGTTATGACAGGTTACTGTAACTTCGATACTAATTATGACAAGAAACTCTAACTTCGTTACTAATTATGACAAGTAACTGTAATTTCGATACAGATTATGGCAGGTAACTGTAACTTCGTTACTAATTATGACAAGTAACTGTAATTTCGATACAAATTATGGCAGGTAACTGAAATTTCGATACAAATTATGGCAGGTAACTGTAACTTCGATACTAATTATGACAGGTAACAGTAACTTCGATACTAATTATGACAGGTAACTGCAGCTTCGTTACTAATTATTACAAGTAACTGTAATTTCTATACTAATTATGACAAGTAACAGTAACTTCATTCTAATTATGACAAGTAACTGTAATTTCGATACAAATTATGGCAGGTAACTGTAACTTCGATACTAATTATGACAGGTAACAGTAACTTCGATACTAATTATGACAGAAAACAGTAACTTCGATTCTAATTATGACAAGTAACAGTAACTTCGATACTAATTATGACAGGTAACTGTAACTTCCTTACTAATTATGACAAGTAACTGTAATTTTGATACAAATTATGGCAGGGAACTGTAACTTCGATACTAATTATGACAGGTAACAGTAACTTCGTTACTAATTATGAGAAGTAACTATAACTTCGATACAAATTATGACAGGTAACTGTAACTTCGATACTAATTATGACAAGAAACTCTAACTTCGTTACTAATTATGACAAGTAACTGTAATTTTGATTTTAAAAAATTGGTAGGTAACGGTAACTTCAATACTAATTATGACAGGTAACAGTAACTGCGATACTAATTATGACAAGTAATTATAACTTCGATGCAAATTATGACAGGTAACTGTAACTTCGTTACTAATTATGACAAGTAACTGTAATTTCGATACAAATTTTGGCAGTTAACTGTAACTTCGATACTAATTATGACAGGTAACAGTAACTTCGATACTAATTATGACAAGTAACTATAACTTCGATACAAATTATGACAGGTAACTGTAACTTCGATACTAATTATGACAAGAAACTCTAACTTCGTTACTTATTATGACAAGTAACTGTAATTTTGATAAAAAATTATGGTAGATAACTGTAACTTCAATACTAATAATGACAGGTAACGGTAACGTCGATACTAGTTATGAAAAGTAACAGTACCTTCGATGCTAATTATGACAGGTAACTGTAACTTCGATACTAATTATGACAAGGAACTGTAATTTCGATACAAATTATGGCAGGTAACTGTAATTTCGTTACTTATTATGACAAGTAAGTAATTCCGATACAAATTTTGGCAGGTAACTGTAACTTCGATATTAATTATGACAGGTAGCAGGATCTTCGATACTAATTATGACAAGTAACTATAACTCCGATACAAATTATGACAGGTAACTGTAACCTCGTTACTAATTATGACAAGTAACTGTAATTTCGATACAAATTTTGGCAGGTAACTGTAACTCGATAATAATTATGACAGGTAACTGTAACTTCGATACTATTTATGACAGGTAACTGTAACTTCGATACTAATTAAGACAAGTAACTGTAATTTCGATACAAATTATGGCAGGTAACAGTAACTTCGATACTAATTAGACAGGTAACAGTAACTTCGATATTAATTATGACAGGAAACTCTACCTTCGTTACTAATTATGACAAGTAACTGTAATTTTGATAAAAAATTAAGGTAGGTAACTGTAACTTCAATACTAATTATGACAGGTAACAGTAACTTCGATACTAATTATGACAGGTAAATGTAACTACGTTACTAATTATGACAAGTAACTTTAATTTCGATACTTATTATGGCAGGTAACTGTAACTTCGTTACTAATTATGACAAGTCCCTGTAATTTCGATACAAATTATGGCAGGTAACTGTAACTTCGATACTCATTATGACAAGTAACTATAACTTCGATACAAATTATGGCAGGTAACTGTAACTTCGATACTAATTATGACAGGTAACAGTAACTTCGATACTAATTATGACAGAAAACAGTAACTTCGATACTAATTATGACAGGTAACAGTAACTTCGATAATAATTATGGCAGGTAACTGTAACTTCGATACTAATTATGACAAGTAACAGTAACTTCGATACTAATTATGACCGGTAACTGTAACTTCCTTACTAATTATGACAAGTAACTGTAATTTTGATACAAATTATGGCAGGTAACTGTAACTTCGATACTAATTATGACAGGTAACAGTAACTTCGTTACTAATTATGACAAGTAACTATAACTTCGATACAAATTATGACAGGTAACTGTAACTTCGATACTAATTATGACAAGAAACTCTAACTTCATTACTAATTATGACAAGTAACTGTAATTTTGATTTTAAAAAAATTGGTAGGTAACTGTAACTTCAATACTAATTATGACAGGTAACAGTAACTTCGATACTAATTATAACAAGTAACTATAACTTCGATGCAAATTATGACAGGTAACTGTAACTTCGTTACTAATTATGACAAGTAACTGTAATTTCGATACAAATTATGGCAGGTAACTGTAACTTCGATACTAATTATGACAGGTAACTGTAACTTCGATACTAATTATGACAAGTAACTATAACTTCGATACAAATTAAGCAGGTAACTGTAACTTCGATACTAATTATGACAAGAAACTCTAACTTCGTTACTAATTATGACATGTAACTGTAATTTTGATAAAAAATTATGGTAGATAACTGTAACTTCAATACTAATAATGACAGGTAACGGTAACTTCGATACTAATTATGACAAGTAACAGTACCTTCGATGCTAATTATGACAGGTAACTGTAACTTCGATACTAATTATGACAAGGAACTGTAATTTCGATACAAATTATGGTAGGTAACTGTAATTTCGTTACTAATTATGACATGTAACTGTAATTCCGATACAAATTCCGGCAGGTAACTGTAACTTCGATACTAATTATGACAGGTAGCAGTAACTTCGATACTTATTATGACAAGAAACTATAACTTCGATACAAATTATGACAGGTAACTGTAACCACGTTACTAATTATGACAAGTAACTGTAATTTCGATACAAATTTTGGCAGGTAACTGTAACTTCGATACTTATTATGACAGGTAACAGTAACGTCGATTCTAATTATGACAAGTAACTGTAACTTCGATACTAATTATGACAGGTAACTGTAACTTCGTTACTAATTATGACAAGTATCTGTAATTTCGATACAAATTTTGGCAGGTAACTGTAACTTCGATACTAATTATGACAGGTAACAGTAACGTCGATTCTAATTATGAAAAGTAACTGTAACTTCGATAATAATTATGACAGGTAACTGTAACGTCGTTACTAATTATGACAAGTAACTGTAATTTCGATACAAATTATGGCAGGTAACTGTAACCTCGATACTAATTATGACAGGTAACAGTAACTTCGATACTAATTATGACAAGTAACTATAACTTCGATACAAATTATGACAGGTAACTGTAACTTCGATACTAATTATGACAAGAAACTCCAACTTCGTTACTAATTATGACTAGTAACTGTGTTTTGATAAAAAATTATGGTAGGTAACTATAACTTCAATACCAATTATGACAGGTAACAGTAACGTCGATACATATTATAACAAGTAACAGTACCTTCGATGCTAATTATGACAGGTAACTGTAACTTCGATACTAATTATGACAAGGAACTGTAATTTCGATACAAATTATGGCAGGTAACTGTAGCTTCGTTACTAAATATGACAAGTAACTGTAATTTCGATACAAATTTTGGCAGGTATCTGTAACTTCGATACTAATTATGACAAGTCCATGTAATTTCGATACAAATTATGGCAGGTAACCCTAACTTCCATACTAATTATGACAGGTAATTGTAACTTCGATACTAATTATGACAGGTAACAGTAACTTCGTTACTAATTATGAGAAGTAACTATAACTTCGATACAAATTATGACAGGTAACTGTAACTTCGATACTAATTATGACAAGAAACTCTAACTTCGTTACTAATTATGACAAGTAACTGTAATTTTGATTTTAAAAAATTGGTAGGTAACGGTAACTTCAATACTAATTATGACAGGTAACAGTAACTTCGATACTAATTATGACAAGTAATTATAACTTCGATGCAAATTATGACAGGTAACTGTAACTTCGTTACTAATTATGACAAGTAACTGTAATTTCGATACAAATTTTGGCAGTTAACTGTAACTTCGATACTAATTATGACAGGTAACAGTAACTTCGATACTAATTATGACAAGTAACTATAACTTCGATACAAATTATGACAGGTAACTGTAACTTCGATACTAATTATGACAAGAAACTCTAACTTCGTTACTTATTATGACAAGTAACTGTAATTTTGATAAAAAATTATGGTAGATAACTGTAACTTCAATACTAATAATGACAGGTAACGGTAACGTCGATACTAGTTATGAAAAGTAACAGTACCTTCGATGCTAATTATGACAGGTAACTGTAACTTCGATACTAATTATGACAAGGAACTGTAATTTCGATACAAATTATGGCAGGTAACTGTAATTTCGTTACTTATTATGACAAGTAACTGTAATTCCGATACAAATTTTGGCAGGTAACTGTAACTTCGATATTAATTATGACAGGTAGCAGGATCTTCGATACTAATTATGACAAGTAACTATAACTCCGATACAAATTATGACAGGTAACTGTAACCTCGTTACTAATTATGACAAGTAACTGTAATTTCGATACAAATTTTGGCAGGTAACTGTAACTCGATAATAATTATGACAGGAAACTGTAACTTCGATACTATTTATGACAGGTAACTGTAACTTCGATACTAATTAAGACAAGTAACTGTAATTTCGATACAAATTATGGCAGGTAACAGTAACTTCGATACTAATTAGACAGGTAACAGTAACTTCGATACTAATTATGACAGGAAACTCTACCTTCGTTACTAATTATGACAAGTAACTGTAATTTTGATAAAAAATTAAGGTAGGTAACTGTAACTTCAATACTAATTATGACAGGTAACAGTAACTTCGATACTAATTATGACAGGTAACTGTAACTACGTTACTAATTATGACAAGTAACTTTAATTTCGATACTCATTATGGCAGGTAACTGTAACTTCGTTACTAATTATGACAAGTCCCTGTAATTTCGATACAAATTATGGCAGGTAACTGTAACATCGATACTAATTATGACAAGTAACTATAACTTCGATACAAATTATGGCAGGTAACTGTAACTTCGATACTAATTATGACAGGTAACAGTAACTTCGATACTAATTATGACAGAAAACAGTAACTTCGATACTAATTATGACAGGTAACAATAACTTCGATAATAATTATGGCAGGTAACTGTAACTTCGATACTAATTATGACAAGTAACAGTAACTTCGATACTAATTATGACCGGTAACTGTAACTTCCTTACTAATTATGACAAGTAACTGTAATTTTGATACAAATTATGGCAGGTAACTGTAACTTCGATACTAATTAAGACAGGTAACAGTAACTTCGTTACTAATTATGACAAGTAACTATAACTTCGATACAAATTATGACAGGTAACTGTAACTTCGATACTAATTATGACAAGAAACTCTAACTTCGTTACTAATTATGACAAGTAACTATAATTTTGATTTTAAAAAAATTAGTAGGTAACTGTAACTTCAATACTAATTATGACAGGTAACAGTAACTTCGATACTAATTATAACAAGTAACTATAACTTCGATGCAAATTATGACAGGTAACTGTAACTTCGTTACTAATTATGACAAGTAACTGTAATTTCGATACAAATTATGGCAGGTAACTGTATTTTCGATACTAATTATGACAAGTAACTGTAACTTCGATACTAATTATGACAAGTAACTATAACTTCGATACAAATTAAGCAGGTAACTGTAACTTCGATACTAATTATGACAAGAAACTCTAACTTCGTTACCAATTATGACAAGTAACTGCAATTTTGATTAAAAATTATGGTAGATAACTGTAACTTCAATACTAATAATGACAGGTAACGGTAACTTCGATACTAATTATGACAGGTAACAGTAACTTCGATACTAATTATGACAAGTAACAGTAACTTCATTCTAATTATGACAAGTAACTGTAATTTTCATTCAAATTATGGCAGGTAACTGTAACTTCGATACTAATTATGACAGGTAACAGTAACTTCGATACTAATTATGACAGAAAACAGTAACTTCGATACTAATTATGGCAAGTAAGAGTAACTTCGATACTAATTATGACAGGTAACTGTAACTTCCTTACTAATTATGACAAGTAACTGAAATTTTGATACAAATTATGGCAGGTAACTGTAACTTCGATACTAATTATGACAGGTAACAGTAACTTCGTTACTAATTATGAGAAGTAACTATAACTTCGATACAAATTATGACAGGTAACTGTTACTTCGATACTAATTATGACAAGAAACTCTAACTTCGTTACTAATTATGACAAGTAACTGTAATTTTGATTTAAAAAAATTGGTAGGTAACGGTAACTTCAATACTAATTATGACAGGTAACAGTAACTTCGATACTAATTATGACAAGTAATTATAACTTCGATGCAAATTATGACAGGTAACTGTAACTTCGTTACTAATTATGACAAGTAACTGTAATTTCGATACAAATTTTGGCAGTTAACTGTAACTTCGATACTAATTATGACAGGTAACAGTAACTTCGATACTAATTATGACAAGTAACTATAACTTCGATACAAATTATGATAGGTAACTGTAACTTCGATACTAATTATGACAAGAAACTCTAACTTCGTTACTAATTATGACAAGTAACTGTAATTTTGATAAAAAATTATGGTAGATAACTGTAACTTCAATACTAATAATGACAGGTAACGGTAACGTCGATACTAATTATGAAAAGTAACAGTACCTTCGATGCTAATTATGACAGGTAACTGTAACTTCGATACTAATTATGACAAGGAACTGTAATTTCGATACAAATTATGGCAGGTAACTGTAATTTCGTTACTTATTATGACAAGTAACTGTATTTCCGATACAAATTTTGGCAGGTAACTGTAACTTCGATATTAATTATGACAGGTAGCAGGATCTTCGATACTAATTATGACAAGTAACTATAACTCCGATACAAATTATGACAGGTAACTGTAACCTCGTTACTAATTATGACAAGTAACTGTAATTTCGATACAAATTTTGGCAGGTAACTGTAACTCGATAATAATTATGACAGGTAACAGTAACTTCGGTACTAATTATGACAAGTAACTGTAACTTCGATACTATTTATGACAGGTAACTGTAACTTCGTTACTAATTAAGAAAAGTAACTGTAATTTCGATACAAATTATAGCAGGTAACAGTAACTTCGATACTAATTAGACAGGTAACAGTAACTTCGATACTAATTATGACAGGAAACTCTACCTTCGTTACTAATTATGACAAGTAACTGTAATTTTGATAAAAAATTAAGGTAGGTAACTGTAACTTCAATACTAATTATGACAGGTAACAGTAACTTCGATACTAATTATGACAGGTAAATGTAACTACGTTACTAATTATGGCAAGTAACTTTAATTTCGATACTTATTATGGCAGGTAACTGTAACTTCGTTACTAATTATGACAAGTCCCTGTAATTTCGATACAAATTATGGCAGGTAACTGTAACTTCGATACTCATTATGACAAGTAACTATAACTTCGATACAAATTATGGCAGGTAACTGTAACTTCGATACTAATTATGACAGGTAACAGTAACTTCGATACTAATTATGACAGAAAACAGTAACTTCGATACTAATTATGACAGGTAACAGTAACTTCGATAATAATTATGGCAGGTAACTGTAACTTCGATACTAATTATGACAAGTAACAGTAACTTCGATACTAATTATGACCGGTAACTGTAACTTCCTTACTAATTATGACAAGTAACTGTAATTTTGATACAAATTATGGCAGGTAACTGTAACTTCGATACTAATTATGACAGGTAACAGTAACTTCGTTACTAATTATGACAAGTAACTATAACTTCGATACAAATTATGACAGGTAACTGTAACTTCGATACTAATTATGACAAGAAACTCTAACTTCATTACTAATTATGACAAGTAACTGTAATTTTGATTTTAAAAAAATTGGTAGGTAACTGTAACTTCAATACTAATTATGACAGGTAACAGTAACTTCGATACTAATTATAACAAGTAACTATAACTTCGATGCAAATTATGACAGGTAACTGTAACTTCGTTACTAATTATGACAAGTAACTGTAATTTCGATACAAATTATGGCAGGTAACTGTAACTTCGATACTAATTATGACAGGTAACTGTAACTTCGATACTAATTATGACAAGTAACTATAACTTCGATACAAATTAAGCAGGTAACTGTAACTTCGATACTAATTATGACAAGAAACTCTAACTTCGTTACTAATTATGACAAGTAACTGTAATTTTGATAAAAAATTATGGTAGATAACTGTAACTTCAATACTAATAATGACAGGTAACGGTAACTTCGATACTAATTATGACAAGTAACAGTACCTTCGATGCTAATTATGACAGGTAACTGTAACTTCGATACTAATTATGACAAGGAACTGTAATTTCGATACAAATTATGGTAGGTAACTGTAATTTCGTTACTAATTATGACATGTAACTGTAATTCCGATACAAATTCCGGCAGGTAACTGTAACTTCGATACTAATTATGACAGGTAGCAGTAACTTCGATACTTATTATGACAAGTAACTATAACTTCGATACAAATTATGACAGGTAACTGTAACCACGTTACTAATTATGACAAGTAACTGTAATTTCGATACAAATTTTGGCAGGTAACTGTAACTTCGATACTTATTATGACAGGTAACAGTAACGTCGATTCTAATTATGACAAGTAACTGTAACTTCGATACTAATTATGACAGGTAACTGTAACTTCGTTACTAATTATGACAAGTATCTGTAATTTCGATACAAATTTTGGCAGGTAACTGTAACTTCGATACTAATTATGACAGGTAACAGTAACGTCGATTCTAATTATGAAAAGTAACTGTAACTTCGATAATAATTATGACAGGTAACTGTAACGTCGTTACTAATTATGACAAGTAACTGTAATTTCGATACAAATTATGGCAGGTAACTGTAACCTCGATACTAATTATGACAGGTAACAGTAACTTCGATACTAATTATGACAAGTAACTATAACTTCGATACAAATTATGACAGGTAACTGTAACTTCGATACTAATTATGACAAGAAACTCCAACTTCGTTACTAATTATGACTAGTAACTGTGTTTTGATAAAAAATTATGGTAGGTAACTATAACTTCAATACCAATTATGACAGGTAACAGTAACGTCGATACATATTATAACAAGTAACAGTACCTTCGATGTTAATTATGACAGGTAACTGTAACTTCGATACTAATTATGACAAGGAACTGTAATTTCGATACAAATTATGGCAGGTAACTGTAGCTTCGTTACTAAATATGACAAGTAACTGTAATTTCGATACAAATTTTGGCAGGTATCTGTAACTTCGATACTAATTATGACAAGTCCATGTAATTTCGATACAAATTATGGCAGGTAACCCTAACTTCCATACTAATTATGACAGGTAACAGTAACTTCGATACTAATTATGACAGTTAACTGTAACTTCGATACTAATTATGACAAGGAACTGTAATTTCGATACAAATTATGGCAGGTAACTGTAACTTCGTTACTAATTATGACAAGTTACTCTAATTTCGGTACAAATTTTGGCAGGTAACTGTAACTTCGATACTAATTATGACAGGTAACAGTAACTTCGATACTAATTATGACAAGTAACTGTAACTTCGATACTAATTATGACAGGTAACTGTAACTTCGTTACTAATTATGACAAGTAACTGTTATTTTGATACAAATTATGGCAGGTAACTGTAACTTCGATACTAATTATGACAAGTAACTATAACTTCGATACAAGTTATGACAGGTAACTGTAACTTCGATACTAATTATGACAAGAAACTCTAACTTCGTTACTAATTATGACAAGTAACTGTAATTTCGATACAGATTATGGCAGGTAACTGTAACTTCGTTACTAATTATGACAAGTTACTCTAATTTCGATACAAATTTTGGTAGGTAACTGCAACTTCAATACTAATTATGACAGGTAACAGTAACTTCGATACTAATTATGACAAGTAACTATAACTTCGATGCAAATTATGACAGGTAACTGTAACTTCGTTACTAATTAAGACAAGTAACTGTAATTTCGATACAGATTATGGCAGGTAACTGTAACTTCGATACTAATTATGACAGGTAACAGTAACTTCGATACTAATTATGACAAGTAACTATAACTTCGATACATATTATGACAGGTAACTGTAACTTCGATACTAATTATGACAAGAAACTCTAACTTCGTTAATAATTATGACAAGTAACTGTAATTTTGATAAAAAATTCTGGTAGATAACTGTAACTTCAATACTAATTATGACAGGTAACAGTAACGTCGATACTAATTATGACAAGTAACAGTACCTTCGATACTAATTATGACAGGTAACTGCAACTTCGTTACTAATTATTACAAGTAACTGTAATTTCTATACTAATTATGGCAAGTAACTGTAACTTCGTTACTAATTATGACAAGTAACTGTAATTTCGATACAAATTATGGCAGGTAACTGACATTTCGATACAAATTATGGCAGGTAACTGTAACTTCGATACTAATTATGACAGGTAACAGTAACTTCGATACTAATTATGACAGGTAACTGCAACTTCGTTACTAATTATTACAAGTAACTGTAATTTCTATACTAATTATGACAAGTAACAGTAACTTCTTTCTAATAATGACAAGTAACTGTAATTTCGATACAAATTATGGCAGGTAACTGTAACTTCGATACTAATTATGACAGGTAACAGTAACTTCGATACTAATTATGACAGAAAACAGTAACTTCGATACTAATTATGACAAGTAACAGTAACTTCGATACTAATTATGACAGGTAACTGTAACTTCCTTACTAATTATGACAAGTAACTGTAATTTTGATACAAATTATGGCAGGTAACTGTAACTTCGATACTAATTATGACAGGTAACAGTAACTTCGTTACTAATTATGAGAAGTAACTATAACTTCGATACAAATTATGACAGGTAACTGTAACTTCGATACTAATTATGACAAGAAACTCTAACTTCGTTACTAATTATGACAAGTAACTGTAATTTTGATTTTAAAAAATTGGTAGGTAACGGTAACTTCAATACTAATTATGACAGGTAACAGTAACTTCGATACTAATTATGACAAGTAATTATAACTTCGATGCAAATTATGACAGGTAACTGTAACTTCGTTACTAATTATGACAAGTAACAGTAATTTCGATTCAAATTTTGGCAGTTAACTGTAACTTCGATACTAATTATGACAGGTAACAGTAACTTCGATACTAATTATGACAAGTAACTATAACTTCGATACAAATTATGACAGGTAACTGTAACTTCGATACTAATTATGACAAGAAACTCTAACTTCGTTACTTATTATGACAAGTAACTGTAATTTTGATAAAAAATTATGGTAGATAACTGTAACTTCAATACTAATAATGACAGGTAACGGTAACGTCGATACTAGTTATGAAAAGTAACAGTACCTTCGATGCTAATTATGACAGGTAACTGTAACTTCGATACTAATTATGACAAGGAACTGTAATTTCGATACAAATTATGGCAGGTAACTGTAATTTCGTTACTTATTATGAAAAGTAACTGTAATTCGGTACAAATTTTGGCAGGTAACTGTAACTTCGATATTAATTATGACAGGTAGCAGGATCTTCGATACTAATTATGACAAGTAACTATAACTCCGATACAAATTATGACAGGTAACTGTAACCTCGTTACTAATTATGACAAGTAACTGTAATTTCGATACAAATTTTGGCAGGTAACTGTAACTCGATAATAATTATGACAGGTAACTGTAACTTCGATACTATTTATGACAGGTAACTGTAACTTCGATACTAATTAAGACAAGTAACTGTAATTTCGATACAAATTATGGCAGGTAACAGTAACTTCGATACTAATTAGACAGGTAACAGTAACTTCGATACTAATTATGACAGGAAACTCTACCTTCGTTACTAATTATTACAAGTAACTGTAATTTTGATAAAAAATTAAGGTAGGTAACTGTAACTTCAATACTAATTATGACAGGTAACAGTAACTTCGATACTAATTATGACAGGTAACTGTAACTACGTTACTAATTATGACAAGTAACTTTAATTTCGATACTCATTATGGCAGGTAACTGTAACTTCGTTACTAATTATGACAAGTCCCTGTAATTTCGATACAAATTATGGCAGGTAACTGTAACATCGATACTAATTATGACAAGTAACTATAACTTCGATACAAATTATGGCAGGTAACTGTAACTTCGATACTAATTATGACAGGTAACAGTAACTTCGATACTAATTATGACAGAAAACAGTAACTTCGATACTAATTATGACAGGTAACAGTAACTTCGATAATAATTATGGCAGGTAACTGTAACTTCGATACTAATTATGACAAGTAACAGTAACTTCGATACTAATTATGACCGGTAACTGTAACTTCCTTACTAATTATGACAAGTAACTGTAATTTTGATACAAATTATGGCAGGTAACTGTAACTTCGATACTAATTAAGACAGGTAACAGTAACTTCGTTACTAATTATGACAAGTAACTATAACTTCGATACAAATTATGACAGGTAACTGTAACTTCGATACTAATTATGACAAGAAACTCTAACTTCGTTACTAATTATGACAAGTAACTATAATTTTGATTTTAAAAAAATTAGTAGGTAACTGTAACTTCAATACTAATTATGACAGGTAACAGTAACTTCGATACTAATTATAACAAGTAACTATAACTTCGATGCAAATTATGACAGGTAACTGTAACTTCGTTACTAATTATGACAAGTAACTGTAATTTCGATACAAATTATGGCAGGTAACTGTATTTTCGATACTAATTATGACAGGTAACTGTAACTTCGATACTAATTATGACAAGTAACTATAACTTCGATACAAATTAAGCAGGTAACTGTAACTTCGATACTAATTATGACAAGAAACTCTATCTTCGTTACTAATTATGACAAGTAACTGCAATTTTGATTAAAAATTATGGTAGATAACTGTATCTTCAATACTAATAATGACAGGTAACGGTAACTTCGATAGTAATTATGACAAGTAACAGTACCTTCGATGCTAATTATGACAGGTAACTGTAACTTCGATACTAATTATGACAAGGAACTGTAATTTCGATACAAATTATGGTAGGTAACTGTAATTTCTTTACTAATTATGACATGTAACTGTAATTCCGATACAAATTTTGGCAGGTAACTGTAACTTCGATACTAATTATGACAGGTAGCAGTAACTTCGATACTTATTATGACAAGTAACTATAACTTCGATACAAATTATGACAGGTAACTGTAACCACGTTACTAATTATGACAAGTAACTGTAATTTCGATACAAATTTTGGCAGGTAACTGTAACTTCGATACTTATTATGACAGGTAACAGTAACGTCGATTCTAATTATGACAAGTAACTGTAACTTCGATACTAATTATGACAGGTAACTGTAACTTCGTTACTAATTATGACAAGTATCTGTAATTTCGATACAAATTTTGGCAGGTAACTGTAACTTCGATACTAATTATGACAGGTAACAGTAACGTCGATTCTAATTATGAAAAGTAACTGTAACTTCGATAATAATTATGACAGGTAACTCTAACTTCGTTACTAATTATGACAAGTAACTGTAATTTCGATACAAATTATGGCAGGTAACTGTAACCTCGATACTAATTATGACAGGTAACAGTAACTTCGATACTAATTATGACAAGTAACTATAACTTCGATACAAATTATGACAGGTAACTGTAACTTCGATACTAATTATGACAAGAAACTCCAACTTCGTTACTAATTATGACTAGTAACTGTGTTTTTGATAAAAAATTATGGTAGGTAACTGTAACTTCAATACCAATTATGACAGGTAACAGTAACGTCGATACTTATTATGACAAGTAACAGTACCTTCGATGCTAATTATGACAGGTAACTGTAACTTCGATACTAATTATGACAAGGAACTGTAATTTCGATACAAATTATGGCAGGTAACTGTAACTTCGTTACTAAATATGACAAGTAACTGTAATTTCGATACAAATTTTGGCAGGTATCTGTAACTTCGATACTAATTATGACAAGTCCATGTAATTTCGATACAAATTATGGCAGGTAACTGTATCTTCCATACTAATTATGACAGGTAACAGTAACTTCGATACTAATTATGACAGGAAACTGTAACTTCGTTACTAATTATGACAAGTAACTGTAATTTCGATACAAATTATGACAGGTAACTGTAACTTCGTTACTAATTATGACAAGTAACAGTACCTTCGATGCTAATTATGACAGGTAACTGTAACTTCGATACTAATTATGACAAGGAACTGTAATTTCGATACAAAATATGGCAGGTAACTGAAACTTCGTTACTAATTATGACAAGTTACTCTAATTTCGATACAAATTTTGGCAGGTAACTGTAACTTCGATACTAATTATGACAGGTAACAGTAACTTCGATACTAATTATGACAAGTAACTGTAACTTCGATACTAATTATGACAGGTAACTGTAACTTCGTTACTAATTATGACAAGTAACTGTTATTTTGATACAAATTATGGCAGGTAACTGTAACTTCGATACTAATTATGACAAGTAACTATAACTTCGATACAAGTTATGACAGGTAACTGTAACTTCGATACTAATTATGACAAGAAACTCTAACTTCGTTACTAATTATGACAAGTAACTGTAATTTCGATACAGATTATGGCAGGTAACTGTAACTTCGTTACTAATTATGACAAGTTACTCTAATTTCGATACAAATTTTGGTAGGTAACTGCAACTTCAATACTAATTATGACAGGTAACAGTAACTTCGATACTAATTATGACAAGTAACTATAACTTCGATGCAAATTATGACAGGTAACTGTAACTTCGTTACTAATTAAGACAAGTAACTGTAATTTCGATACAGATTATGGCAGGTAACTGTAACTTCGATACTAATTATGACAGGTAACAGTAACTTCGATACTAATTATGACAAGTAACTATAACTTCGATACATATTATGACAGGTAACTGTAACTTCGATACTAATTGTGACAAGAAACTCTAACTTCGTTAATAATTATGACAAGTAACTGTAATTTTGATAAAAAATTATGGTAGATAACTGTAACTTCAATACTAATTAAGACAGGTAACAGTAACGTCGATACTAATTATGACAAGTAACAGTACCTTCGATACTAATTATGACAGGTAACTGCAACTTCGTTACTAATTATGACAAGTAACTGTAATTTCTATACTAATTATGGCAAGTAACTGTAACTTCGTTACTAATTATGACAAGTAACTGTAATTTCGATACAAATTATGGCAGGTAACTTAAATTTCGATACAAATTATGGCAGGTAACTGTAACTTCGATACTAATTATGACAGGTAACAGTAACTTCGATACTAATTATGACAAGTAACAGTAACTTCATTCTACTTATGACAAGTAACTGTAATTTCGATACAAATTATGGCAGGTAACTGTAACTTCGATACTAATTATGACAGGTAACAGTAACTTCGATACTAATTATGACAGAAAACAGTAACTTCGATACTAATTATGACAAGTAACAGTAACTTTGATACTAATTATGACAGGTAACTGTAACTTCCTTACTAATTATGACAAGTAACTGTAATTTTGATACAAATTATGGCAGGTAACTGTAACTTCGATACTAATTATGACAGGTAACAGTAACTTCGTTACTAATTATGAGAAGTAACTATAACTTCGATACAAATTATGACAGGTAACTGTAACTTCGGTACTAATTATGACAAGAAACTCTAACTTCGTTACTAATTATGACAAGTAACTGTAATTTTGATTAAAAAAATTGGTAGGTAACTGTAACTTCAATACTAATTATGACAGGTAACAGTAACTTCGATACTAATTATGACAAGTAATTATAACTTCGATGCAAATTATGACAGGTAACTGTAACTTCGTTACTAATTATGACAAGTAACTGTAATTTCGATACAAATTTTGGCAGTTAACTGTAACTTCGATACTAATTATGACAGGTAACAGTAACTTCGATACTAATTATGACAAGTAACTATAACTTCGATACAAATTATGACAGGTAACTGTAACTTCGATACTAATTATGACAAGAAACTCTAACTTCGTTACTAATTATGACAAGTAACTGTAATTTTGATAAAAAATTATGGTAGATAACTGTAACTTCAATACTAATAATGACAGGTAACGGTAACGTCGATACTAATTATGAAAAGTATCAGTACCTTCGATGCTAATTATGACCGGTAACTGTAACTTCGATACTAATTATGACAAGGAACTGTAATTTCGATACAAATTATGGCAGGTAATTGTAATTTCGTTACTAATTATGACAAGTAACTGTAATTCCGATACAAATTTTGGCAGGTAACTGTAACTTCGATACTAATTATGACAGGTAGCAGGATCTTCGATACTAATTATGACAAGTAACTATAACTCCGATACAAATTATGACAGGTAACTGTAACCTCGTTACTAATTATGACAAGTAACTGTAATTTCGATACAAATTTTGGCAGGTAACTTTAACTCGATAATAATTATGACAGGTAACAGTAACTTCGGTACTAATTATGACAAGTAACTGTAACTTCGATACTATTTATGACAGGTAACTGTAACTTCGTTACTAATTAAGACAAGTAACTGTAATTTCGATACAAATTATGGCAGGTAACTGTAACTTCGATACTATTTATGACAGGTAACTGTAACTTCGTTACTAATTAAGACAAGTAACTGTAATTTTGATAAAAAATTAAGGTAGGTAACTGTAACATCAATACTAATTATGACAGGTAACAGTAACATCGATACTAATTATGACAGGTAACTGTAACTACGTTACTAATTATGACAAGTAAATGTAACATCGATACTAATTATGACAGGTAACTGTAACGTCGTTACTAATTATGACAAGTAACTGTAATTTCGATACAAATTTTGGCAGGTAACTGTAACATCGATACTAATTATGGCAGGTAACAGTTACGTCGATTCTAATTATGACGAGTAACTGTAACTTCAATACTAATTATGACAGGTAACTGTAACTTCGTTACTAATTATGACAAGTAACTGTAATTTCGATACAAATAATGGCAGGTAACTGTAACTTCGATACTAATTATGACAGGCAACAGTAACTTCGATACTAATTATGACAAGTAACTATAACTTCGATAAAAATTATGACAAGTAACTGTAACTTTGATACTAATTATGACAAGAAACTCCAACTTCGTTACTAATTATGACAAGTAACTGTAATTTTGATAAAAAATTATGGTAGGTAACTGTAACTTCAATACTAATTATGACAGGTAACAGTAACGTCGATACTAATTATGACAAGTAACAGTACCTTCGATGCTAATTATGACAGGTAACTGTAACTTCGATACTAATTATGACAATGAACTGTAATTTCGATACAAATTATGTCAGGTAACAGTAACTTCGTTACTAATTATGACAAGTAACTGTAATTTCGATACGAATTTTGGCAGGTAACTGTAACTTCGATACTAATTATGACAAGTCCCTGTAATTTCGATACAAATTATGGCAGGTAACTGTAACTTCCATACTAATTATGACAGGTCACAGTAACTTCGATACTAATTATGACAGGAAACTGTAACATCGTTACTAATTATGACAAGTAACTGTAATTTCGATACAAATTATGACTGGTAACTGTAACTTCGTTACTAATTATGACAAGTAACAGTACCTTCGATGCTAATTTTGACAGGTAACTGTAACTTCGATACCAATTATGACAAGGAACTGTAATTTCGGTACAAATTATGGCAGGTAACTGTAACTTCGTTACTAATTATGACAAGTAACTGTAATTTCGATACAAATTTTGGCAGGTAATTGTAACTTCGATACTAATTATGACAGGTAACAGTAACTTCGATACTAATTATGACAAGTAACTGTAATTTCCATACAAATTTTGGCAGGTAACTGTAACTTCGATAATAATTATGACAGGTAACTGTAACTTCGATACTAATTATGACAAGAAACTCTAACTTCGTTACTAATTATGACAAGTAACTGTAATTTTGATAAAAAATTATGGTAGATAACTGTAACTTCAATACTAATAATGACAGGTAACGGTAACTTCGATACTAATTATGACAAGTAACAGTACCTTCGATGCTAATTATGACAGGTAACTGTACCTTCGATACTAATTATGACAAGGAACTGTAATTTCGATACAAATTATGGTAGGTAACTGTAATTTCGTTACTAATTATGACATGTAACTGTAATTCCGATACAAATTCCGGCAGGTAACTGTAACTTCGATACTAATTATGACAGGTAGCAGTAACTTCGATACTTATTATGACAAGTAACTATAACTTCGATACAAATTATGACAGGTAACTGTAACCACGTTACTAATTATGACAAGTAACTGTAATTTCGATACAAATTTTGGCAGGTAACTGTAACTTCGATACTTATTATGACAGGTAACAGTAACGTCGATTCTAATTATGACAAGTAACTGTAACTTCGATACTAATTATGACAGGTAACTGTAACTTCGTTACTAATTATGACAAGTATCTGTAATTTCGATACAAATTTTGGCAGGTAACTGTAACTTCGATACTAATTATGACAGGTAACAGTAACGTCGATTCTAATTATGAAAAGTAACTGTAACTTCGATAATAATTATGACAGGTAACTGTAACGTCGTTACTAATTATGACAAGTAACTGTAATTTCGATACAAATTATGGCAGGTAACTGTAACCTCGATACTAATTATGACAGGTAACAGTAACTTCGATACTAATTATGACAAGTAACTATAACTTCGATACAAATTATGACAGGTAACTGTAACTTCGATACTAATTATGACAAGAAACTCCAACTTCGTTACTAATTATGACTAGTAACTGTGTTTTGATAAAAAATTATGGTAGGTAACTATAACTTCAATACCAATTATGACAGGTAACAGTAACGTCGATACATATTATAACAAGTAACAGTACCTTCGATGCTAATTATGACAGGTAACTGTAACTTCGATACTAATTATGACAAGGAACTGTAATTTCGATACAAATTATGGCAGGTAACTGTAGCTTCGTTACTAAATATGACAAGTAACTGTAATTTCGATACAAATTTTGGCAGGTATCTGTAACTTCGATACTAATTATGACAAGTCCATGTAATTTCGATACAAATTATGGCAGGTAACCCTAACTTCCATACTAATTATGACAGGTAACAGTAACTTCGATACTAATTATGACAGTTAACTGTAACTTCGATACTAATTATGACAAGGAACTGTAATTTCGATACAAATTATGGCAGGTAACTGTAACTTCGTTACTAATTATGACAAGTTACTCTAATTTCGGTACAAATTTTGGCAGGTAACTGTAACTTCGATACTAATTATGACAGGTAACAGTAACTTCGATACTAATTATGACAAGTAACTGTAACTTCGATACTAATTATGACAGGTAACTGTAACTTCGTTACTAATTATGACAAGTAACTGTTATTTTGATACAAATTATGGCAGGTAACTGTAACTTCGATACTAATTATGACAAGTAACTATAACTTCGATACAAGTTATGACAGGTAACTGTAACTTCGATACTAATTATGACAAGAAACTCTAACTTCGTTACTAATTATGACAAGTAACTGTAATTTCGATACAGATTATGGCAGGTAACTGTAACTTCGTTACTAATTATGACAAGTTACTCTAATTTCGATACAAATTTTGGTAGGTAACTGCAACTTCAATACTAATTATGACAGGTAACAGTAACTTCGATACTAATTATGACAAGTAACTATAACTTCGATGCAAATTATGACAGGTAACTGTAACTTCGTTACTAATTAAGACAAGTAACTGTAATTTCGATACAGATTATGGCAGGTAACTGTAACTTCGATACTAATTATGACAGGTAACAGTAACTTCGATACTAATTATGACAAGTAACTATAACTTCGATACATATTATGACAGGTAACTGTAACTTCGATACTAATTATGACAAGAAACTCTAACTTCGTTAATAATTATGACAAGTAACTGTAATTTTGATAAAAAATTCTGGTTGATAACTGTAACTTCAATACTAATTATGACAGGTAACAGTAACGTCGATACTAATTATGACAAGTAACAGTACCTTCGATACTAATTATGACAGGTAACTGCAACTTCGTTACTAATTATTACAAGTAACTGTAATTTCTATACTAATTATGGCAAGTAACTGTAACTTCGTTACTAATTATGACAAGTAACTGTAATTTCGATACAAATTATGGCAGGTAACTGACATTTCGATACAAATTATGGCAGGTAACTGTAACTTCGATACTAATTATGACAGGTAACAGTAACTTCGATACTAATTATGACAGGTAACTGCAACTTCGTTACTAATTATTACAAGTAACTGTAATTTCTATACTAATTATGACAAGTAACAGTAACTTCATTCTAATAATGACAAGTAACTGTAATTTCGATACAAATTATGGCAGGTAACTGTAACTTCGATACTAATTATGACAGGTAACAGTAACTTCGATACTAATTATGACAGAAAACAGTAACTTCGATACTAATTATGACAAGTAACAGTAACTTCGATACTAATTATGACAGGTAACTGTAACTTCCTTACTAATTATGACAAGTAACTGTATTTTTGATACAAATTATGGCAGGTAACTGTAACTTCGATACTAATTATGACAGGTAACAGTAACTTCGTTACTAATTATGAGAAGTAACTATAACTTCGATACAAATTATGACAGGTAACTGTAACTTCGATACTAATTATGACAAGAAACTCTAACTTCGTTACTAATTATGACAAGTAACTGTAATTTTGATTTTAAAAAATTGGTAGGTAACGGTAACTTCAATACTAATTATGACAGGTAACAGTAACTTCGATACTAATTATGACAAGTAATTATAACTTCGATGCAAATTATGACAGGTAACTGTAACTTCGTTACTAATTATGACAAGTAACTGTAATTTCGATTCAAATTTTGGCAGTTAACTGTAACTTCGATACTAATTATGACAGGTAACAGTAACTTCGATACTAATTATGACAAGTAACTATAACTTCGATACAAATTATGACAGGTAACTGTAACTTCGATACTAATTATGACAAGAAACTCTAACTTCGTTACTTATTATGACAAGTAACTGTAATTTTGATAAAAAATTATGGTAGATAACTGTAACTTCAATACTAATAATGACAGGTAACGGTAACGTCGATACTAGTTATGAAAAGTAACAGTACCTTCGATGCTAATTATGACAGGTAACTGTAACTTCGATACTAATTATGACAAGGAACTGTAATTTCGATACAAATTATGGCAGGTAACTGTAATTTCGTTACTTATTATGAAAAGTAACTGTAATTCCGATACAAATTTTGGCAGGTAACTGTAACTTCGATATTAATTATGACAGGTAGCAGGATCATCGATACTAATTATGACAAGTAACTATAACTGCGATACAAATTATGACAGGTAACTGTAACCTCGTTACTAATTATGACAAGTAACTGTAATTTCGATACAAATTTTGGCAGGTAACTGTAACTCGATAATAATTATGACAGGTAACTGTAACTTCGATACTATTTATGACAGGTAACTGTAACTTCGATACTAATTAAGACAAGTAACTGTAATTTCGATACAAATTATGGCAGGTAACAGTAACTTCGATACTAATTAGACAGGTAACAGTAACTTCGATACTAATTATGACAGGAAACTCTACCTTCGTTACTAATTATGACAAGTAACTGTAATTTTGATAAAAAATTAAGGTAGGTAACTGTAACTTCAATACTAATTATGACAGGTAACAGTAACTTCGATACTAATTATGACAGGTAACTGTAACTACGTTACTAATTATGACAAGTAACTTTAATTTCGATACTCATTATGGCAGGTAACTGTAACTTCGTTACTAATTATGACAAGTCCCTGTAATTTCGATACAAATTATGGCAGGTAACTGTAACATCGATACTAATTATGACAAGTAACTATAACTTCGATACAAATTATGGCAGGTAACTGTAACTTCGATACTAATTATGACAGGTAACAGTAACTTCGATACTAATTATGACAGAAAACAGTAACTTCGATACTAATTATGACAGGTAACAGTAACTTCGATAATAATTATGGCAGGTAACTGTAACTTCGATACTAATTATGACAAGTAACAGAAACTTCGATACTAATTATGACCGGTAACTGTAAATTCCTTACTAATTATGACAAGTAACTGTAATTTTGATACAAATTATGGCAGGTAACTGTAACTTCGATACTAATTAAGACAGGTAACAGTAACTTCGTTACTAATTATGACAAGTAACTATAACTTCGATACAAATTATGACAGGTAACTGTAACTTCGATACTAATTATGACAAGAAACTCTAACTTCGTTACTAATTATGACAAGTAACTATAATTTTGATTTTAAAAAAATTAGTAGGTAACTGTAACTTCAATACTAATTATGACAGGTAACAGTAACTTCGATACTAATTATAACAAGTAACTATAACTTCGATGCAAATTATGACAGGTAACTGTAACTTCGTTACTAATTATGACAAGTAACTGTAATTTCGATACAAATTATGGCAGGTAACTGTATTTTCGATACTAATTATGACAGGTAACTGTAACTTCGATACTAATTATGACAAGTAACTATAACTTCGATACAAATTAAGCAGGTAACTGTAACTTCGATACTAATTATGACAAGAAACTCTAACTTCGTTACTAATTATGACAAGTAACTGCAATTTTGATTAAAAATTATGGTAGATAACTGTAACTTCAATACTAATAATGACAGGTAACGGTAACTTCGATACTAATTATGACAAGTAACAGTACCTTCGATGCTAATTATGACAGGTAACTGTAACTTCGATACTAATTATGACAAGGAACTGTAATTTCGATACAAATTATGGTAGGTAACTGTAATTTCTTTACTAATTATGACATGTAACTGTAATTCCGATACAAATTTTGGCAGGTAACTGTAACTTCGATACTAATTATGACAGGTAGCAGTAACTTCGATACTTATTATGACAAGTAACTATAACTTCGATACAAATTATGACAGGTAACTGTAACCACGTTACTAATTATGACAAGTAACTGTAATTTCGATACAAATTTTGGCAGGTAACTGTAACTTCGATACTTATTATGACAGGTAACAGTAACGTCGATTCTAATTATGACAAGTAACTGTAACTTCGATACTAATTATGACAGGTAACTGTAACTTCGTTACTAATTATGACAAGTATCTGTAATTTCGATACAAATTTTGGCAGGTAACTGTAACTTCGATACTAATTATGACAGGTAACAGTAACGTCGATTCTAATTATGAAAAGTAACTGTAACTTCGATAATAATTATGACAGGTAACTGTAACTTCGTTACTAATTATGACAAGTAACTGTAATTTCGATACAAATTATGGCAGGTAACTGTAACCTCGATACTAATTATGACAGGTAACAGTAACTTCGATACTAATTATGACAAGTAACTATAACTTCGATACAAATTATGACAGGTAACTGTAACTTCGATACTAATTATGACAAGAAACTCCAACTTCGTTACTAATTATGACTAGTAACTGTGTTTTTGATAAAAAATTATGGTAGGTAACTGTAACTTCAATACCAATTATGACAGGTAACAGTAACGTCGATACTTATTATGACAAGTAACAGTACCTTCGATGCTAATTATGACAGGTAACTGTAACTTCGATACTAATTATGACAAGGAACTGTAATTTCGATACAAATTATGGCAGGTAACTGTAACTTCGTTACTAAATATGACAAGTAACTGTAATTTCGATACAAATTTTGGCAGGTATCTGTAACTTCGATACTAATTATGCCAAGTCCATGTAATTTCGATACAAATTATGGCAGGTAACTGTATCTTCCATACTAATTATGACAGGTAACAGTAACTTCGATACTAATTATGACAGGAAACTGTAACTTCGTTACTAATTATGACAAGTAACTGTAATTTCGATACAAATTATGACAGGTAACTGTAACTTCGTTACTAATTATGACAAGTAACAGTACCTTCGATGCTAATTATGACAGGTAACTGTAACTTCGATACTAATTATGACAAGGAACTGTAATTTCGATACAAAATATGGCAGGTAACTGAAACTTCGTTACTAATTATGACAAGTTACTCTAATTTCGATACAAATTTTGGCAGGTAACTGTAACTTCGATACTAATTATGACAGGTAACAGTAACTTCGATACTAATTATGACAAGTAACTGTAACTTCGATACTAATTATGACAGGTAACTGTAACTTCGTTACTAATTATGACAAGTAACTGTTATTTTGATACAAATTATGGCAGGTAACTGTAACTTCGATACTAATTATGACAAGTAACTATAACTTCGATACAAGTTATGACAGGTAACTGTAACTTCGATACTAATTATGACAAGAAACTCTAACTTCGTTACTAATTATGACAAGTAACTGTAATTTCGATACAGATTATGGCAGGTAACTGTAACTTCGTTACTAATTATGACAAGTTACTCTAATTTCGATACAAATTTTGGTAGGTAACTGCAACTTCAATACTAATTATGACAGGTAACAGTAACTTCGATACTAATTATGACAAGTAACTATAACTTCGATGCAAATTATGACAGGTAACTGTAACTTCGTTACTAATTAAGACAAGTAACTGTAATTTCGATACAGATTATGGCAGGTAACTGTAACTTCGATACTAATTATGACAGGTAACAGTAACTTCGATACTAATTATGACAAGTAACTGTAATTTTGATAAAAAAAATTGGTAGGTAACTGTAACTTCAATACTAATTATGACAGGTAACAGTAACTTCGATACTAATTATGACAAGTAATTATAACTTCGATGCAAATTATGACAGGTAACTGTAACTTCGTTACTAATTATGACAAGTAACTGTAATTTCGATACAAATTTTGGCAGTTAACTGTAACTTCGATACTAATTATGACAGGTAACAGTAACTTCGATACTAATTATGACAAGTAACTATAACTTCGATACAAATTATGACAGGTAACTGTAACTTCGATACTAATTATGACAAGAAACTCTAACTTCGTTACTAATTATGACAAGTAACTGTAATTTTGATAAAAAATTATGGTAGATAACTGTAACTTCAATACTAATAATGACAGGTAACGGTAACGTCGATACTAATTATGAAAAGTATCAGTACCTTCGATGCTAATTATGACCGGTAACTGTAACTTCGATACTAATTATGACAAGGAACTGTAATTTCGATACAAATTATGGCAGGTAATTGTAATTTCGTTACTAATTATGACAAGTAACTGTAATTCCGATACAAATTTTGGCAGGTAACTGTAACTTCGATACTAATTATGACAGGTAGCAGGATCTTCGATACTAATTATGACAAGTAACTATAACTCCGATACAAATTATGACAGGTAACTGTAACCTCGTTACTAATTATGACAAGTAACTGTAATTTCGATACAAATTTTGGCAGGTAACTTTAACTCGATAATAATTATGACAGGTAACAGTAACTTCGGTACTAATTATGACAAGTAACTGTAACTTCGATACTATTTATGACAGGTAACTGTAACTTCGTTACTAATTAAGACAAGTAACTGTAATTTCGATACAAATTATGGCAGGTAACAGTAACTTCGATACTAATTAGACAGGTAACAGTAATTTCGATACTAATTATGACAGGAAACTCTACCTTCGTTACTAATTATGACAAGTAACTGTAATTTTGATAAAAAATTAAGGTAGGTAACTGTAATATCAATACTAATTATGACAGGTAACAGTAACATCGATACTAATTATGACAGGTAACTGTAACTACGTTACTAATTATGACAAGTAACTTTAATTTCGATACTTATTATGGCAGGTAACTGTAACTTCAATACTAATTATGACAAGTCCCTGTAATTTCGATACAAATTATGGCAGGTAACTGTAACTTCGATACTAATTATGACAAGTAAATGTAACATCGATACTAATTATGACAGGTAACTGTAACGTCGTTACTAATTATGACAAGTAACTGTAATTTCGATACAAATTTTGGCAGGTAACTGTAACTTCGATACTAATTATGGCAGGTAACAGTTACGTCGATTCTAATTATGACGAGTAACTGTAACTTCGATACTAATTATGACAGGTAACTGTAACTTCGTTACTAATTATGACAAGTAACTGTAATTTCGATACAAATAATGGCAGGTAACTGTAACTTCGATACTAATTATGACAGGCAACAGTAACTTCGATACTAATTATGACAAGTAACTATAACTTCGATAAAAATTATGACAAGTAACTGTAACTTTGATACTAATTATGACAAGAAACTCCAACTTCGTTACTAATTATGACAAGTAACTGTAATTTTGATACGAATTTTGGCAGGTAACTGTAACTTCGATACTAATTATGACAAGTCCCTGTAATTTCGATACAAATTATGGCAGGTAACTGTAACTTCCATACTAATTATGACAGGTCACAGTAACTTCGATACTAATTATGACAGGAAACTGTAACATCGTTACTAATTATGACAAGTAACTGTAATTTCGATACAAATTATGACTGGTAACTGTAACTTCGTTACTAATTATGACAAGTAACAGTACCTTCGATGCTAATTTTGACAGGTAACTGTAACTTCGATACCAATTATGACAAGGGACTGTAATTTCGGTACAAATTATGGCAGGTAACTGTAACTTCGTTACTAATTATGACAAGTAACTGTAATTTCGATACAAATTTTGGCAGGTAATTGTAACTTCGATACTAATTATGACAGGTAACAGTAACTTCGATACTAATTATGACAAGTAACTGTAATTTCCATACAAATTTTGGCAGGTAACTGTAACTTCGATAATAATTATGACAGGTAACAGTAACTTCGATACTAATTATGACAAGGAACTGTAATTTCGATACAAATTATGGCAGGTAACTGTAACTTCGTTACTAATTATGACAAGTAACTGTAATTTCGATACAAATTATGGCAGGTAACTGTAATTTCGATACAAATTATGGCAGGTAACTGTAACTTCGATACTAATTATGACAGGTAACAGTAACTTCGATACTAATTATGACAGAAAACAGTGACTTCGATACTAATTATGACAGGTAACAGTAACTTCGATAATAATTATGGCAGGTAACTGTAACTTCGATACTAATTATGACAAGTAACAGTAACTTCGATACTAATTATGACAGGTAACTGTAATTTCGATACAAATTATGGCAGGTAACTGTAACTTCGATACTAATTATGACAGGTAACAGTAACTTCGATACTAATTATGACAGAAAACAGTGACTTCGATACTAATTATGACAGGTAACAGTAACTTCGATAATAATTATGGCAGGTAACTGTAACTTCGATACTAATTATGACAAGTAACAGTAACTTCGATACTAATTATGACAGGTAACTGTAACTTCCTTACTAATTATGACAAGTAACTGTAATTTTGATACAAATTATGGCAGGTAACTGTAACTTCGATACTAATTATGACAGGTAA
The DNA here is from genome assembly GCA_946902985.2 of Meconema thalassinum. Taxonomy (NCBI): domain Eukaryota; kingdom Metazoa; phylum Arthropoda; class Insecta; order Orthoptera; family Tettigoniidae; genus Meconema; species Meconema thalassinum. Next base: position 1,690,550,825 of record OX336388.2, on the reverse strand, counting down.
CAGTAACTTCGTTACTAATTATGACAAGTAACTATAACTTCGATACAAATTATGACAGGTAACTGTAACTTCGATACTAATTATGACAAGAAACTCTAACTTCGTTACTAATTATGACAAGTAACTGTAATTTTGATTTTAAAAAAATTGGTAGTTAACTGTAACTTCAATACTAATTATGACAGGTAACAGTAACTTCGATACTAATTATGACAAGTAACTATAACTTCGATGCAAATTATGACAGGTAACTGTAACTTCGTTAATAATTATGACAAGTAACTGTAATTTCGATACAAATTATGGCAGGTAACTGTAACTTCGATACTAATTATGACAGGTAACAGTAACTTCGATACTAATTATGACAACTAACTATAACTTCGATGCAAATTATGACAGGTAACTGTAACTTCGATACTAATTATGACAAGAAACTCTAACTTCGTTACTAATTATGACAAGTAACTGTAATTTTGTTAAAAAAATTATGGTAGATAACTGTAACTTCAATACTAATAATGACAGGTAACGGTAACTTCGATACTAATTATGACAAGTAACAGTACTTTCGATGCTAATTATGACAGGTAACTGTAACTTCGATACTAATTATGACAAGGAACTGTAATTTCGAAACAAATTATGGTAGGTAACTGTAATTTCGTTACTAATTATGACAAGTAACTGTAATTCCGATACAAATTTGGCAGGTAACTGTAACTTCGATACTAATTATGACAGGTAGCTTTAACTTCGATACTAATTATGACAGGTAACTGTAACTTCGTTACTAATTATGACAAGTAACTGTAATTTCGATACAAATTATGGCAGGTAACTGTAACTTCGATACTAATTATGACAGGTAACAGTAACTTCGATACTAATTATGACAAGTAACTATAACTTCGATACAAATTATGACAGGTAACTGTAACTTCGATACTAATTATGACAGGAAACTGTAACTTCGTTACTAATTATGACAGGTAACAGTAACTTCGTTACTAATTATGACAAGTAACTATAACTTCGATACAAGTTATGACAGGTAACTGTAACTTCGATACTAATTATGACAAGAAACTCTAACTTCGTTACTAATTAAGACAAGTAACTGTAATTTCGATACAAATTATGACAGGTAACTGTAACTTCGTTACTAATTATGACAAGTAACAGTACCTTCGATGCTAATTATGACAGGTAACTGAAACTTCGATACTAATTATGACAAGGAACTGTAATTTCGATACAAATTATGGCAGGTAACTGTAACTTCGTTACTAATTATGACAAGTTACTCTAATTTCGATACAAATTTTGGCAGGTAACTGTAACTTCGATACTAATTATGACAGGTAACAGTAACTTCGATACTAATTATGACAAGTAACTGTAACTTCGATACTAATTATGACAGGTAACTGTAACTTCGTTACTAATTATGACAAGTAACTGATATTTTGATACAAATTATGGCAGGTAACTGTAACTTCGATACTAATTATGACAGGTAACAGTAACTTCGTTACTAATTATGACAAGTAACTATAACTTCGATACAAGTTATGACAGGTAACTGTAACTTCGATACTAATTATGACAAGAAACTGTAATTTCGATACAGATTATGGCAGGTAACTGTAACTTCGATACTAATTATGACAGGTAACAGTAACTTCGATAATAATTATGACAAGTAACTATAACTTCGATACATATTATGACAGGTAACTGTAACTTCGATACTAATTATGACAAGAAACTCTAACTTCGTTAATAATTATGACAAGTAACTGTAATGTTGATAAAAAATTATGGTAGATAACTGTAACTTCAATACTAATTATGACAGGTAACAGTAACGGCGATACTAATTATGACAAGTAACAGTACCTTCGATACTAATTATGACAGGTAACTGCAACTTCGTTACTAATTATGACAAGTAACTGTAATTTCTATACTAATTATGGCAAGTAACTGTAACTTCGTTACTAATTATGACAAGTAACTGTAATTTCGATACAAATTATGGCAGGTAACTGTAATTTCGATACAAATTATGGAAGGTAACTGTAACTTCGATACTAATTATGACAGGTAACAGTAACTTCGATACTAATTATGACAAGTAACAGTAACTTCATTCTAATTATGACAAGTAACTGTAATTTCGATACAAATTATGGCAGGTAACTGTAACTTCGATACTAATTATGACAGGTAACAGTAACTTCGATACTAATTATGACAGAAAACAGTAACTTCGATACTAATTATGACAAGTAACAGTAACTTCGAAATTAATTATGACAGGTAACTGTAACTTCCTTACTAATTATGACAAATAACTGTAATTTTGATACAAATTATGGCAGGTAACTGTAACTTCGATACTAATTATGACAGGTAACAGTAACTTCGTTACTAATTATGAGAAGTAACTATAACTTCGATACAAATTATGACAGGTAACTGTAACTTCGATACTAATTATGACAAGAAACTCTAACTTCGTTACTAATTAAGACAAGTAACTGTAATTTTAATTTAAAAAAATTGGTAGGTAACTGTAACTTCAATACTAATTATGACAGGTAACAGTAACTTCGATACTAATTATGACAAGTAATTATAACTTCGATGCAAATTATGACAGGTAACTGTAACTTCGTTACTAATTATGACAAGTAACTGTAATTTCGATACAAATTTTGGCAGTTAACTGTAACTTCGATACTAATTATGACAGGTAACAGTAACTCCGATACTAATTATGACAAGTAACTATAACTTCGATACAAATTATGACAGGTAACTGTAACTTCGATACTAATTATGACAAGAAACTCTAACTTCGTTACTAATTATGACAAGTAACTGTAATTTTGATAAAAAATTATGGTAGATAACTGTAACTTCAATACTAATAATGACAGGTAACGGTAACGTCGATACTAATTATGACAAGTAACAGTACCTTCGATGCTAATTATGACAGGTAACTGTAACTTCGATACTAATTATGACAAGGAACTGTAATTTCGATACAAATTATGGCAGGTAACTGTAATTTCGTTACTAATTATGACAAGTAACTGTAATTCCGATACAAATTTTGGCAGGTAACTGTAATTTCGATACAAATTATGTCAGGTAACTCTAACTTCGATACTAATTATGACAGGTAGCAGGATCTTCGATACTAATTATGACAAGTAACTATAACTCCGATACTAATTATGACAGGTAGCTTTAACGTCGATACTAATTATGACAGGTAACTGTAACTTCGTTACTAATTATGACAAGTAACTGTAATTTCGATACAAATTATGGCAGGTAACTGTAACTTCGATACTAATTATGACAGGTAACAGTAACTTCGATACTAATTATGACAAGTAACTATAACTTCGATACAAATTATGACAGGTAACTGTAACTTCGATACTAATTATGACAGGAAACTGTAACTTCGTTACTAATTATGACAGGTAACAGTAACTTCGTTACTAATTATGACAAGTAACTATAACTTCGATACAAGTTATGACAGGTAACTGTAACTTCGATACTAATTATGACAAGAAACTCTAACTTCGTTACTAATTATGACAAGTAACTGTAATTTCGATACAAATTATGACAGGTAACTGTAACTTCGTTACTAATTATGACAAGTAACAGTACCTTCGATGCTAATTATGACAAGTAACTGTAACTTCGATACTAATTATGACAGGTAACTGTAACTTCGTTACTAATTATGACAAGTTACTGTTATTTTGATACAAATTATGGCAGGTAACTGTAACTTCGATACTAATTATGACAGGTAACAGTAACTTCGTTACTAATTATGACAAGTAACTATAACTTTGATACAAGTTATGACAGGTAACTGTAACTTCGATACTAATTATGACAAGAAACTCTAACTTCGTTACTAATTATGACAAGTAACTGTAATTTCGATAGAGATTATGGCAGGTAACTGTAACTTCGTTACTAATTATGACAAGTTACTCTAATTTCGATACAAATTTTGGTAGGTAACTGCAACTTCAATACTAATTATAACAGGTAACAGTAACTTCGATACTAATTATGACAAGTAACTATAACTTCGATGCAAATTATGACTGGTAACTGTAACTTCGTTACTAATTTTGACAAGTAACTGTAATTTCGATACAGATTATGGCAGGTAACTGTAACTTCGATACTAATTATGACAGGTAACAGTAACTTCGATAATAATTATGACAAGTAACTATAACTTCGATACATATTATGACAGGTAACTGTAACTTCGATACTAACTATGACAAGAAACTTTAACTTCGTTAATAATTATGACAAGTAACTGTAATTTTGATAAAAAATTATGGTAGATAACTGTAACTTCAATACTAATTATGACAGGTAACAGTAACGTCGATACTAATTATGACAAGTAACAGTACCTTCGATACTAATTATGACAGGTAACTGCAACTTCGTTACTAATTATGACAAGTAACTGTAATTTCTATACTAATTATGGCAAGTAACTGTAACTTCGTTACTAATTATGACAAGTAACTGTAATTTCGATACAAATTATGGCAGGTAACTGTAATTTCGATACAAATTATGGCAGGTAACTGTAACTTCGATACTTATTATGACAGGTAACAGTAACTTCGATACTAATTATGACAAGTAACAGTAACTTCATTCTAATTATGACAAGTAACTGTAATTTCGATACAAATTATGGCAGGTAACTGTAACTTCGATACTAATTATGACAGGTAACAGTAACTTCGATACTAATTATGACAGAAAACAGTAACTTCGATACTAATTATGACAAGTAACAGTAACTTCGATACTAATTATGACAGGTAACTGTAACTTCCTTACTAATTATGACAAGTAACTGTAATTTTGATACAAATTATGGCAGGTAACTGTAACTTCGATACTAATTATGACAGGTAACAGTAACTTCGTTACTAATTATGAGAAGTAACTATAACTTCGATACAAATTATGACAGGTAACTGTAACTTCGATATTAATTATGACAAGAAACTCTAACTTCATTACTAATTATGACAAGTAACTGTAATTTTAATTTAAAAAAATTGGTAGGTAACTGTAACTTCAATACTAATTATGACAGGTAACAGTAACTACGATACTAATTATGACAAGTAATTATAACTTCGATGCAAATTATGACAGGTAACTGTAACTTCGTTACTAATTATGACAAGTAACTGTAATTTCGATACAAATTTTGGCAGGTAACTGTAACTTCGATACTAATTATGACAGGTAACAGTAACTTCGTTACTAATTATGAGAAGTAACTATAACTTCGATACAAATTATGACAGGTAACTGTAACTTCGATATTAATTATGACAAGAAACTCTAACTTCGTTACTAATTATGACAAGTAACTGTAATTTTGAAAAAAATTATGGTAGATAACTGTAACTTCAATACTAATAATGACAGGTAACGGTAACGTCGATACTAATTATGACAAGTAACAGTACCTTCGATGCTAATTATGACAGGTAACTGTAACTTCGATACTAATTATGACAAGGAACTGTAATTTCGATACAAATTATGGCAGGTAACTGTAATTTCGCTACTAATTATGACAAGTAACTGTAATTCCGATACAAATTTTGGCAGGTAACTGTAACTTCGATACAAATTATGACAGGTAACTCTAACTTCGATACTAATTATGACAGGTAGCAGGATCTTCGATACTAATTATGACAAGTAACTATAACTCCGATACAAATTATGACAGGTAACTGTAACCTCGTTACTAATTATGACAAGTAACTGTAATTTCGATACAAATTTTGGCAGGTAACTGTAACTCGATAATAATTATGACAGGTAACAGTAACTTCGGTACTAATTATGACAAGTAACTGTAACTTCGATATTATTTATAACAGGTAACTGTAACTTCGTTACTAATTAAGACAAGTAACTGTAATTTCGATACAAATTATGGCAGGTAACAGTAACTTCGATACTAATTAGACAGGTAACAGTAACTTCGATACTAATTATGACAGGAAACTTTACCTTCGTTACTAATTATGACAAGTAACTGTAATTTTGATAAAAAATTACGGTAGGTAACTGTAACTTCAATACTAATTATGACAGGTAACAGTAACTTCGAAACTAATTATGACAGGTAACTGTAACTACGTTACTAATTATGACAAGTAACTTTAATTTCGATACTTATTAAGGCAGGTAACTGTAACTTCGTTACTAATTATGACAAGTCCCTGTAATTTCGATACAAATTATGGCAGGTAACTGTAACTTCGAAACTAATTATGACAAGTAAATGTAACTTCGATACTAATTATGACAGGTAACTGTAACTTCGTTACTAATTATGACAAGTAACTGTAATTTCGATACAAATTATGGCAGGTAACTGTAACTTCGATACTAATTATGACAGGCAACAGTAACTTCGATACTAATTATGACAGGAAACTGTAACTTCGATAAAAATTATGACAAGTAACTGTAACTTTGATACTAATTATGAAAAGAAACTCCAACTTCGTTACTAATTATGACAAGTAACTGTAATTTCGATACAAATTTTGGCAGGTAACTGTAACTTCGATACTAATTATGACAAGTCCCTGTAATTTCGATACAAATTATGGCAGGTAACTGTAACTTCCATACTAATTATGACAGGTCACAGTAACTTCGATACTAATTATGACAGGAAACTGTAACATCGTTACTAATTATGACAAGTAACTGTAATTTCGATACAAATTATGACTGGTAACTGTAACTTCGTTACTAATTATGACAAGTAACAGTACCTTCGATGCTAATTATGACAGGTAACTGTAACTTCGATACCAATTATGACAAGGAACTGTAATTTCGGTACAAATTATGGCAGGTAACTGTAACTTCGTTACTAATTATGACAAGTAACAGTAATTTCGATACAAATTTTGGCAGGTAATTGTAACTTCGATAATAATTATGACAGGTAACAGTAACTTCGATACTAATTATGACAAGGAACTGTAATTTCGATACAAATTATGGCACGTAACTGTAACTTCGTTACTAATTATGACAAGTAACTGTAATTTCGATACAAATTTTGGCAGGTAATTGTAACTTCGATACTAATTATGACAGGTAACAGTAACTTCGATACTAATTATGACAAGTAACTGTAATTTCCATACAAATTTTGGCAGGTAACTGTAACTTCGATAATAATTATGACAGGTAACAGTAACTTCGATACTAATTATGACAAGGAACTGTAATTTCGATAAAAATTATGGCAGGTAACTGTAACTTCGATACTAATTATGACAGGTAACTGTAACTTCGTACTAATTATGACAAGTAACTGTTATTTTGATACAAATTATGGCAGGTAACTGTAACTTCGATACTAATTATGACAGGTAACTGTAACTTCGATACTAATTATGACAAGAAACTCTAACTTCGTTACTAATTATGACAAGTAACTGTAATTTCGATACAGATTATGGCAGGTAACTGTAACTTCGTTACTAATTATGGCAAGTTACTCTAATTTCGATACAAATTTTGGTAGGTAACTGCAACTTCAATACTAATTATGACAGGTAACAGTAACTTCGATACTAATTATGACAAGTAACAGTACCTTCGATGCTAATTATGACAGGTAACTGTAACTTCGATACTAATTATGACAATGAACTGTAATTTCGATACAAATTATGGCAGGTAACTGTAACTTCGATACTAATTATGACAGGTAACAGTAACTTCGATAATAATTATGACAAGTAACTATAACTTCGATACATATTATGACAGGTAACTGTAACTTCGATACTAATTATGACAAGAAACTTTAACTTCGTTAATAATTATGACAAGTAACTGTAATTTTGATAAAAAATTATGGTAGATAACTGTAACTTCAATACTAATTATGACAGGTAACAGTAACGTCGATACTAATTATCACAAGTAACAGTACCTTCGATACTAATTATGACAGGTAACTGCAACTTCGTTACTAATTATGACAAGTAACTGTAATTTCTATACTAATTATGGCAAGTAACTGTAACTTCGTTACTAATTATGACAAGTAACTGTAATTTCGATACAAATTATGGCAGGTAACTGTAATTTCGATACAAATTATGGCAGGTAACTGTAACTTCGATACTAATTATGACAGGTAACAGTAACTTCGATACTAATTATGACAAGTAACAGTAACTTCATTCTAATTATGACAAGTAACTGTAATTTCGATACAAATTATGGCAGGTAACTGTAACTTCGATACTAATTATGACCGGTAACAGTAACTTCGATACTAATTATGACAGAAAACAGTAACTTCGATACTAATTATGACAAGTAACAGTAACTTAGATACTAATTATGACAGGAAACTGTAACTTCCTTACTAATTATGCCAAGTAACTGTAATTTTGATACAAATTATGGCAGGAAACTGTAACTTCGATACTAATTATGACAGGTAACAGTAACTTCGTTACTAATTATGAGAAGCAACTATAACTTCGATACAAATTATGACAGGTAACTGTAACTTCGATACTAATTATGACAAGAAACTCTAAATTCGTTACTAATTATGACAAGTAACTGTAATTTTAATTTAAAAAAATTGGTAGGTAACTGTAACTTCAATACTAATTATGACAGGAAACTGTAACTTCGTTACTAATTATGACAGGTAACAGTAACTTCGTTACTAATTATGACAAGTAACTATAACTTCGATACAAGTTATGACAGGTAACTGTAACTTCGATACTAATTATGACAAGAAACTCTAACTTCGTTACTAATTATGACAAGTAACTGTAATTTCGATACAAATTATGACAGGTAACTGTAACTTCGTTACTAATTATGACAAGTAACAGTACCTTCGATGCTAATTCTGACAGGTAACTGTAACTTCGATACTAATTATGACAAGGAACTGTAATTTCGATACAAATTATGGCAGGTAACTGTAACTTCGTTACAAATTATGACAAGTTACTCTAATTTCGATACAAATTTTGGCAGGTAACTGTAACTTCGATACTAATTATGACAGGTAACAGTAACTTCGATACTAATTATGACAAGTAACTGTAACTTCGATACTAATTAAGACAGGTAACTGTAACTTCGTTACTAATTATGACAAGTAACTGTTATTTTGATACAAATTATGGCAGGTAACTGTAACTTCGATACTAATTATGACAGGTAACAGTAACTTCGTTACTAATTATGACAAGTAACTATAATTTTGATACAAGTTATGACAGGTAACTGTAACTTCGATACTAATTATGACAAGAAACTCTAACTTCGTTACTAATTATGACAAGTAACTGTAATTTCGATACAGATTATGGCAGGTAACTGTAACTTCGTTACTAATTATGACAAGTTACTCTAATTTCGATACAAATTTTGGTAGGTAACTGCAACTTCAATACTAATTATGACAGGTAACAGTAACTTCGATACTAATTATGACAAGTAACTATAACTTCGATGCAAATTATGACAGGTAACTGTAACTTCGTTACTAATTATGACAAGTAACTGTAATTTCGATACAGATTATGGCAGGTAACTGTAACTTCGATACTAATTATGACAGGTAACAGTAACTTCGATAATAATTATGACAAGTAACTATAACTTCGATACATATTATGACAGGTAACTGTAACTTCGATACTAACTATGACAAGAAACATTAACTTCGTTAATAATTATGACAAGTAACTGTAATTTTGATAAAAAATTATGGTAGATAACTGTAACTTCAATACTAATTATGACAGATAACAGTAACGTCGATACTAATTATGACAAGTAACAGTACCTTCGATACTAATTATGACAGGTAACTGCAACTTCGTTACTAATTATGACAAGTAACTGTAATTTCTATACTAATTATGGCAAGTAACTGTAACTTCGTTACTAATTATGACAAGTAACTTTAATTTCGATACAAATTATGGCAGGTAACTGTAATTTCGATACAAATTATGGCAGGTAACTGTAACTTCGATACTTATTATGACAGGTAACAGTAACTTCGATACTAATTATGACAAGTAACAGTAACTTCATTCTAATTATGACAAGTAACTGTAATTTCGATACAAATTATGGCAGGTAACTGTAACTTCGATACTAATTATGACAGGTAACAGTAACTTCGATACTAATTATGACAGAAAACAGTAACTTCGATACTAATTATGACAAGTAACAGTAACTTCGATACTAATTATGACAGGTAACTGTATCTTCCTTACTAATTATGACAAGTAACTGTAATTTTGATACAAATTATGGCAGGTAACTGTAACTTCGATACTAATTATGACAGGTAACAGTAACTTCGTTACTAATTATGAGAAGTAACTATAACTTCGATACAAATTATGACAGGTAACTGTAACTTCGATATTAATTATGACAAGAAACTCTAACTTCATTACTAATTATGACAAGTAACTGTAATTTTAATTTTAAAAAATTGGTAGGTAACTGTAACTTCAATACTAATTATGACAGGTAACAGTAACTACGATACTAATTATGACAAGTAATTATAACTTCGATGCAAATTATGACAGGTAACTGTAACTTCGTTACTAATTATGACAAGTAACTGTAATTTCGATACAAATTTTGGCAGTTAACTGTAACTTCGATACTAATTATGACAGGTAACAGTAACTTCGATACTAATTATGACAAGTAACTATAACTTCGATACAAATTATGACAGGTAACTGTAACTTCGATACTAATTATGACAAGAAACTCTAACTTCGTTACTAATTATGACAAGTAACTGTAATTTTGAAAAAAATTATGGTAGATAACTGTAACTTCAATACTAATAATGACAGGTAACGGTAACGTCGATACTAATTATGACAAGTAACAGTACCTTCGATGCTAATTATGACAGGTAACTGTAACTTCGATACTAATTATGACAAGGAACTGTAATTTCGATACAAATTATGGCAGGTAACTGTAATTTCGTTACTAATTATGACAAGTAACTGTAATTCCGATACAAATTTTGGCAGGTAACTGTAACTTCGATACAAATTATGACAGGTAACTCTAACTTCGATACTAATTATGACAGGTAGCAGGATCTTCGATACTAATTATGACAAGTTACTATAACTCCGATACAAATTATGACAGGTAACTGTAACCTCGTTACTAATTATGACAAGTAACTGTAATTTCGATACAAATTTTGGCAGGTAACTGTAACTCGATAATAATTATGACAGGTAACAGTAACTTCGGTACTAATTATGACAAGTAACTGTAACTTCGATATTATTTATGACAGGTAACTGTAACTTCGTTACTAATTAAGACAAGTAACTGTAATTTCGATACAAATTATGGCAGGTAACAGTAACTTCGATACTAATTAGACAGGTAACAGTAACTTCGATACTAATTATGACAGGAAACTCTACCTTCGTTACTAATTATGACAAGTAACTGTAATTTTGATAAAAAATTACGGTAGGTAACTGTAACTTCAATACTAATTATGACAGGTAACAGTAACTTCGAAACTAATTATGACAGGTAACTGTAACTACGTTACTAATTATGACAAGTAACTTTAATTTCGATACTTATTAAGGCAGGTAACTGTAACTTCGTTACTAATTATGACAAGTCCCTGTAATTTCGATACAAATTATGGCAGGTAACTGTAACTTCGAAACTAATTATGACAAGTAAATGTAACTTCGATACTAATTATGACAGGTAACTGTAACTTCGTTACTAATTATGATAAATAACTGTAATTTCGATACAAATTTTGGCAGGTAACTGTAACTTCGATACTAATTATGGCAGGTAACAGTTACGTCGATTCTAATTATGACGAGTAACGGTATCTTCGATACTAATTATGACAGGTAACTGTAACTTCGTTACTAATTATGACAAGTAACTGTAATTTCGATACAAATTATGGCAGGTAACTGTAACTTCGATACTAATTATGACAGGCAACAGTAACTTCGATACTAATTATGACAAGTAACTATAACTTCGATAAAAATTATGACAAGTAACTGTAACTTTGATACTAATTATGACAAGAAACTCCAACTTCGTTACTAATTATGACAAGTAACTGTAATTTTGATAAAAAATTATGGTAGGTAACTGTAACTTCAATACTAATTATGACAGGTAACAGTAACGTCGATACAAATTATGACAAGTAACAGTACCTTCGATGCTAATTATGACAGGTAACTGTAACTTCGATACTAATTATGACAATGAACTGTAATTTCGATACAAATTATGGCAGGTAACAGTAACTTCGTTACTAATTATGACAAGTAACTGTAATTTCGATACAAATTTTGGCAGGTAACTGTAACTTCGATACTAATTATGACAAGTCCCTGTAATTTCGATACAAATTATGGCAGGTAACTGTAACTTCCATACTAATTATGACAGGTCACAGTAACTTCGATACTAATTATGACAGGAAACTGTAACATCGTTACTAATTATGACAAGTAACTGTAATTTCGATACAAATTATGACTGGTAACTGTAACTTCGTTACTAATTATGACAAGTAACAGTACCTTCGATGCTAATTATGACAGGTAACTGTAACTTCGATACCAATTATGACAAGGAACTGTAATTTCGGTACAAATTATGGCAGGTAACTGTAACTTCGTTACTAATTATGACAAGTAACAGTAATTTCGATACAAATTTTGGCAGGTAATTGTAACTTCGATAATAATTATGACAGGTAACAGTAACTTCGATACTAATTATGACAAGGAACTGTAATTTCGATACAAATTATGGCACGTAACTGTAACTTCGTTACTAATTATGACAAGTAACTGTAATTTCGATACAAATTTTGGCAGGTAATTGTAACTTCGATACTAATTATGACAGGTAACAGTAACTTCGATACTAATTATGACAAGTAACTGTAATTTCCATACAAATTTTGGCAGGTAACTGTAACTTCGATAATAATTATGACAGGTAACAGTAACTTCGATACTAATTATGACAAGGAACTGTAATTTCGATAAAAATTATGGCAGGTAACTGTAACTTCGATACTAATTATGACAGGTAACTGTAACTTCGTACTAATTATGACAAGTAACTGTTATTTTGATACAAATTATGGCAGGTAACTGTAACTTCGATACTAATTATGACAGGTAACAGTAACTTCGTTACTAATTATGACAAGTAACTATAACTTCGATACAAGTTATGACAGGTAACTGTAACTTCGATACTAATTATGACAAGAAACTCTAACTTCGTTACTAATTATGACAAGTAACTGTAATTTCGATACAGATTATGGCAGGTAACTGTAACTTCGTTACTAATTATGGCAAGTTACTCTAATTTCGATACAATTTTGGTAGGTAACTGCAACTTCAATACTAATTATGACAGGTAACAGTAACTTCGATACTAATTATGACAAGTAACAGTAACTTCGATGCTAATTATGACAGGTAACTGTAACTTCGATACTAATTATGACAATGAACTGTAATTTCGATACAAATTATGGCAGGTAACTGTAACTTCGATACTAATTATGACAGGTAACAGTAACTTCGATAATAATTATGACAAGTAACTATAACTTCGATACATATTATGACAGGTAACTGTAACTTCGATACTAATTATGACAAGAAACTTTAACTTCGTTAATAATTATGACAAGTAACTGTAATTTTGATAAAAAATTATGGTAGATAACTGTAACTTCAATACTAATTATGACAGGTAACAGTAACGTCGATACTAATTATCACAAGTAACAGTACCTTCGATACTAATTATGACAGGTAACTGCAACTTCGTTACTAATTATGACAAGTAACTGTAATTTCTATACTAATTATGGCAAGTAACTGTAACTTCGTTACTAATTATGACAAGTAACTGTAATTTCGATACAAATTATGGCAGGTAACTGTAATTTCGATACAAATTATGGCAGGTAACTGTAACTTCGATACTAATTATGACAGGTAACAGTAACTTCGATACTAATTATGACAAGTAACAGTAACTTCATTCTAATTATGACAAGTAACTGTAATTTCGATACAAATTATGGCAGGTAACTGTAACTTCGATACTAATTATGACCGGTAACAGTAACTTCGATACTAATTATGACAGAAAACAGTAACTTCGATACTAATTATGACAAGTAACAGTAACTTAGATACTAATTATGACAGGTAACTGTAACTTCCTTACTAATTATGACAAGTAACTGTAATTTTGATACAAATTATGGCAGGAAACTGTAACTTCGATACTAATTATGACAGGTAACAGTAACTTCGTTACTAATTATGAGAAGCAACTATAACTTCGATACAAATTATGACAGGTAACTGTAACTTCGATACTAATTATGACAAGAAACTCTAAATTCGTTACTAATTATGACAAGTACTGTAATTTTAATTTAAAAAAATTGGTAGGTAACTGTAACTTCAATACTAATTATGACAGGTAACAGTAACTACGATACTAATTATGACAAGTAATTATAACTTCGATGCAAATTATGACAGGTAACTTTAACTTCGTTACTAATTATGACAAGTTACTCTAATTTCGATACAAATTTTGGTAGGTAACTGCAACTTCAATACTAATTATGACAGGTAACAGTAACTTCGATACTAATTATGACAAGTAACTATAACTTCGATGCAAATTATGACAGGTAACTGTAACTTCGTTACTAATTATGACAAGTAACTGTAATTTCGATACAGATTATGGCAGGTAACTGTAACTTCGATACTAATTATGACAGGTAACAGTAACTTCGATAATAATTATGACAAGTAACTATAACTTCGATACATATTATGACAGGTAACTGTAACTTCGATACTAACTATGACAAGAAACATTAACTTCGTTAATAATTATGACAAGTAACTGTAATTTTGATAAAAAATTATGGTAGATAACTGTAACTTCAATACTAATTATGACAGATAACAGTAACGTCGATACTAATTATGACAAGTAACAGTACCTTCGATACTAATTATGACAGGTAACTGCAACTTCGTTACTAATTATGACAAGTAACTGTAATTTCTATACTAATTATGGCAAGTAACTGTAACTTCGTTACTAATTATGACAAGTAACTTTAATTTCGATACAAATTATGGCAGGTAACTGTAATTTCGATACAAATTATGGCAGGTAACTGTAACTTCGATACTTATTATGACAGGTAACAGTAACTTCGATACTAATTATGACAAGTAACAGTAACTTCATTCTAATTATGACAAGTAACTGTAATTTCGATACAAATTATGGCAGGTAACTGTAACTTCGATACTAATTATGACAGGTAACAGTAACTTCGATACTAATTATGACAGAAAACAGTAACTTCGATACTAATTATGACAAGTAACAGTAACTTCGATACTAATTATGACAGGTAACTGTATCTTCCTTACTAATTATGACAAGTAACTGTAATTTTGATACAAATTATGGCAGGTAACTGTAACTTCGATACTAATTATGACAGGTAACAGTAACTTCGTTACTAATTATGAGAAGTAACTATAACTTCGATACAAATTATGACAGGTAACTGTAACTTCGATATTAATTATGACAAGAAACTCTAACTTCATTACTAATTATGACAAGTAACTGTAATTTTAATTTTAAAAAATTGGTAGGTAACTGTAACTTCAATACTAATTATGACAGGTAACAGTAACTACGATACTAATTATGACAAGTAATTATAACTTCGATGCAAATTATGACAGGTAACTGTAACTTCGTTACTAATTATGACAAGTAACTGTAATTTCGATACAAATTTTGGCAGTTAACTGTAACTTCGATACTAATTATGACAGGTAACAGTAACTTCGATACTAATTATGACAAGTAACTATAACTTCGATACAAATTATGACAGGTAACTGTAACTTCGATACTAATTATGACAAGAAACTCTAACTTCGTTACTAATTATGACAAGTAACTGTAATTTTGAAAAAAATTATGGTAGATAACTGTAACTTCAATACTAATAATGACAGGTAACGGTAACGTCGATACTAATTATGACAAGTAACAGTACCTTCGATGCTAATTATGACAGGTAACTGTAACTTCGATACTAATTATGACAAGGAACTGTAATTTCGATACAAATTATGGCAGGTAACTGTAATTTCGTTACTAATTATGACAAGTAACTGTAATTCCGATACAAATTTTGGCAGGTAACTGTAACTTCGATACAAATTATGACAGGTAACTCTAACTTCGA
Organism: Meconema thalassinum; assembly: GCA_946902985.2. NCBI lineage: Eukaryota > Metazoa > Arthropoda > Insecta > Orthoptera > Tettigoniidae > Meconema > Meconema thalassinum. Next base: position 1,690,534,309 of record OX336388.2, on the reverse strand, counting down.
TACTAATTATGACAGGTAGCAGGATCTTCGATACTAATTATGACAAGTTACTATAACTCCGATACAAATTATGACAGGTAACTGTAACCTCGTTACTAATTATGACAAGTAACTGTAATTTCGATACAAATTTTGGCAGGTAACTGTAACTCGATAATAATTATGACAGGTAACAGTAACTTCGGTACTAATTATGACAAGTAACTGTAACTTCGATATTATTTATGACAGGTAACTGTAACTTCGTTACTAATTAAGACAAGTAACTGTAATTTCGATACAAATTATGGCAGGTAACAGTAACTTCGATACTAATTAGACAGGTAACAGTAACTTCGATACTAATTATGACAGGAAACTCTACCTTCGTTACTAATTATGACAAGTAACTGTAATTTTGATAAAAAATTACGGTAGGTAACTGTAACTTCAATACTAATTATGACAGGTAACAGTAACTTCGAAACTAATTATGACAGGTAACTGTAACTACGTTACTAATTATGACAAGTAACTTTAATTTCGATACTTATTAAGGCAGGTAACTGTAACTTCGTTACTAATTATGACAAGTCCCTGTAATTTCGATACAAATTATGGCAGGTAACTGTAACTTCGAAACTAATTATGACAAGTAAATGTAACTTCGATACTAATTATGACAGGTAACTGTAACTTCGTTACTAATTATGATAAATAACTGTAATTTCGATACAAATTTTGGCAGGTAACTGTAACTTCGATACTAATTATGGCAGGTAACAGTTACGTCGATTCTAATTATGACGAGTAACGGTATCTTCGATACTAATTATGACAGGTAACTGTAACTTCGTTACTAATTATGACAAGTAACTGTAATTTCGATACAAATTATGGCAGGTAACTGTAACTTCGATACTAATTATGACAGGCAACAGTAACTTCGATACTAATTATGACAAGTAACTATAACTTCGATAAAAATTATGACAAGTAACTGTAACTTTGATACTAATTATGACAAGAAACTCCAACTTCGTTACTAATTATGACAAGTAACTGTAATTTTGATAAAAAATTATGGTAGGTAACTGTAACTTCAATACTAATTATGACAGGTAACAGTAACGTCGATACAAATTATGACAAGTAACAGTACCTTCGATGCTAATTATGACAGGTAACTGTAACTTCGATACTAATTATGACAATGAACTGTAATTTCGATACAAATTATGGCAGGTAACAGTAACTTCGTTACTAATTATGACAAGTAACTGTAATTTCGATACAAATTTTGGCAGGTAACTGTAACTTCGATACTAATTATGACAAGTCCCTGTAATTTCGATACAAATTATGGCAGGTAACTGTAACTTCCATACTAATTATGACAGGTCACAGTAACTTCGATACTAATTATGACAGGAAACTGTAACATCGTTACTAATTATGACAAGTAACTGTAATTTCGATACAAATTATGACTGGTAACTGTAACTTCGTTACTAATTATGACAAGTAACAGTACCTTCGATGCTAATTATGACAGGTAACTGTAACTTCGATACCAATTATGACAAGGAACTGTAATTTCGGTACAAATTATGGCAGGTAACTGTAACTTCGTTACTAATTATGACAAGTAACAGTAATTTCGATACAAATTTTGGCAGGTAATTGTAACTTCGATAATAATTATGACAGGTAACAGTAACTTCGATACTAATTATGACAAGGAACTGTAATTTCGATACAAATTATGGCACGTAACTGTAACTTCGTTACTAATTATGACAAGTAACTGTAATTTCGATACAAATTTTGGCAGGTAATTGTAACTTCGATACTAATTATGACAGGTAACAGTAACTTCGATACTAATTATGACAAGTAACTGTAATTTCCATACAAATTTTGGCAGGTAACTGTAACTTCGATAATAATTATGACAGGTAACAGTAACTTCGATACTAATTATGACAAGGAACTGTAATTTCGATAAAAATTATGGCAGGTAACTGTAACTTCGATACTAATTATGACAGGTAACTGTAACTTCGTACTAATTATGACAAGTAACTGTTATTTTGATACAAATTATGGCAGGTAACTGTAACTTCGATACTAATTATGACAGGTAACAGTAACTTCGTTACTAATTATGACAAGTAACTATAACTTCGATACAAGTTATGACAGGTAACTGTAACTTCGATACTAATTATGACAAGAAACTCTAACTTCGTTACTAATTATGACAAGTAACTGTAATTTCGATACAGATTATGGCAGGTAACTGTAACTTCGTTACTAATTATGGCAAGTTACTCTAATTTCGATACAATTTTGGTAGGTAACTGCAACTTCAATACTAATTATGACAGGTAACAGTAACTTCGATACTAATTATGACAAGTAACAGTAACTTCGATGCTAATTATGACAGGTAACTGTAACTTCGATACTAATTATGACAATGAACTGTAATTTCGATACAAATTATGGCAGGTAACTGTAACTTCGATACTAATTATGACAGGTAACAGTAACTTCGATAATAATTATGACAAGTAACTATAACTTCGATACATATTATGACAGGTAACTGTAACTTCGATACTAATTATGACAAGAAACTTTAACTTCGTTAATAATTATGACAAGTAACTGTAATTTTGATAAAAAATTATGGTAGATAACTGTAACTTCAATACTAATTATGACAGGTAACAGTAACGTCGATACTAATTATCACAAGTAACAGTACCTTCGATACTAATTATGACAGGTAACTGCAACTTCGTTACTAATTATGACAAGTAACTGTAATTTCTATACTAATTATGGCAAGTAACTGTAACTTCGTTACTAATTATGACAAGTAACTGTAATTTCGATACAAATTATGGCAGGTAACTGTAATTTCGATACAAATTATGGCAGGTAACTGTAACTTCGATACTAATTATGACAGGTAACAGTAACTTCGATACTAATTATGACAAGTAACAGTAACTTCATTCTAATTATGACAAGTAACTGTAATTTCGATACAAATTATGGCAGGTAACTGTAACTTCGATACTAATTATGACCGGTAACAGTAACTTCGATACTAATTATGACAGAAAACAGTAACTTCGATACTAATTATGACAAGTAACAGTAACTTAGATACTAATTATGACAGGTAACTGTAACTTCCTTACTAATTATGACAAGTAACTGTAATTTTGATACAAATTATGGCAGGAAACTGTAACTTCGATACTAATTATGACAGGTAACAGTAACTTCGTTACTAATTATGAGAAGCAACTATAACTTCGATACAAATTATGACAGGTAACTGTAACTTCGATACTAATTATGACAAGAAACTCTAAATTCGTTACTAATTATGACAAGTAACTGTAATTTTAATTTAAAAAAATTGGTAGGTAACTGTAACTTCAATACTAATTATGACAGGTAACAGTAACTACGATACTAATTATGACAAGTAATTATAACTTCGATGCAAATTATGACAGGTAACTTTAACTTCGTTACTAATTATGACAAGTAACTGTAATTTCGATACAAATTTTGGCAGTTAACATTAACTTCGATACTAATTATGACAGGTAACAGTAACTTCGATACTAATTATGACAAGTAACTATAACTTCGATACAAATTATGACAGGTAACTGTAACTTCGATACTAATTATGACAAGAAACTGTAATTTTGATAAAAAATTATGGTAGATAACTGTAACTTCAATACTAATAATGACAGGTAACGGTAACGTCGATACTAATTATGACAAGTAACAGTACCTTCGATGCTAATTATGACAGGTAACTGTAACTTCGATACTAATTATGACAAGGAACTGTAATTTCGATACAAATTATGGCAGGTAACTGTAATTTCGTTAGTAATTATGACAAGTAACTGTAATTCCGATACAAATTTTGGCAGGTAACTGTACCTTCGATACAAATTATGACAGGTAACTCTAACTTCGATACTAATTATGACAAGTAGCAGGATCTTCGATACTAATTATGACAAGTAACTATAACTCCGATACAAATTATGACAGGTAACTGTAACCTCGTTACTAATTATGACAAGTAACTGTAATTTCGATACAAATTTTGGCAGGTAACTGTAACTCGATAATAATTATGACAGGTAACAGTAACTTCGGTACTAATTATGACAAGTAACTGTAACTTCGATATTATTTATGACAGGTAACTGTAACTTCGTTACTAATTAAGACAAGTAACTGTAATTTCGATACAAATTATGGCAGGTAACAGTAACTTCAATACTAATTATGACAGGTAACAGTAACTTCGAAACTAATTATGACAGGTAACTGTAACTACGTTACTAATTATGACAAGTAACTTTAATTTCGATACTTATTAAGGCAGGTAACTGTAACTTCGTTACTAATTATGACAAGTCCCTGTAATTTCGATACAAATTATGGCAGGTAACTGTAACTTCGATACTAATTATGACAAGTAAATTTAACTTCGATACTAATTATGACAGGTAACTGTAACTTCGTTACTAATTATGACAAGTAACTGTAATTTCGTTACAAATTTTGGCAGGTAACTGTAACTTCGATACTAATTATGGCAGGTAACAGTTACGTCGATTCTAATTATGTCGAGTAACTGTAACTTCGATACTAATTATGACAGGTAACTGTAACTTCGTTACTAATTATGACAAGTAACTGTAATTTCGATACAAATTATGGCAGGTAACTGTAACTTCGATACTAATTATGACAGGCAACAGTAACTTCGATACTAATTATGACAAGTAACTATAACTTCGATAAAAATTATGACAAGTAACTGTAACTTTGATACTAATTATGACAAGAAACTCCAACTTCGTTACTAATTATGACAAGTCCCTGTAATTTCGATACAAATTATGGCAGGTAACTGTAACTTCGATACTAATTATGACAGGTAACAGTAACTTCGATACTAATTATGACAAGTAACAGTAACTTCGATACTAATTATGACAAGTAACTATAACTTCGATGCAAATTATGACAGGTAACTGTAACTTCGTTACTAATTATGACAAGTAACTGTAATTTCGATACAGATTATGGCAGGTAACTGTAACTTCGATACTAATTATGACAGGTAACAGTAACTTCGATAATAATTATGACAAGTAACTATAACTTCGATACATATTATGACAGGTAACTGTAACTTCGATACTAACTATGACAAGAAACATTAACTTCGTTAATAATTATGACAAGTAACTGTAATTTTGATAAAAAATTATGGTAGATAACTGTAACTTCAATACTAATTATGACAGGTAACAGTAACGTCGATACTAATTATGACAAATAACAGTACCTTCGATACTAATTATGACAGGTAACTGCAACTTCGTTACTAATTATGACAAGTAACTGTAATTTCTATACTAATTATGGCAAGTAACTGTAACTTCGTTACTAATTATGACAAGTAACTGTAATTTCGATACAAATTATGGCAGGTAACTGTAATTTCGATACAAATTATGGCAGGTAACTGTAACTTCGATACTTATTATGACAGGTAACAGTAACTTCGATACTAATTATGACAAGTAACAGTAACTTCATTCTAATTATGACAAGTAACTGTAATTTCGATACAAATTATGGCAGGTAACTGTAACTTCGATACTAATTATGACAGGTAACAGTAACTTCGATACTAATTATGACAGAAAACAGTAACTTCGATACTAATTATGACAAGTAACAGTAACTTCGATACTAATTATGACAGGTAACTGTAACTTCCTTACTAATTATGACAAGTAACTGTAATTTTGATACAAATTATGGCAGGTAACTGTAACTTCGATACTAATTATGACAGGTAACAGTAACTTCGTTACTAATTATGAGAAGTAACTATAACTTCGATACAAATTATGACAGGTAACTGTAACTTCGATATTAATTATGACAAGAAACTCTAACTTCATTACTAATTATGACAAGTAACTGTAATTTTAATTTTAAAAAATTGGTAGGTAACTGTAACTTCAATACTAATTATGACAGGTAACAGTAACTACGATACTAATTATGACAAATAATTATAACTTCGATGCAAATTATGACAGGTAACTGTAACTTCGTTACTAATTATGACAAGTAACTGTAATTTCGATACAAATTTTGGCAGTTAACTGTAACTTCGATACTAATTATGACAGGTAACAGTAACTTCGATACTAATTATGACAAGTAACTATAACTTCGATACAAATTATGACAGGTAACTGTAACTTCGATACTAATTATGACAAGAAACTCTAACTTCGTTACTAATTATGACAAGTAACTGTAATTTTGAAAAAAATTATGGTAGATAACTGTAACTTCAATACTAATAATGACAGGTAACGGTAACGTCGATACTAATTATGACAAGTAACAGTACCTTCGATGCTAATTATGACAGGTAACATTAACTTCGATACTAATTATGACAAGGAACTGTAATTTCGATACAAATTATGGCAGGTAACTGTAATTTCGTTACTAATTATGACAAGTAACTGTAATTCCGATACAAATTTTGGCAGGTAACTGTAACTTCGATACAAATTATGACAGGTAACTCTAACTTCGATACTAATTATGACAGGTAGCAGGATCTTCGATACTAATTATGACAAGTAACTATAACTCCGATACAAATTATGACAGGTAACTGTAACCTCGTTACTAATTATGACAAGTAACTGTAATTTCGATACAAATTTTGGCAGGTAACTGTAACTCGATAATAATTATGACAGGTAACAGTAACTTCGGTACTAATTATGACAAGTAACTGTAACTTCGATATTATTTATGACAGGTAACTGTAACTTCGTTACTAATTAAGACAAGTAACTGTAATTTCGATACAAATTATGGCAGGTAACAGTAACTTCGATACTAATTAGACAGGTAACAGTAACTTCGATACTAATTATGACAGGAAACTCTACCTTCGTTACTAATTATGACAAGTAACTGTAATTTTGATAAAAAATTACGGTAGGTAACTGTAACTTCAATACTAATTATGACAGGTAACAGTAACTTCGAAACTAATTATGACAGGTAACTGTAACTACGTTACTAATTATGACAAGTAACTTTAATTTCGATACTTATTAAGGCAGGTAACTGTAACTTCGTTACTAATTATGACAAGTCCCTGTAATTTCGATACAAATTATGGCAGGTAACTGTAACTTCGAAACTAATTATGACAAGTAAATGTAACTTCGATACTAATTATGACAGGTAACTGTAACTTCGTTACTAATTATGACAAGTAACTGTAATTTCGATACAAATTTTGGCAGGTAACTGTAACTTCGATACTAATTATGGCAGGTAACAGTTACGTCGATTCTAATTATGACGAGTAACGGTATCTTCGATACTAATTATGACAGGTAACTGTAACTTCGTTACTAATTATGACAAGTAACTGTAATTTCGATACAAATTATGGCAGGTAACTGTAACTTCGATACTAATTATGACAGGCAACAGTAACTTCGATACTAATTATGACAAGTAACTATAACTTCGATAAAAATTATGACAAGTAACTGTAACTTTGATACTAATTATGACAAGAAACTCCAACTTCGTTACTAATTATGACAAGTAACTGTAATTTTGATAAAAAATTATGGTAGGTAACTGTAACTTCAATACTAATTATGACAGGTAACAGTAACGTCGATACAAATTATGACAAGTAACAGTACCTTCGATGCTAATTATGACAGGTAACTGTAACTTCGATACTAATTATGACAATGAACTGTAATTTCGATACAAATTATGGCAGGTAACAGTAACTTCGTTACTAATTATGACAAGTAACTGTAATTTCGATACAAATTTTGGCAGGTAACTGTAACTTCGATACTAATTATGACAAGTCCCTGTAATTTCGATACAAATTATGGCAGGTAACTGTAACTTCCATACTAATTATGACAGGTCACAGTAACTTCGATACTAATTATGACAGGAAACTGTAACATCGTTACTAATTATGACAAGTAACTGTAATTTCGATACAAATTATGACTGGTGACTGTAACTTCGTTACTAATTATGACAAGTAACAGTACCTTCGATGCTAATTATGACAGGTAACTGTAACTTCGATACCAATTATGACAAGGAACTGTAATTTCGGTACAAATTATGGCAGGTAACAGTAACTTCGTTACTAATTATGACTAGTAACAGTAATTTCGATACAAATTTTGGCTGGTAATTGTAACTTCGATAATAATTATGACAGGTAACAGTAACTTCGATACTAATTATGACAAGGAACTGTAATTTCGATACAAATTATGGCACGTAACTGTAACTTCGTTACTAATTATGACAAGTAACTGTAATTTCGATACAAATTTTGGCAGGTAATTGTAACTTCGATACTAATTATGACAGGTAACAGTAACTTCGATACTAATTATGACAAGTAACTGTAATTTCCATACAAATTTTGGCAGGTAACTGTAACTTCGATAATAATTATGACAGGTAACAGTAACTTCGATACTAATTATGACAAGGAACTGTAATTTCGATAAAAATTATGGCAGGTAACTGTAACTTCGATACTAATTATGACAGGTAACTGTAACTTCGTACTAATTATGACAAGTAACTGTTATTTTGATACAAATTATGGCAGGTAACTGTAACTTCGATACTAATTATGACAGGTAACAGTAACTTCGTTACTAATTATGACAAGTAACTATAACTTCGATACAAGTTATGACAGGTAACTGTAACTTCGATACTATTTATGACAAGAAACTCTAACTTCGTTACTAATTATGACAAGTAACTGTAATTTCGATACAGATTATGGCAGGTAACTGTAACTTCGTTACTAATTATGGCAAGTTACTCTAATTTCGATACAAATTTTGGTAGGTAACTGCAACTTCAATACTAATTATGACAGGTAACAGTAACTTCGATACTAATTATGACAAGTAACAGTAACTTCGATGCTAATTATGACAGGTAACTGTAACTTCGATACTAATTATGACAATGAACTGTAATTTCGATACAAATTATGGCAGGTAACTGTAACTTCGATACTAATTATGACAGGTAACAGTAACTTCGATAATAATTATGACAAGTAACTATAACTTCGATACATATTATGACAGGTAACTGTAACTTCGATACTAATTATGACAAGAAACTTTAACTTCGTTAATAATTATGACAAGTAACTGTAATTTTGATAAAAAATTATGGTAGATAACTGTAACTTCAATACTAATTATGACAGGTAACAGTAACGTCGATACTAATTATCACAAGTAACAGTACCTTCGATACTAATTATGACAGGTAACTGCAACTTCGTTACTAATTATGACAAGTAACTGTAATTTCTATACTAATTATGGCAAGTAACTGTAACTTCGTTACTAATTATGACAAGTAACTGTAATTTCGATACAAATTATGGCAGGTAACTGTAATTTCGATACAAATTATGGCAGGTAACTGTAACTTCGATACTAATTATGACAGGTAACAGTAACTTCGATACTAATTATGACAAGTAACAGTAACTTCATTCTAATTATGACAAGTAACTGTAATTTCGATACAAATTATGGCAGGTAACTGTAACTTCGATACTAATTATGACCGGTAACAGTAACTTCGATACTAATTATGACAGAAAACAGTAACTTCGATACTAATTATGACAAGTAACAGTAACTTAGATACTAATTATGACAGGTAACTGTAACTTCCTTACTAATTATGACAAGTAACTGTAATTTTGATACAAATTATGGCAGGAAACTGTAACTTCGATACTAATTATGACAGGTAACAGTAACTTCGTTACTAATTATGAGAAGCAACTATAACTTCGATACAAATTATGACAGGTAACTGTAACTTCGATACTAATTATGACAAGAAACTCTAAATTCGTTACTAATTATGACAAGTAACTGTAATTTTAATTTAAAAAAATTGGTAGGTAACTGTAACTTCAATACTAATTATGACAGGTAACAGTAACTACGATACTAATTATGACAAGTAATTATAACTTCGATGCAAATTATGACAGGTAACTTTAACTTCGTTACTAATTATGACAAGTAACTGTAATTTCGATACAAATTTTGGCAGTTAACATTAACTTCGATACTAATTATGACAGGTAACAGTAACTTCGATACTAATTATGACAAGTAACTATAACTTCGATACAAATTATGACAGGTAACTGTAACTTCGATACTAATTATGACAAGAAACTGTAATTTTGATAAAAAATTATGGTAGATAACTGTAACTTCAATACTAATAATGACAGGTAACGGTAACGTCGATACTAATTATGACAAGTAACAGTACCTTCGATGCTAATTATGACAGGTAACTGTAACTTCGATACTAATTATGACAAGGAACTGTAATTTCGATACAAATTATGGCAGGTAACTGTAATTTCGTTACTAATTATGACAAGTAACTGTAATTCCGATACAAATTTTGGCAGGTAACTGTACCTTCGATACAAATTATGACAGGTAACTCTAACTTCGATACTAATTATGACAAGTAGCAGGATCTTCGATACTAATTATGACAAGTAACTATAACTCCGATACAAATTATGACAGGTAACTGTAACCTCGTTACTAATTATGACAAGTAACTGTAATTTCGATACAAATTTTGGCAGGTAACTGTAACTCGATAATAATTATGACAGGTAACAGTAACTTCGGTACTAATTATGACAAGTAACTGTAACTTCGATATTATTTATGACAGGTAACTGTAACTTCGTTACTAATTAAGACAAGTAACTGTAATTTCGATACAAATTATGGCAGGTAACAGTAACTTCAATACTAATTATGACAGGTAACAGTAACTTCGAAACTAATTATGACAGGTAACTGTAACTACGTTACTAATTATGACAAGTAACTTTAATTTCGATACTTATTAAGGCAGGTAACTGTAACTTCGTTACTAATTATGACAAGTCCCTGTAATTTCGATACAAATTATGGCAGGTAACTGTAACTTCGATACTAATTATGACAAGTAAATTTAACTTCGATACTAATTATGACAGGTAACTGTAACTTCGTTACTAATTATGACAAGTAACTGTAATTTCGTTACAAATTTTGGCAGGTAACTGTAACTTCGATACTAATTATGGCAGGTAACAGTTACGTCGATTCTAATTATGTCGAGTAAGTGTAACATCGATACTAATTATGACAGGTAACTGTAACTTCGTTACTAATTATGACAAGTAACTGTAATTTCGATACAAATTATGGCAGGTAACTGTAACTTCGATACTAATTATGACAGGCAACAGTAACTTCGATACTAATTATGACAAGTAACTATAACTTCGATAAAAATTATGACAAGTAACTGTAACTTTGATACTAATTATGACAAGAAACTCCAACTTCGTTACTAATTATGACAAGTAACTGTAATTTTGATAAAAAATTATGGTAGGTAACTGTAACTTCAATAATAATTATGACAGGTAACAGTAACGTCCATACTAATTATGACAAGTAACAGTACCTTCGATGCTAATTATGACAGGTAACTGTAACTTCGATACTAATTATGACAATGAACTGTAATTTCGATACAAATTATGGCAGGTAACGGTAACTTCGTTACTAATTATGACAAGTAACTGTAATTTCGATACAAATTTTGGCAGGTAACTGTAACTTCGATACTAATTATGACAAGTCCCTGTAATTTCGATACAAATTATGGCAGGTAACTGTAACTTCCATACTAATTATGACAGGTCACAGTAACTTCGATACTAATTATGACAGGAAACTGTAACATCGTTACTAATTATGACAAGTAACTGTAATTTCGATACAAATTATGACTGGTAACTGTAACTTCGTTACTAATTATGACAAGTAACAGTACCTTCGATGCTAATTATGACAGGTAACTGTAACTTCGATACCAATTATGACAAGGAACTGTAATTTCGATACAAATTATGGCAGGTAACTGTAACTTCGTTACTAATTATGACAAGTAACTGTAATTTCGATACAAATTTTGGCAGGTAATTGTAACTTCGATACTAATTATGACAGGTAACAGTAACTTCGATACTAATTATGACAAGTAACTGTAATTTCCATACAAATTTTGGCAGGTAACTGTAACTTCGATAATAATTATGACAGGTAACAGTAACTTCGATACTAATTATGACAAGGAACTGTAATTTCGATACAAATTATGGCAGGTAACTGTAACTTCGTTACTAATTATGACAAGTAACTGTAATTTCGATACAAATTATGGCAGGTAACTGTAATTTCGATACAAATTATGGCAGGTAACTGTAACTTCGATACTAATTATGACAGGTAACAGTAACTTCGATACTAATTATGACAAGTAACAGTAACTTCATTCTAATTATGACAAGTAACTGTAATTTCGATACAAATTATGGCAGGTAACTGTAACTTCGATACTAATTATGACAGGTAACAGTAACTTCGATACTAATTATGACAGAAAACAGTGACTTCGATACTAATTATGACAGGTAACTGTAACCTCGATAATAATTATGGCAGGTAACTGTAACTTCGATACTAATTATGACAAGTAACAGTAACTTCGATACTAATTATGACAGGTAACTGTAACTTCTTTACTAATTATGACAAGTAACTGTAATTTTGATACAAATTATGGCAGGTTACTGTAACTTCGATACTAATTATGACAGGTAACAGTAAATTCGTTACTTATTATGACAAGTAACTATAACTTCGATACAAATTATGACAGGTTACTGTAACTTCGATACTAATTATGACAAGAAACTCTAACTTCGTTACTAATTATGACAAGTAACTGTAATTTTGATTTAAAAAAATTGGTAGGTAACTGTAACTTCAATACTAATTATGACAGGTAACATTAACTTCGATACTAATTATGACAAGTAACTATAACTTCGATGCAAATTATGACAGGTAACTGTAACTTCGTTACTAATTATGACAAGTAACTGTAATTTCGATACAAATTATGGCAGGTAACTGTAACTTCGATACTAATTACGACAGGTAACAGTAACTTCGATACTAATTATGACAAGTAACTATAACTTCGATACAAATTATGACAGGTAACTGTAACTTCGATACTAATTATGACAAGAAACTCTAACTTCGTTACTAATTATGACAAGTAACTGTAATTTTGATAAAAAATTATGGTAGATAACTGTAACTTCAATACTAATAATGACAGGTAACGGTAACTTCGATACTAATTATGACAAGTAACAGTACCTTCGATGCTAATTATGACAGGTAACTGTAACTTCGATACTAATTATGACAAGGAACTGTAATTTCGATACAAATTAAGGTAGGTAACTGTAATTTCGTTACTAATTATGACAAGTAACTGTAATTCCGATACAAATTTGGCAGGTAACTGTAACTTCGATACTAATTATGACAGGTAGCTTTAACTTCGATACTAATTATGACAGGTTACTGTAACTTCGTTACTAATTATGACAAGTAACTGTAATTTCGATACAAATTATGGCAGGTAACTGTAACTTCGATACTAATTATGACAGGTAACAGTAACTTCGATACTAATTATGACAAGTAACTATAACTTCGATACAAATTATGACAGGTAACTGTAACTTCGATACTAATTATGACAGGAAACTGTAACTTCGTTACTAATTAAGACAAGTAACTGTAGTTTCGATACAAATTATGACAGGTAACTGTAACTTCGTTACTAATTATGACAAGTAACAGTACCTTCGATGCTAATTATGACAGGTAACTGTAACTTCGATACTAATTATGACAAGGAACTGTAATTTCGATACAAATTATGGCAGGTAACTGTAACTTCGTTACTAATTATGACAAGTTACTCTAATTTCGATACAAATTTTGGCAGGTAACTGTAACTTCGAAACTAATTATGACAGGTAACAGTAACTTCGATACTAATTATGACAAGTAACTGTAACTTCGATACTAATTATGACAGGTAACTGTAACTTCGTTACTAATTATGACAAGTAACTGTTATTTTGATACAAATTAGGGCAGGTAACTGTAACTTCGATACTAATTATGACAGGTAACAGTAACTTCGTTACTAATTATGACAAGTAACTATAACTTCGATACAAGTTATGACAGGTAACTGTAACTTCGATACTAATTATGACAAGAAACTCAAACTTCGTTACTAATTATGACAAGTAACAGTAATTTCGATACTGATTATGGCAGGTAACTGTAACTTCGTTACTAATTATGACAAGTTACTCTAATTTCGATACAAATTTTGGTAGGTAACTGCAACTTGAATACTAATTATGACAGGTAACAGTAACTTCGATACTAATTATGACAAGTAACTATAACTTCGATGCAAATTATGACAGGTAATTGTAACTTCGTTACTAATTATGACAAGTAACTGTAATTTCGATACCGATTATGGCAGGTAACTGTAACTTCGATACTAATTATGACAGGTAACAGTAACTTCGATACTAATTATGACAAGTAACTATAACTTCGATACATATTATGACAGGTAACTGTAACTTCGATACTAATTATGACAAGAAACTCTAACTTCGTTAATAATTATGACAAGTAACTGTAATTTTGATAAAAAATTATGGTAGATAACTGTAACTTCAATACTAATTACGACAGGTAACAGTAACGTCGATACTAATTATGACAAGTAACAGTACCTTCGATACTAATTATGACAGGTAACTGCAACTTCGTTACTAATTATGACAAGTAACTGTAATTTCTATACTAATTATGGCAGGTAATTGTAACTTCGTTACTAATTATGACAAGTAACTGTAATTTCGATACAAATTATGGCAGGTAACTGTAACTTCGATACTAATTATGACAGGTAACAGTAACTTCGATACTAATTATGACAAGTAACAGTAACTTCATTCTAATTATGACAAGTAACTGTAATTTCGATACAAATTATGGCAGGTAACTGTAACTTCGATACTAATTATGACAGGTAACAGTAACTTCGATACTAATTATGACAGAAAACAGTAACTTCGATACTAATTATGACATGTAACAGTAACTTCGATACAAATTATGACAGGTAACTGTAACTTCCTTACTAATTATGACAAGTAACTGTAATTTTGATACAAATTATGGCATTTAACTGTAACTTCGATACTAATTATGACAGGTAACAGTAACTTCGTTACTAATTATGAGAAGTAACTATAACTTCGATACAAATTATGACAAGAAACTCTAACTTCGTTACTTATTATGACAAGTAACTGTAATTTTGATTTAAAAAAATTGGTAGGTAACTGTAACTTCAATACTATTTATGACAGGTAACAGTAACTTCGATACTAATTATGACAAGTAATTATAACTTCGATGCAAATTACGACAGGTAACTGTAACTTCGTTACTAATTATGACAAGTAACTGTAATTTCGATACAAATTTTGGCAGTTAACTGTAACTTCGATACTAATTATGACAGGTAACAGTAACTTCGATACTAATTATGACAAGTAACTATAACTTCGATACAAATTATGACAGGTAACTGTAACTTCGATACTAATTATGACAAGAAACTCTAACTTCGTTACTAATTATGACAAGTAACTGTAATTTTGATAAAAAATTATGGTAGATAACTGTAACTTCATTACTAATAATGACAGGTAACGGTAACGTTGATACTAATTATGACAAGTAACATTACCTTCGATGCTAATTATGACAGGTAACTGTAAATTCGATACTAATTATGACAAGGAACTGTAATTTCGATACAAATTATGGCAGGTAACTGTAATTTCGTTACTAATTATGACAAGTAACTGTAATTCCGATACAAATTTTGGCAGGTAACTGTAACTTCGATACTAATTATGACAGGTAGCAGGATCTTCGATACTAATTATGACAAGTAACTATAACTCCGATACAAATTATGACAGGTAACTGTAACCTCGTTACTAATTATGACAAGTAACTGTAATTTCGATACAAATTTTGGCAGGTAACTGTAACTCGATAATAATTATGACAGGTAACAGTAACTTCGGTACTAATTATGACAAGTAACTGTAACTTCGATACTATTTATGACAAGAAACTCTAACTTCGTTACTAATTATGACAAGTAACTGTAATTTCGATACAGATTATGGCAGGTAACTGTAACTTCGTTACTAATTATGACAAGTTACTCTAATTTCGATACAAATTTTGGTAGGTAACTGCAACTTCAATACTAATTATGACAGGTAACAGTAACTTCGATACTAATTATGACAAGTAACTATAACTTCGATGCAAATTATGACAGGTAACTGTAACTTCGTTACTAATTAAGACAAGTAACTGTAATTTCGATACAGATTATGGCAGGTAACTGTAACTTCGATACTAATTATGACAGGTAACAGTAACTTCGATACTAATTATGACAAGTAACTATAACTTCGATACATATTATGACAGGTAACTGTAACTTCGATACTAATTATGACAAGTAACTGTAATTTCGATACAAATTATGGCAGGTAACTGTAATTTCGATACAAATTATGGCAGGTAACTGTAACTTCGATACTAATTATGACAGGTAACAGTAACTTCGATACTAATTATGACAAGTAACAGTAACTTCATTCTAATTATGACAAGTAACTGTAATTTCGATACAAATTATGGCAGGTAACTGTAACTTCGATACTAATTATGACAGGTAACAGTAACTTTGATACTAATTATGACAGAAAACAGTAACTTCGATACTAATTATGACAAGTAACAGTAACTTCGATACTAATTATGACAGGTAACTGTAACTTCCTTACTAATTATGACAAGTGACTGTAATTTTGATACAAATTATGGCAGGTAACTGTAACTTCGATACTCATTATGACAGGTAACAGTAACTTCGTTACTAATTATGAGAAGTAACTATAACTTCGATACAAATTATGGCAGGTAACTGTAACTTCGATACTAATTATGACAGGTAACAGTAACATTGATACTAATTATGACAGAAAACAGTAACTTCGATACTAATTATGACAAGTAACAGTAACTTCGATACTAATTATGACAGGTAACTGTAACTTCCTTACTAATTATGACAAGTAACTGTAATTTCTATACTAATTATGGCAAGTAACTGTAACTTCGTTACTAATTATGACAAGTAACTGTAATTTCGATACAAATTATGGCAGGTAACTGTAATTTCGATACAAATTATGGCAGGTAACTGTAACTTCGATACTAATTATGACAGGTAACAGTAACTTCGATACTAATTATGACAAGTAACAGTAACTTCATTCTAATTATGACAAGTAACTGTAATTTCGATACAAATTATGGCAGGTAACTGTAACTTCGATACTAATTATGACAGGTAACAGTAACTTTGATACTAATTATGACAGAAAACAGTAACTTCGATACTAATTATGACAAGTAACAGTAACTTCGATACTAATTATGACAGGTAACTGTAACTTACTTACTAATTATGACAAGTAACTGTAATTTCGATACAAATTATGGCAGGTAACTGTAACTTCGATACTCATTATGACAGGTAACAGTAACTTCGTTACTAATTATGAGAAGTAACTATAACTTCGATACAAATTATGACAGGTAACTGTAACTTCGATACTAATTATGACAAGAAACTCTAACTTCGTTACTAATTATGACAAGTAACTGTAATTTTGATTTAAAAAAATTGGTAGGTAACTGTAACTTCAATACTAATTATGACAGGTAACAGTAACTTCGATACTGATTATGACAAGTAATTATAACTTCGATGCAAATTATGACAGGTAACTGTAACTTCGTTACTAATTATGACAAGTAACTGTAATTTCGATACAAATTTTGGCAGTTAACTGTAACTTCGATACTAATTATGACAGGTAACAGTAACTTCGATACTAATTATGACAAGTAACTATAACTTCGATACTAATTATGACAGGTAACTGTAACTTCGATACTAATTTTGACAAGAAACTCTAACTTCGTTACTAATTATGACAAGTAACTGTAATTTTGATAAAAAATTATGGTAGATAACTGTAACTTCAATACTAATAATGACAGGTAACGGTAACGTCGATACTAATTATGACAAGTAACAGTACCTTCGATGCTAATTATGACAGGTAACAGTAACTTCGATACTAATTATGACAAGGAATTGTAATTTCGATACAAATTATGGCAGGTAACTGTAATTTCGTTACTAATTATGACAAGTAACTGTAATTCCGATACAAATTTTGGCAGTTAACTGTGTCTTCGATACTAATTATGACAGGTAGCAGGATCTTCGATACTAATTATGACAAGTAACTATAACTCCGATACAAATTATGACAGGTAACTGTAACCTCGTTACTAATTATGACAAGTAACTGTAATTTCGATACAAATTTTGGCAGGTAACTGTAACTCGATAATAATTATGACAGGTAACAGTAACTTCGGTACTAATTATGACAAGTAACTGTAACTTCGATACTATTTATGACAGGTAACTGTAACTTCGTTACTAATTATGACAAGTAACTGTAATTTCGATACAAATTTTGGCAGGTAACTGTAACTTCGATACAAATTATGGCAGGTAACTGTAACTTCGATACTAATTATGACAGGTAACAGTAACTTCGATACTAATTATGACAGGCAACAGTAACTTCGATACTAATTATGACAAGTAACTATAACTTCGATAAAAATTATGACAAGTAACTGTAACTTCGATACTAATTATGACAAGAAACTCCAACTTCGTTACTAATTATGACAAGTAACTCTAATTTTGATTAAAAATTATGGTAGGTAACTGTAACTTCAATACTAATTATGACAGGTAACAGTAACTTCGATACTAATTATGACAAGTAACTATAACTTCGATACAAATTATGACAAGTAACTGTAACTTCGATACTAATTATGACAAGAAACTCTAACTTCGTTACTAATTATGACAAGTAACTGTAATTTTGATAAAAAATTATGGTAGATAACTGTAACTTCAATACTAATAATGACAGGTAACGGTAACGTCGATACTAATTATGACAAGTAACAGTACCTTCGATGCTAATTATGACAGGTAACTGTAACTTTGATACTAATTATGACAAGGAACTGTAATTTCGATACAAATTATGGCAGGTAACTGTAATTCCGTTACTAATTATGACAAGTAACAGTAATTCCGATACAAATTTTGGCAGGTAACTGTAACTTCGATACTAATTATGACAGGTAGCAGGATCTTCGATACTAATTATGACAAGTAACTATAACTCCGATACAAATTATGACAGGTAACTGTAACCTCGTTACTAATTATGACAAGTTACTGTAATTTCGATACAAATTTTGGCAGGTAACTGTAACTTCGTTACTAATTATGACAAGTAACAGTACCTTCGATGCTAATTATGACAGGTAACTGTAACTTCGATACTAATTATGACAGGTAACAGTAACTTCGATACGAATTATGACAAATAACTATAACTTCGATACAAATTATGACAGGTAACTGTAACTTCGATACTAATTATGACAAGAAACTCTAACTTCGTTACTAATTATGACAAGTAACTGTAATTTTGATAAAAAATTATGGTAGATAACTGTAACTTCAATACTAATAATGACAGGTAACGGTAACTTCGATACTAATTATGACAAGTAACAGTACCTTCGATGCTAATTATGACAGGTAACTGTAACTTCGATACTAATTATGACAAGGAACTGTAATTTCGATACAAATTATGGCAGGTAACTGTAACTTCGTTACTAATTATGACAAGTTACTCTAATTTCGATACAAATTTTGGCAGGTAACTGTAACTTCGATACTAATTATGACAGGTAACAGTAACTTCGATACTAATTATGACAAGTAACTGTAACTTCGATACTAATTATGACAGGTAACTGTAACTTCGTCACTAATTATGACAAGTAACTGTTATTTTGATACAAATTATGGCAGGTAACTGTAACTTCGATACTAATTATGACAGGTAACAGTAACTTCGTTACTAATTATGACAAGTAACTATAACTTCGATACAAGTTATGACAGTTAACTGTAACTTCGATACTAATTATGACAAGAAACTCAAACTTCGTTACTAATTATGACAAGTAACAGTAATTTCGATACAGATTATGGCAGGTAACTGTAACTTCGATACTAATTATGACAGGTAACAGTAACTTCGATACTAATTATGACAAGTAACTATAACTTCGATACATATTATGACAGGTAATTGTAACTTCGATACTAATTATGACAAGAAACTCTAACTTCGTTAGTAATTATGACAAGTAACTGTAATTTTGATAAAAAATTATGGTAGATAACTGTAACTTCAATACTAATTATGACAGGTAACAATAACGTCGATACTAATTATGACAAGTAACAGTACCTTCGATAGTAATTATGACAGGTAACTGCAACTTCGTTACTAATTATGACAAGTAACTGTAATTTCTATACTAATTATGGCAAGTAACTGTAACTTCGTTACTAATTATGACAAGTAACTGTAATTTCGATACAAATTATGGCAGGTAACTGTAATTTCGATACAAATTAAGGCAGGTAACTGTAACTTCGATACTAATTATGACAGGTAACAGTAACTTCGATACTAATTATGACAAGTAACAGTAACTTCATTCTAATTATGACAAGTAACTGTAATTTCGATACAAATTATGGCAGGTAACTGTAACTTCGATACTAATTATGACAGGTAACAGTAACTTCGATACCAATTATGACAGAAAACAGTAACTTCGATACTAATTATGACAAGTAACAGTAACTTCGATTCTAATTATGACAGGTAACTGTAACTTCCTTACTAATTATGACAAGTAACTGTAATTTTGATACAAATTATGGCAGGTAACTGTAACTTCGATACTAATTATGACAGGTAACAGTAACTTCGTTACTAATTATGAGAAGTAACTATAACTTCGATACAAATTATGACAGGTAACTGTAACTTCGATACTAATTATGACAAGAAACTCTAACTTCGTTACTAATTATGACAAGTAACTGTAATTTTGATTTTAAAAAATTGGTAGGTAACTGTAACTTCAAAACTAATTATGACAGGTAACAGTAACTTCGATACTAATTATGACAAGTAATTATAACTTCGATGCAAATTATGACAGGTAACTGTAACTTCGTTACTAATTATGACAAGTAACTGTAATTTCGATACAAATTTTGGCAGTTAACTGTAACTTCGATACTAATTATGACAGGTAACAGTAACTTCGTAACTAATTATGACAAGTAACTATAACTTCGATACAAATTATGACAGGTAACTGTAACTTCGATACTAATTATGACAAGAAACTCTAACTTCGTTACTAATTATGACAAGTAACTGTAATTTTGATAAAAAATTATGGTAGATAACTGTAACATCAATACTAATAATGACAGGTAACGGTAACGTCGATACTAATTATGACAAGTAACAGTACCTTCGATGCTAATTATGACAGGTAACTGTAACTTCGATACTAAAAATGACAAGGAACTGTAATTTCGATACAAAATATGGCAGGTAACTGTAATTTCGTTACTAATTATGACAAGTAACTGTAATTCCGATACAAATTTTGGCAGGTAACTGTAACTTCGATACTAATTATGACAGGTAGCAGGATCTTCGATACTAATTATATCAAGTAACTATAACTCCGATACAAATTATGACAGGTAACTGTAACCTCGTTACTAATTATGACAAGTAACTGTAATGTCGATACAAATTTTGGCAGGTAACTGTAACTCGATAATAATTATGACAGGTAACAGTAACTTCGGTACTAATTATGACAAGTAACTGCAACTTTGATACTATTTATGACAAGAATCTCTAACTTCGTTACTAATTATGACAAGTAACCGTAATTTCGATACAGATTATGGCAGGTAACTGTAACTTCGTTACTAATTATGACAAGTTACTCTAATTTCGATACAAATTTTGGTAGGTAACTGCAACTTCAATACTAATTATGACAGGTAACAGTAACTTCGATACTAATTATGACAAGTAACTATAACTTCGATGCAAATTATGACAGGTAACTGTAACTTCGTTACTAATTAAGACAAGTAACTGTAATTTCGATACAGATTATGGCAGGTAACTGTAACTTCGATGCTAATTATTACAGGTAACTGTAACTTCGATACTAATTATGACAAGTAACTATAACTTCGATACATATTATGACAGGTAACTGTAACTTCGATTCTAATTATGACAAGAAACTCTAACTTCGTTAATAATTATGACAAGTAACTGTAATTTTGATAAAAAATTATGGTAGATAACTGTAACTTCAATACTAATTATGGCAAGTAACTGTAACTTCGTTACTAATTATGACAAGTAACTGTAATTTCGATACAAATTATGGCAGGTAACTGTAATTTCGATACAAATTATGGCAGGTAACTGTAATTTCGTTACTAATTATGACAAGTAACTGTAATTCCGATACAAATTTTGGCAGGTAACTGTATCTTCGATACTAATTATGACAGGTAGCAGGATCTTCGATACTAATTATGACAAGTAACTATAACTCCGATACAAATTATGACAGGTAACTGTAACCTCGTTACTAATTATGACAAGTAACTGTAATTTCGATACAAATTTTGGCAGGTAACTGTAACTCGATAATAATTATGACAGGTAACAGTAACTTCGGTACTAATTATGACAAGTAACTGTAACTTCGATACTATTTATGACAGGTAACTGTAACTTCGTTACTAATTAAGACAAGTAACTGTAATTTCGATACAAATTATGGCAGGTAACAGTAACTTCGATACTAATTAGACAGGTAACAGTAACTTCGATACAAATTATGACAGGTAACTCTACCTTCGTTACTAATTATGACAAGTAACTGTAATTTTGATAAAAAATTATGGTAGGTAACTGTAACTTCAATACTAATTATGACAAGAAACTCTAACTTCGTTACTAATTATGACAAGTAACTGTAATTTCGATACTTATTATGGCAGGTAACTGTAACTACGTTACTAATTATGACAAGTAACTTTAATTTCGATACTTATTATGGCAGGTAACTGTAACTTCGTTACTAATTATGACAAGTCCCTGTAATTTCGATATAAATTATGGCAGGTAACTGTAACTTCGATACTAATTATGACAAGTAAATGTAACTTCGATACTAATTATGACAGGTAACTGTAACTTCGTTAATAATTATGACAAGTAACTGTAATTTCGATACAAATTTTGGCAGGTAACTGTAACTTCGATACAAATTATGGCAGGTAACTGTAACTTCGATACTAATTATGACAGGTAACAGTAACTTCGATACTAATTATGACAGGCAACAGTAACTTCGATACTAATTATGACAAGTAACTATAACTTCGATAAAAATTATGACAAGTAACTGTAACTTCGATACTAATTATGACAAGAAACTCCAACTTCGTTACTAATTATGACAAGTAACTCTAATTTTGATTAAAAATTATGGTAGGTAACTGTAACTTCAATACTAATTATGACAGGTAACAGTAACTTCGATACTAATTATGACCAGTAACTATAACTTCGATACAAATTATGACAGGTAACTGTAACTTCGATACTAATTATGACAAGAAACTCTAACTTCGTTACTAATTATGACAAGTAACTGTAATTTTGATAAAAAATTATGGTAGATAACTGTAACTTCAATACTAATAATGACAGGTAACGGTAACGTCGATACTAATTATGACAAGTAACAGTACCTTCGATGCTAATTATGACAGCTAACTGTAACTTTGATACTAATTATGACAAGGAACTGTAATTTCGATACAAATTATGGCAGGTAACTGTAATTTCATTACTAATTATGACAAGTAACTATAACTCCGATACAAATTATGACAGGTAACTGTAACCTCGTTACTAATTATGACAAGTTACTGTAATTTCGATACAAATTTTGGCAGGTAACTGTAACTTCGTTACTAATTATGACAAGTAACAGTACCTTCGATGCTAATTATGACAGGTAACTGTAACTTCGATACTAATTATGACAGGTAACAGTAACTTCGATACGAATTATGACAAGTAACTATAACTTCGATACAAATTATAACAGGTAACTGTAACTTCGATACTAATTATGACAAGAAACTCTAACTTCGTTACTAATTATGACAAGTAACTGTAATTTTGATAAAAAATTATGGTAGATAACTGTAACTTCAATACTAATAATGACAGGTAACGGTAACTTCGATACTAATTATGACAAGTAACAGTACCTTCGATGCTAATTATGACACGTAACTGTAACTTCGATAATAATTATGACAATGAACTGTAATTTCGATACAAATTAAGGTAGGTAACTGTAATTTCGTACTAATTATGACAAGTAACTGTAATTTCGATACAAATTATGACAGGTAACAGTAACTTCGTTACTAATTATGACAAGTAACAGTACCTTCGATGCTAATTATGACAGGTAACTGTAACTTCGATACTAATTATGACAAGGAACTGTAATTTCGATACAAATTATGGCAGGTAACTGTAACTTCGTTACTAATTATGACAAGTTACTCTAATTTCGATACAAATTTTGGCAGGTAACTGTAACTTCGATACTAATTATGACAGGTAACAGTAACTTCGATACTAATTATGACAAGTAACTGTAACTTCGATACTAATTATGACAGGTAACTGTAACTTCGTCACTAATTATGACAAGTAACTGTTATTTTGATACAAATTATGGCAGGTAACTGTAACTTCGATACTAATTATGACAGGTAACAGTAACTTCGTTACTAATTATGACAAGTAACTATAACTTCGATACAAGTTATGACAGTTAACTGTAACTTCGATACTAATTTTGACAAGAAACTCAAACTTCGTTACTAATTATGACAAGTAACAGTAATTTCGATACAGATTATGGCAGGTAACTGTAACTTCGATACTAATTATGACAGGTAACAGTAACTTCGATACTAATTATGACAAGTAACTATAACTTCGATACATATTATGACAGGTAATTGTAACATCGATACTAATTATGACAAGAAACTCTAACTTCGTTAATAATTACGACAAGTAACTGTAATATTGATAAAAAATTATGGTAGATAACTGTAACTTCAATACTAATTATGACAGGTAACAGTAACGTCGATACTAATTATGACAAGTAACAGTACCTTCGATAGTAATTATGACAGGTAACTGCAACTTCGTTACTAATTAGGACAAGTAACTGTAATTTCTATACTAATTATGGCAAGTAACTGTAACTTCGTTACTAATTATGACAAGTAACTGTAATTTCGATACAAATTATGGCAGGTAACTGTAATTTCGATACAAATTATGGCAGGTAACTGTAACTTCGATACTAATTATGACAGGTAACAGTAACTTCGATACTAATTATGACAAGTAACAGTAACTTCATTCTAATTATGACAAGTAACTGTAATTTCGATACAAATTATGGCAGGTAACTGTAACTTCGATACTAATTATGACAGGTAACAGTAACTTCGATACCAATTATGACAGAAAACAGTAACTTCGATACTAATTATGACAAGTAACAGTAACTTCGATACTAATTATGACAGGTAACTGTAACTTCCTTACTAATTATGACAAGTAACTGTAATTTTGATACAAATTATGGCAGGTAACTGTAACTTCGATACTAATTATGACAGGTAACAGTAACTTCGTTACTAATTATGAGAAGTAACTATAACTTCGATACAAATTATGACAGGTAACTGTAACTTCGATACTAATTATGACAAGAAACTCTAACTTCGTTACTAATTATGACAAGTAACTGTAATTTTGATTTAAAAAAATTGGTAGGTAACTGTAACTTCAAAACTAATTATGACAGGTAACAGTAACTTCGATACTAATTATGACAAGTAATTATAACTTCGATGCAAATTATGACAGGTAACTGTAACTTCGTTACTAATTATGACAAGTAACTGTAATTTCGATACAAATTTTGGCAGTTAACTGTAACTTCGATACTAATTATGACAGGTAACAGTAACTTCGATACTAATTATGACATGTAACTATAACTTCGATACAAATTATGACAGGTAACTGTAACTTCGATACTAATTATGACAAGAAACTCTAACTTCGTTACTAATTATGACAAGTAACTGTAATTTTGATAAAAAATTATGGTAGATAACTGTAACTTCAATACTAATAATGACAGGTAACGGTAACGTCGATACTAATTATGACAAGTAACAGTACCTTCGATGCTAATTATGACAGGTAACTGTAACTTCGATACTAATTATGACAAGGAACTGTAATTTCGATACAAATTATGGCAGGTAACTGTAATTTCGTTACTAATTATGACAAGTAACTGTAATTCCGATACAAATTTTGGCAGGTAACTGTAACTTCGATACTAATTATGACAGGTAGCAGGATCTTCGATACTAATTATATCAAGTAACTATAACTCCGATACAAATTATGACAGGTAACTGTAACCTCGTTACTAATTATGACAAGTAACTGTAATTTCGATACAAATTTTGGCAGGTAACTGTAACTCGATAATAATTATGACAGGTAACAGTAACTTCGGTACTAATTATGACAAGTAACTGCAACTTTGATACTATTTATGACAAGAAACTCTAACTTCGTTACTAATTATGACAAGTAACCGTAATTTCGATACAGATTATGGCAGGTAACTGTAACTTCGTTACTAATTATGACAAGTTACTCTAATTTCGATACAAATTTTGGTAGGTAACTGCAACTTCAATA
This sequence comes from Meconema thalassinum, assembly GCA_946902985.2. NCBI lineage: Eukaryota > Metazoa > Arthropoda > Insecta > Orthoptera > Tettigoniidae > Meconema > Meconema thalassinum. The sequence continues at coordinate 1,690,507,104 of OX336388.2, read as the reverse complement.
CTAATTATGACAGGTAACAGTAACTTCGATACTAATTATGACAAGTAATTATAACTTCGATGCAAATTATGACAGGTAACTGTAACTTCGTTACTAATTAAGACAAGTAACTGTAACTTCGATACAGATTATGGCAGGTAACTGTAACTTCGATACTAATTATTACAGGTAACTGTAACTTCGATACTAATTATGACAAGTAACTATAACTTCGATACATATTATGACAGGTAACTGTAACTTCGATTCTAATTATGACAAGAAACTCTAACTTCGTTAATAATTATGACAAGTAACTGTAATTTTGATAAAAAATTATGGTAGATAACTGTAACTTCAATACTAATTATGACAGGTAACAGTAACGTCGATACTAATTATGACAAGTAACAGTACCTTCGATAATAATTATGACAGGTAACTGCAACTTCGTTACTAATTATGACAAGTAACTGTAATTTCTATACTAATTATGGCAAGTAACTGTAACTTCGTTACTAATTATGACAAGTAACTGTAATTTCGATACAAATTATGGCAGGTAACAGTAATTTCGATACAAATTATGGCAGGTAACTGTAACTTCGATACTAATTATGACAGGTAACAGTAACTTCGATACTCATTATGACAAGTAACAGTAACTTCATTCTAATTATGACAAGTAACTGTAATTTCGATACAAATTATGGCAGGTAACTGTAACTTCGATACTAATTATGACAGGTAACAGTAACTTCGATACTAATTATGACAGAAAACAGTAACTTCGATACTAATTATGACAAGTAACAGTAACTTCGATACTAATTATGACAGGTAACTGTAACTTCCTTACTAATTATGACAAGTAACTGTAATTTTGATACAAATTATGGCAGGTAACTGTAACTTCGATACTAATTATGACAGGTAACAGTAACTTCGTTACTAATTATGAGAAGTAACTATAACTTCGATACAAATTATGACAGGTAACTGTAACTTCGATACTAATTATGACAAGAAACTCTAACTTCGTTACTAATTATGACAAGTAACTGTAATTTTGATTAAAAAAAATTGGTAGGTAACTGTAACTTCAATACTAATTATGACAGGTAACAGTAACTTCGATACTAATTATGACAAGTAATTATAACTTCGATGCAAATTATGACAGGTAACTGTAACTTCGTTACTAATTATGACAAGTAACTGTAATTTCGATACAAATTTTGGCAGTTAACTGTAACTTCGATACTAATTATGACAGGAAACAGTAACTTCGATACTAATTATGACAAGTAACTATAACTTCGATACAAATTATGACAGGTAACTGTAACTTCGATACTAATTATGACAAGAAACTCTAACTTCGTTACTAATTATGACAAGTAACTGTAATTTTGATAAAAAATTATGGTAGATAACTGTAACTTCAATACTAATAATGACAGGTAACGGTAACGTCGATACTAATTATGACAAGTAACAGTACCTTCGATGCTAATTATGACAGGTAACTGTACCTTCGATACTAATTATGACAAGGAACTGTAATTTCGATACAAATTATGGCAGGTAACTGTAATTTCGTTACTAATTATGACAAGTAACTGTAATTCCGATACAAATTTTGGCAGGTAACTGTATCTTCGATACTAATTATGACAGGTAGCAGGATCTTCGATACTAATTATGACAAGTAACTATAACTCCGATACAAATTATGACAGGTAACTGTAACCTCGTTACTAATTATGACAAGTAACTGTAATTTCGATACAAATTATGGCAGGTAACAGTAACTTCGATACTAATTAGACAGGTAACAGTAACTTCGATACAAATTATGACAGGAAACTCTACCTTCGTTACTAATTATGACAAGTAACTGTAATTTTGATAAAAAATTATGGTAGGTAACTGTAACTTCAATACTAATTATGACAGGTAACAGTAACTTCGATACTAATTATGACAGGTAACTGTAACTACGTTACTAATTATGACAAGTAACTTTAATTTCGATACTTATTATGGCAGGTAACTGTAACTTCGTTACTAATTATGACAAGTCCCTGTAATTTCGATATAAATTATGGCAGGTAACTGTAACTTCGATACTAATTATGACAAGTAAATGTAACTTCGATACTAATTATGACAGGTAACTGTAACTTCGTTACTAATTATGACAAGTAACTGTAATTTCGATACAAATTTTGGCAGGTAACTGTAATTTCGATACTAATTATGGCAGGTAACAGTTACGTCGATTCTAATTATGACGAGTAACTGTAACTTCGATACTAATTATGACAGGTAACTGTAACTTCGTTACTAATAATGACAAGTAACTGTAATTTCGATACAAATTATAGCAGGTAACTCTAACTTCGATACTAATTATGACAGGCAACAGTAACTTCGATACTAATTATGACAAGTAACTATAACTTCGATAAAAATTATGACAAGTAACTGTAACTTCGATACTAATTATGACAAGAAACTCCAACTTCGTTACTAATTATGACAAGTAACTGTAATTTTGATAAAAAATTATGGTAGGTAACTGTAACTTCAATACTAATTATGACAGGTAACAGTAACTTCGATACTAATTATGACAAGTAACTATAACTTCGATACAAATTATGACAGGTAACTGTAACTTCGATACTAATTATGACAAGAAACTCTAACTTCGTTACTAATTATGACAAGTAACTGTAATTTTGATAAAAAAATTTGGTAGATAACTGTAACTTCAATACTAATAATGACAGGTAACGGTAACGTCGATACTAATTATGACAAGTAACAGTACCTTCGATGCTAATTATGACAGGTAACTGTAACTTCGATACTAATTATGACAAGGAACTGTAATTTCGATACAAATTATGGCAGGTAACTGTAATTTCGTTACTAATTATGACAAGTAACTGTAATTCCGATACAAATTTTGGCAGGTAACTGTAACTTCGATACTAATTACGACAGGCAGCAGGATCTTCGATACTAATTATGACAAGTAACTATAACTCCGATACAAATTATGACAGGTAACTGTAACCTCGTTACTAATTATGACAAGTAACTGTAATTTCGATACAAATTTTGGCAGGTAACTGTAACTCGATAATAATTATGACAGGTAACAGTAACTTCGGTACTAATTATGACAAGTAACTGTAACTTCGATACTATTTATGACAGGTAACTGTAACTTCGTTACTAATTAAGACAAGTAACTGTAATTTCGATACAAATTATGGCAGGTAACAGTAACTTCGATACTAATTAGACAGGTAACAGTAACTTCGATACTAATTATGACAGGAAACTCTACCTTCGTTACTAATTATGACAAGTAACTGTAATTTTGATAAAAAATTATGGTAGGTAACTGTAACTTCAATACTAATTATGACAGGTAACAGTAACTTCGATACTAATTATGACAGGTAACTGTAACTACGTTACTAATTATGACAAGTAACTTTATTTCGATACTTATTAAGGCAGGTAACTGTAACTTCGTTACTAATTATGACAAGTCCCTGTAATTTCGATACAAATTATGGCAGGTAACTGTAACTTCGATACTAATTATGACAAGTAAATGTAACTTCGATACTAATTATGACAGGTAACTGTAACTTCGTTACTAATTATGACAAGTAACTGTAATTTCGATACAAATTTTGGCAGGTAACTGTAACTTCGATACTAATTATGGCAGGTAACAGTTACGTCGATTCTAATTATGACGAGTAACTGTAACTTCGATACTAATTATGACAGGTAACTGTAACTTCGTTACTAATTATGACAAGTAACTGTAATTTCGATACAGATTATGGCAGGTAACTGTAACTTCGATACTAATTATTACAGGTAACTGTAACTTCGATACTAATTATGACAAGTAACTATAACTTCGATACATATTATGACAGGTAACTGTAACTTCGATTCTAATTATGACAAGAAACTCTAACTTCGTTAATAATTATGACAAGTAACTGTAATTTTGATAAAAAATTATGGTAGATAACTGTAACTTCAATACTAATTATGACAGGTAACAGTAACGTCGATACTAATTATGACAAGTAACAGTACCTTCGATAATAATTATGACAGGTAACTGCAACTTCGTTACTAATTATGACAAGTAACTGTAATTTCTATACTAATTATGGCAAGTAACTGTAACTTCGTTACTAATTATGACAAGTAACTGTAATTTCGATACAAATTATGGCAGGTAACTGTAATTTCGATACAAATTATGGCAGGTAACTGTAACTTCGATACTAATTATGACAGGTAACAGTAACTTCGATACTCATTATGACAAGTAACAGTAACTTCATTCTAATTATGACAAGTAACTGTAATTTCGATACAAATTATGGCAGGTAACTGTAACTTCGATACTAATTATGACAGGTAACAGTAACTTCGATACTAATTATGACAGAAAACAGTAACTTCGATACTAATTATGACAAGTAACAGTAACTTCGATACTAATTATGACAGGTAACTGTAACTTCCTTACTAATTATGACAAGTAACTGTAATTTTGATACAAATTATGGCAGGTAACTGTAACTTCGATACTAATTATGACAGGTAACAGTAACTTCGTTACTAATTATGAGAAGTAACTATAACTTCGATACAAATTATGACAGGTAACTGTAACTTCGATACTAATTATGACAAGAAACTCTAACTTCGTTACTAATTATGACAAGTAACTGTAATTTTGATTTAAAAAAATTGGTAGGTAACTGTAACTTCAATACTAATTATGACAGGTAACAGTAACTTCGATACTAATTATGACAAGTAATTATAACTTCGATGCAAATTATGACAGGTAACTGTAACTTCGTTACTAATTATGACAAGTAACTGTAATTTCGATACAAATTTTGGCAGTTAACTGTAACTTCGATACTAATTATGACAGGAAACAGTAACTTCGATACTAATTATGACAAGTAACTATAACTTCGGTACAAATTATGACAGGTAACTGTAACTTCGATACTAATTATGACAAGAAACTCTAACTTCGTTACTAATTATGACAAGTAACTGTAATTTTGATAAAAAATTATGGTAGATAACTGTAACTTCAATACTAATAATGACAGGTAACGGTAACGTCGATACTAATTATGACAAGTAACAGTACCTTCGATGCTAATTATGACAGGTAACTGTACCTTCGATACTAATTATGACAAGGAACTGTAATTTCGATACAAATTATGGCAGGTAACTGTAATTTCGTCACTAATTATGACAAGTAACTGTAATTCCGATACAAAATTTGGCAGGTAACTGTATCTTCGATACTAATTATGACAGGTAGCAGGATCTTCGATACTAATTATGACAAGTAACTATAACTCCGATACAAATTATGACAGGTAACTGTAACCTCGTTACTAATTATGACAAGTAACTGTAATTTCGATACAAATTATGGCAGGTAACAGTAACTTCGATACTAATTAGACAGGTAACAGTAACTTCGATACAAATTATGACAGGAAACTCTACCTTCGTTACTAATTATGACAAGTAACTGTAATTTTGATAAAAAATTATGGTAGGTAACTGTAACTTCAATACTAATTATGACAGGTAACAGTAACTTCGATACTAATTATGACAGGTAACTGTAACTACGTTACTAATTATGACAAGTAACTTTAATTTCGATACTTATTATGGCAGGTAACTGTAACTTCGTTACTAATTATGACAAGTCCCTGTAATTTCGATATAAATTATGGCAGGTAACTGTAACTTCGATACTAATTATGACAAGTAAATGTAACTTCGATACTAATTATGACAGGTAACTGTAACTTCGTTACTAATTATGACAAGTAACTGTAATTTCGATACAAATTTTGGCAGGTAACTGTAATTTCGATACTAATTATGGCAGGTAACAGTTACGTCGATTCTAATTATGACGAGTAACTGTAACTTCGATACTAATTATGACAGGTAACTGTAACTTCGTTACTAATAATGACAAGTAACTGTAATTTCGATACAAATTATAGCAGGTAACTCTAACTTCGATACTAATTATGACAGGCAACAGTAACTTCGATACTAATTATGACAAGTAACTATAACTTCGATAAAAATTATGACAAGTAACTGTAACTTCGATACTAATTATGACAAGAAACTCCAACTTCGTTACTAATTATGACAAGTAACTGTAATTTTGATAAAAAATTATGGTAGGTAACTGTAACTTCAATACTAATTATGACAGGTAACAGTAACTTCGATACTAATTATGACAAGTAACTATAACTTCGATACAAATTATGACAGGTAACTGTAACTTCGATACTAATTATGACAAGAAACTCTAACTTCGTTACTAATTATGACAAGTAACTGTAATTTTGATAAAAAATTATGGTAGATAACTGTAACTTCAATACTAATAATGACAGGTAACGGTAACGTCGATACTAATTATGACAAGTAACAGTACCTTCGATGCTAATTATGACAGGTAACTGTAACTTCGATACTAATTATGACAAGGAACTGTAATTTCGATACAAATTATGGCAGGTAACTGTAATTTCGTTACTAATTATGACAAGTAACTGTAATTCCGATACAAATTTTGGCAGGTAACTGTAACTTCGATACTAATTATGACAGGCAGCAGGATCTTCGATACTAATTATGACAAGTAACTATAACTCCGATACAAATTATGACAGGTAACTGTAACCTCGTTACTAATTATGACAAGTAACTGTAATTTCGATACAAATTTTGGCAGGTAACTGTAACTCGATAATAATTATGACAGGTAACAGTAACTTCGGTACTAATTATGACAAGTAACTGTAACTTCGATACTATTTATGACAGGTAACTGTAACTTCGTTACTAATTAAGACAAGTAACTGTAATTTCGATACAAATTATGGCAGGTAACAGTAACTTCGATACTAATTAGACAGGTAACAGTAACTTCGATACTAATTATGACAGGAAACTCTACCTTCGTTACTAATTATGACAAGTAACTGTAATTTTGATAAAAAATTATGGTAGGTAACTGTAACTTCAATACTAATTATGACAGGTAACAGTAACTTCGATACTAATTATGACAGGTAACTGTAACTACGTTACTAATTATGACAAGTAACTTTATTTCGATACTTATTAAGGCAGGTAACTGTAACTTCGTTACTAATTATGACAAGTCCCTGTAATTTCGATACAAATTATGGCAGGTAACTGTAACTTCGATACTAATTATGACAAGTAAATGTAACTTCGATACTAATTATGACAGGTAACTGTAACTTCGTTACTAATTATGACAAGTAACTGTAATTTCGATACAAATTTTGGCAGGTAACTGTAACTTCGATACTAATTATGGCAGGTAACAGTTACGTCGATTCTAATTATGACGAGTAACTGTAACTTCGATACTAATTATGACAGGTAACTGTAACTTCGTTACTAATTATGACAAGTAACTGTAATTTCGATACAGATTATGGCAGGTAACTGTAACTTCGATACTAATTATTACAGGTAACTGTAACTTCGATACTAATTATGACAAGTAACTATAACTTCGATACATATTATGACAGGTAACTGTAACTTCGATTCTAATTATGACAAGAAACTCTAACTTCGTTAATAATTATGACAAGTAACTGTAATTTTGATAAAAAATTATGGTAGATAACTGTAACTTCAATACTAATTATGACAGGTAACAGTAACGTCGATACTAATTATGACAAGTAACAGTACCTTCGATAATAATTATGACAGGTAACTGCAACTTCGTTACTAATTATGACAAGTAACTGTAATTTCTATACTAATTATGGCAAGTAACTGTAACTTCGTTACTAATTATGACAAGTAACTGTAATTTCGATACAAATTATGGCAGGTAACTGTAATTTCGATACAAATTATGGCAGGTAACTGTAACTTCGATACTAATTATGACAGGTAACAGTAACTTCGATACTCATTATGACAAGTAACAGTAACTTCATTCTAATTATGACAAGTAACTGTAATTTCGATACAAATTATGGCAGGTAACTGTAACTTCGATACTAATTATGACAGGTAACAGTAACTTCGATACTAATTATGACAGAAAACAGTAACTTCGATACTAATTATGACAAGTAACAGTAACTTCGATACTAATTATGACAGGTAACTGTAACTTCCTTACTAATTATGACAAGTAACTGTAATTTTGATACAAATTATGGCAGGTAACTGTAACTTCGATACTAATTATGACAGGTAACAGTAACTTCGTTACTAATTATGAGAAGTAACTATAACTTCGATACAAATTATGACAGGTAACTGTAACTTCGATACTAATTATGACAAGAAACTCTAACTTCGTTACTAATTATGACAAGTAACTGTAATTTTGATTTAAAAAAATTGGTAGGTAACTGTAACTTCAATACTAATTATGACAGGTAACAGTAACTTCGATACTAATTATGACAAGTAATTATAACTTCGATGCAAATTATGACAGGTAACTGTAACTTCGTTACTAATTATGACAAGTAACTGTAATTTCGATACAAATTTTGGCAGTTAACTGTAACTTCGATACTAATTATGACAGGAAACAGTAACTTCGATACTAATTATGACAAGTAACTATAACTTCGGTACAAATTATGACAGGTAACTGTAACTTCGATACTAATTATGACAAGAAACTCTAACTTCGTTACTAATTATGACAAGTAACTGTAATTTTGATAAAAAATTATGGTAGATAACTGTAACTTCAATACTAATAATGACAGGTAACGGTAACGTCGATACTAATTATGACAAGTAACAGTACCTTCGATGCTAATTATGACAGGTAACTGTACCTTCGATACTAATTATGACAAGGAACTGTAATTTCGATACAAATTATGGCAGGTAACTGTAATTTCGTCACTAATTATGACAAGTAACTGTAATTCCGATACAAAATTTGGCAGGTAACTGTATCTTCGATACTAATTATGACAGGTAGCAGGATCTTCGATACTAATTATGACAAGTAACTATAACTCCGATACAAATTATGACAGGTAACTGTAACCTCGTTACTAATTATGACAAGTAACTGTAATTTCGATACAAATTATGGCAGGTAACAGTAACTTCGATACTAATTAGACAGGTAACAGTAACTTCGATACAAATTATGACAGGAAACTCTACCTTCGTTACTAATTATGACAAGTAACTGTAATTTTGATAAAAAATTATGGTAGGTAACTGTAACTTCAATACTAATTATGACAGGTAACAGTAACTTCGATACTAATTATGACAGGTAACTGTAACTACGTTACTAATTATGACAAGTAACTTTAATTTCGATACTTATTATGGCAGGTAACTGTAACTTCGTTACTAATTATGACAAGTCCCTGTAATTTCGATATAAATTATGGCAGGTAACTGTAACTTCGATACTAATTATGACAAGTAAATGTAACTTCGATACTAATTATGACAGGTAACTGTAACTTCGTTACTAATTATGACAAGTAACTGTAATTTCGATACAAATTTTGGCAGGTAACTGTAATTTCGATACTAATTATGGCAGGTAACAGTTACGTCGATTCTAATTATGACGAGTAACTGTAACTTCGATACTAATTATGACAGGTAACTGTAACTTCGTTACTAATAATGACAAGTAACTGTAATTTCGATACAAATTATAGCAGGTAACTCTAACTTCGATACTAATTATGACAGGCAACAGTAACTTCGATACTAATTATGACAAGTAACTATAACTTCGATAAAAATTATGACAAGTAACTGTAACTTCGATACTAATTATGACAAGAAACTCCAACTTCGTTACTAATTATGACAAGTAACTGTAATTTTGATAAAAAATTATGGTAGGTAACTGTAACTTCAATACTAATTATGACAGGTAACAGTAACTTCGATACTAATTATGACAAGTAACTATAACTTCGATACAAATTATGACAGGTAACTGTAACTTCGATACTAATTATGACAAGAAACTCTAACTTCGTTACTAATTATGACAAGTAACTGTAATTTTGATAAAAAATTATGGTAGATAACTGTAACTTCAATACTAATAATGACAGGTAACGGTAACGTCGATACTAATTATGACAAGTAACAGTACCTTCGATGCTAATTATGACAGGTAACTGTAACTTCGATACTAATTATGACAAGGAACTGTAATTTCGATACAAATTATGGCAGGTAACTGTAATTTCGTTACTAATTATGACAAGTAACTGTAATTCCGATACAAATTTTGGCAGGTAACTGTAACTTCGATACTAATTATGACAGGCAGCAGGATCTTCGATACTAATTATGACAAGTAACTATAACTCCGATACAAATTATGACAGGTAACTGTAACCTCGTTACTAATTATGACAAGTAACTGTAATTTCGATACAAATTTTGGCAGGTAACTGTAACTCGATAATAATTATGACAGGTAACAGTAACTTCGGTACTAATTATGACAAGTAACTGTAACTTCGATACTATTTATGACAGGTAACTGTAACTTCGTTACTAATTAAGACAAGTAACTGTAATTTCGATACAAATTATGGCAGGTAACAGTAACTTCGATACTAATTAGACAGGTAACAGTAACTTCGATACTAATTATGACAGGAAACTCTACCTTCGTTACTAATTATGACAAGTAACTGTAATTTTGATAAAAAATTATGGTAGGTAACTGTAACTTCAATACTAATTATGACAGGTAACAGTAACTTCGATACTAATTATGACAGGTAACTGTAACTACGTTACTAATTATGACAAGTAACTTTATTTCGATACTTATTAAGGCAGGTAACTGTAACTTCGTTACTAATTATGACAAGTCCCTGTAATTTCGATACAAATTATGGCAGGTAACTGTAAATTCGATACTAATTATGACAAGTAAATGTAACTTCGATACTAATTATGACAGGTAACTGTAACTTCGTTACTAATTATGACAAGTAACTGTAATTTCGATACAAATTTTGGCAGGTAACTGTAACTTCGATACTAATTATGGCAGGTAACAGTTACGTCGATTCTAATTATGACGAGTAACTGTATTTTCGATACTAATTATGACAGGTAACTGTAACTTCGTTACTAATTATGACAAGTAACTGTAATTTCGATACAAATTATGGCGAGTAACTGTAACTTCGATACTAATTATGACAGGCAACAGTAACTTCGATACTAATTATGACAAGTAACTATAACTTCGATAAAAATTATGACAAGTAACTGTAACTTTGATACTAATTATGACAAGAAACTCCAACTTCGTTACTAATTATGACAAGTAACTGTAATTTTGATAAAAAATTATGGTAGGTAACTGTAACTTCAATACTAATTATGACAGGTAACAGTAACGTCGATACTAATTATGACAAGTAACAGTACCTTCGATGCTAATTATGACAGGTAACTGTAACTTCGATACTAATTATGACAATGAACTGTAATTTCGATACAAATTATGGCAGGTAACAGTAACTTCGTTACTAATTATGACAAGTAACTGTAATTTCGATACAAATTTTGGCAGGTAACTGTAACTTCGATACTAATTATGACAAGTCCCTGTAATTTCGATACAAATTATGGCAGGTAACTGTAACTTCCATACTAATTATGAGAGGTCACAGTAACTTCGATACTAATTATGACAGGAAACTGTAACATCGTTACTAATTATGACAAGTAACTGTAATTTCGATACAAATTATGACTGGTAACTGTAACTTCGTTACTAATTATGACAAGTAACAGTACCTTCGATGCTAATTATGACAGGTAACTGTAACTTCGATACCAATTATGACAAGGAACTCTAATTTCGGTACAAATTATGGCAGGTAACTGTAACTTCGTTACTAATTATGACAAGTAACTGTAATTTCGATACAAATTTTGGCAGGTAATTGTAACTTCGATACTAATTATGACAGGTAACAGTAATTTCGATACTAATTATGACAAGTAACTGTAATTTCCATACAAATTTTGGCAGGTAACTGTAACTTCGATAATAATTATGACAGGTAACAGTAACTTCGATACTAATTATGACAAGGAACTGTAATTTCGATACAAATTATGGCAGGTAACTGTAACTTCGTTACTAATTATGACAAGTAACTGTAATTTCGATACTAATTATGGCAGGTAACTGTAATTTCGATACAAATTATGGCAGGTAACTGTAGCTTCGATACTAATTATGACAGGTAACAGTATCTTTGATACTAATTATGACAAGTAACAGTAACTTCATTCTAATTATGACAAGTAACTGTAATTTCGATACAAATTATGGCAGGTAACTGTAACTTCGATACTAATTATGACAGGTAACAGTAACTTCGATACTAATTATGACAGAAAACAGTGACTTCGATACTAATTATGACAGGTAACAGTAACTTCGATAATAATTATGGCAGGTAACTGTAAATTCGATACTAATTATGACAAGTAACAGTAACTTCGATACTAATTATGACAGGTAACTGTAACTTCCTTACTAATTATGACAAGTAACTGTAATTTTGATACAAATTATGGCAGGTAACTGAAACTTCGTTACTAATTATGACAAGTAACTGTAATTTCCATACAAATTTTGGCAGGTAATTGTAACTTCGATACTAATTATGACAGGTAACAGTAACTTCGATACTAATTATGACAAGTAACTGTAATTTCCATACAAATTTTGGCAGGTAACTGTAACTTCGATAATAATTATGACAGGTAACAGTAACTTCGATACTAATTATGACAAGGAACTGTAATTCCGATACAAATTATGGCAGGTAACTGTAACTTCGTTACTAATTATGACAAGTAACTGTAATTTCGATACTAATTATGGCAGGTAACTGTAATTTCGATACAAATTATGGCAGGTAACTGTAGCTTCGATACTAATTATGACAGGTAACAGTATCTTTGATACTAATTATGACAAGTAACAGTAACTTCATTCTAATTATGACAAGTAACTGTAATTTCGATACAAATTATGGCAGGTAACTGTAACTTCGATACTAATTATGACAGGTAACAGTAACTTCGATACTAATTATGACAGAAAACAGTGACTTCGATACTAATTATGACAGGTAACAGTAACTTCGATAATAATTATGGCAGGTAACTGTAACTTCGATACTAATTATGACAAGTAACAGTAACTTCGATACTAATTATGACAGGTAACTGTAACTTCCTTACTAATTATGACAAGTAACTGTAATTTTGATACAAATTATGGCAGGTAACTGTAACTTCGATACTAATTATGACAGGTAACAGTAACTTCGTTACTAATTATGACAAGTAACTATAACTTCGATACAAATTATGACAGGTAACTGTAACTTCGATACTAATTATGACAAGAAACTCTAACTTCGTTACTAATTATGACAAGTAACTGTAATTTTGATTTTAAAAAAATTGGTAGGTAACTGTAACTTCAATACTAATTATGACAGGTAACAGTAACTTCGATACTAATTATGACAATTAACTATAACTTCGATGCAAATTATGACAGGTAACTGTAACTTCGTTACGAATTATGACAAGAAACTATAACTTCGATACAAATTATGACAGGTAACTGTAACTTCGATACTAATTATGACAAGAAACTCTAACTTCGTTACTAATTATGACAAGTAACTGTAATTTTGATTAAAAAAAATTGGTAGGTAACTGTAACTTCAATACTAATTATGACAGGTAACAGTAACTTCGATACTAATTATGACAAGTAATTATAACTTCGATGCAAATTATGACAGGTAACTGTAACTTCGTTACTAATTATGACAAGTAACTGTAATTTCGATACAAATTTTGGCAGTTAACTGTAACTTCGATACTAATTATGACAGGAAACAGTAACTTCGATACTAATTATGACAAGTAACTATAACTTCGATACAAATTATGACAGGTAACTGTAACTTCGATACTAATTATGACAAGAAACTCTAACTTCGTTACTAATTATGACAAGTAACTGTAATTTTGATTTAAAAAAATTGGTAGGTAACTGTAACTTCAATACTAATTATGACAGGTAACAGTAACTTCGATACTAATTATGACAAGTAATTATAACTTCGATGCAAATTATGACAGGTAACTGTAACTTCGTTACTAATTATGACAAGTAACTGTAATTTCGATACAAATTTTGGCAGTTAACTGTAACTTCGATACTAATTATGACAGGAAACAGTAACTTCGATACTAATTATGACAAGTAACTATAACTTCGATACAAATTATGACAGGTAACTGTAACTTCGATACTAATTATGACAAGAAACTCTAACTTCGTTACTAATTATGACAAGTAACTGTAATTTTGATAAAAAATTATGGTAGATAACTGTAACTTCAATACTAATAATGACAGGTAACGGTAACGTCGATACTAATTATGACAAGTAACAGTACCTTCGATGCTAATTATGACAGGTAACTGTACCTTCGATACTAATTATGACAAGGAACTGTAATTTCGATACAAATTATGGCAGGTAACTGTAATTTCGTTACTAATTATGACAAGTAACTGTAATTCCGATACAAAATTTGGCAGGTAACTGTATCTTCGATACTAATTATGACAGGTAGCAGGATCTTCGATACTAATTATGACAAGTAACTATAACTCCGATACAAATTATGACAGGTAACTGTAACCTCGTTACTAATTATGACAAGTAACTGTAATTTCGATACAAATTATGGCAGGTAACAGTAACTTCGATACTAATTAGACAGGTAACAGTAACTTCGATACAAATTATGACAGGAAACTCTACCTTCGTTACTAATTATGACAAGTAACTGTAATTTTGATAAAAAATTATGGTAGGTAACTGTAACTTCAATACTAATTATGACAGGTAACAGTAACTTCGATACTAATTATGACAGGTAACTGTAACTACGTTACTAATTATGACAAGTAACTTTAATTTCGATACTTATTATGGCAGGTAACTGTAACTTCGTTACTAATTATGACAAGTCCCTGTAATTTCGATATAAATTATGGCAGGTAACTGTAACTTCGATACTAATTATGACAAGTAAATGTAACTTCGATACTAATTATGACAGGTAACTGTAACTTCGTTACTAATTATGACAAGTAACTGTAATTTCGATACAAATTTTGGCAGGTAACTGTAATTTCGATACTAATTATGGCAGGTAACAGTTACGTCGATTCTAATTATGACGAGTAACTGTAACTTCGATACTAATTATGACAGGTAACTGTAACTTCGTTACTAATAATGACAAGTAACTGTAATTTCGATACAAATTATAGCAGGTAACTCTAACTTCGATACTAATTATGACAGGCAACAGTAACTTCGATACTAATTATGACAAGTAACTATAACTTCGATAAAAATTATGACAAGTAACTGTAACTTCGATACTAATTATGACAAGAAACTCCAACTTCGTTACTAATTATGACAAGTAACTGTAATTTTGATAAAAAATTATGGTAGGTAACTGTAACTTCAATACTAATTATGACAGGTAACAGTAACTTCGATACTAATTATGACAAGTAACTATAACTTCGATACAAATTATGACAGGTAACTGTAACTTCGATACTAATTATGACAAGAAACTCTAACTTCGTTACTAATTATGACAAGTAACTGTAATTTTGATAAAAAATTATGGTAGATAACTGTAACTTCAATACTAATAATGACAGGTAACGGTAACGTCGATACTAATTATGACAAGTAACAGTACCTTCGATGCTAATTATGACAGGTAACTGTAACTTCGATACTAATTATGACAAGGAACTGTAATTTCGATACAAATTATGGCAGGTAACTGTAATTTCGTTACTAATTATGACAAGTAACTGTAATTCCGATACAAATTTTGGCAGGTAACTGTAACTTCGATACTAATTATGACAGGCAGCAGGATCTTCGATACTAATTATGACAAGTAACTATAACTCCGATACAAATTATGACAGGTAACTGTAACCTCGTTACTAATTATGACAAGTAACTGTAATTTAGATACAAATTTTGGCAGGTAACTGTGACTCGATAATAATTATGACAGGTAACAGTAACTTCGGTACTAATTATGACAAGTAACTGTAACTTCGATACTATTTATGACAGGTAACTGTAACTTCGTTACTATTTAAGACAAGTAACTGTAATTTCGATACAAATTATGGCAGGTAACAGTAACTTCGATACTAATTAGACAGGTAACAGTAACTTCGATACTAATTATGACAGGAAACTCTACCTTCGTTACTAATTATGACAAGTAACTGTAATTTTGATAAAAAATTATGGTAGGTAACTGTAACTTCAATACTAATTATGACAGGTAACAGTAACTTCGATACTAATTATGACAGGTAACTGTAACTACGTTACTAATTATGACAAGTAACTTTATTTCGATACTTATTAAGGCAGGTAACTGTAACTTCGTTACTAATTATGACAAGTCCCTGTAATTTCGATACAAATTATGGCAGGTAACTGTAACTTCGATACTAATTATGACAAGTAAATGTAACTTCGATACTAATTATGACAGGTAACTGTAACTTCGTTACTAATTATGACAAGTAACTGTAATTTCGATACAAATTTTGGCAGGTAACTGTAACTTCGATACTAATTATGGCAGGTAACAGTTACGTCGATTCTAATTATGACGAGTAACTGTAACTTCGATACTAATTATGACAGGTAACTGTAACTTCGTTACTAATTATGACAAGTAACTGTAATTTCGATACAAATTATGGCGAGTAACTGTAACTTCGATACTAATTATGACAGGCAACAGTAACTTCGATACTAATTATGACAAGTAACTATAACTTCGATGAAAATTATGACAAGTAACTGTAACTTTGATACTAATTATGACAAGAAACTCCAACTTCGTTACTAATTATGACAAGTAACTGTAATTTTGATAAAAAATTATGGTAGGTAACTGTAACTTCAATACTAATTATGACAGGTAACAGTAACGTCGATACTAATTATGACAAGTAACAGTACCTTCGATGCTAATTATGACAGGTAACTGTAACTTCGATACTAATTATGACAATGAACTGTAATTTCGATACAAATTATGGCAGGTAACAGTAACTTCGTTACTAATTATGACAAGTAACTGTAATTTCGATACAAATTTTGGCAGGTAACTGTAACTTCGATACTAATTATGACAAGTCCCTGTAATTTCGATACAAATTATGGCAGGTAACTGTAACTTCCATACTAATTATGAGAGGTCACAGTAACTTCGATACTAATTATGACAGGAAACTGTAACATCGTTACTAATTATGACAATTAACTGTAATTTCGATACAAATTATGACTGGTAACTGTAACTTCGTTACTAATTATGACAAGTAACAGTACCTTCGATGCTAATTATGACAGGTAACTGTAACTTCGATACCAATTATGACAAGGAACTCTAATTTCGGTACAAATTATGGCAGGTAACTGTAACTTCGTTACTAATTATGACAAGTAACTGTAATTTCGATACAAATTTTGGCAGGTAATTGTAACTTCGATACTAATTATGACAGGTAACAGTAACTTCGATACTAATTATGACAAGTAACTGTAATTTCCATACAAATTTTGGCAGGTAACTGTAACTTCGATAATAATTATGACAGGTAACAGTAACTTCGATACTAATTATGACAAGGAACTGTAATTTCGATACAAATTATGGCAGGTAACTGTAACTTCGTTACTAATTATGACAAGTAACTGTAATTTCGATACTAATTATGGCAGGTAACTGTAATTTCGATACAAATTATGGCAGGTAACTGTAGCTTCGATACTAATTATGACAGGTAACAGTATCTTTGATACTAATTATGACAAGTAACAGTAACTTCATTCTAATTATGACAAGTAACTGTAATTTCGATACAAATTATGGCAGGTAACTGTAACTTCGATACTAATTATGACAGGTAACAGTAACTTCGATACTAATTATGACAGAAAACAGTGACTTCGATACTAATTATGACAGGTAACAGTAACTTCGATAATAATTATGGCAGGTAACTGTAAATTCGATACTTATTATGACAAGTAACAGTAACTTCGATACTAATTATGACAGGTAACTGTAACTTCCTTACTAATTATGACAAGTAACTGTAATTTTGATACAAATTATGGCAGGTAACTGAAACTTCGTTACTAATTATGACAAGTAACTGTAATTTCCATACAAATTTTGGCAGGTAATTGTAACTTCGATACTAATTATGACAGGTAACAGTAACTTCGATACTAATTATGACAAGTAACTGTAATTTCCATACAAATTTTGGCAGGTAACTGTAACTTCGATAATAATTATGACAGGTAACAGTAACTTCGATACTAATTATGACAAGGAACTGTAATTCCGATACAAATTATGGCAGGTAACTGTAACTTCGTTACTAATTATGACAAGTAACTGTAATTTCGATACTAATTATGGCAGGTAACTGTAATTTCGATACAAATTATGGCAGGTAACTGTAGCTTCGATACTAATTATGACAGGTAACAGTATCTTTGATACTAATTATGACAAGTAACAGTAACTTCATTCTAATTATGACAAGTAACTGTAATTTCGATACAAATTATGGCAGGTAACTGTAACTTCGATACTAATTATGACAGGTAACAGTAACTTCGATACTAATTATGACAGAAAACAGTGACTTCGATACTAATTATGACAGGTAACAGTAACTTCGATAATAATTATGGCAGGTAACTGTAACTTCGATACTAATTATGACAAGTAACAGTAACTTCGATACTAATTATGACAGGTAACTGTAACTTCCTTACTAATTATGACAAGTAACTGTAATTTTGATACAAATTATGGCAGGTAACTGTAACTTCGATACTAATTATGACAGGTAACAGTAACTTCGTTACTAATTATGACAAGTAACTATAACTTCGATACAAATTATGACAGGTAACTGTAACTTCGATACTAATTATGACAAGAAACTCTAACTTCGTTACTAATTATGACAAGTAACTGTAATTTTGATTTTAAAAAAATTGGTAGGTAACTGTAACTTCAATACTAATTATGACAGGTAACAGTAACTTCGATACTAATTATGACAATTAACTATAACTTCGATGCAAATTATGACAGGTAACTGTAACTTCGTTACGAATTATGACAAGTAACTGTAATTTCGATACAAATTATGGCAGGTAACTGTTACTTCGATACTAATTATGACAGGTAACAGTAACTTCGATACTAATTATGACAAGTAACTATAACTTCGATACAAATTATGACAGGTAACTGTAACTTCGATACTAATTATGACAAGAAACTCTAACTTCGTTACTAATTATGACAAGTAACTGTAATTTTGATAAAAATTATGGTAGATAACTGTAACTTCAATACTAATAATGACAGGTAACGGTAACTTCGATACTAATTATGACAAGTAACAGTACCTTCGATGCTAATTATGACAGGTAACTGTAACTTCGATACTAATTATGACAAGGAACTGTAATTTCGATACAAATTATGGTAGGTAACTGTAATTTTGTTACTAATTATGACAAGTAACTGTAATTCCGTACAAATTTGGCAGGTAACTGTAACTTCGATACTAATTATGACAGGTAGCTTTAACTTCGATACTAATTATGACAGGTAACTGTAACTTCGTTACTAATTATGACAAGTAACTGTAATTTCGATACAAATTATGGCAGGTAACTGTAACTTCGATACTAATTATGACAGGTAACAGTAACTTCGATACTAATTATGACAAGTAACTATAACTTCGATACAAATTATGACAGGTAACTGTAACTTCGATACTAATTATGACAGGAAACTGTAAATTCGTTACTAATTATGACAAGTAACAGTAATTTCGATACAAATTATGACAGGTAACTGTAACTTCGTTACTAATTATGACAAGTAACAGTACCTTCGATGCTAATTATGACAGGTAACTGTAACTTCGATACTAATTATGACAAGGAACGGTAATTTCGATACAAATTATGGCAGGTAACTGTAACTTCGTTACTAATTATGACAAGTTACTCTACTTTCGATACAAATTTTGGCAGGTAACTGTAACTTCGATACTAATTATGACAGGTAACAGTAACTTCGATACTAATTATGACAAGTAACTGTAACTTCGATACTAATTATGACAGGTAACTGTAACTTCGTTACTAATTATGACAAGTAACTGTTATTTTGATACAAATTATGGCAGGTAACTGTAACTTCGATACTAATTATGACAGGTAACAGTAACTTCGTTACTAATTATGACAAGTAACTATAACTTCGATACAAGTTATGACAGGTAACTGTAACATCGATACTAATTATGACAAGAAACTCAAACTTCGTTACTAATTATGACAAGTAACTGTAATTTCAATACAGATTATGGCAGGTAACTGTAACTTCGTTACTAATTATGAAAAGTTACTCAAATTTCGATACAAATTTTGGTAGGTAACTGCAACTTCAATACTAATTATGACAGGTAACAGTAACTTCGATACTAATTATGACAAGTAACTATAACTTCAATGCAAATTATGACAGGTAACTGTAACTTCGTTACTAATTATGACAAGTAACTGTAATTTCGATACAAATTATGGCAGGTAACTGTAACTTCGCTACTAATTATGACAGGTAACAGTAACTTCGATACTAATTATGACAAGTAAATATAACTTCGATACATATTATGACAGGTAACTGTAACTTCGATACTAATTATGACAAGAAACTCTAACTTCGTTAATAATTATGACAAGTAACTGTAATTTTGATAAAAAATTATGGTAGATAACTGTAACTTCAATACTAATTATGACAGGTAACAGTAACGTCGATACTAATTATGACAAGTAACAGTACCTTCGATACTAATTATGACAGGTAACTGCAACTTCGTTACTAATTATGACAAGTAACTGTAATTTCTATACTAATTATGGCAAGTAACTGTAACTTCGTTACTAACTATGACAAGTAACTGTAATTTCGATACAAATTATGGCAGGTAACTGTAATTTCGATACAAATTATGGCAGGTAACTGTAACTTCGATACTAATTATGACAGGTAACAGTAACTTCGATACTAATTATGACAAGTAACAGTAACTTCATTCTAATTATGACAAGTAACTGTAATTTCGATACAAATTATGGCAGGTAACTGTAACTTCGATACTAATTATGACAGGTAACAGTAACTTCGATACTAATTATGACAGAAAACAGTAACTTCGATACTAATTATGACAAGTAACAGTAACTTCGATACTAATTATGACAGGTAACTGTAACTTCCTTACTAATTATGACAAGTAACTGTAATTTTGATACAAATTATGGCAGGTAACTGTAACTTCGATACTAATTATGACAGGTAACAGTAACTTCGTTACAAATTATGAGAAGTAACTATAACTTCGATACAAATTATGACAGGTAACAGTAACTTCGATACTAATTATGACAGAAAACAGTAACTTCGATACTAATTATGACAAGTAACAGTAACTTCGATACTAATTATGACAGGTAACTGTAACTTCCTTACTAATTATGACAAGTAACTGTAATTTTGATACAAATTATGGCAGGTAACTGTAACTTCGATACTAATTATGAAAGGTAACAGTAACTTCGTTACTAATTATGAGAAGTAACTATAACTTCGATACAAATTATGACAGGTAACTGTAACTTCGATACTAATTATGACAAGAAACTCTAACTTCGTTACTAATTATGACAAGTAACTGTAATTTTGATTAAAAAAATTGGTAGGTAACTGTAACTTCAATACTAATAATGACAGGTAACGGTAACGTCGATACTAATTATGACAAGTAACAGTACCTTCGATGCTAATTATGACAGGTAACTGTAACTTCGATACTAATTATGACAAGTAACTATAACTCCGATACAAATTATGACAGGTAACTGTAACCTCGTTACTAATTATGACAAGTAACTGTAATTTCGATACAAATTTTGGCAGGTAACTGTAACTCGATAATAATTATGACAGGTAACAGTAACTTCGGTACTAATTATGACAAGTAACTGTAACTTCGATACTATTTATGACAAGAAACTCTAACTTCGTTACTAATTATGACAAGTAACTGTAATTTCGATACAGATTATGGCAGGTAACTGTAACATCGTTACTAATTATGACAAGTTACTCTAATTTCGATACAAATTTTGGTAGGTAACTGCAACTTCAATACTAATTATGACAGGTAACAGTAACTTCGATACTAATTATGACAAGTAACTATAACTTCGATGCAAATTATGACAGGTAACTGTAACTTCGTTACTAATTAAGACAAGTAACTGTAATTTCGATACAGATTATGGCAGGTAACTGTAACTTCGATACTAATTATGACAGGTAACAGTAACTTCGATATTAATTATGACAAGTAACTGTAATTTCGATACAAATTTTGGCAGGTTATTGTAACTTCGATACTAATTATGACAGGTAACAGTAACTTCGATACTAATTATGACAAGTAACTGTAATTTCCATACAAATTTTGGCAGGTAACTGAAACTTCGATAATAATTATGACAGGTAACAGTAACTTCGATACTAATTATGACAAGGAACTGTAATTTCGATACAAATTATGGCAGGTAACTGTAACTTCGTTACTAATTATGATAAGTAACTGTAATTTCGATACAAATTATGGCAGGTAACTGTAATTTCGATACAAATTATAGCAGGTAACTGTAACTTCGATACTAATTATGACAGGTAACAGTAAATTCGATACTAATTATGACAAGTAAGAGTAACTTCATTCTAATTATGACAAGTAACTGTAATTTCGATACAAATTATAGCAGGTAACTGTAACTTCGATACTAATTATGACAAGTCCCTGTAATTTCGATACAAATTATGGCAGGTAACTGTAACTTCCATACTAATTATGACAGGTCACAGTAACTTCGATACTAATTATGACAGGAAACTGTAACATCGTTACTAATTATGACAAGTAACTGTAATTTCGATACAAATTATGACTGGTAAATGTAACTTCGTTACTAATTATGACAAGTAACAGTACCTTCGATGCTAATTATGACAGGTAACTGTAACTTCGATACCAACTATGACAAGGAACTGTAATTTCGGTACAAATTATGGCAGGTAACTGTAACTTCGTTACTAATTATGACAAGTAACTGTAATTTCGATACAAATTTTGGCAGGTAATTGTAACTTCGATACTAATTATGACAGGTAACAGTAACTTCGATACTAATTATGACAACTAACTGTAATTTCCATACAAATTTTGGCAGGTAACTGTAACTTCGATAATAATTATGACAGGTAACAGTAACTTCGATACTAATTATGACAAGGAACTGTAATTTCGATACAAATTATGGCAGGTAACTGTAACTTCGTTACTAATTATGACAAGTAACTGTAATTTCGATACAAATTATGGCAGCTAACTGTAATTTCGATACAAATTATGGCAGGTAACTGTAACTTCGATACTAATTATGACAGGTAACAGTAACTTCCATACTAATTATGACAGAAAACAGTGACTTCGATACTAATTATGACAGGTAACAGTAACTTCGATAATAATTATGGCAGTTAACTGTAACTTCGATACTAATTATGACAAGTAACAGTAACTTCGATACTAATTATGACAGGTAACTGTAACTTCCTTACTAATTATGACAAGTAACTGTAATTTTGATACAAATTATGGCAGGTGACTGTAACTTCGATACTAATTATGACAGGTAACAGTAACTTCGTTACTAATTATGACAAGTAACTATAACTTCGATACAAATTATGACAGGTAACTGTAACTTCGATACTAATTATGACAAGAAACTCTAACTTCGTTACTAATTATGACAAGTAACTGTAATTTTGATTTTAAAAAAATTGGTAGGTTACTGTAACTTCAATACTAATTATGACAGGTAACAGTAACATCGATACTAATTATGACAAGTAACTATAACTTCGATGCAAATTATGACAGGTAACTGTAACTTCGTTACTAATTATGACAAGTAACTGTAATTTCGATACAAATTATGGCAGGTAACTGTAACATCGATACTAATTATGACAGGTAACAGTAACTTCGATACTAATTATGACAAGTAACTATAACTTCGATACAAATTATGACAGGTAACTGTAACTTCGATACTAATTATGACAAGAAACTCTAACTTCGTTACTAATTATGACAAGTAACTGTAATTTTGATAAAAAATTATGGTAGATAACTGTAACTTCAATACTAATAATGACAGGTAACGGTAACTTCGATACTAATTAAGACAAGTAACAGTACCTTCGATGCTAATTATGACAGGTAACTGTAACTTCGATACTAATTATGACAAGGAACTGTAATTTCGATACAAATTATGGGAGGTAACTGTAATTTCGTTACTAATTATGAAAAGTAACTGTAATTCCGATACAAATTTGGCAGGTAACTGTAACTTCGATACTAATTATGACAGGTAGCTTTAACTTCGATACTAATTATGACAGGTAACTGTAACTTCGTTACTAATTATGACAAGTAACTGTAATTTCGATACAAATTATGGCAGGTAACTGTAACTTCGATACTAATTATGACAGGTAACAGTAACTTCGATACTAATTATGACAAGTAACTATAACTTCGATACAAATTATGACAGGTAACTGTAACTTCGATACTAATTATGACAGGAAACTGTAACTTCGTTACTAATTATGACAAGTTACTGTAATTTCGATACAAATTATGACAGGTAACTGTAACTTCGTTACTAATTATGACAAGTAACAGTACCTTCGATGCTAATTATGACAGGTAACTGTATCTTCGATACTAATTATGACAAGGAACTGTAATTTCGATACAAATTATGGCAGGTACCTGTAACTTCGTTACTAATTATGACAAGTTACTCTAATTTCGATACAAATTTTGGCAGATAACTGTAACTTCGATACTAATTATGACAGGTAACAGTAACTTCGATACTAATTATGACAAGTAACTGTAACGTCGATACTAATTATGACAGGTAACTGTAACTTCGTTACTAATTATGACAAGTAACTGTTATTTTGATACAAATTATGGCAGGTAACTGTAACTTCGATACTAATTATGACAGGTAACAGTAACTTCGTTACTAATTATGACAAGTAACTATAACTTCGATACAAGTTATGACAGGTAACTGTAACTTCGATACTAATTATGACAAGAAACTCAAACTTCGTTACTAATTATGACAAGTAACTGTAATTTCGATACAGATTATGGCAGGTAACTGTAACTTCGTTAATAATTATGACAAGTAACTGTAATTTTGATAAAAAATTATGGTAGATAACTGTAACTTCAATACTAATTATGACAGGTAACAGTAACGTCGATACTAATTATGACAAGTAACAGTACCTTCGATACTAATTATGACAGGTAACTGCAACTTCGTTACTAATTATGACAAGTAACTGTAATTTCTATACTAATTATGGCAAGTAACTGTAACTTCGTTACTAATTATGACAAGTAACTGTAATTTCGATACAAATTATGGCAGGTAACTGTAATTTCGATACAAATTATGGCAGGTAACTGTAACTTCGATACTAATTATGACAGGTAACAGTAACTTAGATACTAATTATGACAAGTAACAGTAACTTCATTCTAATTATGACAAGTAACTGTAATTTCGATACAAATTATGGCAGGTAACTGTAACATCGATACTAATTATGACAGGTAACAGTAACTTCGATACTAATTATGACAGGTAACTGTAACTACGTTACTAATTATGACAAGTAACTTTATTTCGATACTTATTAAGGCAGGTAACTGTAACTTCGTTACTAATTATGACAAGTCCCTGTAATTTCGATACAAATTATGGCAGGTAACTGTAACTTCGATACTAATTATGACAAGTAAATGTAACTTCGATACTAATTATGACAGGTAACTGTAACTTCGTTACTAATTATGACAAGTAACTGTAATTTCGATACAAATTTTGGCAGGTAACTGTAACTTCGATACTAATTATGGCAGGTAACAGTTACGTCGATTCTAATTATGACGAGTAACTGTAACTTCGATACTAATTATGACAGGTAACTGTAACTTCGTTACTAATTATGACAAGTAACTGTAATTTCGATACAAATTATGGCGAGTAACTGTAACTTCGATACTAATTATGACAGGCAACAGTAACTTCGATACTAATTATGACAAGTAACTATAACTTCGATAAAAATTATGACAAGTAACTGTAACTTTGATACTAATTATGACAAGAAACTCCAACTTCGTTACTAATTATGACAAGTAACTGTAATTTTGATAAAAAATTATGGTAGGTAACTGTAACTTCAATACTAATTATGACAGGTAACAGTAACGTCGATACTAATTATGACAAGTAACAGTACCTTCGATGCTAATTATGACAGGTAACTGTAACTTCGATACTAATTATGACAATGAACTGTAATTTCGATACAAATTATGGCAGGTAACAGTAACTTCGTTACTAATTATGACAAGTAACTGTAATTTCGATACAAATTTTGGCAGGTAACTGTAACTTCGATACTAATTATGACAAGTCCCTGTAATTTCGATACAAATTATGGCAGGTAACTGTAACTTCCATACTAATTATGAGAGGTCACAGTAACTTCGATACTAATTATGACAGGAAACTGTAACATCGTTACTAATTATGACAAGTAACTGTAATTTCGATACAAATTATGACTGGTAACTGTAACTTCGTTACTAATTATGACAAGTAACAGTACCTTCGATGCTAATTATGACAGGTAACTGTAACTTCGATACCAATTATGACAAGGAACTCTAATTTCGGTACAAATTATGGCAGGTAACTGTAACTTCGTTACTAATTATGACAAGTAACTGTAATTTCGATACAAATTTTGGCAGGTAATTGTAACTTCGATACTAATTATGACAGGTAACAGTAACTTCGATACTAATTATGACAAGTAACTGTAATTTCCATACAAATTTTGGCAGGTAACTGTAACTTCGATAATAATTATGACAGGTAACAGTAACTTCGATACTAATTATGACAAGGAACTGTAATTTCGATACAAATTATGGCAGGTAACTGTAACTTCGTTACTAATTATGACAAGTAACTGTAATTTCGATACTAATTATGGCAGGTAACTGTAATTTCGATACAAATTATGGCAGGTAACTGTAGCTTCGATACTAATTATGACAGGTAACAGTATCTTTGATACTAATTATGACAAGTAACAGTAACTTCATTCTAATTATGACAAGTAACTGTAATTTCGATACAAATTATGGCAGGTAACTGTAACTTCGATACTAATTATGACAGGTAACAGTAACTTCGATACTAATTATGACAGAAAACAGTGACTTCGATACTAATTATGACAGGTAACAGTAACTACGATAATAATTATGGCAGGTAACTGTAAATTCGATACTAATTATGACAAGTAACAGTAACTTCGATACTAATTATGACAGGTAACTGTAACTTCCTTACTAATTATGACAAGTAACTGTAATTTTGATACAAATTATGGCAGGTAACTGAAACTTCGTTACTAATTATGACAAGTAACTGTAATTTCGATACAAATTTTGGCAGGTAATTGTAACTTCGATACTAATTATGACAGGTAACAGTAACTTCGATACTAATTATGACAACTAACTGTAATTTCCATACAAATTTTGGCAGGTAACTGTAACTTCGATAATAATTATGACAGGTAACAGTAACTTCGATACTAATTATGACAAGGAACTGTAATTTCGATACAAATTATGGCAGGTAACTGTAACTTCGTTACTAATTATGACAAGTAACTGTAATTTCGATACAAATTATGGCAGCTAACTGTAATTTCGATACAAATTATGGCAGGTAACTGTAACTTCGATACTAATTATGACAGGTAACAGTAACTTCCATACTAATTATGACAGAAAACAGTGACTTCGATACTAATTATGACAGGTAACAGTAACTTCGATAATAATTATGGCAGTTAACTGTAACTTCGATACTAATTATGACAAGTAACAGTAACTTCGATACTAATTATGACAGGTAACTGTAACTTCCTTACTAATTATGACAAGTAACTGTAATTTTGATACAAATTATGGCAGGTGACTGTAACTTCGATACTAATTATGACAGGTAACAGTAACTTCGTTACTAATTATGACAAGTAACTATAACTTCGATACAAATTATGACAGGTAACTGTAACTTCGATACTAATTATGACAAGAAACTCTAACTTCGTTACTAATTATGACAAGTAACTGTAATTTTGATTTTAAAAAAATTGGTAGGTTACTGTAACTTCAATACTAATTATGACAGGTAACAGTAACATCGATACTAATTATGACAAGTAACTATAACTTCGATGCAAATTATGACAGGTAACTGTAACTTCGTTACTAATTATGACAAGTAACTGTAATTTCGATACAAATTATGGCAGGTAACTGTAACATCGATACTAATTATGACAGGTAACAGTAACTTCGATACTAATTATGACAAGTAACTATAACTTCGATACAAATTATGACAGGTAACTGTAACTTCGATACTAATTATGACAAGAAACTCTAACTTCGTTACTAATTATGACAAGTAACTGTAATTTTGATAAAAAATTATGGTAGATAACTGTAACTTCAATACTAATAATGACAGGTAACGGTAACTTCGATACTAATTAAGACAAGTAACAGTACCTTCGATGCTAATTATGACAGGTAACTGTAACTTCGATACTAATTATGACAAGGAACTGTAATTTCGATACAAATTATGGGAGGTAACTGTAATTTCGTTACTAATTATGAAAAGTAACTGTAATTCCGATACAAATTTGGCAGGTAACTGTAACTTCGATACTAATTATGACAGGTAGCTTTAACTTCGATACTAATTATGACAGGTAACTGTAACTTCGTTACTAATTATGACAAGTAACTGTAATTTCGATACAAATTATGGCAGGTAACTGTAACTTCGATACTAATTATGACAGGTAACAGTAACTTCGATACTAATTATGACAAGTAACTATAACTTCGATACAAATTATGACAGGTAACTGTAACTTCGATACTAATTATGACAGGAAACTGTAACTTCGTTACTAATTATGACAAGTTACTGTAATTTCGATACAAATTATGACAGGTAACTGTAACTTCGTTACTAATTATGACAAGTAACAGTACCTTCGATGCTAATTATGACAGGTAACTGTATCTTCGATACTAATTATGACAAGGAACTGTAATTTCGATACAAATTATGGCAGGTACCTGTAACTTCGTTACTAATTATGACAAGTTACTCTAATTTCGATACAAATTTTGGCAGATAACTGTAACTTCGATACTAATTATGACAGGTAACAGTAACTTCGATACTAATTATGACAAGTAACTGTAACGTCGATACTAATTATGACAGGTAACTGTAACTTCGTTACTAATTATGACAAGTAACTGTTATTTTGATACAAATTATGGCAGGTAACTGTAACTTCGATACTAATTATGACAGGTAACAGTAACTTCGTTACTAATTATGACAAGTAACTATAACTTCGATACAAGTTATGACAGGTAACTGTAACTTCGATACTAATTATGACAAGAAACTCAAACTTCGTTACTAATTATGACAAGTAACTGTAATTTCGATACAGATTATGGCAGGTAACTGTAACTTCGTTAATAATTATGACAAGTAACTGTAATTTTGATAAAAAATTATGGTAGATAACTGT
Source organism: Meconema thalassinum (assembly GCA_946902985.2). Taxonomy (NCBI): domain Eukaryota; kingdom Metazoa; phylum Arthropoda; class Insecta; order Orthoptera; family Tettigoniidae; genus Meconema; species Meconema thalassinum. Next base: position 1,690,476,837 of record OX336388.2, on the reverse strand, counting down.
AACTTCAATACTAATTATGACAGGTAACAGTAACGTCGATACTAATTATGACAAGTAACAGTACCTTCGATACTAATTATGACAGGTAACTGCAACTTCGTTACTAATTATGACAAGTAACTGTAATTTCTATACTAATTATGGCAAGTAACTGTAACTTCGTTACTAATTATGACAAGTAACTGTAATTTCGATACAAATTATGGCAGGTAACTGTAATTTCGATACAAATTATGGCAGGTAACTGTAACTTCGATACTAATTATGACAGGTAACAGTAACTTAGATACTAATTATGACAAGTAACAGTAACTTCATTCTAATTATGACAAGTAACTGTAATTTCGATACAAATTATGGCAGGTAACTGTAACATCGATACTAATTATGACAGGTAACAGTAACTTCGATACTAATTATGACAGGTAACTGTAACTACGTTACTAATTATGACAAGTAACTTTATTTCGATACTTATTAAGGCAGGTAACTGTAACTTCGTTACTAATTATGACAAGTCCCTGTAATTTCGATACAAATTATGGCAGGTAACTGTAACTTCGATACTAATTATGACAAGTAAATGTAACTTCGATACTAATTATGACAGGTAACTGTAACTTCGTTACTAATTATGACAAGTAACTGTAATTTCGATACAAATTTTGGCAGGTAACTGTAACTTCGATACTAATTATGGCAGGTAACAGTTACGTCGATTCTAATTATGACGAGTAACTGTAACTTCGATACTAATTATGACAGGTAACTGTAACTTCGTTACTAATTATGACAAGTAACTGTAATTTCGATACAAATTATGGCGAGTAACTGTAACTTCGATACTAATTATGACAGGCAACAGTAACTTCGATACTAATTATGACAAGTAACTATAACTTCGATAAAAATTATGACAAGTAACTGTAACTTTGATACTAATTATGACAAGAAACTCCAACTTCGTTACTAATTATGACAAGTAACTGTAATTTTGATAAAAAATTATGGTAGGTAACTGTAACTTCAATACTAATTATGACAGGTAACAGTAACGTCGATACTAATTATGACAAGTAACAGTACCTTCGATGCTAATTATGACAGGTAACTGTAACTTCGATACTAATTATGACAATGAACTGTAATTTCGATACAAATTATGGCAGGTAACAGTAACTTCGTTACTAATTATGACAAGTAACTGTAATTTCGATACAAATTTTGGCAGGTAACTGTAACTTCGATACTAATTATGACAAGTCCCTGTAATTTCGATACAAATTATGGCAGGTAACTGTAACTTCCATACTAATTATGAGAGGTCACAGTAACTTCGATACTAATTATGACAGGAAACTGTAACATCGTTACTAATTATGACAAGTAACTGTAATTTCGATACAAATTATGACTGGTAACTGTAACTTCGTTACTAATTATGACAAGTAACAGTACCTTCGATGCTAATTATGACAGGTAACTGTAACTTCGATACCAATTATGACAAGGAACTCTAATTTCGGTACAAATTATGGCAGGTAACTGTAACTTCGTTACTAATTATGACAAGTAACTGTAATTTCGATACAAATTTTGGCAGGTAATTGTAACTTCGATACTAATTATGACAGGTAACAGTAACTTCGATACTAATTATGACAAGTAACTGTAATTTCCATACAAATTTTGGCAGGTAACTGTAACTTCGATAATAATTATGACAGGTAACAGTAACTTCGATACTAATTATGACAAGGAACTGTAATTTCGATACAAATTATGGCAGGTAACTGTAACTTCGTTACTAATTATGACAAGTAACTGTAATTTCGATACTAATTATGGCAGGTAACTGTAATTTCGATACAAATTATGGCAGGTAACTGTAGCTTCGATACTAATTATGACAGGTAACAGTATCTTTGATACTAATTATGACAAGTAACAGTAACTTCATTCTAATTATGACAAGTAACTGTAATTTCGATACAAATTATGGCAGGTAACTGTAACTTCGATACTAATTATGACAGGTAACAGTAACTTCGATACTAATTATGACAGAAAACAGTGACTTCGATACTAATTATGACAGGTAACAGTAACTACGATAATAATTATGGCAGGTAACTGTAAATTCGATACTAATTATGACAAGTAACAGTAACTTCGATACTAATTATGACAGGTAACTGTAACTTCCTTACTAATTATGACAAGTAACTGTAATTTTGATACAAATTATGGCAGGTAACTGAAACTTCGTTACTAATTATGACAAGTAACTGTAATTTCGATACAAATTTTGGCAGGTAATTGTAACTTCGATACTAATTATGACAGGTAACAGTAACTTCGATACTAATTATGACAAGTAACTGTAATTTCCATACAAATTTTGGCAGGTAACTGTAACTTCGATAATAATTATGACAGGTAACAGTAACTTCGATACTAATTATGACAAGGAACTGTAATTCCGATACAAATTATGGCAGGTAACTGTAACTTCGTTACTAATTATGACAAGTAACTGTAATTTCGATAATAATTATGGCAGGTAACTGTAATTTCGATACAAATTATGGCAGGTAACTGTAGCTTCGATACTAATTATGACAGGTAACAGTATCTTTGATACTAATTATCACAAGTAACAGTAACTTCATTCTAATTATGACAAGTAACTGTAATTTCGATACAAATTATGGCAGGTAACTGTAACTTCGATACTAATTATGACAGGTAACAGTAACTTCGATACTAATTATGACAGAAAACAGTGACTTCGATACTAATTATGACAGGTAACAGTAACTTCGATAATAATTATGGCAGGTAACTGTAACTTCGATACTAATTATGACAAGTAACAGTAACTTCGATACTAATTATGACAGGTAACTGTAACTTCCTTACTAATTATGACAAGTAACTGTAATTTTGATACAAATTATGGCAGGTAACTGTAACTTCGATACTAATTATGACAGGTAACAGTAACTTCGTTACTAATTATGACAAGTAACTATAACTTCGATACAAATTATGACAGGTAACTGTAACTTCGATACTAATTATGACAAGAAACTCTAACTTCGTTACTAATTATGACAAGTAACTGTAATTTTGATTTTAAAAAAATTGGTAGGTAACTGTAACTTCAATACTAATTATGACAGGTAACAGTAACTTCGATACTAATTATGACAATTAACTATAACTTCGATGCAAATTATGACAGGTAACTGTAACTTCGTTACGAATTATGACAAGTAACTGTAATTTCGATACAAATTATGGCAGGTAACTGTTACTTCGATACTAATTATGACAGGTAACAGTAACTTCGATACTAATTATGACAAGTAACTATAACTTCGATACAAATTATGACAGGTAACTGTAACTTCGATACTAATTATGACAAGAAACTCTAACTTCGTTACTAATTATGACAAGTAACTGTAATTTTGATAAAAATTATGGTAGATAACTGTAACTTCAATACTAATAATGACAGGTAACGGTAACTTCGATACTAATTATGACAAGTAACAGTACCTTCGATGCTAATTATGACAGGTAACTGTAACTTCGATACTAATTATGACAAGGAACTGTAATTTCGATACAAATTATGGTAGGTAACTGTAATTTTGTTACTAATTATGACAAGTAACTGTAATTCCGTACAAATTTGGCAGGTAACTGTAACTTCGATACTAATTATGACAGGTAGCTTTAACTTCGATACTAATTATGACAGGTAACTGTAACTTCGTTACTAATTATGACAAGTAACTGTAATTTCGATACAAATTATGGCAGGTAACTGTAACTTCGATACTAATTATGACAGGTAACAGTAACTTCGATACTAATTATGACAAGTAACTATAACTTCGATACAAATTATGACAGGTAACTGTAACTTCGATACTAATTATGACAGGAAACTGTAAATTCGTTACTAATTATGACAAGTAACAGTAATTTCGATACAAATTATGACAGGTAACTGTAACTTCGTTACTAATTATGACAAGTAACAGTACCTTCGATGCTAATTATGACAGGTAACTGTAACTTCGATACTAATTATGACAAGGAACGGTAATTTCGATACAAATTATGGCAGGTAACTGTAACTTCGTTACTAATTATGACAAGTTACTCTACTTTCGATACAAATTTTGGCAGGTAACTGTAACTTCGATACTAATTATGACAGGTAACAGTAACTTCGATACTAATTATGACAAGTAACTGTAACTTCGATACTAATTATGACAGGTAACTGTAACTTCGTTACTAATTATGACAAGTAACTGTTATTTTGATACAAATTATGGCAGGTAACTGTAACTTCGATACTAATTATGACAGGTAACAGTAACTTCGTTACTAATTATGACAAGTAACTATAACTTCGATACAAGTTATGACAGGTAACTGTAACATCGATACTAATTATGACAAGAAACTCAAACTTCGTTACTAATTATGACAAGTAACTGTAATTTCGATACAGATTATGGCAGGTAACTGTAACTTCGTTACTAATTATGAAAAGTTACTCTAATTTCGATACAAATTTTGGTAGGTAACTGCAACTTCAATACTAATTATGACAGGTAACAGTAACTTCGATACTAATTATGACAAGTAACTATAACTTCAATGCAAATTATGACAGGTAACTGTAACTTCGTTACTAATTATGACAAGTAACTGTAATTTCGATACAAATTATGGCAGGTAACTGTAACTTCGCTACTAATTATGACAGGTAACAGTAACTTCGATACTAATTATGACAAGTAAATATAACTTCGATACATATTATGACAGGTAACTGCAACTTCGATACTAATTATGACAAGAAACTCTAACTTCGTTAATAATTATGACAAGTAACTGTAATTTTGATAAAAAATTATGGTAGATAACTGTAACTTCAATACTAATTATGACAGGTAACAGTAACGTCGATACTAATTATGACAAGTAACAGTACCTTCGATACTAATTATGACAGGTAACTGCAACTTCGTTACTAATTATGACAAGTAACTGTAATTTCTATACTAATTATGGCAAGTAACTGTAACTTCGTTACTAACTATGACAAGTAACTGTAATTTCGATACAAATTATGGCAGGTAACTGTAATTTCGATACAAATTATGGCAGGTAACTGTAACTTCGATACTAATTATGACAGGTAACAGTAACTTCGATACTAATTATGACAAGTAACAGTAACTTCATTCTAATTATGACAAGTAACTGTAATTTCGATACAAATTATGGCAGGTAACTGTAACTTCGATACTAATTATGACAGGTAACAGTAACTTCGATACTAATTATGACAGAAAACAGTAACTTCGATACTAATTATGACAAGTAACAGTAACTTCGATACTAATTATGACAGGTAACTGTAACTTCCTTACTAATTATGACAAGTAACTGTAATTTTGATACAAATTATGGCAGGTAACTGTAACTTCGATACTAATTATGACAGGTAACAGTAACTTCGTTACAAATTATGAGAAGTAACTATAACTTCGATACAAATTATGACAGGTAACAGTAACTTCGATACTAATTATGACAGAAAACAGTAACTTCGATACTAATTATGACAAGTAACAGTAACTTCGATACTAATTATGACAGGTAACTGTAACTTCCTTACTAATTATGACAAGTAACTGTAATTTTGATACAAATTATGGCAGGTAACTGTAACTTCGATACTAATTATGACAGGTAACAGTAACTTCGTTACTAATTATGAGAAGTAACTATAACTTCGATACAAATTATGACAGGTAACTGTAACTTCGATACTAATTATGACAAGAAACTCTAACTTCGTTACTAATTATGACAAGTAACTGTAATTTTGATTAAAAAAATTGGTAGGTAACTGTAACTTCAATACTAATAATGACAGGTAACGGTAACGTCGATACTAATTATGACAAGTAACAGTACCTTCGATGCTAATTATGACAGGTAACTGTAACTTCGATACTAATTATGACAAGTAACTATAACTCCGATACAAATTATGACAGGTAACTGTAACCTCGTTACTAATTATGACAAGTAACTGTAATTTCGATACAAATTTTGGCAGGTAACTGTAACTCGATAATAATTATGACAGGTAACAGTAACTTCGGTACTAATTATGACAAGTAACTGTAACTTCGATACTATTTATGACAAGAAACTCTAACTTCGTTACTAATTATGACAAGTAACTGTAATTTCGATACAGATTATGGCAGGTAACTGTAACATCGTTACTAATTATGACAAGTTACTCTAATTTCGATACAAATTTTGGTAGGTAACTGCAACTTCAATACTAATTATGACAGGTAACAGTAACTTCGATACTAATTATGACAAGTAACTATAACTTCGATGCAAATTATGACAGGTAACTGTAACTTCGTTACTAATTAAGACAAGTAACTGTAATTTCGATACAGATTATGGCAGGTAACTGTAACTTCGATACTAATTATGACAGGTAACAGTAACTTCGATATTAATTATGACAAGTAACTGTAATTTCGATACAAATTTTGGCAGGTTATTGTAACTTCGATACTAATTATGACAGGTAACAGTAACTTCGATACTAATTATGACAAGTAACTGTAATTTCCATACAAATTTTGGCAGGTAACTGTAACTTCGATAATAATTATGACAGGTAACAGTAACTTCGATACTAATTATGACAAGGAACTGTAATTTCGATACAAATTATGGCAGGTAACTGTAACTTCGTTACTAATTATGATAAGTAACTGTAATTTCGATACAAATTATGGCAGGTAACTGTAATTTCGATACAAATTATAGCAGGTAACTGTAACTTCGATACTAATTATGACAGGTAACAGTAAATTCGATACTAATTATGACAAGTAACAGTAACTTCATTCTAATTATGACAAGTAACTGTAATTTCGATACAAATTATGGCAGGTAACTGTAACTTCGATACTAATTATGACAAGTCCCTGTAATTTCGATACAAATTATGGCAGGTAACTGTAACTTCCATACTAATTATGACAGGTCACAGTAACTTCGATACTAATTATGACAGGAAACTGTAACATCGTTACTAATTATGACAAGTAACTGTAATTTCGATACAAATTATGACTGGTAACTGTAACTTCGTTACTAATTATGACAAGTAACAGTACCTTCGATGCTAATTATGACAGGTAACTGTAACTTCGATACCAATTATGACAAGGAACTGTAATTTCGGTACAAATTATGGCAGGTAACTGTAACTTCGTTACTAATTATGACAAGTAACTGTAATTTCGATACAAATTTTGGCAGGTAATTGTAACTTCGATACTAATTATGACAGGTAACAGTAACTTCGATACTAATTATGACAACTAACTGTAATTTCCATACAAATTTTGGCAGGTAACTGTAACTTCGATAATAATTATGACAGGTAACAGTAACTTCGATACTAATTATGACAAGGAACTGTAATTTCGATACAAATTATGGCAGGTAACTGTAACTTCGTTACTAATTATGACAAGTAACTGTAATTTCGATACAAATTATGGCAGCTAACTGTAATTTCGATACAAATTATGGCAGGTAACTGTAACTTCGATACTAATTATGACAGGTAACAGTAACTTCCATACTAATTATGACAGAAAACAGTGACTTCGATACTAATTATGACAGGTAACAGTAACTTCGATAATAATTATGGCAGTTAACTGTAACTTCGATACTAATTATGACAAGTAACAGTAACTTCGATACTAATTATGACAGGTAACTGTAACTTCCTTACTAATTATGACAAGTAACTGTAATTTTGATACAAATTATGGCAGGTGACTGTAACTTCGATACTAATTATGACAGGTAACAGTAACTTCGTTACTAATTATGACAAGTAACTATAACTTCGATACAAATTATGACAGGTAACTGTAACATCGATACTAATTGTGACAAGAAACTCTAACTTCGTTACTAATTATGACAAGTAACTGTAATTTTGATTTTAAAAAAATTGGTAGGTTACTGTAACTTCAATACTAATTATGACAGGTAACAGTAACATCGATACTAATTATGACAAGTAACTATAACTTCGATGCAAATTATGACAGGTAACTGTAACTTCGTTACTAATTATGACAAGTAACTGTAATTTCGATACAAATTATGGCAGGTAACTGTAACATCGATACTAATTATGACAGGTAACAGTAACTTCGATACTAATTATGACAAGTAACTATAACTTCGATACAAATTATGACAGGTAACTGTAACTTCGATACTAATTATGACAAGAAACTCTAACTTCGTTACTAATTATGACAAGTAACTGTAATTTTGATAAAAAATTATGGTAGATAACTGTAACTTCAATACTAATAATGACAGGTAACGGTAACTTCGATACTAATTATGACAAGTAACAGTACCTTCGATGCTAATTATGACAGGTAACTGTAACTTCGATACTAATTATGACAAGGAACTGTAATTTCGATACAAATTATGGGAGGTAACTGTAATTTCGTTACTAATTATGAAAAGTAACTGTAATTCCGATACAAATTTGGCAGGTAACTGTAACTTCGATACTAATTATGACAGGTAGCTTTAACTTCGATACTAATTATGACAGGTAACTGTAACTTCGTTACTAATTATGACAAGTAACTGTAATTTCGATACAAATTATGGCAGGTAACTGTAACTTCGATACTAATTATGACAGGTAACAGTAACTTCGATACTAATTATGACAAGTAACTATAACTTCGATACAAATTATGACAGGTAACTGTAACTTCGATACTAATTATGACAGGAAACTGTAACTTCGTTACTAATTATGACAAGTTACTGTAATTTCGATACAAATTATGACAGGTAACTGTAACTTCGTTACTAATTATGACAAGTAACAGTACCTTCGATGCTAATTATGACAGGTAACTGTATCTTCGATACTAATTATGACAAGGAACTGTAATTTCGATACAAATTATGGCAGGTACCTGTAACTTCGTTACTAATTATGACAAGTTACTCTAATTTCGATACAAATTTTGGCAGATAACTGTAACTTCGATACTAATTATGACAGGTAACAGTAACTTCGATACTAATTATGACAAGTAACTGTAACGTCGATACTAATTATGACAGGTAACTGTAACTTCGTTACTAATTATGACAAGTAACTGTTATTTTGATACAAATTATGGCAGGTAACTGTAACTTCGATACTAATTATGACAGGTAACAGTAACTTCGTTACTAATTATGACAAGTAACTATAACTTCGATACAAGTTATGACAGGTAACTGTAACTTCGATACTAATTATGACAAGAAACTCAAACTTCGTTACTAATTATGACAAGTAACTGTAATTTCGATACAGATTATGGCAGGTAACTGTAACTTCGTTACTAATTATGACAAGTTACTCTAATTTCGATACAAATTTTGATAGGTAACTGCAACTTCAATACTAATTATGACAGGTAACAGTAACTTCGATACTAATTATGACAAGTAATTTTAACTTCTATGCAAATTATGACAGGTAACTGTAACTTCGTTACTAATTATGACAAGTAACTGTAATTTCGATACAGATTATGGCAGGTAACTGTAACTTCGATACTAATTATGACAGGTAAAAGTAACTTCGATACTAATTATGACAAGTAATTATAACTTCGATACATATTATGACAGGTAACTGTAACTTCGATACTAATTATGACAAGAAACTCTAACTTCGTTAATAATTATGACAAGTAACTGTAATTTTGATAAAAAATTATGGTAGATAACTGTAACTTCAATACTAATTATGACAGGTAACAGTAACGTCGATACTAATTATGACAAGTAACAGTACCTTCGATACTAATTATGACAGGTAACTGCAACTTCGTTACTAATTATGACAAGTAACTGTAATTTCTATACTAATTATGGCAAGTAACTGTAACTTCGTTACTAATTATGACAAGTAACTGTAATTTCGATACAAATTATGGCAGGTAACTGTAATTTCGATACAAATTATGGCAGGTAACTGTAACTTCGATACTAATTATGACAGGTAACAGTAACTTAGATACTAATTATAACAAGTAACAGTAACTTCATTCTAATTATGACAAGTAACTGTAATTTCGATACAAATTATGGCAGGTAACTGTAACATCGATACTAATTATGACAGGTAACAGTAACTTCGATACTAATTATGACAAGTAACTATAACTTCGATACAAATTATGACAGGTAACTGTAACTTCGATACTAATTATGACAAGAAACTCTAACTTCGTTACTAATTATGACAAGTAACTGTAATTTTGATAAAAAATTATGGTAGATAACTGTAACTTCAATACTAATAATGACAGGTAACGGTAACTTCGATACTAATTATGACAAGTAACAGTACCTTCGATGCTAATTATGACAGGTAACTGTAACTTCGATACTAATTATGACAAGGAACTGTAATTTCGATACAAATTATGGGAGGTAACTGTAATTTCGTTACTAATTATGAAAAGTAACTGTAATTCCGATACAAATTTGGCAGGTAACTGTAACTTCGATACTAATTATGACAGGTAGCTTTAACTTCGATACTAATTATGACAGGTAACTGTAACTTCGTTACTAATTATGACAAGTAACTGTAATTTCGATACAAATTATGGCAGGTAACTGTAACTTCGATACTAATTATGACAGGTAACAGTAACTTCGATACTAATTATGACAAGTAACTATAACTTCGATACAAATTATGACAGGTAACTGTAACTTCGATACTAATTATGACAGGAAACTGTAACTTCGTTACTAATTATGACAAGTTACTGTAATTTCGATACAAATTATGACAGGTAACTGTAACTTCGTTACTAATTATGACAAGTAACAGTACCTTCGATGCTAATTATGACAGGTAACTGTATCTTCGATACTAATTATGACAAGGAACTGTAATTTCGATACAAATTATTGCAGGTACCTGTAACTTCGTTACTAATTATGACAAGTTACTCTAATTTCGATACAAATTTTGGCAGATAACTGTAACTTCGATACTAATTATGACAGGTAACAGTAACTTCGATACTAATTATGACAAGTAACTGTAACGTCGATACTAATTATGACAGGTAACTGTAACTTCGTTACTAATTATGACAAGTAACTGTTATTTTGATACAAATTATGGCAGGTAACTGTAACATCGATACTAATTATGACAGGTAACAGTAACTTCGATACTAATTATGACAAGTAACTGTAATTTCGATACAAATTATGGCAGGTAACTGTAACATCGATACTAATTATGACAGGTAACAGTAACTTCGATACTAATTATGACAAGTAACTATAACTTCGATACAAATTATGACAGGTAACTGTAACTTCGATACTAATTATGACAAGAAACTCTAACTTCGTTACTAATTATGACAAGTAACTGTAATTTTGATAAAAAATTATGGTAGATAACTGTAACTTCAATACTAATAATGACAGGTAACGGTAACTTCGATACTAATTATGACAAGTAACAGTACCTTCGATGCTAATTATGACAGGTAACTGTAACTTCGATACTAATTATGACAAGGAACTGTAATTTCGATACAAATTATGGGAGGTAACTGTAATTTCGTTACTAATTATGAAAAGTAACTGTAATTCCGATACAAATTTGGCAGGTAACTGTAACTTCGATACTAATTATGACAGGTAGCTTTAACTTCGATACTAATTATGTCAGGTAACTGTAACATCGTTACTAATTATGACAAGTAACTGTAATTTCGATACAAATTATGGCAGGTAACTGTAACTTCGATACTAATTATGACAGGTAACAGTAACTTCGATACTAATTATGACAAGTAACTATAACTTCGATACAAATTATGACAGGTAACTGTAACTTCGATACTAATTATGACAGGAAACTGTAACTTCGTTACTAATTATGACAAGTTACTGTAATTTCGATACAAATTATGACAGGTAACTGTAACTTCGTTACTAATTATGACAAGTAACAGTACCTTCGATGCTAATTATGACAGGTAACTGTATCTTCGATACTAATTATGACAAGGAACTGTAATTTCGATACAAATTATGGCAAGTACCTGTAACTTCGTTACTAATTATGACAAGTTACTCTAATTTCGATACAAATTTTGGCAGATAACTGTAACTTCGATACTAATTATGACAGGTAACAGTAACTTCGATACTAATTATGACAAGTAACTGTAACGTCGATACTAATTATGACAGGTAACTGTAACTTCGTTACTAATTATGACAAGTAACTGTTATTTTGATACAAATTATGGCAGGTAACTGTAACTTCGATACTAATTATGACAGGTAACAGTAACTTCGTTACTAATTATGACAAGTAACTATAACTTCGATACAAGTTATGACAGGTAACTGTAACTTCGATACTAATTATGACAAGAAACTCAAACTTCGTTACTAATTATGACAAGTAACTGTAATTTCGATACAGATTATGGCAGGTAACTGTAACTTCGTTACTAATTATGACAAGTTACTCTAATTTCGATACAAATTTTGATAGGTAACTGCAACTTCAATACTAATTATGACAGGTAACAGTAACTTCGATACTATTTATGACAAGTAATTTTAACTTCTATGCAAATTATGACAGGTAACTGTAACTTCGTTACTAATTATGACAAGTAACTGTAATTTCGATACAGATTATGGCAGGTAACTGTAACTTCGATACTAATTATGACAGGTAAAAGTAACTTCGATACTAATTATGACAAGTAATTATAACTTCGATACATATTATGACAGGTAACTGTAACTTCGATACTAATTATGACAAGAAACTCTAACTTCGTTAATAATTATGACAAGTAACTGTAATTTTGATAAAAAATTATGGTAGATAACTGTAACTTCAATACTAATTATGACAGGTAACAGTAACGTCGATACTAATTATGACAAGTAACAGTACCTTCGATACTAATTATGACAGGTAACTGCAACTTCGTTACTAATTATGACAAGTAACTGTAATTTCTATACTAATTATGGCAAGTAACTGTAACTTCGTTACTAATTATGACAAGTAACTGTAATTTCGATACAAATTATGGCAGGTAACTGTAATTTCGATACAAATTATGGCAGGTAACTGTAACTTCGATACTAATTATGACAGGTAACAGTAACTTAGATACTAATTATGACAAGTAACAGTAACTTCATTCTAATTATGACAAGTAACTGTAATTTCGATACAAATTATGGCAGGTAACTGTAACTTCGATACTAATTATGACAGGTAACAGTAACTTCGATACCAATTATGACAGAAAACAGTAACTTCGATACTAATTATGACAAGTAACAGTAACTTCGATACTAATTATGACAGGTAACTGTAACTTCCTTACTAATTATGACAAGTAACTGTAATTTTGATACAAATTATGGCAGGTAACTGTAACTTCGATACTAATTATGACAGGTAACAGTAACTTCGTTACTAATTGTGAGAAGTAACTATAACTTCGATACAAATTATGACAGGTAACTGTAACTTCGATACTAATTATGACAAGAAACTCTAACTTCGTTACTAATTATGACAAGTAACTGTAATTTTGATTTTAAAAAATTGGTAGGTAACTGTAACTTCAATACTAATTATGACAGGTAACAGTAACTTCGATACTAATTATGACAAGTAATTATAACTTCGATGCAAATTATGACAGGTAACTGTAACCTCGTTACTAATTATGACAAGTAACTGTAATTTCGATACAAATTTTGGCAGTTAACTGTAACTTCGATACTAATTATGACAGGTAACAGTTACTTCGATACTAATTATGACAAGTAACTATAACTTCGATACAAATTATGACAGGTAACTGTAACTTCGATACTAATTATGACAAGAAACTCTAACTTCGTTACTAATTATGACAAGTAACTGTAATTTTGATAAAAAATTATGGTAGATAACTGTAACTTCAATACTAATAATGACAGGTAACGGTAACGTCGATACTAATTATGACAAGTAACAGTACCTTCGATGCTAATTATGACAGGTAACTGTAACTTCGATACTAATTATGACAAGGAACTGTAATTTCGATACAAATTATGGCAGGTAACTGTAATTTCGTTACTAATTATGACAAGTAACTGTAATTCCGATACAAATTTTGGCAGGTAACTGTAACTTCGATACTAATTATGACAGGTAGCAGGATCTTCGATACTAATTATGACAAGTAACTATAACTCCGATACAAATTATGACAGGTAACTGTAACCTCGTTACTAATTATGACAAGTAACTGTAATTTCGATACAAATTTTGGCAGGTAACTGTAACTCGATGCAAATTATGACAGGTAACTGTAACTCCGTTACTAATTAAGACAAGTAACTGTAATTTCGATACAGATTATGGCAGGTAACTGTAACTTCGTTACTAATTATGACAGGTAACAGTAACTTCGATACTAATTATGACAAGTAACTGTAATTTCGATACAAATTTTGGCAGGTTATTGTAACTTTGATACTAATTATGACAGGTAACAGTAACTTCGATACTAATTATGACAAGTAACTGTAATTTCCATACAAATTTTGGCAGGTAACTGTAACTTCGATAATAATTATGACAGGTAACAGTAACTTCGATACTAATTATGACAAGGAACTGTAATTTCGATACAAATTATGGCAGGTAACTGTAACTTCGTTACGAATTATGACAAGTAACTGTAATTTCGATACAAATTATGGCAGGTAACTGTAATTTCGATACAAATTATAGCAGGTAACTGTAACTTCGATACTAATTATGACAGGTAACAGTAACTTCGATACTAATTATGACAAGTAACAGTAACTTCATTCTAATTATGACAAGTAACTGTAATTTCGATACAAATTATGGCAGGTAACTGTAACTTCGATACTAATTATGACAAGTCCCTGTAATTTCGATACAAATTATGGCAGGTAACTGTAACTTCCATACTAATTATGACAGGTCACAGTAACTTCGATACTAATTATGACAGGAAACTGTAACATCGTTACTAATTATGACAAGTAACTGTCATTTCGATACAAATTATGACTGGTAACTGTAACTTCGTTACTAATTATGACAAGTAACAGTACCTTCGATGCTAATTATGACAGGTAACTGTAACTTCGATACCAATTATGACAAGGAACTGTAATTTCGGTACAAATTATGGCAGGTAACTGTAACTTCGTTACTAATTATGACAAGTAACTGTAATTTCGATACAAATTTTGGCAGGTAATTGTAACTTCGATACTAATTATGACAGGTAACAGTAACTTCGATACTAATTATGACAACTAACTGTAATTTCCATACAAATTTTGGCAGGTAACTGTAACTTCGATAATAATTATGACAGGTAACAGTAACTTCGATACTAATTATGACAAGGAACTGTAATTTCGATACAAATTATGGCAGGTAACTGTAACTTCGTTACTAATTATGACAAGTAACTGTAATTTCGATACAAATTATGGCAGGTAACTGTAATTTCGATACAAATTATGGCAGGTAACTGTAACTTCGATACTAATTATGACAGGTAACAGTAACTTCGATACTAATTATGACAAGTAACAGTAACTTCATTCTAATTATGACAAGTAACTGTAATTTCGATACAAATTATGGCAGGTAACTGTAACTTCGATACTAATTATGACAGGTAACAGTAACTTCGATACTAATTATGACAGAAAACAGTGACTTCGATACTAATTATGACAGGTAACAGTAACTTCGATAATAATTATGGCAGTTAACTGTAACTTCGATACTAATTATGACAAGTAACGGTAACTTCGATACCAATTATGACAGGTAACTGTAACTTCCTTACTAATTATGACAAGTAACTGTAATTTTGATACAAATTATGGCAGGTAACTGTAACTTCGATACTAATTATGACAGGTAACAGTAACTTCGTTACTAATTATGACAAGTAACTATAACTTCGATACAAATTATGACAGGTAACTGTAACTTCGATACTAATTATGACAAGAAACTCTAACTTCGTTACTAATTATGACAAGTAACTGTAATTTTGATTTTAAAAAAATTGGTAGGTTACTGTAACTTCAATACTAATTAAGACAGGTAACAGTAACATCGATACTAATTATGACAAGTAACTATAACTTCGATGCAAATTATGACAGGTAACTGTAACTTCGTTACTAATTATGACAAGTAACTGTAATTTCGATACAAATTATGGCAGGTAACTGTAACTTCGATACTAATTATGACAGGTAACAGTAACTTCGTAACTAATTATGACAAGTAACTATAACTTCGATACAAATTATGACAGGTAACTGTAACTTCGATACTAATTATGACAAGAAACTCTAACTTCGTTACTAATTATGACAAGTAACTGTAATTTTGATAAAAAATTATGGTAGATAACTGTAACTTCAATACTAATAATGACAGGTAACGGTAACTTCGATACTAATTATGACAAGTAACAGTACCTTCGATGCTAATTATGACAGGTAACTGTAACTTCGATACTAATTATGACAAGGAACTGTAATTTCGATACAAATTATGGGAGGTAACTGTAATTTCGTTACTAATTATGAAAAGTAACTGTAATTCCGATACAAATTTGGCAGGTAACTGTAACTTCGATACTAATTATGACAGGTAGCTTTAACTTCGATACTAATTATGAAAGGTAACTGTAACTTCGTTACTAATTATGACAAGTAACTGTAATTTCGATACAAATTATGGCAGGTAACTGTAACTTCGATACTAATTATGACAGGTAACAGTAACTTCGATACTAATTATGACAAGTAACTATAACTTCGATACAAATTATGACAGGTAACTGTAACTTCGATACTAATTATGACAGGAAACTGTAACTTCGTTACTAATTATGACAAATAACTGTAATTTCGATACAAATTATGACAGGTAACTGTAACTTCGTTACTAATTATGACAAGTAACAGTACCTTCGATGCTAATTATGACAGGTAACTGTAACTTCGATACTAATTATGACAAGGAACTGTAATTTCGATACAAATTATGGCAGGTACCTGTAACTTCGTTACTAATTATGACAAGTTACTCTAATTTCGATACAAATTTTGGCAGGTAACTGTAACTTCGATACTAATTATGACAGGTAACAGTAACTTCGATACTAATTATGACAAGTAACTGTAACGTCGATACTAATTATGACAGGTAACTGTAACTTCGTTACTAATTATGACAAGTAACTGTTATTTTGATACAAATTATGGCAGGTAACTGTAACTTCGATACTAATTATGACAGGTAACAGTAACTTCGTTCCTAATTATGACAAGTAACTATAACTTCGATACAAGTTATGACAGGTAACTGTAACTTCGATACTAATTAAGACAAGAAACTCAAACTTCGTTACTAATTATGACAAGTAACTGTAATTTCGATACAGATTATGGCAGGTAACTGTAACTTCGTTACTAATTATGACAAGTTACTCTAATTTCGATACAAATTTTGGTAGGTAACTGCAACTTCAATACTAATTATGACAGGTAACAGTAACTTCGATACTAATTATGACAAGTAATTTTAACTTCGATGCAAATTATGACAGGTAACTGTAACTTCGTTACTAATTATGACAAGTAACTGTAGTTTCGATACAGATTATGGCAGGTTACTGTAACTTCGATACTAATTATGACAGGTAACAGTAACTTCGATACTAATTATGACAAGTAATTATAACTTCGATACATATTATGACAGGTAACTGTAACTTCGATACTAATTATGACAAGAAACTCTAACTTCGTTAATAATTATGACAAGTAACTGTAATTTTGATAAAAAATTATGGTAGATAACTGTAACTTCAATACTAATAATGACAGGTAACGGTAACGTCGATACTAATTATGACAAGTAACAGTAACTTCATTCTAATTATGACAGGTAACAGTAACTTCGATACTAATTATGACAGAAAACAGTGACTTCGATACTAATTATGACAGGTAACAGTAACTTCGATAATAATTATGGCAGTTAACTGTAACTTCGATACTAATTATGACAAGTAACAGTAACTTCGATACCAATTATGACAGGTAACTGTAACTTCCTTACTAATTATGACAAGTAACTGTAATTTTGATACAAATTATGGCAGGTAACTGTAACTTCGATACTAATTATGACAGGTAACAGTAACTTCGTTACTAATTATGACAAGTAACTATAACTTCGATACAAATTATGACAGGTAACTGTAACTTCGATACTAATTATGACAAGAAACTCTAACTTCGTTACTAATTATGACAAGTAACTGTAATTTTGATTTTAAAAAAATTGGTAGGTTACTGTAACTTCAATACTAATTATGACAGGTAACAGTAACATCGATACTAATTATGACAAGTAACTATAACTTCGATGCAAATTATGACAGGTAACTGTAACTTCGTTACTAATTATGACAAGTAACTGTAATTTCGATACAAATTATGGCAGGTAACTGTAACTTCGATACTAATTATGACAGGTAACAGTAACTTCGATACTAATTATGACAAGTAACTATAACTTCGATACAAATTATGACAGGTAACTGTAACTTCGATACTAATTATGACAAGAAACTCTAACTTCGTTACTAATTATGACAAGTAACTGTAATTTTGATAAAAAATTATGGTAGATAACTGTAACTTCAATACTAATAATGACAGGTAACGGTAACTTCGATACTAATTATGACAAGTAACAGTACCTTCGATGCTAATTATGACAGGTAACTGTAACTTCGATACTAATTATGACAAGGAACTGTAATTTCGATACAAATTATGGGAGGTAACTGTAATTTCGTTACTAATTATGAAAAGTAACTGTAATTCCGATACAAATTTGGCAGGTAACTGTAACTTCGATACTAATTATGACAGGTAGCTTTAACTTCGATACTAATTATGACAGGTAACTGTAACTTCGTTACTAATTATGACAAGTAACTGTAATTTCGATACAAATTATGGCAGGTAACTGTAACTTCGATACTAATTATGACAGGTAACAGTAACTTCGATACTAATTATGACAAGTAACTATAACTTCGATACAAATTATGACAGGTAACTGTAACTTCGATACTAATTATGACAGGAAACTGTAACTTCGTTACTAATTATGACAAGTAACTGTAATTTCGATACAAATTATGACAGGTAACTGTAACTTCGTTACTAATTATGACAAGTAACAGTACCTTCGATGCTAATTATGACAGGTAACTGTAACTTCGATACTAATTACGACAAGGAACTGTAATTTCGATACAAATTATGGCAGGTACCTGTAACTTCGTTACTAATTATGACAAGTTACTCTAATTTCGATACAAATTTTGGCAGGTAACTGTAACTTCGATACTAATTATGACAGGTAACAGTAACTTCGATACTAATTATGACAAGTAACTGTAACGTCGATACTAATTATGACAGGTAACTGTAACTTCGTTACTAATTATGACAAGTAACTGTTATTTTGATACAAATTATGGCAGGTAACTGTAACTTCGATACTAATTATGACAGGTAACAGTAACTTCGTTACTAATTATGACAAGTAACTATAACTTCGATGCAAGTTATGACAGGTAACTGTAACCTCGATACTAATTATGACAAGAAACTCAAACTTCGTTACTAATTATGACAAGTAACTGTAATTTCGATACAGATTATGGCAGGTAACTGTAACTTCGTTACTAATTATGACAAGTTACACTAATTTCGATACAAATTTTGGTAGGTAACTGCAACTTCAATACTAATTATGACAGGTAACAGTAACTTCGATACTAATTATGACAAGTAATTTTAACTTCGATGCAAATTATGACAGGTAACTGTAACTTCGTTACTAATTATGACAAGTAACTGTAATTTCGATACAAATTTTGGCAGTTAACTGTAACTTCGATACTAATTATGACAGGTAACAGTAACTTCGATACTAATTATGACAAGTAACTATAACTTCGATACAAATAATGACAGGTAACTGTAACTTCGATACTAATTATGACAAGAAACTCTAACTTCGTTACTAATTATGACAAGTAACTGTAATTTTGATTAAAAATTATGGTAGATAACTGTAACTTCAATACTAATAATGACAGGTAACGGTAACGTCGATACTAATTATGACAAGTAACAGTACCTTCGATGCTAATTATGACAGGTAACTGTAACATCGATACTAATTATGACAAGGAACTGTAATTTCGATACAAATTATGGCAGGTAACTGTAATTTCGTTACTAATTATGACAAGTAACTGTAATTCCGATACAAATTTTGGCAGGTAACTGTAACTTCGATACTAATTATGACAGGTAGCAGGATCTTCGATACTAATTATGACAAGTAACTATAACTCCGATACAAATTATGACAGGTAACTGTAACCTCGTTACTAATTATGACAAGTAACTGTAATTTCGATACAAATTTTGGCAGGTAACTGTAACTCGATAATAATTATGACAGGTAACAGTAACTTCGGTACTAATTATGACAAGTAACTGTAACTTCGATACTATTTATGACAGGTAACTGTAACTTCGTTACTAATTAAGACAAGTAACTGTAATTTCGATACAAATTATGGCAGGTAACAGTTACTTCGATACTAATTAGACAGGTAACAGTAACTTCGATACTAATTATGACAGGAAACTCTACCTTCGTTACTAATTATGACAAGTAACAGTAATTTTGATAAAAAATTATGGTAGGTAACAGTAACTTCGATACTAATTATGACAGGTAACTGTAAATACGTTACTAATTATGACAAGTAACTTTAATTTCGATACTTATTATGGCAGGTAACTGTAACTTCGTTACTAATTATGACAAGTCCCTGTAATTTCGATATAAATTATGGCAGGTAACTGTAACTTCGATACTAATTATGACAAGTAAATGTAACTTCGATACTAATTATGACAAGTAACTGTAACTTCGTTACTAATTATGACAAGTAACTGTAATTTCGATACAAATTTTGGCAGGTAACTGTAACTTCGATACTAATTATGGCAGGTAACAGTTACGTCGATTCTAATTATGACGAGTAACTGTAACTTCGTTACTAATTATGACAGGTAACTGTAACTTCGTTACTAATTATGACAAGTAACAGTAATTTCGATACAAATTATGGCAGGTAACTGTAACTTCGATACTAATTATGACAGGCAACAGTAACTTCGATACTAATTATGACAAGTAACTATAACTTCGATAAAAATTATGACAAGTAACTGTAACTTCGATACTAATTATGACAAGAAACTCCAACTTCGTTACTAATTAAGACAAGTAACTGTAATTTTGATAAAAAATTATGGTAGGTAACTGTAACTTCAATACTAATTATGACAGGTAACAGTAACGTCGATACTAATTATGACAAGTAACAGTACCTTCGATGCTAATTATGACAGGTAACTGTAACTTCGATACTAATTATGACAATGAACTGTAATTTCCATACAAATTATGGCAGGTAACAGTATCTTCGTTACTAATTATGACAAGTAACTGTAATTTCGATACAAATTTTGGCAGGTAACTGTAACTTCGATACTAATTATGACAAGTCCCTGTAATTTCGATACAAATTATGGCAGGTAACTGTAACTTCCATACTAATTATGACAGGTCACAGTAACTTCGATACTAATTATGACAGGAAACTGTAACATCGTTACTAATTAAGACAAGTAACTGTAATTTCGATACAAATTGTGACTGGTAACTGTAACTTCGTTACTAATTATGACAAGTAACAGTACCCTCGAGGCTAATTATGACAGGTAACTGTAACTTCGATACCAATTATGACAAGGAACTGTAATTTCGGTACAAATTATGGCAGGTAACTGTTACTTCGTTACTAATTATGACAAGTAACTGTAATTTCGATACAAATTTTGGCAGGTAATTGTAACGTCGATACTAATTATGACAGGTAACAGTAACTTCGATACTAATTATGACAAGTAACTGTAATTTCCATACAAATTTTGGCAGGTAACTGTAACTTCGATAATAATTATGAGAGGTAACAGTAACTTCGATACTAATTATGACAAGGAACTGTAATTTCGATACAAATTATGGCAGGTAACTGTAACTTCGTTACTAATTATGACAAGTAACTGTAATTTTGATTAAAAAAATTGGTAGGTAACTGTAACTTCAATACTAATTATGACAGTTAACAGTATTTTCGATACTAATTATGACAAGTAAATATAACTTCGATGCAAATTATGACAGGTAACTGTAACTTCGTTACTAATTATGACAAGTAACTGTAATTTCGATACAAATTATGGCAGGTAACTGTAACTTCGATACTAATTATGACAGGTAACAGTAACTTCGATACTAATTATGACAAGTAACTATAACTTCGATACAAATTATGCCAGGTAACTGTAACTTCGATACTAATTATGACAAGAAACTCAAACTTCGTTACTAATTATGACAAGTAACTGTAATTTCGATACAGATTATGGCAGGTAACTGTAACTTCGTTACTAATTATGACAAGTTACTCTAATTTCGATACAAATTTTGGTAGGTAACTGCAACTTCAATACTAATTATGACAGGTAACAGTAATTTCGATACTAATTATGACAAGTAATTTTAACTTCGATGCAAATTATGACAGGTAACTGTAACTTCGTTACTAATTATGACAAGTAACTGTAATTTCGATACAAATTATGGCAGGTAACTGTAACTTCGATACTAATTATGACAGGTAACAGTAACTTCGATACTAATTATGACAAGTAACTATAACTTCGATACAAATTATGCCAGGTAACTGTAACTTCGATACTAATTATGACAAGAAACTCAAACTTCGTTACTAATTATGACAAGTAACTGTAATTTTGATTAAAAAAATTGGTAGGTAACTGTAACTTCAATACTAATTATGACAGGTAACAGTAACTTCGATACTAATTATGACAAGTAACTATAACTTCGATACAAATTATGACAGGTAACTGTAACTTCGATACTAATTATGACAAGAAACTCTAACTTCGTTACTAATTATGACAAGTAACTGTAATTTTGATAAAAAATTATGGTAGATAACTGTAACTTCAATACTAATAATGACAGGTAACGGTAACGTCGATACTAATTATGACAAGTAACAGTACCTTCGATGCTAATTATGACAGGTAACTGTAACATCGATACTAATTATGACAAGGAACTGTAATTTCGATACAAATTATGGCAGGTAACTGTAATTTCGTTACTAATTATGACAAGTAACTGTAATTCCGATACAAATTTTGGCAGGTAACTGTAACTTCGATACTAATTATGACAGGTAGCAGGATCTTCGATACTAATTATGACAAGTAACTATAACTCCGATACAAATTATGACAGGTAACTGTAACCTCGTTACTAATTATGACAAGTAACTGTAATTTCGATACAAATTTTGGCAGGTAACTGTAACTCGATAATAATTATGACAGGTAACAGTAACTTCGGTACTAATTATGACAAGTAACTGTAACTTCGATACTATTTATGACAGGTAACTGTAACTTCGTTACTAATTAAGACAAGTAACTGTAATTTCGATACAAATTATGGCAGGTAACAGTAACTTCGATACTAATTAGACAGGTAACAGTAACTTCGATACTAATTATGACAGGAAACTCTACCTTCGTTACTAATTATGACAAGTAACTGTAATTTTGATAAAAAATTATGGTAGGTAACTGTAACTTCAATACTAATTATGACAGGTAACAGTAACTTCGATACTAATTATGACAGGTAACTGTAACTACGTTACTAATTATGACAAGTAACTTTAATTTCGATACTTATTATGGCAGGTAACTGTAACTTCGTTACTAATTATGACAAGTCCCTGTAATTTCGATATAAATTATGGCAGGTAACTGTAACTTCGATACTAATTATGACAAGTAAATGTAACTTCGATACTAATTATGACAAGTAACTGTAACTTCGTTACTAATTATGACAAGTAACTGTAATTTCGATACAAATTTTGGCAGGTAACTGTAACTTCGATACTAATTATGGCAGGTAACAGTTACGTCGATTCTAATTATGACGAGTAACTGTAACTTCGTTACTAATTATGACAGGTAACTGTAACTTCGTTACTAATTATGACAAGTAACAGTAATTTCGATACAAATTATGGCAGGTAACTGTAACTTCGATACTAATTATGACAGGCAACAGTAACTTCGATACTAATTATGACAAGTAACTATAACTTCGATAAAAATTATGACAAGTAACTGTAACTTCGATACTAATTATGACAAGAAACTCCAACTTCGTTACTAATTAAGACAAGTAACTGTAATTTTGATAAAAAATTATGGTAGGTAACTGTAACTTCAATACTAATTATGACAGGTAACAGTAACGTCGATACTAATTATGACAAGTAACAGTACCTTCGATGCTAATTATGACAGGTAACTGTAACTTCGATACTAATTATGACAATGAACTGTAATTTCCATACAAATTATGGCAGGTAACAGTATCTTCGTTACTAATTATGACAAGTAACTGTAATTTCGATACAAATTTTGGAAGGTAACTGTAACTTCGATACTAATTATGACAAGTCCCTGTAATTTCGATACAAATTATGGCAGGTAACTGTAACTTCCATACTAATTATGACAGGTCACAGTAGCTTCGATACTAATTATGACAGGAAACTGTAACATCGTTACTAATTAAGACAAGTAACTGTAATTTCGATACAAATTGTGACTGGTAACTGTAACTTCGTTACTAATTATGACAAGTAACTGTAATTTCGATACAAATTTTGGCAGGTAACTGTAACTTCGATACTAATTATGACAGGCAACAGTAACTTCGATACTAATTATGACAAGTAACTATAACTTCGATAAAAATTATGACAAGTAACTGTAACTTCGATACTAATTATGACAAGAAACTCCAACTTCGTTACTAATTAAGACAAGTAACTGTAATTTTGATAAAAAATTATGGTAGGTAACTGTAACTTCAATACTAATTATGACAGGTAACAGTAACTTCGATACTAATTATGACAGAAAACAGTGACTTCGATACTAATTATGACAAGTAACAGTAACTTCGATACTAATTATGACAGGTAACTGTAACTTCCTTACTAATTATGACAAGTAACTGTAATTTTGATACAAATTATGGCAGGTAACTGTAACTTCGATACTAATTATGACAGGTAACAGTAACTTCGTTACTAATTATGACAAGTAACTATAACTTCGATACAAATTATGACAGGTAACTGTAACTTCGATACTAATTATGACAAGAAACTCTAACTTCGTTACTAATTATGACAAGTAACTGTAATTTTGATAAAAAAATTGGTAGGTAACTGTAACTTCAATACTAATTATGACAGTTAACAGTATTTTCGATACTAATTATGACAAGTAAATATAACTTCGATGCAAATTATGACAGGTAACTGTAACTTCGTTACTAATTATGACAAGTAACTATAACTTCGATACAAATTATGACAGGTAACTGTAACTTCGATACTAATTATGACAAGAAACTCTAACTTCGTTACTAATTATGACAAGTAACTGTAATTTTGATAAAAAAAATTGGTAGGTAACTGTAACTTCAATACTAATTATGACAGTTAACAGTATTTTCGATACTAATTATGACAAGTAAATATAACTTCGATGCAAATTATGACAGGTAACTGTAACTTCGTTACTAATTATGACAAGTAACTGTAATTTCGATACAAATTATGGCAGGTAACTGTAACTTCGATACTAATTATGACAGGTAACAGTAACTTCGATACTAATTATGACAAGTAACTATAACTTCGATACAAATTATGCCAGGTAACTGTAACTTCGATACTAATTATGACAAGAAACTCTAACTTCGTTACTAATTATGGCAAGTAACTGTAATTTTGATAAAAAATTATGGTAGATAACTGTAACTTCAATACTAATAATGACAGGTAACGGTAACTTCGATACTAATTATGACAAGTAACAGTACCTTCGATGCTAATTATGACAGGTAACTGTAACTTCGATACTAATTATGACAAGGAACTGTAATTTCGATACAAATTATGGTAGGTAACTGTAATTTCGTTACTAATTATGACAAGTAACTGTAATTCCGATACAAATTTGGCAGGTAACTGTAACTTCGATACTAATTATGACAGGTAACAGTAACTTCGTTACTAATTATGAAAAGTAACTGTAATTTCGATACAAATTATGACAGGTAACTGTAACTTCGTTACTAATTATGACAAGTAACAGTACCTTCGATGCTACTTATGACAGGTAACGGTAACTTCGATACTAATTATGACAAGGAACTGTAATTTCGATACAAATTATGGCAGGTAACTGTAACTTCGTTACTAATTATGACAAGTTACTCTAATTTCGATACAAATTTTGGCAGGTAACTGTAACTTCGATACTAATTATGACAGGTAACAGTAACTTCGATACTAATTAAGACAAGTAACTGTAACTTCGATACTAATTATGACAGGTAACTGTAACTTCGTTACTAATTATGACAAGTAACTGTTATTTTGATACAAAATATGGCAGGTAACTGTAACTTCGATACTAATTATGACAGGTAACAGTAACTTCGTTACTAATTATGACAAGTAACTATAACTTCGATACAAGTTATGACAGGTAACTGTAACTTCGATACTAATTATGACAAGAAACTCTAACTTCGTTACTAATTATGACAAGTAACTGTAATTTCGATACAGATTATGGCAGGTAAGTGTAACTTCGTTACTAATTATGACAAGTTACCCTAATTTCGATACAAATTTTGGTAGGTAACTGCAACTTCAATACTAATTAACAGGTAACAGTAACTTCGATACTAATTATGACAAGTAACTATAACTTCGATGCAAATTACGACAGGTAACTGTAACTTCGTTGCTAATTATGACAAGTAACTGTAATTTCGATACAGATTATGGCAGGTAACTGTAACTTCTATACTAATTATGACAGGTAACAGTAACTTCGATACTAATTATGACAAGTAACTATAACTTCGATACATATTATGACAGGTAACTGTAACTTCGATACTAATTATGACAAGAAACTCTAACTTCGTTAATAATTATGACAAGTATCTGTAATTTTGTTAAAAAATTATGGTAGATAACTGTAACTTCAATACTAATTATGACAGGTAACAGTAACGTCGATACTAATTATGACAAGTAACAGTACCTTCGATACTAATTATGACAGGTAACTGCAACTTCGTTACTAATTATGACAAGTAACTGTAATTTGTATACTAATTATGGCAAGTAACTGTAACTTCGTTACTAATTATGACAAGTAACTGTAATTTCGATACAAATTATGGCAGGTAACTGTAATTTCGATACAAATTATGGCAGGTAACTGTAACTTCGATACTAATTATGACAGGTAACAGCAACTTCGATACTAATTATGACAAGTAACAGTAACTTCATTCTAATTATGACAAGTAACTGTAATATAGATACAAATTATGGCAGGTAACTGTAACTTCGATACTAATTATGACAGGTAACAGTAACTTCGATACTAATTATGACAGAAAACAGTAACTTCGATACTAATTATGACAAGTAACAGTAACTTCGTTACTAATTATGACAGGTAACTGTAACTTCCTTACTAATTATGACAAGTAACTGTAATTTTGATACAAATTATGGCAGGTAACTTTAACTTCGATACTAATTATGACAGGTAACAGTAACTTCGTTACTAATTATGAGAAGTAACTATAACTTCGATACAAATTATGACAGGTAACTGGAACTTCGATACTAATTATGACAAGAAACTCTAACTTCGTTACTAATTATGACAAGTAACTGTAATTTTGATTTAAAAAAATTGGTAGGTAACTGTAACTTCAATACTAATTATGACAGGTAACAGTAACTTCGATACTAATTATGACAAGTAATTATAATTTCGATGCAAATTATGACAGGTAACTGTAACTTCGTTACTAATTATGACAAGTAACTGTAATTTCGATACAAATTTTGGCAGTTAACTGTAACTTCGATACTAATTATGACAGGTAACAGTAACTTCGATACTAATTATGACAAGTAACTATAACTTCGATACAAATTATGACAGGTAACTGTAACTTCGATACTAATTATGACAAGAAACTCTAACTTCGTTACTAATTATAACAGGTAACTGTAATTTTGATAAAAAATTATGGTAGATAACTGTAACTTCAATACTTATAATGACAGGTAACGGTAACGTCGATACTAATTATGACAAGTAACAGTACCTTCGATGCTAATTATGACAGGTAACTGTAACTTCGATACTAATTATGACAAGGAACTGTAATTTCGATACAAATTATGGCAGGAAACTGTAATTTCGTTACTAATTATGACAAGTAACTGTAATTCCGATACAAATTTTGGCAGGTAACTGTAACTTCGATACTAATTATG
Source organism: Meconema thalassinum (assembly GCA_946902985.2). Taxonomy (NCBI): domain Eukaryota; kingdom Metazoa; phylum Arthropoda; class Insecta; order Orthoptera; family Tettigoniidae; genus Meconema; species Meconema thalassinum. The sequence continues at coordinate 1,690,447,882 of OX336388.2, read as the reverse complement.
ACAGGTAGCAGGATCTTCGATACTAATTATGACAAGTAACTATAACTCCGATACAAATTATGACAGGTAACTGTAACCTCGTTACTAATTATGACAAGTAACTGTAATTTCGATACAAATTTTGGCAGGTAACTGTAACTCGATAATAATTAGGACAGGTAACAGTAACTTCGGTACTAATTATGACAAGTAACTGTAACTTCGATACTATTTATGACAGGTAACTGTAACTTCGTTACTAATTAAGACAAGTAACTGTAATTTCGATACAAATTATGGCAGGTAACAGTAACTTCGATACTAATTATGACAGGAAACTCTACCTTCGTTACTAATTATGACAAGTAACTGTAATTTTGATAAAAATTATGGTAGGTAACTGTAACTTCAATACTAATTATGACAGGTAACAGTAACTTCGATACTAATTATGACAGGTAACTGTAACTACGTTACTAATTATGACAAGTCCCTGTAATTTCGATACAAATTATGGCAGGTAACTGTAACTTCGATACTAATTATGACAAGTAAATGTAACTTCGATACTAATTATGACAGGTAACTGTAACTTCGTTACTAATTATGACAAGTAACTGTAATTTCGATACAAATTATGGCAGGTAACTGTAACTTCGATACTAATTATGGCAGGTAACAGTTACGTCGATTCTAATTATGACGAGTAACTGTAACTACGATACTAATTATGACAGGTTACTGTAACTTCGTTACTAATTATGACAAGTAACTGTAATTTCGATACAAATTATGGCAGGTAACTGTAACTTCGATACTAATTATGACAGGCAACAGTAAATTCGATACTAATTATGACAAGTAACTATAACTTCGATAAAAATTATGACAAGTAACTGTAACTTCGATACTAATTATGACAAGAAACTCCAACTTCGTTACTAATTATGACAAGTAACTGTAATTTTAATAAAAAAAAATTATGGTAGGTAACTGTAACTTCAATACTAATTATGACAGGTAACAGTAACGTCGATACTAATTATGACAAGTAACAGTACCTTCGATGCTAATTATGACAGGCAACTGTAACTTCGATACTAATTATGACAATGAACTGTAATTTCGATACAAATTATGTCAGGTAACAGTAACTTCGTTACTAATTATGACAAGTAACTGTAATCTCGATACAAATTTTGGCAGGTAACAGTAACTTCGATACTAATTATGACAAGTCCCTGTAATTTCGATACAAATTATGGCAGGTAACTGTAACTTCCATACTAATTATGACAGGTAACAGTAACTTCGATACTAATTATGACAGGAAACTGTAACATCGTTACTAATTATGACAAGTAACTGTAATTACGATACAAATTATGACTGGTAACTGTAACTTCGTTACTAATTATGACAAGTAACAGTACCTTCGATGCTAATTATGACAGGTAACTGTAACTTCGATACCAATTATGACAAGGAACTGTAATTTCGGTACAAATTATGGCAGGTAACTGTAACTTCTTTACTAATTATGACAAGTAACTGTAATTTCGATACAAATTTTGGCAGGTAATTGTAACTTCGATACTAATTATGACAGGTAACAGTAACTTCGATACTAATTATGACAAGTAACTGTAATTTCCATACAAATTTTGGCAGGTAACTGTAACTTCGATAATAATTATGACAGGTATCAGTAACTTCGATACTAATTATGACAAGGAACTGTAATTTCGATACAAATTATGGCAGGTAACTGTAACTTCGTTACTAATTATGACAGGTAACTGTAATTTCGATACAAATTATGGCAGGTAACTGTAATTTCGATACAAATTATGGCAGGTATCTGTAACTTCGATACTAATTATGACAGGTAACAGTAACTTCGATACTAATTATGACAAGTAACAGTAACTTCATTCTAATTATGACAAGTAACTGTAATTTCGATACAAATTATGGCAGGTAACTTTAACTTCCATACTAATTATGACAGGTAACAGTAACTTCGATACTAATTATGACAGAAAACAGTGACTTCGATACTAATTATGACAGGTAACAGTAACTTCGGTAATAATTATGGCAGGTAACTGCAACTTCGATACTAATTATGACAAGTAACAGTAACTTCGATACTAATTATGACAGGTAACTGTAACTTCCTTACAAATTATGACAAGTAAATGTAATTTTGATACAAATTATGGCAGGTTACTATAACTTCGATACTAATTATGACAGGTAACAGTAACTTCGTTACTAATTATGACAAGTAACTATAACTTCGATACAAATTATGACAGGTAACTGTAACTTCGATACTAATTATGACAAGAAACTCTAACTTCGTTACTAATTATGACAAGTAACTGTAATTTTGATTTTAAAAAAATTGGTAGGTAACTGTAACTTCAATAGTAATTATGACAAGTAACTATAACTTCGATGCAAATTATGACAGGTAACTGTAACTTCGTTACTAATTATGACAAGTAACTGTAATTTCGATACAAATTGTGGCAGGTAACTGTAACTTCGATACTAATTATGACAGGTAACAGTAACTTCGATACTAATTATGACAAGTAACTATAACTTCGATACAAATTATGACAGGTAACTGTAACTTCGATACTAATTATGACAAGAAACTCTAACTTCGTTACTAATTATGACAAGTAACTGTAATTTTGATAAACAATTATGGTAGATAACTGTAACTTCAATACTAATAATGACAGGTAACGGTAACTTCGATACTAATTATGACAAGTAACAGTACCTTCGATGCTAATTATGACAGGTAACTGTAACTTCGATACTAATTATGACAAGGAACTGTAATTTCGATACAAATTATGGTAGGTAACTGTAATTTCGTTACTAATTATGACAAGTAACTGTAATTCCGATACAAATTTGGCAGGTAACTGTAACTTCGATACTAATTATGACAGGTAGCTTTAACTTCGATACTAATTAGGACAAGTAACTATAACTTCGATACAAATTATGACAGGTAACTGTAACCTCGTTACTAATTATGACAAGTAACTGTAATTTCGATACAAATTTTGGCAGGTAACTGTAACTTCGATACTAATTATGACAGGTAACAGTAACGTCGATTCTAATTATGACAAGTAACTGTAACTTCGATACTAATTATGACAGGTAACTGTAACTTCGTTACTAATTATGACAAGTATCTGTAATTTCGATACAAATTTTGGCAGGTTACTGTACCTTCGATACTAATTATGACAGGTAACAGTAACGTCGATTCTAATTATGAAAAGTAACTGTAACTTCGATACTAATTATGACAGGTAACTGTAACTTCGTTACTAATTATGACAAGTAACTGTAATTTCGATACAAATTATGGCAGGTAACTGTAACCTCGATACTAATAATGACAGGTAACAGTAACTTCGATACTAATTATGAGAAGTAACTATAACTTCGAAACAAATTATGACAGGTAACTGTAACTTCGATACTAATTATGACAAGAAACTCCAACTTCGTTACTAATTATGACAAGTAACTGTAATTTTGATAAAAAATTATGGTAGGTAACTGTAACTTCAATACTAATTATGACAGGTAACAGTAACGTCGATACTTATTATGACAAGTAACAGTACCTTCGATGCTAATTATGACAGGTAACTGTAACTTCGATACTAATTATGACAAGGAACTGTAATTTCGATACAAATTATGGCAGGTAACTGTAACTTCGTTACTAAATATGACAAGTAACTGTAATTTCGATACAAATTTTGGCAGGTATCTGTAACTTCGATACTAATTATGACAAGTCCATGTAATTTCGATTCAAATTATGGCAGGTAACTGTAACTTCCATACTAATTATGACAGTTAACAGTAACTTCGATACTAATTGTGACAGGAAACTGTAACTTCGTTACTAATTATGACAAGTAACTGTAATTTCGATACAAATTATGACAGGTAACTGTAACTTCGTTACAGATTATGACACGTAACAGTAACTTCGATGCTAATTATGACAGGTAACTGTAACTTCGATACTAATTATGACAAGGAACTGTAATTTCGATACAAATTATGGCAGGTAACTGTAACTTCGTTACTAATTATGACAAGTAACTCTAATTTCGATACAAATTTTGGCAGGTAACGGTAACTTCGATACTAGTTATGACAGGTAACAGTAACTTCGATACTAATTATGACAAGTAACTGTAACTTCGATACTAATTATGACAGGTAACTGTAACTTCGTTACTAATTATGACAAGTAACTGTAATTTTGATACAAATTATGGCAGGTAACTGTAACTTCGATACTAATTATGACAGGTAACAGTAACTTCGTTACTAATTATGACAAGTAACTATAACTTCGATACAAGTTATGACAGGTAATTGTAACTTCGATACTAATTATGACAAGAAACTCTAACTTCGTTACTAATTATGACAAGTAACTGTAATTTTGATAAAAAATTTGGTAGGTAACTGCAACTTCAATACTAATTATGACAGGTAACAGTAACTTCGATACTAATTATGACAAGTAACTATAACTTCGATGCAAATTATGACAGGTAACTGTAACTTCGTTACTAATTATGACAAGTAACTGTAATTTCGATACAGATTATGGCAGGTAACTGTAACTTCGATACTAATTATGACAGGTAACAGTAACTTCGATACTAATTATGACAAGAAACACTAACTTCGTTAATAATTATGACAAGTAACTGTAATTTTGATAAAAAATTATGGTAGATAACTGTAACTTCAATACTAATTATGACAAGTAACAGTACCTTCGATACTAATTATGACAGGTAACTGCAACTTCGTTACTAATTATGACAAGTAACTATAATTTCTATACTAATTATGGCAAGTAACTGTAACTTCTTTACTAATTATGACAAGTAACTGTAATTTCGATACAAATTATGGCAGGTAACTGTAATTTCGATACAAATTATGGCAGGTAACTGTAACTTCGATACAAATTATGACAGGTTACAGTAACTTCGATACTAATTATGACAAGTAACAGTAACTTCATTCTAATTATGACAAATAACAGTATTTTCGATACAAATTATGGCAGGTAACTGTAACTTCGATACTAATTATGACAGGTAACAGTAACTTCGATAATAATTATGACAGAAAACAGTAACTTCGATACTAATTATGACAGGTAACAGTAACTTCGATAATAATCATGGCAGGTAACTGTAACTTCGATACTAATTATGACAAGTAACAGTAACTTCGATAATAATTATGACAGGTAACTGTAACTTCCTTACTAATTATGACAAGTAACTGTAATTTTGATACAAATTATGGCAGGTAACTGTAACTTCGATACTAATTATGACAGGTAACAGTAACTTTGTTACTAATTATGAGAAGTAACTATAACTTCGATACAAATTATGACAGGTAACTGTAACTTCGATACTAATTATGACAAGAAACTCTAACTTCGTTACTAATTATGACAAGTAACTGTAATTTTGATTTTAAAAAATTGGTCGGTTACTGTAACTTCAATACTAATTATGACAGGTAACAGTAACTTCGATACTAATTATGACAAGTAATTATAACTTCGATGCAAATTATGACAGGTAACTGTAACTTCGTTACTAATAATGATAAGTAACTGTAATTTCGATACAAATTATGGTAGTTAACTGTAATTTCGATACTAATTATGACAGGTAACAGTAACATCGATACTAATTATGACAAGTAACTATAACTTCGATACAAATTATGACAGATAACTGTAACTTCGATACTAATTATGACAAGAAACTCTAACTTCGTTACTAATTATGACAAGTAACTGTAATTCCGATACAAATTTTGGCAGGTAACTGTAACTTCGATACTAATTATGACAGGTAGCAGTAACTTCGATACTAATTATGACAAGTAACTATAACTTCGATACAAATTATGACAGGTAACTGTAACCTCGTTACTAATTATGACAAGTAACTGTAATTTCGATACAAATTTTGGCAGGTAACTGTAACTCGATACTAATTATGACAGGTAACAGTAACTTCGATACTAATTATGACAAGTAACTGTAACCTCGATACTATTTATGACAGGTAACTGTAACTTCGTTACTAATTATGACAAGTAACTGTAATTTCGATGCAAATTATGGCAGGTAACAGTAACTTCGATACTAATTAGACAGGTAACAGTAACTTCGATACTAATTATGACAGGAAACACTACCTTCGTTACTAATTATGACAAGTAACTGTAATTTTGATAAAAAATTATGGTAGGTAACTGTAACTTCAATACTAATTATGACAGGTAACAGTAACTTCGATACTAATTATGACAGGTAACTGAAAGTACGTTACTAATTATGACAAGTAACTGTAATTTCGATACAAATTTTGGCAGGTAACTGTAACTTCGATACTAATTATGACAGGTAACAGTTACGTCGATTCTAATTATGACGAGTAACTGTAACTTCGATACTAATTATGACAGGTAACTGTAACTTCGTTACTAATTATGACAAGTAACTGTAATTTCGATACAAATTATGGCAGGTAACTGTAACTTCGATACTAATTATGACAAGTAAATGTAACTTCGATACTAATTATGACAGGTAACTGTAACTTCGTTACTAATTATGACAAGTAACTGTAATTTCGATACAAATTTTGGCAGGTAACTGTAACTTCGATACTAATTATGACAGGTAACAGTTACGTCGATTCTAATTATGACGAGTAACTGTAACTTCGATACTAATTATGACAGGTAACTGTAACTTCGATACTAATTATGACAGGAAACACTACCTTCGTTACTAATTATGAAAAGTAACTGTAATTTTGATAAAAATTTATGGTAGGTAACTGTAACTTCAATACAAATTATGACAGGTAACAGTAACGTCGATACTAATTATGACAAGTAACAGTACCTTCGATGCTAATTATGACAGGTAACTGTAACTTCTATACTAATTATGACAATGAACTGTAATTTCGATACAAATTATGGCAGGTAACAGTAACTTCGTTACTAATTATGACAAGTAACTGTAATTTCAATACAAATTTTGGCAGGTAACTGTAACTTCGATACTAATTATGACAAGTCCCTGTAATTTCGATACAAATTATGGCAGGTAACTGTAACTTCCATACTAATTATGACAGGTAACAGTAACTTCGATACTAATTATGACAGGAAACTGTAACATCGTTACTAATTATGACAAGTAACTGTAATTTCGATACAAAATATGACAGGTAACTGTAACTTCGTTACTAATTATGACAAGTAACAGTACCTTCGATGCTAATTATGACAGGTAACTGTAACTTCGATACTAATTATGACAAGGAACTGTAATTTCGATACAAATTATGGCAGTTAACTGTAACTTCGTTACTAATTATGACAAGTAACTGTAATTTCGATACAAATTTTGGCAGGTAACTGTAACTTCGATACTAATTATGACAGGTAACAGTAACTTCGATACTAATTATGACAAGTAACTGTAATTTCGATACAAATTTTGGCAGGTAACTGTAACTTCGATAATAATTATGACAGGTAACAGTAACTTCGATACTAATTATGACAAGTAACTATAACTTCGATACAAATTATGACAGGTAACTGTAACTTCGATACTAATTATGACAAGAAACTCTAACTTCGTTACTAATTATGACAAGTAACTGTAATTTTGATAAAAAATTATGGTAGATAACTGTAACTTCAATACTAATTATGACAGGTAACAGTAACGTCGATACTAATTATGACAAGTAACAGTACCTTCGATACTAATTATGACAGGTAACTGCAACTTCGTTACTAATTATGACAAGTAACTGTAATTTCTATACTAATTATGGCAAGTAACTGTAACTTCGTTACTAATTATGACAAATAACTGTAATTTCGATACAAATTATGGCAGGTAACTGTAATTTCGATACAAATTATGGCAGGTAACTGTAACTCCGATACTAATTATGACAGGTAACGGTAACTTCGATGCTAATTATGACAAGTAACAGTAACTTCATTCTAACTATGACAAGTAACTGTAATTTCGATACAAATTATGGCAGGTAACTGTAACTTCGATAATAATTATGACAGGTAACAGTAACTTCGATACTAATTATGACAGAAAACAGTAACTTCGATACTAATTATGACAGGTAACAGTAACTACGATAATAATTATGGCAGGTAACTGTAACTTCGATACATATTATGACAAGTAACAGTAACTTCGATACTAATTATGACAGGTAACTGTAACTTCGTTACTAATTATGACAAGTAACTGTAATTTTGATACAAATTATGGCAGGTAACTGTAACTTCGATACTAATTATGACAGGTAACAGTAACTTCCTTATATTGTCATTTAGACTTTCACGGCCCGTGTTATTATTCATAATGTTGAATTTTGGGCTTATGCCGTGTTTTATTATATTGCAATTCGACGCGTTTCGAAAGAAACCATGTCTTTCATCGTCAGGAATAATCTGGAATACGACAATGTTGCTAAGAGAAAGCAACGAAGAACATATAGAAGGTGCCCAAAGATGGACGCCATTATAGCCCCATGTTAGGGACAACGGAAAGCAGCAGTGAATTACTTTCTCAGGGTTCTGATAATAGGTAGCCAGGATTCACTGAGATTGTAGCCGGTGTCGCGGTTGAAATTATCTGGGTGTTTACGTATTTCAACCGCCTCCCTGATGATTCTGGGACGATATTGCTTTATACGGGCAAGAACATCCACCCCTTGGAACATGACATCATGGCCAGGTGTTAAAGCATGATCGGCAACAGCTGATTTATCAGGTTGAATGAGCCTGATACATCTATTATGTTCCTTAATGCGAGTGCATATTGTTCTCGAAGTCTGCCCGATGTAAACCTTGCCACAAGTACAGGGAACTCTGTAGATACCCGGTTGTTGCAATTTAGGCAAACTGTCCTTTGTTGGTCGCAGGAGTTGCCTAATCTTAACAGAAGTTCCAAATACAGTCCGTATGTTGTATCGACGTAGGATTTTAGCAATACGATCCGTTGTGTTATGTATGTACGGAAGGTAAGCAGTTCCTCTTACATCTCTTTTCTCAACTGACGTCCTATTATTATTTGTTGGTTTCAGAACCGTAGAAATCAAAGCCTTGCTATAACCGTTGCTCTCAAAGGTGGTTCGCAGGGTGTTAATTTCTTCTTGTAAAGAAGACACTTCACAAATCCTCCTAGCCCTGGTAGTTAGAGTTGTAAGGATACCATGTTTCTGGGCAGGGTGATGGTGAGAACTTGCGTGGAGATATCTATTGGTGTGTGTAGGCTTACGAAAAACGCTGTGTCCTAAAGATCCATCCTCTTTCTTGGTGACGAGAACATCTAAAAAAGGTATTTTGCCGTCAGATTCCTTTTCCATGGTGAAACAAATAGAAGGGTGCTGGAGATTAAGGTGATCCAGGAAATGGCTAAGATTTTCCTCACCTTCCGTCCAAACAACGAACGTGTCATCCACATAACGCCACCAGATCTTCGGTTTGAAAGGAGCCGACGACAAAGCTTTCTCTTCAAAGTTCTCCATGAAGAAATTAGCCACAACAGGAGAGAGAGGACTACCCATGGCCACACCATCAGTCTGCTCATAAAAATTCCCATTCCATAGAAAGTAGGAGGAGGTCAAGCAGTGATAAAAAAGTCTTGTGATGTCTTCAGGAAAAAGGCCATTAATGAGAGACATAACACCATTAATAGGTACTCTCGTAAACAGAGACACCACGTCGAGACTCACTAGAATATCACCCGGCTGAAGTGTTATAGCTTTTAACTTTTCCACGAAGTGTGTGGAATCCTTAATGTACGAATCATCTATTCCAGCGGATGCAGCGAAGACTCTCCTTCCAGGGGATGCTATTCCTCCGAGACTCTATGGTCTTCCTAAAATACATAAGGACGATGTTCCTCTTAGACCCATTGTTAGTACGATTGGTTCTCCTACATATGCCCTTTCCAAATACTTAGGTAGACTACTTCAGCCGCTTCTGGGTAACACGCCTTCGTACATTAAGGATTCCACACACTTCGTGGAAAAGTTAAAAGCTATAACACTTCAGCCGGGTGATATTCTAGTGAGTCTCGACGTGGTGTCTCTGTTTACGAGAGTACCTATTAATGGTGTTATGTCTCTCATTAATGGCCTTTTTCCTGAAGACATCACAAGACTTTTTTATCACTGCTTGACCTCCTCCTACTTTCTATGGAATGGGAATTTTTATGAGCAGACTGATGGTGTGGCCATGGGTAGTCCTCTCTCTCCTGTTGTGGCTAATTTCTTCATGGAGAACTTTGAAGAGAAAGCTTTGTCGTCGGCTCCTTTCAAACCGAAGATCTGGTGGCGTTATGTGGATGACACGTTCGTTGTTTGGACGGAAGGTGAGGAAAATCTTAGCCATTTCCTGGATCACCTTAATCTCCAGCACCCTTCTATTTGTTTCACCATGGAAAAGGAATCTGACGGCAAAATACCTTTTTTAGATGTTCTCGTCACCAAGAAAGAGGATGGATCTTTAGGACACAGCGTTTTTCGTAAGCCTACACACACCAATAGATATCTCCACGCAAGTTCTCACCATCACCCTGCCCAGAAACATGGTATCCTTACAACTCTAACTACCAGGGCTAGGAGGATTTGTGAAGTGTCTTCTTTACAAGAAGAAATTAACACCCTGCGAACCACCTTTGAGAGCAACGGTTATAGCAAGGCTTTGATTTCTACGGTTCTGAAACCAACAAATAATAATAAAAAAAGCAAGCTTGTAGTTTAACGTGACCGTTAATCTCGAGATCATGAGCCACGGGACCTCCTATTTACGTGGAATCCGAACCACAGGACATGGCATTTCACTTCGAAAATCTCACATGCATTGATCGGGAATCGAACCCGGACCGCCTTGGTGAGAGGCATACAGCTAGACCGCTGAGCCACCACGCCCTATCAAATAATAATAGGACGTCAGTTGAGAAAAGAGATGTAAGAGGAACTGCTTACCTTCCGTACATACATAACACAACGGATCGTATTGCTAAAATCCTACGTCGATACAACATACGGACTGTATTTGGAACTTCTGTTAAGATTAGGCAACTCCTGCGACCAACTAAGGACAGTTTGCCTAAATTGCAACAACCGGGTATCTACAGAGTTCCCTGTACTTGTGGCAAGGTTTACATCGGGCAGACTTCGAGAACAATATGCACTCGCATTAAGGAACATAATAGATGTATCAGGCTCATTCAACCTGATAAATCAGCTGTTGCCGATCATGCTTTAACACCTGGCCATGATGTCATGTTCCAAGGGGTGGATGTTCTTGCCCGTATAAAGCAATATCGTCCCAGAATCATCAGGGAGGCGGTTGAAATACGTAAACACCCAGATAATTTCAACCGCGACACCGGCTACAATCTCAGTGAATCCTGGCTACCTATTATCAGAACCCTGAGAAAGTAATTCACTGCTGCTTTCCGTTGTCCCTAACATGGGGCTATAATGGCGTCCATCTTTGGGCACCTTCTATATGTTCTTCGTTGCTTTCTCTTAGCAACATTGTCGTATTCCAGATTATTCCTGACGATGAAAGACATGGTTTCTTTCGAAACGCGTCGAATTGCAATATAATAAAACACGGCATAAGCCCAAAATTCAACATTATGAATAGTAACTTCCTTACTAGTTATGACAAGTAACTATAACTTCGATACAAATTATGACAGGCAACTGTAACTTCGATACTAATTATGACAAGAAACTCTAACTTCGTTACTAATTATGACAAGTAACTCTAATTTTGATATAAAAAATTGGTAGCTAACTGTAACTTCAATACTAATTATGACAGGTAACAGTAACTTCGATACTAATTATGACAAGTAACTATAACTTCGATGCAAATTATGACAGGTAACTGTAACTTCGTTACTAATTATGACAAGTAACTGTAATTTCGATACAAGCTATGGCAGGTAACTGTAACTTCGATACTAATTATGAAAGGTAACAGTAACTTCGATACTAATTATGACAAGTAACTATAACTTCGATACAAATTATGACAGGTAACTGTAACTTCGATACTAATTATGACAAGAAACTCTAACTTCGTTACTAATTATGACAAGTAACTGTAATTTTGATAAAAAATTATGGTAGATAACTGTAACTTCAATACTAATTATGACAGGTAACGGTAACGTCGATACTAATTATAACAAGTAACAGTACCTTCGAAGCTAATTATGACAGGTAACTGTAACTTCGATACTAATTATGACAAGGAACTGTAATTTCGATACAAATTATGGCAGGTAACTGTAATTTCGTTACTAATTATGACAAGTAACTGTAATTCCGATACAAATTTTGGCAGGTAACTGTAACTTCGATACTAATTATGACAGGTAGCAGTAACTTCGATACTAATTATGACAAGTAACTGTAACTTCGATACCAATTATGACAGGTAACTGTAACTTCGATACTAATTATGACAAGTAACTGTAATTTCGATAAAAAATTATGACAGGTAACTGTAACTTCGATAATTATTATGACAAGTAACTGGAACTTTGTAACTAATTATGACAAGTAACTGTAATTTCGATACAAATTATGGCAGGTAACTGCAATTTCGATACTAATTATGACAGGTAACAGTAACTTCGATACTAATTATGACAAGTAACTGTAACATCGATACTAATTACGACAGGTAACTGTAACTTCGTTACTAATTATGACAAATAACGGTAATTTCGATACAAATTATGGCAGGTAACTGTAACTTCGATACTAATTATGACAGGTAATAGTAACTTCGATACTAATTATGACAGGTAACAGTAACTTCGATACTAATTATGACAAGTAACTGTAACTTCGTTGCTAATTATCGCAAGTAACTGTAATTTCGATACAAATTATGGCAGGTAACTGTAACTTCGATACTAATTATGACAGGTAACTGTAACTTCGATACTAATTATGACAGGTAACAGTAACTTCGATCCTAATTATGACAGAAAACAGTAACTTCGATACTAAATATGACAGGTAACAGTAACTTCGATACTAATTATGGCAGGTAACTCTAACTTCGATAATATTGATGACGGGTAACTGTAACTACGTTACTAGTTATGACAAGTAACTGTAATTTCGATACAAATTATGGCAGGTAACTGTAACTTCGATACTAATTATGACAAGTAACAGTAACTTCGATACTAATTATGACAAGAAACTGTAATTTCGAAACTAATTATGACAGGTAACTGTAACATCGTTACTAATTATGACAAGTAACTGTAATTTCGATACAAATTATGGCAGGTAACTGTAACTTCGATACTAATTATGTCAGGTAACAGTAACTTCGTTACTAATTATGACAAGTAACTGTAACTTCGATACTAATTATGAAAGGGAACTGTTACTTCGATATTAATAATGACAATAAACTCTAACTTCGTTACTAATTATGACAAGTAACTGTAATTTTCTAAAAAAATTATGGCAGGTAACTGTAACGTCGATACTTATTATGACAAGTAACAGTAACTTCGATACTAATTATGACAGGTAACTGTAACTTCGATACTTATTATGACAAGTAACAGTAACTTCGATACTAATTATGACAGGTAACTGTAACTTCGTTACTAATTATGACAAGTAACTGTAATTTTGATACAAATTATGGCAGGTAACTGTAACTTCGATACTAATTATGACAGGTTACAGTAACTTCGTTACTAGTTATGACAAGTAACTATAACTTAGATACAAATTATGACAGGTAACTGTAACTTCGTTACTAATTATGACAAGTAACTGTAATTTCGATACAAATTATGGCAGGTAACTGTAACTTCGATACTAATTATGACAGGTAACAGTAACTTCGATACTAATTATGACAAGTAACTATAACTTCGATACAAATTATGACAGGTAACTGTAACTTCGATACTAATTATGACAAGAAACTCTAACTTCGTTACTAATTATGACAAGTAACTGTAATTTTGATAAAAAATTATGGTAGATAACTGTAACTTCAATACTAATTATGACAGGTAACGGTAACGTCCATACTAATTATGACAAGTAACAGTACCTTCGAAGCTAATTATGACAGGTTACTGTAACTTCGATACTAATTATGACAAGGAACTGTAATTTCGATACAAATTATGGCAGGTAACTGTAATTTCGTTACTAATTATGTCAAGTAACTGTAATTCCGATACAAATTTTGGCAGGTAACTGTAACTTCGATACTAATTATGACAGGTAGCAGTAACTTCGATACTAATTATGACAAGTAACTGTAACTTCGATACCAATTATGACAGGTAACTGTAACTTCGATACTAATTATGACAAGTAACTGTAATTTCGATAAAAAATTATGACAGGTAACAGTAACTTCGATAATTATTATGACAAGTAACTGGAACTTTGTAACTAATTATGACAAGTAACTGTAATTTCGATACAAATTATGGCAGGTAACTGCAATTTCGATACTAATTATGACAGGTAACAGTAACTTCGATACTAATTATGACAAGTAACTGTAACATCGATACTAATTACGACAGGTAACTGTAACTTCGTTACTAATTATGACAAATAACGGTAATTTCGATACAAATTATGGCAGGTAACTGTAACTTCGATACTAATTATGACAGGTAACAGTAACTTCGATACTAATTATGACAGGTAACAGTAACTTCGATACTAATTATGACAAGTAACTGTAACTTCGTTGCTAATTATCGCAAGTAACTGTAATTTCGATACAAATTATGGCAGGTAACTGTAACTTCGATACTAATAATGACAGGTAACTGTAACTTCGATACTAATTATGACAGGTAACAGTAACTTCGATCCTAATTATGACAGAAAACAGTAACTTCGATACTAAATAGGACAGGTAACAGTAACTTCGATACTAATTATGGCAGGTAACTCCAACTTCGATAATATTGATGACGGGTAACTGTAACTACGTTACTAGTTATGACAAGTAACTGTAATTTCGATACAAATTATGGCAGGTAACTGTAACTTCGATAGTAATTATGACAAGTAACAGTAACTTCGATACTAATTATGACAAGAAACTGTAATTTCGAAACTAATTATGACAGGTAACTGTAACATCGTTACTAATTATGACAAGTAACTGTAATTTCGATACAAATTATGGCAGGTAACTGTAACTTCGATACTAATTATGACAGGTAACAGTAACTTCGATACTAATTATGACAAGTAACTGTAACTTCGATACTAATTATGACAGGGAACTGTTACTTCGATATTAATAATGACAATAAACTCTAACTTCGTTACTAATTATGACAAGTAACTGTAATTTTCTAAAAAAAATTATGTTAGGTGACTGTAACTTCGATACTAATTATGACAGGTAGCAGTAACTTCGATACTAATTATGACAGGTAACTGCAACTTCGTTACTATTTATGACAAGTAACTGTAATTTCTATACTAATTATGGCAAGTAACTGTAACTTCGTTACTAATTATGACAAGTAACTGTAATTTTGATACAACTTGTGGCGGGTAACTGTAATTTCGATACAAATTATGGCAGGTAACTGTAACTTCGATACTAATTATGACAGGTAACAGTAACTTCGATACTAATTATGACAAGTAAGAGTAAGTTCATTCTAATTATGACAAGTAACTGTAATTTCGATACAAATTATGGCAGGTAACTGTAACGCCGATACTAATTATGACAGGTAACAGTAACATCGATACTAATTATGACAGAAAACAGTAACTTCGATTCTAATTATGACAGGTAACAGTATCTTCGATAATAATTATGGCAGGTAACTGTAACTTCGATACTAATTATGACAAGTAACTGTAACTTCGATACTAATTATGACAGGTAACTGTAACTTCGTTAATAATTATGACAAGTAACTGTTATTTCGGTACAAATTATGGCAGGTAACTGTAACTTCGATACTAATTATGACAGGTAAAAGTAACTTCGATACTAATTATGACAAGTAACTATAACTTCGATACAAATTATGACAGGTAACTGTAACTTCGATACTAATTATGACAAGAAACTCTAACTTCGTTACTAAGTATGACAAGTAACTGTAATTTTGATACAAATTATGGCAGGTAACTGTAACTTCGATACTAATTATGACAGGTAACAGTAACTTCGTTACTAGTTATGACAAGTAACTATAACTTCGATACAAATCATGACAGGTAACTGTAACTTCGATACTAATTATGACAAGAAACTCTAACTTCGTTACTAATTATGACAAGTAACTCTAATTTTGATTTAAACAAATTGGTAGCTAACTGTAACTTCAATACTAATTATGACAGGTAACAGTAACTTCGATACTAATTATGACAAGTAACTATAACTTCGATGCAAATTATGACAGGTAACTGTAACTTCGTTATTAATTATGACAAGTAACTGTAATTTCGATACAAATTATGGCAGGTAACTGTAACTTCGATACTAATTATGACAGGTAACAGTAACTTCGATACTAATTATGACAAGTAACTATAACTTCGATACAAATTATGACAGGTAACTGTAACTTCGATACTAATTATGACAAGAAACTCTAACTTCGTTACTAATTATGACAATTAACTGTAATTTTGATAAAAAATTATGGTAGATAACTGTAACTTCAATACTAATTATGACAGGTAACGGTAACGTCGATACTAATTATGACAAGGAACAGTACCTTCGAAGCTTATTATGACCGGTAACTGTAACTTCGATACTAATTGTGACAAGGAACTGTAATTTCGATACAAATTATGGCAGGTAACTGTAATTTCGTTACTAATTATGACAAGTAACTGTAATTCCGATACAAATTTTGGCAGGTAACTGGAACTTCGATACTAATTATGACAGGTAGCAGTAACTTCGATACTAATTATGACAAGTAACTGTAACTTCGATACCAATTATGACAGGTAACTGTAACTTCGATACTAATTATGACAAGTAACTGTAATTTCGATACAAATTATGGCAGGAAACTGCAATTTCGATACTAATTATGACAGGTAACAGCAACTTCGATACTAATTATGACAAGTAACTGTAACATCGATACTAATTACGACAGGTAACTGTAACTTCGTTACTAATTATGACAAATAACGGTAATTTCGATACAAATTATGGCAGGAACTGTAACTTCGATACTAATTATGACAGGTAACAGTAACTTCGATCCTAATTATGACAGAAAACAGTAACTTCGATACTAAATATGACAGGTAACAGTAACTTCGATACTAATTATGGCAGGTAACTCTAACTTCGATAATATTGATGACGGGTAACTGTAACTACGTTACTAGATATGACAAGTAACTGTAATTTCGATACAAATTATGGCAGGTAACTCTAACTTCGATAGTAATTATGACAAGTAACAGTAACTTCGATACTAATTATGACAAGAAACTGTAATTTCGAAACTAATTATGACAGGTAACTGTAACATCGTTACTAATTATGACAAGTAACTGTAATTTCGATACAAATTATGGCAGGTAACTGTAACTTCGACACTAATTATGACAGGTAACAGTAACTTCGATACTAATTATGACAAGTAACTGTAACTTCGATACTAATTATGACAGGGAACTGTTACTTCGATATTAATAATGACAATAAACTCTAACTTCGTTACTAATTATGACAAGTAACTGTAATTTTCTAAAAAAATTATGGCAGGTAACTGTAACTTCGATACTTATTATGACAGGTAGCAGTAACTTCGATACTAATTATGACAGGTAACTGCAACTTCGTTACAAATTATGACAAGTAACTGTAATTTCTATACTAATTATGGCAAGTAACTGTAACTTCGTTACTAATTATGACAAGTAACTGTAATTTCGATACAACTTGTGGCGGGTAACTGTAATTTCGATACAAATTATGGCAGGTAACTGTAACTTCGATACTAATTATGACAGGTAACAGTAACTTCGATACTAATTATGACAAGTAAGAGTAACTTCATTCTAATTATGACAAGTAACTGTAATTTCGATACAAATTATGGCAGGTAACTGTAACTTCGATACTAATTATGACAGGTAACAGTAACTTCGATACTAATTATGACAGAAAACAGTAACTTCGATTCTAATTATGATAGGTAACAGTAACTTCGATAATAATTATGGCAGGTAACTGTAACTTCGATAGTAATTATGACAAGTAACTGTAACTTCGATACTAATTATGACAGTTAACTGTAACTTCGTTAATAATTATGACAAGTAACTGTAATTTCGGTACAAATTATGGCAGGTAACTGTAACTTCGATACTAATTATGACAGGTAACAGTAACTTCGATACTAATTATGACAAGTAACTATAACTTCGATACAAATTATGACAGGTAACTGTAACTTCGATACTAATTATGACAAGAAACTCTAACTTCGTTACTAACTATGACAAGTAACTGTAATTTTGATAACAAAATTTGGTAGGTAACTGTAACTTCAATACTAATTATGACAGGTAACAGTAACTTCGATACTAATTATGACAGGGAACTGTAACTTCGTTACTAATTATGACAAGTCCCTGTAATTTCGATACAAATTATGACAATTAACTGTAACTAAGATACTTATTATGACAGGTAACAGTAACTTCGATACTAATTATGGCAGGTAACTGTAACTTCGATACTAATTATGACTGGTAACAGTAACTTCGATACTAATTATGACAATTAACAGTAACTTCGATACTAATTATGACAAGTAACTGTAACTTCGATACTAATTATGACAGGTAACTGTAACTTCGTTTCTAATTATGACATGTAACTGTAATTTCGATACAAATTTTGGCGGGTAACTGTAACTTCGATACTAATTATGACAGGTAACAGTAACTTCGATACTAATTATGGCAAGTAACTGTAACTTCGATACAATTTATGACAGGTAACTGTAATTTCGTTACTAATTATGACAAGTAACAGTAATTTCGATACAAATTATGGCAGGTAACAGTAACTTCGATACTAATTAGACAGGTAACAGTAACTTCGATACTAATTATGACAGGAAACTCTACCTTCGTTACTAATTAAGACAAGTAACTGTAATTTTGATAAAAAATTATGGTTGGTAACTGTAACTTCAATACTAATTATGACAGGTAACAGTAACTTCGATGCTAATTATGACTGGTAACTGTAACTTCGTTACTAATTATGACAAGTAACTTTAATTTCGATACTTATTATGGCAGGTAACTGTAACTTCGATACTAATTATGACAAGTTAATGTAACTTCGATACTAATTATGACAAGTAACTATAACTTCGATACAAATTAATACAGGTAACTGTAACTTCGATACTAATTATGACAAGAAACTCCAACTTCGTTACTAATTATGACAAGTAACTGTAATTTTGATAAAAAATTATGGTAGGTAACTGTTACTTCAATACTAATTATGACAGGTAACAGTAACGTCGATACTAATTATGACAAGTAACAGTACCTTCGATGCTAATTATGACAGGTAACTGTAACTTCGGTACTAATTATGACAAGGAACTGTAATTTCGATACAAATTTTGGCAGGTAACTGTAACTTCGATAATAATTATGACAGGTAACAGTCACTTCGATACTAATTATGACAAGGAACTGTAATTTCGATACAAA
The DNA here is from genome assembly GCA_946902985.2 of Meconema thalassinum. Classification (NCBI taxonomy): domain Eukaryota; kingdom Metazoa; phylum Arthropoda; class Insecta; order Orthoptera; family Tettigoniidae; genus Meconema; species Meconema thalassinum. The sequence goes on along the minus strand of OX336388.2, from coordinate 1,690,427,960 downwards.
TTATGGCAGGTAACTGTAACTTCGTTACTAATTATGACAAGTAACTGTAATTTCGTTACAAATTGTGGCAGGTAATTGTAATTTCGATACTTATTATGACAGGTAACGGTAACTTCGATACTAATTATGACAAGTAACAGTAACTTCGATACTAATTATGACAAGTAACTGTAACTTCGATACTAATTATGACAGGTAACTGTAACTTCGTTACTAATTATGACAAGTAACTGTAATTTCGATACAAATTTTGGCAGGTAACTGTAACTTCGATACTAATTAGACAGGTAACAGTAACTTCGATACTAATTATGACAGGAAACTCTACCTTCGTTACTAATTATGACAAGTAACTGTAATTTTGATAAAAAATTATGGTAGGTAACTGTAGTTTCAATACTAATTATGACAGGTAACAGTAACTTCGATACTAATTATGACAGGTAACTGTAACTTCGTTACTAATTATGACAAGTAACTTAAATTTCGACACTTATTATGGCAGGTAACTGTAACTTCGTTACTAATTATGACAAGTCCCTGTAATTTCGATACAAATTATGGCAGGTAACTGTAACTTCGATACTAATTATGACAAGTAAATGTAACTTCGATACTAATTATGACAGGTAACTGTAACTTCGTTACTAATTATGACAAGTAACTGCAATTTCGATACAAATTTTGGCAGGTAACTGTAACATCGATACTAATTATGACAGGTAACAGTAACGTCGATTCTAATTATGACAAGTAACTGTAACTTCGATACTAATTATGACAGGTAACTGTAACTTCGTTACTAATTATGACAAGTAACTGTTATTTCGATACAAATTATGGCAGGTAACTGTAATTTCGATACTAATTATGACAGGTTACAGTAACTTCGATACTAATTATGACAAGTAACAGTACCTTCGATGCTAATTATGACAGGTAACTGTAACTTCGATACTAATTATGACAAGGAACTGTAATTTCGATACAAATTATGGCAGGAAACTGTAACTTCGATACTAAATATGACACGTAACTGTAATTTCGATACAAATTTTTGGCAGGTATCTGTAACTTCGATACTATTTATGACAAGTCCATGTAATTTCGATACAAATTATGGCAGGTAACTGTAACTTCCATACTAATTATGACAGGTAACTGTAACTTCGATACTAACTATGACAGGAAACTGTAACTTCGATACTAATTATGACAAGAAACTCCAAATTCGTTACTAATTATGATAAGTAACTGTAATTTTGATAAAAAATTATGGTAGGTAACTGTAACTTCAATACTAATTATGACAGGTAACAGTAACGTCGATACTAATTATGACAAGTAACAGTACCTTCGATGCTAATTATGACAGGTAACTGTAACTTCGATACTAATTATTACAAGGAACTGTAATTTCGATACAAATTTTGGCAGGTATCTGTAACTTCGATACTAATTATGACAAGTCCATGTAATTTCGATACAAATTATGGCAGGTAACTGTAATTTCCATACTAATTATGACAGGTAACAGTAACTTCGATACTAATTATGACAGGAAACTGTAACTTCGTTACTAATTATGACAAGTAACTGTAATTTCGATACAAATTATGACAGGTAACTGTAACTTCGTTACTAATTATGACAAGTAACAATTCCTTCGATGCTAATTATGACAGGTAACTGTAACTTCGATACTAATTATGACAAGGAACTGTAATTTCGATACAAATTATGGCAGGTAACTGTAACTTCGTTACTAATTATGACAAGTAACTGTAATTTCGATACCAATTTTGCAGGTAACTGTAACTTTGATACTAATTATGACAGGTAACAGTAACTTCGATACTAATTATGACAAGTAACTGTAACTTCGATACTAATTATGACAGGTAACTGTAACTTCGTTACTAATTATGAGAAGTAACTATAACTTCGATACAAATTATGACAGGTAACTGTAACTTCGATACTAATTATGACAAGAAACTCTAACTTCGTTACTAATTATGACAAGTAACTGTAATTTTGATTTTAAAAAAATTGGTAGGTAACTGTAACTTCAATACTAATTATGACAGGTAACAGTAACTTCGATACTATTTATGACAAGTAATTATAACTTCGATGCAAATTATGACAGGTAACTGTAACTCCGTTACTAATTATGACAAGTAACTGTAATTTCGATACAAATTATGGCAGTTAACTGTAACTTCGATACTAATTATGACAGGTAACAGTAACTTCGATACTAATTATGACAAGTAACTGTAATTCCGATACAAATTTTGGCAGGTAACTGTAACTTCGATACTAATTATGACAGGTAGCAGTAACTTCGATACTAATTATGACAAGTAACTATAACTTCGATACAAATTATGACAGGTAACTGTAACCTCGTTACTAATTATGACAAGTAACTGTAATTTCGATACAAATTTTGGCAGGTAACTGTAACTCGATACTTATTGTGACAGGTAACAGTAACTTCGATACTAATTATGACAAGTAACTGTAACATCGATACTATTTATGACAGGTAACTGTAACTTCGTTACTAATTATGACAAGTCCCTGTGTTTTCGATACAAATTATGGCAGGTAACTGTAACTTCGATACTAATTATGACAAGTAAATGTAACTTCGATACTAATTATGACAGGTAACTGCAACTTCGTTACTAATTATGACAAGTAACTGTATTATCGATACAAATTTTGGCAGGTAACTGTAACTTCGATACTAATTATGACAGGTAACAGTTACGTCGATTCTAATTATGACGAGTAACTGTAACTTAGATACTAATTATGACAGGTAACTGTAACTTCGTTACTAATTATGACAAGTAACTGTAATTTCGATACAAATTATGGCAGGTAACTGTAACTTCGATACTAATTATGACAGGTAACAGTAACTTCGATACTAATTATGACAAGTAACTATAACTTCGATAAAAATTATGACAGGTAACTGTAACTTCGATACTAATTATGACAAGAAACTCCAACTTCGTTACTAATTATGACAAGTAACTGTAATTTTGATAAAGAATTATGGTAGGTAACTGTAAATTCAATACTAATTATGACAGGTAACAGTAACGTCGATACTAATTATGACAAGTAACAGTACCTTCGATGCTAATTATGACAGGTAACTGTAACTTCGATACTAATTATGACAATGAACTGTAATTTCGATACAAATTATGGCACGTAACAGTAACTTCGTTACTAATTATGACAAGTAACTGTAATTTCAATACAAATTTTGGCAGGTAACTGTAACTTCGATACTCATTATGACAAGTACCTGTAATTTCGATACAAATTATGGCAGGTAACTGTAACTTCCACACTAATTATGACAGGTAACAGTAACTTCGATACTAATTATGACAGGAAACTGTAACTTCGTTACTAATTATGACAAGTAACTGTAATTTCGATACAAATTATGACAGGTAACTGTAACATCGTTACTAATTATGACAAGTAACAGTACCTTCGATGCTAATTATGACAGGTAACTGTAACTTCGATACTAATTATGACAAGGAACTGTAATTTCGATACAAATTTTGGCAGGTAACTGTAACTTCGATACTAATTATGACAGGTAACAGTAACTTCGATACTAATTATGACAAGTAACTGTAATTTCGATACAAATTTTGGCAGGTAACTGTAACTTCGATAATAATTATGACAGGTAACAGTAACTTCGATACTAATTATGACAAGGAACTGTAATTTCGATACAAATTATGGCAGGTAACTGTAACTTCGATACTAATTATGACAAGTAACTGTAATTTCGTTACAAATTGTGGCAGGTAATTGTAATTTCGATACTAATTATGACAGGTAACGGTAACTTCGATACTAATTATGACAAGTAACAGTAACTTCGATACTAATTATGACAAGTAACTGTAACTTCGATACTAATTATGACAGGTAACTGTAACTTCGTTACTAATTATGACAAGTAACTGTAATTTCGATACAAATTTTGGCAGGTAACTGTAACTTCGATACTAATTATGACTGGTAACAGTAACTTCGATACTAATTATGACAAGTAACTGTAACTTCGATACTATTTATGACAGGTAACTGTAACTTCGTTACTAATTATGACAAGTAACAGTAATTTCGATACAAATTATGGCAGGTAACAGTAACTTCGATACTAATTAGACAGGTAACAGTAACTTCGATACTAATTATGACAGGAAAGTCTACCTTCGTTACTAATTAAGACAAGTAACTGTAATTTTGATAACAAATTATGGTAGGTAACTGTAAATTCAATACTAATTATGACAGGTAACAGTAACATCGATGCTAATTATGACAGCTAACTGTAACTTCGTTACTAATTATGACAAGTATTTTTAATTTTGATACTTATTATGGCAGGTAACTGTAACTTCGTTACTAATTATGACAAGTACCTGTAATTTCGATACAATTTATGGCAGGTAACTGTAACCTCGATACTAATTATGACATGTAAATGTAACTTCGATACTAATTATGACAGGTAACTGTAACTTCGTTACTAATTATGACAAGTAACTGTAATTTCGATACAAATTTTGGCGGGTAACTGTAACTTCGATACTAATTATGACAGGTAACAGTAACTAGATACTAATTATGACAAGTAACTGTAACTTCGATACTATTTATGACAGGTAACTGTAACTTCGTTACTAATTATGACAAGTAACAGTAATTTCGATACAAATTATGGCAGGTAACAGTAACTTCGATACTAATTAGACAGGTAACAGTAACTTCGATACTAATTATGACAGGAAACTCTACCTTCGTTACTAATTAAGACAAGTAACTGTAATTTTGATAAAAAATTATGGTAGGTAAATGTAACTTCAATACTAATTATGACAGGTAACAGTAACTTCGATGCTAATTATGACAGGTAACTGTAACTTCGTTACTAATTATGACAAGTAACTTTAATTTCGATACTTATTATGGCACGTAACTTTAACTTCGTTACTAATTATGACAAGTACCTGTAATTTCGATACAATTTATGGCAGGTAACTGTAACTTCGATACTAATTATGACAAGTAAATGTAACTTCGATACTAATTATGACAGGTAACTGTAACTTCGTTACTAATTATGACAAGAAACTGTAATTTCGATACAAATTTTGGCCGGTAACTGTTACTTCGATACTAATTATGACAGGTAACAGTAACGTCGATTCTATTTATGACAAGTAAATGTAACTTCGATACTAATTATGACAGGTAACTGTAACTTCGTTACTAATTATGACAAGTAACTTTAATTTCGATACTAATTATGACAGGTAACAGTAACGTCGATACTAATTATGACAAGTAACAGTACCTTCGATACTAATTATGACAGGTAACTGCAACTTCGTTACTAATTATGACAAGTAACTGTAATTTCTATCCTAATTATGGCAAGTAACTGTAACTTCGTTACTAATTATGACAAATAACTGTAATTTCGATACAAATTATGGCAGGTAACTGTAATTTCGATACAAATTATGGCAGGTAACTGTAACTCCGATACTAATTATGACAGGTAACAGTATCTTCGATACTAATTATGACAAGTAACAATAACTTCATTCTAATTATGACAAGTAACTGTAAATTCGATACAAATTATGGCAGGTAACAGTAACTTCGATAATAATTATGACAGGTAACAGTAACTTCGATACTAATTATGACAGAAAACAGTAACTTCGATACTAATTATGACAGGTAACAGTAACTTCGATAATAATTATGGCAGGTAACTGTAACTTCGATACTTATTATGACAAGTAACAGTAACTTCGATACTAATTATGTCAGGTAACTGTAACTTCGTTACTAATTATGACAAGTAACTGTAATTTTGATACAAATTATGGCAGGTAACTGTAACTTCGATACTAATTATGACAGATAACAGTAACTTCGTTACTAGTTATGACAAGTAACTATAACTTCGATACAAATCATGACAGGTAACTGTAACTTCGATACTAATTATGACAAGAAACTCTAACTTCGTTACTAATTATGACAAGTAACTCTAATTTTGATTTAAACAAATTGGTAGCTAACTGTAACTTCAATACTAATTATGACAGGTAACAGTAACTTCGATACTAATTAAGACAAGTAACTATAACTTCGATGCAAATTATGACAGGTAACTGTAACTTCGTTACTAATTATGACAAGTAACTGTAATTTCGATACAAATTATGGCAGGTAACTGTAACTTCGATACTAATTATGACAGGTTACAGTAACTTCGATACTAATTATGACAAGTAACTATAACTTCGATACAAATTATGACAGGTAACTGTAACTTCGATACTAATTATGACAAGAAACTCTAACTTCGTTACTAATTATGACAAGTAACTGTAATTTTGATAAAAAATTATGGTAGATAACTGTAACTTCAATACTAATTATGACAGGTAACGGTAACGTCGATACTAATTATGACAAGTAACAGTACCTTCGAAGCTAATTATGACAGGTTACTGTAACTTCGATACTAATTGTGACAAGGAACTGTAATTTCGATACAAATTATGGCAGGTAACTGTAATTTCGTTACTAATTATGACAAGTAACTGTAATTCCGATACAAATTTTGGCAGGTAACTGTAACTTCGATACTAATTATGACAGGTAGCAGTAACTTCGATACTAATTATGACAAGTAACTGTAACTTCGATACCAATTATGACAGGTAACTGTAACTTCGATACTAATTATGACAAGTAACTGTAATTTCGATAAAAAATTATGACAGGTAACAGTAACTTCGATAATTATTATGACAAGTAACTGGAACTTTGTAACTAATTATGACAAGTAACTGTAATTTCGATACAAATTATGGCAGGTAACTGCAATTTCGATACTAATTATGACAGGTAACAGTAACTTCGATACTAATTATGACAAGTAACTGTAACATCGATACTAATTACGACAGGTAACTGTAACTTCGTTACTAATTATGACAAATAACGGTAATTTCGATACAAATTATGGCTGGAACTGTAACTTCGATACTAATTATGACAGGTAACAGTAACTTCGATACTAATTATGACAGGTAACAGTAACTTCGATACTAATTATGACAAGTAACTGTAACTTCGTTGCTAATTATCGCAAGTAACTGTAATTTCGATACAAATTATGGCAGGTAACTGTAACTTCGATACTAATAATGACAGGTAACTGTAACTTCGATACTAATTATGACAGGTAACAGTAACTTCGATCCTAATTATGACAGAAAACAGTAACTTCGATACTAAATATGACAGGTAACAGTAACTACGATACTAATTATGGCAGGTAACTCTAACTTCGATAATATTGATGACGGGTAACTGTAACTACGTTACTAGTTATGACAAGTAACTGTAATTTCGATACAAATTATGGCAGGTAACTGTAACTTCGATAGTAATTATGACAAGTAACTGTAACTTCGATACTAATTATGACAAGAAACTGTAATTTCGAAACTAATTATGACAGGTAACTGTAACATCGTTACTAATTATGACAAGTAACTGTAATTTCGATACAAATTATGGCAGGTAACTCTAACTTCGACACTAATTATGACAGGTAACTGTAACTTCGATACTAATTATGACAAGTAACTGTAACTTCGATACTAATTATGACAGGGAACTGTTACTTCGATATTAATAATGACAATAAACTCTAACTTCGTTACTAATTATGACAAGTAACTGTAATTTTCTAAAAAAAATTAAGGCAGGTAACTGTAACTTCGATACTTATTATGACAGGTAGCAGTAACTTCGATACTAATTATGACAGGTAACTGCAACTTCGTTACTAATTATGACAAGTAACTGTAATTTCTATACTAATTATGGCAAGTAACTGTAACTTCGTTACTAATTATGACAAGTAACTGTAATTTCGATACAACTTGTGGCGGGTAACTGTAATTTCGATACAAATTATGGCAGGTAACTGTAACTTCGATACTAATTATGACAGGTAACAGTAACTTCGAAACTAATTATGACAAGTAAGAGTAACTTCATTCTAATTATGACAAGTAACTGTAATTTCGATACAAATTATGGCAGGTAACTGTAACTTCGATACTAATTATGACAGGTAACAGTAACTTCGATACTAATTATGACAGAAAACAGTAACTTCGATTCTAATTATGACAGGTAACAGTAACTTCGATAATAATTATGGCAGGTAACTGTAACTTCGATACTAATTATGACAAGTAACTGTAACTTCGATACTAATTATGACAGTTAATTGTAACTTCGTTAATAATTATGACAAGTAACTGTAATTTCGGTACAAATTATGGCAGGTAACTGTAACTTCGATACTAATTATGGCAGGTAACAGTAACTTCGATACTAATTATGACAAGTAACTATAACTTCGATACAAATTATGACAGGTAACTGTAACTTCGATACTAATTATGACAAGAAACTCTAACTTCGTTACTAACTATGACAAGTAACTGTAATTTTGATAACTAAAAATTTGGTAGGTAACTGTAACTTCAATACTAATTATGACAGGTAACAGTAACTTCGATACTAATTATGACAGGTAACTGTAACTTCGTTACTAATTATGACAAGTCCCTGTAATTTCGATACAAATTATGACAATTAACTGTAACTAAGATACTTATTATGACAGGTAACAGTAACTTCGATACTAATTATGGCAGGTAACTGTAACTTCGATACTAATTATGACTGGTAACAGTAACTTCGATACTAATTATGACAAGTAACTGTAACTTCGATACTAATTATGACAAGTAACTGTGATTTAGTTACAAATTGTGGCAGGTAATTGTAATTTCGATACTAATTATGACAGGTAACGGTAACTTCGATACTAATTATGACAATTAACAGTAATTTCGATACTAATTATGACAAGTAACTGTAACTTCGATACTAATTATGACAGGTAACTGTAACTCCGATACTAATTATGACAGGTAACAGTATCTTCGATACTAATTATGACAAGTAACAGTAACTTCATTCTAATTATGACAAGTAACTGTAAATTCGATACAAATTATGGCAGGTAACTGTAACTTCGATAATAATTATGACAGGTAACAGTAACTTCGATACTAATTATGACAGAAAACAGTAACTTCGATACTAATTATGACAGGTAACAGTAACTTCGATAATAATTATGGCAGGTAACTGTAACTTCGATACTTATTATGACAAGTAACAGTAACTTCGATACTAATTATGTCAGGTAACTGTAACTTCGTTACTAATTATGACAAGTAACTGTAATTTTGATACAAATTATGGCAGGTAACTGTAACTTCGATACTAATTATGACAGATAACAGTAACTTCGTTACTAGTTATGACAAGTAACTATAACTTCGATACAAATCATGACAGGTAACTGTAACTTCGATACTAATTATGACAAGAAACTCTAACTTCGTTACTAATTATGACAAGTAACTCTAATTTTGATTTAAACAAATTGGTAGCTAACTGTAACTTCAATACTAATTATGACAGGTAACAGTAACTTCGATACTAATTATGACAAGTAACTATAACTTCGATGCAAATTATGACAGGTAACTGTAACTTCGTTACTAATTATGACAAGTAACTGTAATTTCGATACAAATTATGGCAGGTAACTGTAACTTCGATACTAATTATGACAGGTAACAGTAACTTCGATACTAATTATGACAAGTAACTATAACTTCGATACAAATTATGACAGGTAACTGTAACTTCGATACTAATTATGAAAGAAACTCTAACTTCGTTACTAATTATGACAAGTAACTGTAATTTTGATAAAAAAATTATGGTAGATAACTGTAACTTCAATACTAATTATGACAGGTAACGGTAACGTCGATACTAATTATGACAAGTAACAGTACCTTCGAAGCTAATTATGACAGGTAACTGTAACTTCGATACTAATTGTGACAAGGAACTGTAATTTCGATACAAATTATGGCAGGTAACTGTAATTTCGTTACTAATTATGACAAGTAACTGTAATTCCGATACAAATTTTGGCAGGTAACTGTAACTTCGATACTAATTATGACAGGTAGCAGTAACTTCGATACTAATTATGACAAGTAACTGTAACTTCGATACCAATTATGACAGGTAACTGTAACTTCGATACTAATTATGACAAGTAACTGTAATTTCGATAAAAAATTATGACAGGTAACAGTAACTTCGATAATTATTATGACAAGTAACTGGATCTTTGTAACTAATTATGACAAGTAACTGTAATTTCGATACAAATTATGGCAGGTAACTGCAATTTCGATACTAATTATGACAGGTAACAGTAACTTCGATACTAATTATGACAAGTAACTGTAACATCGATACTAATTACGACAGGTAACTGTAACTTCGTTACTAATTATGACAAATAACGGTAATTTCGATACAAATTATGGCAGGAACTGTAACTTCGATACTAATTATGACAGGTAACAGTAACTTCGATACCAATTATGACAGGTAACAGTAACTTCGATACTAATTATGACAAGTAACTGTAACTTCGTTGCTAATTATCGCAAGTAACTGTAATTTCGATACAAATTATGGCAGGTAACTGTAACTTCGATACTAATAATGACAGGTAACTGTAACTTCGATACTAATTATGACAGGTAACAGTAACTTCGATCCTAATTATGACAGAAAACAGTAACTTCGATACTAAATATGACAGGTAACAGTAACTTCGATACTAATTATGGCAGGTAACTCTAACTTCGATAATATTGATGACGGGTAACTGTAACTACGTTACTAGTTATGACAAGTAACTGTAATTTCGATACAAATTATGGCAGGTAACTGTAACTTCGATAGTAATTATGACAAGTAACTGTAACTTCGATACTAATTATGACAAGAAACTGTAATTTCGAAACTAATTATGACAGGTAACTGTAACATCGTTACTAATTATGACAAGTAACTGTAATTTCGATACAAATTATGGCAGGTAACTGTAACTTCGACACTAATTATGACAGGTAACTGTAACTTCGATACTAATTATGACAAGTAACTGTAACTTCGATACTAATTATGACAGGGAACTGTTACTTCGATATTAATAATGACAATAAACTCTAACTTCGTTACTAATTATGACAAGTAACTGTAATTTTCTAAAAAAAATTATGGCAGGTAACTGTAACTTCGATACTTATTATGACAGGTAGCAGTAACTTCGATACTAATTATGACAGGTAACTGCAACTTCGTTACTAATTATGACAAGTAACTGTAATTTCTATACTAATTATGGCAAGTAACTGTAACTTCGTTACTAATTATGACAAGTAACTGTAATTTCGATACAACTTGTGGCGGGTAACTGTAATTTCGATACATATTATGGCAGGTAACTGTAACTTCGATACTAATTATGACAGGTAACAGTAACTTCGAAACTAATTATGACAAGTAAGAGTAACTTCATTCTAATTATGACAAGTAACTGTAATTTCGATACAAATTATGGCAGGTAACTGTAACTTCGATACTAATTATGACAGGTAACAGTAACTTCGATACTAATTATGACAGAAAACAGTAACTTCGATTCTAATTATGACAGGTAACAGTAACTTCGATAATAATTATGGCAGGTAACTGTAACTTCGATACTAATTATGACAAGTAACTGTAACTTCGATACTAATTATGACAGTTAACTGTAACTTCGTTAATAATTATGACAAGTAACTGTAATTTCGGTACAAATTATGGCAGGTAACTGTAACTTCGATACTAATTATGACAGGTAACAGTAACTTCGATACTAATTATGACAAGTAACTATAACTTCGATACAAATTATGACAGGTAACTGTAACTTCGATACTAATTATGACAAGAAACTCTAACTTCGTTACTAACTATGACAAGTAACTGTAATTTTGATAAAAAAATTTGGTAGGTAACTGTAACTTCAATACTAATTATGACAGGTAACAGTAACTTCGATACTAATTATGACAGGTAACTGTAACTTCGTTACTAATTATGACAAGTCCCTGTAATTTCGATACAAATTATGACAATTAACTGTAACTAAGATACTTATTATGACAGGTAACAGTAACTTCGATACTAATTATGGCAGGTAACTGTAACTTCGATACTAATTATGACTGGTAACAGTAACTTCGATACTAATTATGACAAGTAACTGTAACTTCGATACTAATTATGACAAGTAACTGTGATTTAGTTACAAATTGTGGCAGGTAATTGTAATTTCGATACTAATTATGACAGGTAACGGTAACTTCGATACTAATTATGACAATTAACAGTAATTTCGATACTAATTATGACAAGTAACTGTAACTTCGATACTAATTATGACAGGTAACTGTAACTCCGATACTAATTATGACAGGTAACAGTATCTTCGATACTAATTATGACAAGTAACAGTAACTTCATTCTAATTATGACAAGTAACTGTAAATTCGATACAAATTATGGCAGGTAACTGTAACTTCGATAATAATTATGACAGGTAACAGTAACTTCGATACTAATTATGACAGAAAACAGTAACTTCGATACTAATTATGACAGGTAACAGTAACTTCGATAATAATTATGGCAGGTAACTGTAACTTCGATACTTATTATGACAAGTAACAGTAACTTCGATACTAATTATGTCAGGTAACTGTAACTTCGTTACTAATTATGACAAGTAACTGTAATTTTGATACAAATTATGGCAGGTAACTGTAACTTCGATACTAATTATGACAGATAACAGTAACTTCGTTACTAGTTATGACAAGTAACTATAACTTCGATACAAATCATGACAGGTAACTGTAACTTCGATACTAATTATGACAAGAAACTCTAACTTCGTTACTAATTATGACAAGTAACTCTAATTTTGATTTAAACAAATTGGTAGCTAACTGTAACTTCAATACTAATTATGACAGGTAACAGTAACTTCGATACTAATTATGACAAGTAACTATAACTTCGATGCAAATTATGACAGGTAACTGTAACTTCGTTACTAATTATGACAAGTAACTGTAATTTCGATACAAATTATGGCAGGTAACTGTAACTTCGATACTAATTATGACAGGTAACAGTAACTTCGATACTAATTATGACAAGTAACTATAACTTCGATACAAATTATGACAGGTAACTGTAACTTCGATACTAATTATGAAAGAAACTCTAACTTCGTTACTAATTATGACAAGTAACTGTAATTTTGATAAAAAAATTATGGTAGATAACTGTAACTTCAATACTAATTATGACAGGTAACGGTAACGTCGATACTAATTATGACAAGTAACAGTACCTTCGAAGCTAATTATGACAGGTAACTGTAACTTCGATACTAATTGTGACAAGGAACTGTAATTTCGATACAAATTATGGCAGGTAACTGTAATTTCGTTACTAATTATGACAAGTAACTGTAATTCCGATACAAATTTTGGCAGGTAACTGTAACTTCGATACTAATTATGACAGGTAGCAGTAACTTCGATACTAATTATGACAAGTAACTGTAACTTCGATACCAATTATGACAGGTAACTGTAACTTCGATACTAATTATGACAAGTAACTGTAATTTCGATAAAAAATTATGACAGGTAACAGTAACTTCGATAATTATTATGACAAGTAACTGGATCTTTGTAACTAATTATGACAAGTAACTGTAATTTCGATACAAATTATGGCAGGTAACTGCAATTTCGATACTAATTATGACAGGTAACAGTAACTTCGATACTAATTATGACAAGTAACTGTAACATCGATACTAATTACGACAGGTAACTGTAACTTCGTTACTAATTATGACAAATAACGGTAATTTCGATACAAATTATGGCAGGAACTGTAACTTCGATACTAATTATGACAGGTAACAGTAACTTCGATACCAATTATGACAGGTAACAGTAACTTCGATACTAATTATGACAAGTAACTGTAACTTCGTTGCTAATTATCGCAAGTAACTGTAATTTCGATACAAATTATGGCAGGTAACTGTAACTTCGATACTAATAATGACAGGTAACTGTAACTTCGATACTAATTATGACAGGTAACAGTAACTTCGATCCTAATTATGACAGAAAACAGTAACTTCGATACTAAATATGACAGGTAACAGTAACTTCGATACTAATTATGGCAGGTAACTCTAACTTCGATAATATTGATGACGGGTAACTGTAACTACGTTACTAGTTATGACAAGTAACTGTAATTTCGATACAAATTATGGCAGGTAACTGTAACTTCGATAGTAATTATGACAAGTAACTGTAACTTCGATACTAATTATGACAAGAAACTGTAATTTCGAAACTAATTATGACAGGTAACTGTAACATCGTTACTAATTATGACAAGTAACTGTAATTTCGATACAAATTATGGCAGGTAACTGTAACTTCGACACTAATTATGACAGGTAACTGTAACTTCGATACTAATTATGACAAGTAACTGTAACTTCGATACTAATTATGACAGGGAACTGTTACTTCGATATTAATAATGACAATAAACTCTAACTTCGTTACTAATTATGACAAGTAACTGTAATTTTCTAAAAAAAATTATGGCAGGTAACTGTAACTTCGATACTTATTATGACAGGTAGCAGTAACTTCGATACTAATTATGACAGGTAACTGCAACTTCGTTACTAATTATGACAAGTAACTGTAATTTCTATACTAATTATGGCAAGTAACTGTAACTTCGTTACTAATTATGACAAGTAACTGTAATTTCGATACAACTTGTGGCGGGTAACTGTAATTTCGATACAAATTATGGCAGGTAACTGTAACTTCGATACTAATTATGACAGGTAACAGTAACTTCGAAACTAATTATGACAAGTAAGAGTAACTTCATTCTAATTATGACAAGTAACTGTAATTTCGATACAAATTATGGCAGGTAACTGTAACTTCGATACTAATTATGACAGGTAACAGTAACTTCGATACTAATTATGACAGAAAACAGTAACTTCGATTCTAATTATGACAGGTAACAGTAACTTCGATAATAATTATGGCAGGTAACTGTAACTTCGATACTAATTATGACAAGTAACTGTAACTTCGTTAATAATTATGACAAGTAACTGTAATTTCGGTACAAATTATGGCAGGTAACTGTAACTTCGATACTAATTATGACAGGTAACAGTAACTTCGATACTAATTATGACAAGTAACTATAACTTCGATACAAATTATGACAGGTAACTGTAACTTCGATACTAATTATGACAAGAAACTCTAACTTCGTTACTAACTATGACAAGTAACTGTAATTTTGATAAAAAAATTTGGTAGGTAACTGTAACTTCAATACTAATTATGACAGGTAACAGTAACTTCGATACTAATTATGACAGGTAACTGTAACTTCGTTACTAATTATGACAAGTCCCTGTAATTTCGATACAAATTATGACAATTAACTGTAACTAAGATACTTATTATGACAGGTAACAGTAACTTCGATACTAATTATGGCAGGTAACTGTAACTTCGATACTAATTATGACTGGTAACAGTAACTTCGATACTAATTATGACAAGTAACTGTAACTTCGATACTAATTATGACAAGTAACTGTAATTTAGTTACAAATTGTGGCAGGTAATTGTAATTTCGATACTAATTATGACAGGTAACGGTAACTTCGATACTAATTATGACAATTAACAGTAATTTCGATACTAATTATGACAAGTAACTGTAACTTCGATACTAATTATGACAGGTAACTGTAACTTCGTTACTAATTATGACGTGTAACTGTAATTTCGATACAAATTTTGGCGGGTAACTGTAACTTCGATACTAATTATGACAGGTAACAGTAACTTCGATACTAATTATGACAAGTAACTGTAACTTCGATACTATTTATGACAGGTAACTGTAATTTCGTTACTAATTATGACAAGTAACAGTAATTTCGATACAAATTATGGCAGGTAACAGTAACTTCGATACTAATTAGACAGGTAACAGTAACTTCGATACTAATTATGACAGGAAACACTACCTTCGTTACTAATTAAGACAAGTAACTGTAATTTTGATAAAAAATTATGGTAGGTAACTGTAACTTCAATACTAATTATGACAGGTAACAGTAACTTCGATGCTAATTATGACTGGTAACTGTAACTTCGTTAGTAATTATGACAAGTAACTTTAATTTCGATACTTATTATGGCAGGTAACTGTAACTTCGATACTAATTATGACAAGTAAATGTAACTTCGATACTAATTATGACAAGTAACTATAACTTCGATACAAATTAATACAGGTAACTGTAACTTCGATACTAATTATGACAAGAAACTCCAACTTCGTTACTAATTATGACAAGTAACTGTAATTTTGATAAAAAATTATGGTAGGTAACTGTTACTTCAATACTAATTATGACAGGTAACAGTAACGTCGATACTAATTATGACAAGTAACAGTACCTTCGATGCTAATTATGACAGGTAACTGTAACTTCGGTACTAATTATGACAAGGAACTGTAATTTCGATACAAATTATGGCAGGTAACTGTAACTTCGTTACTAATTACGACAAGTAACTGAAATTTCGATACAAATTTTGGCAGGTAACTGTAACTTCGATACTAATTATGACAGGTAACAGTAACTTCGATACTAATTATGACAAGTAACTGTAACTTCGATACTAATTATGGCAGGTAACTGTAACTTCGTTACTAATTATGACAAGTAACTCTAATTTTGATACAAATTATGTCTGGTAACTATAACTTCGATACTAATTATGACAGGTAACAGTAACTTCGTTACTAATTATGACAAGTAACTATAACTTCGACACAAATTATGACAGGGAACTGTAACTTCGCTACTAATTATGACAAGTAACTGTAATTTTGATTAAAAAAATGGTAGGTAACTGTAACTTCAATACTAATTATGACAGGTAACAGTAACTTCGATACTAATTATGACAAGTAACTATAACTTCGATGCAAATTATGACAGGTAACTGTAACTTCGTTACTAATTATGACAAGTAACTGTAATTTCGATACAGATTATGGCAGGTAACTGTAACTTCGATACTAATTATGTCAGGTAACAGTAACTTCGATACTAATTATGACAAGTAACTATAACATCGATACAAATTATGACAGTTAACTGTAACTTCGTTACTAATTATGACAAGTAACTGTAATTTCGAAACAAATTATGGCAGGTAACAGTAACTTCGATACTAATTAGACAGGTAACAGTAACTTCGATACTAATTATGACAGGTAACTGTAACTTCGTTACTAATTATGACAAGTAACTTAAATTTCGACACTTATTATGGCAGGTAACTGTAACTTCGTTACTAATTATGACAAGTCCCTGTAATTTCGATACAAATTATGGCAGGTAACTGTAACTTCGATACTAATTATGACAAGTAAATGTAACTTCGATACTAATTATGACAGGTAACTGTAACTTCGTTACTAATTATGACAAGTAACTGCAATTTCGATACAAATTTTGGCAGGTAACTGTAACTTCGATACTAATTA
Organism: Meconema thalassinum; assembly: GCA_946902985.2. Lineage (NCBI taxonomy): Eukaryota > Metazoa > Arthropoda > Insecta > Orthoptera > Tettigoniidae > Meconema > Meconema thalassinum. Next base: position 1,690,410,146 of record OX336388.2, on the reverse strand, counting down.
TGACAGGTAACAGTAACGTCGATTCTAATTATGACAAGTAACTGTAACTTCGATACTAATTATGACAGGTATCTGTAACTTCGTTACTAATTATGACAAGTAACTGTTATTTCGATACAAATTATGGCAGGTAACTGTAATTTCGATACTAATTATGACAGGTTACAGTAACTTCGATACTAATTATGACAAGTAACAGTACCTTCGATGCTAATTAAGACAGGTAACTGTAACTTCGATACTAATTATGACAAGGAACTGTAATTTCGATAGAAATTATGGCAGGTAACTGTAACTTCGTTACTAATTATGACAAGTAACTGTAATTTCGATACCGATTTTGCAGGTAACTGTAACTTCGATACTAATTATGACAGGTAACAGTAACTTCGATACTAATTATGACAAGTAACTGTAACTTCGATACTAATTATGACAGGTAACTGTAACTTCGTTACTAATTATGAGAAGTAACTATAACTTCGATACAAATTATGACAGGTAACTGTAACTTCGATACTAATTATGACAAGAAACTCTAACTTCGTTACTAATTATGACAAGTAACTGTAATTTTGATTTTAAAAAAATTGGTAGGTAACTGTAACTTCAATACTAATTATGACAGGTAACAGTAACTTCGATACTATTTATGACAATTAATTATAACTTCGATGCAAATTATGACAGGTAACTGTAACTCCGTTACTAATTATGACAAGTAACTGTAATTTCGATACAAATTATGGCAGTTAACTGTAACTTCGATACTAATTATGACAGGTAACAGTAACTTCGATACTAATTATGACAAGTAACTATAACTTCGATACAAATTATGACAGGTAACTGTAACTTCGATACTAATTATGACAAGAAACTCTAACTTCGTTACTAATTATGACAAGTAACTGTAATTTTGATAAAAAATTATGGTACATAACAGTAACTTCAATACTAATAATGACAGGTAACGGTAACGTCGATACTAATTATGACAAGTAACAGTACCTTCGATGCTAATTATGACAGGTAACAGTAACTTCGTTACTAATTATGACAACGAACTGTAATTTCGATACAAATTATGACAGGGAACTGTAACTTCGCTACTAATTATGACAAGTAACTGTAATTTTGATTAAAAAAATGGTAGGTAACTGTAACTTCAATACTAATTATGACAGGTAACAGTAACTTCGATACTAATTATGACAACGAACTGTAACTTCGACACAAATTATGACAGGGAACTGTAACTTCGCTACTAATTATGACAAGTAACTGTAATTTTGATTAAAAAAATGGTAGGTAACTGTAACTTCAATACTAATTATGACAGGTAACAGTAACTTCGATACTAATTATGACAAGTAACTATAACTTCGATGCAAATTATGACAGGTAACTGTAACTTCGTTACTAATTATGACAAGTAACTGTAATTTCGATACAGATTATGGCAGGTAACTGTAACTTCGATACTAATTATGTCAGGTAACAGTAACTTCGATACTAATTATGACAAGTAACTATAACATCGATACAAATTATGACAGTTAACTGTAACTTCGTTACTAATTATGACAAGTAACTGTAATTTCGAAACAAATTATGGCAGGTAACAGTAACTTCGATACTAATTAGACAGGTAACAGTAACTTCGATACTAATTATGACAGGTAACTGTAACTTCGTTACTAATTATGACAAGTAACTTAAATTTCGACACTTATTATGGCAGGTAACTGTAACTTCGTTACTAATTATGACAAGTCCCTGTAATTTCGATACAAATTATGGCAGGTAACTGTAACTTCGATACTAATTATGACAAGTAAATGTAACTTCGATACTAATTATGACAGGTAACTGTAACTTCGTTACTAATTATGACAAGTAACTGCAATTTCGATACAAATTTTGGCAGGTAACTGTAACTTCGATACTAATTATGACAGGTAACAGTAACGTCGATTCTAATTATGACAAGTAACTGTAACTTCGATACTAATTATGACAGGTATCTGTAACTTCGTTACTAATTATGACAAGTAACTGTTATTTCGATACAAATTATGGCAGGTAACTGTAATTTCGATACTAATTATGACAGGTTACAGTAACTTCGATACTAATTATGACAAGTAACAGTACCTTCGATGCTAATTAAGACAGGTAACTGTAACTTCGATACTAATTATGACAAGGAACTGTAATTTCGATACAAATTATGGCAGGAAACTTTAACTTCGATACTAAATATGACACGTAACTGTAATTTCGATACAAATTTTTGGCAGGTATCTGTAACTTCGATACTAATTATGACAAGTCCATGTAATTTCGATACAAATTATGGCAGGTAACTGTAACTTCCATACTAATTATGACAGGTAACAGTAACTTCGATACTAATTATGACAGGAAACTGTAACTTCGATACTAATTATGACAAGAAACTCCAACTTCGTTACTAATTATGATAAGTAACTGTAATTTTGATAAAAAATTATGGTAGGTAACTGTAACTTCAATACTAATTATGACAGGTAACAGTAACGTCGATACTAATTATGACAAGTAACAGTACCTTCGATGCTAATTATGACAGGTAACTGTAACTTCGATACTAATTATTACAAGGAACTGTAATTTCGATACAAATTTTGGCAGGTATCTGTAACTTCGATACTAATTATGACAAGTCCATGTAATTTCGATACAAATTATGGCAGGTAACTGTAATGTCCATACTAATTATGACAGGTAACAGTAACTTCGATACTAATTATGACAGGAAACTGTAACTTCGTTACTAATTATGACAAGTAACTGTAATTTCGATACAAATTATGACAGGTAACTGTAACTTCTTTACTAATTATGACAAGTAACAATACCTTCGATGCTAATTATGACAGGTAACTGTAACTTCGATACTAATTATGACAAGGAACTGTAATTTCGATAGAAATTATGGCAGGTAACTGTAACTTCGTTACTAATTATGACAAGTAACTGTAATTTCGATACCGATTTTGCAGGTAACTGTAACTTCGATACTAATTATGACAGGTAACAGTAACTTCGATACTAATTATGACAAGTAACTGTAACTTCGATACTAATTATGACAGGTAACTGTAACTTCGTTACTAATTATGAGAAGTAACTATAACTTCGATACAAATTATGACAGGTAACTGTAACTTCGATACTAATTATGACAAGAAACTCTAACTTCGTTACTAATTATGACAAGTAACTGTAATTTTGATTTTAAAAAAATTGGTAGGTAACTGTAACTTCAATACTAATTATGACAGGTAACAGTAACTTCGATACTATTTATGACAATTAATTATAACTTCGATGCAAATTATGACAGGTAACTGTAACTCCGTTACTAATTATGACAAGTAACTGTAATTTCGATACAAATTATGGCAGTTAACTGTAACTTCGATACTAATTATGACAGGTAACAGTAACTTCGATACTAATTATGACAAGTAACTATAACTTCGATACAAATTATGACAGGTAACTGTAACTTCGATACTAATTATGACAAGAAACTCTAACTTCGTTACTAATTATGACAAGTAACTGTAATTTTGATAAAAAATTATGGTACATAACAGTAACTTCAATACTAATAATGACAGGTAACGGTAACGTCGATACTAATTATGACAAGTAACAGTACCTTCGATGCTAATTATGACAGGTAACAGTAACTTCGTTACTAATTATGACAACGAACTGTAATTTCGATACAAATTATGGCAGGTAACTGTAATTTCGTTACTAATTATGACAAGTAACTGTAATTCCGATACAAATTTTGGCAGGTAACTGTAACTTCGATACTAATTATGACAGGTAGCAGTAACTTCGATACTAATTATGACAAATAACTATAACTTTGATACAAATTATGACAGGTAACTGTAACCTCGTTACTAACTATGACAATTAACTGTAATTTCGATACAAATTTTGGCAGGTAACTGTAACTCGATACTAATTATGACAGGTAACAGTAACTTCGATACTAATTATGACAAGTAACTGTAACTTCGATACTATTTATGACAGGTAACTGTAACTTCGTTACTAATTATGACAAGTCCCTGTGTTTTCGATACAAATTATGGCAGGTAACTGTAACTTCGATACTAATTATGACAAGTAAATGTAACTTCGATACTAATTATGACAGGTAACTGTAACTTCGTTACTAATTATGACAAGTAACTGTATTTTCGATACAAATTTTGGCAGGTAACTGTAACTTCGATACTAATTATGACAGGTAACAGTTACGTCGATTCTAATTATGACGAGTAACTGTAACTTAGATACTAATTATGACAGGTAACTGTAACTTCGTTACTAATTATGACAAGTAACTGTAATTTCGATACAAATTATGGCAGGTAACTGTAACTTCGATACTAATTATGACAGGTAACAGTAACTTCGATACTAATTATGACAAGTAACTATAACTTCGATAAAAATTATGACAGGTAACTGTAACTTCGATACTAATTATTACAAGAAACTCCAACTTCGTTACTAATTATGACAAGTAACTGTAATTTTGATAAAGAATTATGGTAGGTAACTGTAAATTCAATACTAATTATGACAGGTAACAGTAACGTCGATACTAATTATGACAAGTAACAGTACCTTCGATGCTAATTATGACAGGTAACTGTAACTTCGATACTAATTATGACAATGAACTGTAATTTCGATACAAATTATGGCACGTAACAGTAACTTCGTTACTAATTATGACAAGTAACGGTAATTTCTATACAAATTTTGGCAGGTAACTGTAACTTCGATACTAATTATGACAAGTCCCTGTAATTTCGATACAAATTATGGCAGGTAACTGTAACTTCCATACTAATTATGACAGGTAACAGTAACTTCGATACTAATTATGACAGGAAACTGTAACTTCGTTACTAATTATGACAAGTAACTGTAATTTCGATACAAATTATGACAGGTAACTGTAACTTCGTTACTAATTATGACAAGTAACAGTACCTTCGATGCTAATTATGACAGGTAACTGTAACTTCGATACTAATTATGACAAGGAACTGTAATTTCGATACAAATTTTGGCAGGTAACTGTAACTTCGATACTAATTATGACAGGTAACAGTAACTTCGATACTAATTATGACAAGTAACTGTAATTTCGATACAAATTTTGGCAGGTAACTGTAACTTCGATAATAATTATGACAGGTAACAGTAACTTCGATACTAATTATGACAAGGAACTGTAATTTCGATACAAATTATGGCAGGTAACTGTAACTTCGTTACTAATTATGACAAGTAACTGTAATTTCGTTACAAATTGTGGCAGGTAATTGTAATTTCGATACTAATTATGACAGGTAACGGTAACTTCGATACTAATTATGACAAGTAACAGTAACTTCGATACTAATTATGACAAGTAACTGTAACTTCGATACTAATTATGACAGGTAACTGTAACTTCGTTACTAATTATGACAAGTAACTGTAATTTCGATACAAATTTTGGCAGGTAACTGTAACTTCGATACTAATTATGACAGGTAACAGTAACTTCGATACTAATTATGACAAGTAACTGTAACTTCGATACTATTTATGACAGGTAACTGTAACTTCGTTATTCATAATGTTGAATTTTGGGCTTATGCCGTGTTTTATTATATTGCAATTCGACGCGTTTCGAAAGAAACCATGTCTTTCATCGTCAGGAATAATCTGGAATACGACAATGTTGCTAAGAGAAAGCAACGAAGAACATATAGAAGGTGCCCAAAGATGGACGCCATTATAGCCCCATGTTAGGGACAACGGAAAGCAGCAGTGAATTACTTTCTCAGGGTTCTGATAATAGGTAGCCATGATTCACTGAGATTGTAGCCGGTGTCGCGGTTGAAATTATCTGGGTGTTTACGTATTTCAACCGCCTCTCTGATGATTCTGGGACGATATTGCTTTATACGGGCAAGAACATCCACCCCTTGGAACATGACATCATGGCCAGGTGTTAAAGCATGATCGGCAACAGCTGATTTATCAGGTTGAATGAGCCTGATACATCTATTATGTTCCTTAATGCGAGTGCATATTGTTCTCGAAGTCTGCCCGATGTAAACCTTGCCACAAGTACAGGGAACTCTGTAGATACCCGGTTGTTGCAATTTAGGCAAACTGTCCTTAGTTGGTCGCAGGAGTTGCCTAATCTTAACAGAAGTTCCAAATACAGTCCGTATGTTGTATCGACGTAGGATTTTAGCAATACGATCCGTTGTGTTATGTATGTACGGAAGGTAAGCAGTTCCTCTTACATCTCTTTTCTCAACTGACGTCCTATTATTATTTGTTGGTTTCAGAACCGTAGAAATCAAAGCCTTGCTATAACCGTTGCTCTCAAAGGTGGTTCGCAGGGTGTTAATTTCTTCTTGTAAAGAAGACACTTCACAAATCCTCCTAGCCCTGGTAGTTAGAGTTGTAAGGATACCATGTTTCTGGGCAGGGTGATGGTGAGAACTTGCGTGGAGATATCTATTGGTGTGTGTTGGCTTACGAAAAACGCTGTGTCCTAAAGATCCATCCTCTTTCTTGGTGACGAGAACATCTAAAAAAGGTATTTTGCCGTCAGATTCCTTTTCCATGGTGAAACAAATAGAAGGGTGCTGGAGATTAAGGTGATCCAGGAAATGGCTAAGATTTTCCTCACCTTCCGTCCAAACAACGAACGTGTCATCCACATAACGCCACCAGATCTTCGGTTTGAAAGGAGCCGACAACAAAGCTTTCTCTTCAAAGTTCTCCATGAAGAAATTAGCCACAACAGGAGAGAGAGGACTACCCATGGCCACACCATCAGTCTGCTCATAAAAATTCCCATTCCATAGAAAGTAGGAGGAGGTCATGCAGTGATAAAAAAGTCTTGTGATGTCTTCAGGAAAAAATCCATAAATGAGAGACATAACACCATCAATAGGTACTCTCGTAAACAGAGACACCACGTCGAGACTCACTAGAATATCACCCGGCTGAAGTGTTATAGCTTTTAACTTTTCCACGAAGTGTGTGGAATCCTTAATGTACGAAGGCGTGTTACCCAGAAGCGGCTGAAGTAGTCTACCTAAGTATTTGGAAAGGGCATATGTAGGAGAACCAATCGTACTAACAATAGGTCTAAGAGGAACATCTTCCTTATGTATTTTAGGAAGACCATAGAGTCTCGGAGGAATAGCATCCCCTGGAAGGAGAGTCTTCGCTGCATCCGCTGGAATAGATGATTGCTTGATCAATTTGACGGTGACATTTGAGTAGCGAGTAGTAGGATCACGACTATTAATCCTATATACAGGATCTGATAACAAAGACGAGATCTTGGAATCATAATCAACCTTATCCAATACCACTGTCGCGTTACCCTTGTCAGCGGGGAGAACGATAATATCAGAATTGTCCCTTAGATCTTTAAGTGCCCGGCTTTCGCCTTGTTTTAAGTTGGTGTTAGGTGGCTTAGCTGTCTTGAGAACTCGGGAACATTCTTGCCTGGCTTCCTCGGCCTCTTCAGGTGTGAGGTGATGTACTGAGGATTCTACGGATGTAATAAGTTCTTCAATAGGAATTCTTCTAGGCGCTACAGCAAAATTGAGACCTTTAGCGAGAACTGCCTGTTGGGTATCACTTAGGGGCTTGCTGGACAAATTTACGACAACCTTGTTAGCATCAAGTCTAATGGCTTGAGATTTTTGCAACTGACATAACCTATCATATTTGGAAATATGTCTGTCCCTCACCTGATCTAGAACGCTGTTAGCTTGCACTGAAGAAATACGATCAAAGATATTCCATAATTCCTCACTTACGAAGTTTGAGAGGCGTAGACATCACAAGACTTTTTTATCACTGCATGACCTCCTCCTACTTTCTATGGAATGGGAATTTTTATGAGCAGACTGATGGTGTGGCCATGGGTAGTCCTCTCTCTCCTGTTGTGGCTAATTTCTTCATGGAGAACTTTGAAGAGAAAGCTTTGTCGTCGGCTCCTTTCAAACCGAAGATCTGGTGGCGTTATGTGGATGACACGTTCGTTGTTTGGACGGAAGGTGAGGAAAATCTTACCCATTTCCTGGATCACCTTAATCTCCAGCACCCTTCTATTTGTTTCACCATGGAAAAGGAATCTGACGCAAAATACCTTTTTTAGATGTTCTCGTCACCAAGAAAGAGGATGGATCTTTAGGACACAGCGTTTTTCGTAAGCCAACACACACCAATAGATATCTCCACGCAAGTTCTCACCATCACCCTGCCCAGAAACATGGTATCCTTACAACTCTAACTACCAGGGCTAGGAGGATTTGTGAAGTGTCTTCTTTACAAGAAGAAATTAACACCCTGCGAACCACCTTTGAGAGCAACGGTTATAGCAAGGCTTTGATTTCTACGGTTCTGAAACCAACAAATAATAATAGGACGTGAGTTGAGAAAAGAGATGTAAGAGGAACTGCTTACCTTCCGTACATACATAACACAACGGATCGTATGCTAAAATCCTACGTCGATACAACATACGGACTGTATTTGGAACTTCTGTTAAGATTAGGCAACTCCTGCGACCAACTAAGGACAGTTTGCCTAAATTGCAACAACCGGGTATCTACAGAGTTCCCTGTACTTGTGGCAAGGTTTACATCGGGCAGACTTCGAGAACAATATGCACTCGCATTAAGGAACATAATAGATGTATCAGGCTCATTCAACCTGATAAATCAGCTGTTGCCGATCATGCTTTAACACCTGGCCATGATGTCATGTTCCAAGGGGTGGATGTTCTTGCCCGTATAAAGCAATATCGTCCCAGAATCATCAGGGAGGCGGTTGAAATACGTAAACACCCAGATAATTTCAACCGCGACACCGGCTACAATCTCAGTGAATCATGGCTACCTATTATCAGAACCCTGAGAAAGTAATTCACTGCTGCTTTCCGTTGTCCCTAACATGGGGCTATAATGGCGTCCATCTTTGGGCACCTTCTATATGTTCTTCGTTGCTTTCTCTTAGCAACATTGTCGTATTCCAGATTATTCCTGACGATGAAAGACATGGTTTCTTTCGAAACGCGTCGAATTGCAATATAATAAAACACGGCATAAGCCCAAAATTCAACATTATGAATAATAACACGGGCCGTGAAAGTCTAAATGACAATGTAACTTCGTTACTAATTATGACAAGTAACAGTAATTTCGATACAAATTATGGCAGGTAACAGTAACTTCGATACTAATTAGACAGGTAACAGTAACTTCGATACTAATTATGACAGGAAAGTCTACCTTCGTTACTAATTAAGACAAGTAACTGTAATTTTGATAACAAATTATGGTAGGTAACTGTAAATTCAATACTAATTATGACAGGTAACAGTAACATGTTGCTAATTATGACAGCTAACTGTAACTTCGTTACTAATTATGACAAGTAACTTTAATTTCGATACTTATTATGGCAGGTAACTTTAACTTCGTTACTAATTATGACAAGTACCTGTAATTTCGATACAATTTATGGCAGGTAACTGTAACCTCGATACTAATTATGACATGTAAATGTAACTTCGATACTAATTATGACAGGTAACTGTAACTTCGTTACTAATTAAGACAAGTAACTGTAATTTCGATACAAATTTTGGCAGGTAACTGTAACTTCGATACTAATTATGACAGGTAACAGTAACGTCGATTCTATTTATGACAAGTAACTGTAACTTCGATACTAATTATGACAGGTAACTGTAACTTCGTTACTAATTATGACAAGTAACTGTAATTTCGATACAAATTATGGCAGGTAACTGTAACCTCGATACTAATTATGACAGGTAACAGCAACTTCGATACTAATTATGACAAGTAACTAGAACTTCGATACAAATTACGACAGGTAACTGTAACTTCGATACTATTTATGACAAGAAACTCCAACTTCGTTACTAATTATGACAAGTAACTGTAATTATGATAAAAAATTGTGGTAGGTAACTGTAACATCAATACTAATTATGACAGGTAACAGTAACGTCGATACTAATTATGACAAGTAACAGTACCTTCGATGCTAATTATGACAGGTAACTGTAACTTCGATAAAAATTATGACAAGGAACTGTAATTTCGATACAAATTATGGCAGGTAACTGTAACTTCGTTAGTAAATATGACAAGTAACTGTAATCTCGATACAAATTTTGGCAGGTATCAGTAACTTCGATACTAATTATGACAAGTCCATGTAATTTCGATACAAATTATGGCAGGTAACTGTAACTTCCATACTAATTATGACAGGTAACAGTAACTTCGATACTAATTATGACAGGAAACTGTAACTTCGTTACTAATTATGACAAGTAACTGTAATTTCGATACAAATTATGACAGGTAACTGTAACTTCGTTGCTAATTATGACAAGTAACAGTACCTTCGATGCTAATTATGACAGGTAACTGTAACTTCGGTACTAATTATGGCAAGGAACTGTAATTTCGATACAAATTATGGCAGGTAACTGTAACTTCGTTACTAATTATGACAAGTAACTGTAATTTCGATACAAATTTTGGCAGGTAACTGTAACTTCGATACTAATTATGACAGGTAACAGTAACTTCGATACTAATTATGACAAGTAACTGTAACTTCGATACTAATTATGACAGGTAACTGTAACTTCGTTACTAATTATGAGAAGTAACTATAACTTCGATACAAATTAAGACAGGTAACTGTAACTTCGATACTAATTATGACAAGAAACTCTAACTTCGTTACTAATTATGACAAGTAACTGTAATTTTGATTTTAAAAAAATTGGTAGGTAACTGTAACTTCAATACTAATTATGACAGGTAACAGTAACTTCGATACTAATTATGACAAGTAATTTTCACTTCGATGCAAATTGTGACAGGTAACTGTAACTTCGTTACTAATTATGACAAGTAACTGTAATTTCGATACTAATTATGGCAGGTAACTGTAACTTCGATACTAATTATGACAGGTAACAGTAACTTCGATACTAATTATGACAAGTAACTATAACTTCGATACAAATTATGACAGGTAACTGTAACTTCGATACTAATTATGACAAGAAACTCTAACTTCGTTACTAATTATGACAAGTAACTGTAATTTTGATAAAAAATTATGGTAGATAACTGTAACTTCAATACTAATAATGACAGGTAACGCTAACGTCGATACTAATTATGACAAGTAACAGTACCTTCGATGCTAATTATGACAAGTAACTGTAATTCCGATACAAATTTTGGCAGGTAACTATAACTTCGATACTAATTATGACAGGTAGCAGTAACTTCGATACTAATTATGACAAGTAACTATAACTTCGATACAAATTATGACAGGTAACTGTAACCTCGTTACTAATTATGACAAGTAACTGTAATTCCGATACAAATTTTGGCAGGTAACTATAACTTCGATACTAATTATGACAGGTAGCAGTAACTTCGATACTAATTATGACAAGTAACTGTAACTTCGATACTATTTATGACAGGTAACTGTAACTTCGTTACTAATTATGACAAGTAACTGTAATTTCGATACAAATTATGGCAGGTAACAGTAACTTCGATACTAATTAGACAGGTAACAGTAACTTCGATACTAATTATGACAGGAAACTTTACCTTCGTTACTAATTATGATAAGTAACTGTAATTTTGATAAAAAATTATGGTAGGTAACTGTAACTTCAATACTAATTATGACAGGTAACAGTAACTTCGATACTAATTATGACAGGTAACTGTAACTACGTTACTAATTATGACAAGTAACTTTAATTTCGATACTTATTATGGCAGGTAACTGTAACTTCGTTACTAATTATGACAAGTCCCTGTAACTTCGATACTAATTATGACAAGTAAATGTAACTTCGATACTAATTATAACAGGTAACTGTAACTTCGTTACTAATTATGACAAGTAACTGTATTTTCGATACAAATTTTGGCAGGTAACTGTAACTTCGATACTAATTATGACAGGTAACAGTAACTTCGATACTAATTATGACAAGAAACTCCAACTTCGTTAATAATTATGACAAGTAACTGTAATTTTGATAAAAATTATGGTAGGTAACTGTAACTTCAATACTAATTATGACAGGTAACAGTAACTTCGATACTAATTATGACAAGAAACTCCAACTTCGTTAATAATTATGACAAGTAACTGTAATTTTGATAAAAATTATGGTAGGTAACTGTAACTTCAATACTAATTATGACAGGTAACAGTAACGTCGATACTAATTATGACAAGTAACAGTACCTTCGATTCTAATTATGACAGGTAACTGTTACTTCGATAAAAATTATGACAAGGAACTGTAATTTCGATACAAATTATGGCAGGTAACTGTAACTTCGTTAGTAAATATGACAAGTAACTGTAATTTCGATACAAATTTTGGCAGGTATCTGTAACTTCGATACTAATTATGACAAGTCCATGTAATTTCGATACAAATTATGGCAGGTAACTGTAACTTCCATACTAATTATGACAGGTAACAGTAACTTCGATACTAATTATGACAGGAAACTGTAACTTCGTTACTAATTATGACAAGTAACTGTAATTTCGATACAAATTATGACAGGTAACTGTAACTTCGTTGCTATTTATGACAAGTAACTATAACTTCGATACGAATTATGACAGGTAACTGTAACTTCGATACTAATTATGACAAGAAACTCTAACTTCGCTACTAATTATGACAAGTAACTGTAATTTTGATTAAAAAAATGGTAGGTAACTGTAACTTCAATACTAATTATGACAGGTAACAGTAACTTCGATAATAATTATGACAAGTAACTGTAACTTCGATACTATTTATGACAGGTAACTGTAACTTCGTTACTAATTATGACAAGTAACTGTAATTTCGAAACAAATTATGGCAGGTAACAGTAACTTCGAAACTAATTAGACAGGTAACAGTAACTTCGATACTAATTATGACAGGAAACTCTACCTTCGTTACTAATTATGACAAGTAACTGTAATTTTCATAAAAAATTATGGTAGGTAACTGTAACTTCAATACTAATTATGACAGGTAACAGTAACTTCGATACTAATTATGACAGGTAACTGTAACTTCGTTACTAATTATGACAAGTAACTTTAATTTCGATACTTATTATGGCAGGTAACTTTAACTTCGTTACTAATTATGACAAGTCCCTGTAATTTCGATACAAATTATAGCAGGTAACTGTAACTTCGATACTAATTATGACAAGTAAATGTAACTTCGATACTAATTATAACAGGTAACTGTAACTTCGTTACTAATTATGACAAGTCCCTGTAATTTCGATACTAATTATGGCAGGTAACTGTAACTTCGATACTAATTATGACAAGTAAATGTAACTTCGATACTAATTATAACAGGTAACTGTAACTTCGTTACTAATTATGACAAGTAACTGTATTTTCGATACAAATTTTGGCAGGTAACTGTAACTTCGATACTTATTATGACAGGTAACAGTTACGTCGATTCTAATTATGACGAGTAACTGTAACTTCGATACTAATTATGACAGGTAACTGTAACTTCGTTACTAATTATGACAAGTAACTGTAATTTCGATACAAATTATGGCAGGTAACTGTAACTGCGATACTAATTATGACAGGTAACAGTAACTTCGATACTAATTATGACAAGAAACTCCAACTTCGTTAATAATTATGACAAGTAACTGTAATTTTGATAAAAATTATGGTAGTTAACTGTAACTTCAATACTAATTATGACAGGTAACAGTAACGTCGATACTAATTATGACAAGTAACAGTACCTTCGATTCTAATTATGACAGGTAACTGTTACTTCGATAAAAATTATGACAAGGAACTGTAATTTCGATACAAATTATGGCAGGTAACTGTAACTTCGTTAGTAAATATGACAAGTAACTGTAATTTCGATACAAATTTTGGCAGGTATCTGTAACTTCGATACTAATTATGACAAGTCCATGTAATTTCGATACAAATTATGGCAGGTAACTGTAACTTCCATACTAATTATGACAGGTAACAGTAACTTCGATACTAATTATGACAGGAAACTGTAACTTCGTTACTAATTATGACAAGTAACTGTAATTTCGATACAAATTATGACAGGTAACTGTAACTTCGTTGCTATTTATGACAAGTAACTATAACTTCGATACGAATTATGACAGGTAACTGTAACTTCGATACTAATTATGACAAGAAACTCTAACTTCGCTACTAATTATGACAAGTAACTGTAATTTTGATTTAAAAAATGGTAGGTAACTGTAACTTCAATACTAATTATGACAGGTAACAGTAACTTCGATAATAATTATGACAAGTAACTGTAACTTCGATACTATTTATGACAGGTAACTGTGACTTCGTTACTAATTATGACAAGTAACTGTAATTTCGAAACAAATTATGGCAGGTAACAGTAACTTCGAAACTAATTAGACAGGTAACAGTAACTTCGATACTAATTATGACAGGAAACTCTACCTTCGTTACTAATTATGACAAGTAGCTGTAATTTTCATAAAAAATTATGGTAGGTAACTGTAACTTCAATACTAATTATGACAGGTAACAGTAACTTCGATACTAATTATGACAGGTAACTGTAACTTCGTTACTAATTATGACAAGTAACTTTAATTTCGATACTTATTATGGCAGGTAACTGTAACTTCGTTACTAATTATGACAAGTCCCTGTAATTTTGATACAAATTATAGCAGGTAACTGTAACTTCGATACTAATTATGACAAGTAAATGTAACTTCGATACTAATTATAACAGGTAACTGTAACTTCGTTACTAATTATGACAAGTAACTGCAATTTCGATACAAATTTTGGCAGGTAACTGTAACTTCGTTACTAATTATGACAAGTAACTGTAATTTCGATACAAATTATGGCAGGTAACTGTAATTTCGATACTAATTATGACAGGTAACAGTAACTTCGATACTAATTATGACAAGTAACTATAACTTCGATACAAATTATGACAGGTAACTGTAACTTCGATACTAATTATGACAAGAAACTCCAACTTCGTTACTAATTGTGATAAGTAACAGTAATTTTGATAAAAAATTATGGTAGGTAACTGTAACTTCAATACTAATTATGACAGGTAACAGTAACGTCGATACTAATTATGACAAGTAACAGTACCTTCGATGCTAATTATGACAGCTAACTGTAACATCGATACTAATTATGACAAGGAACTGTAATTTCGATACAAATTATGACAGGTAACAGTAACTTCATTACTAAATATGACAAGTAACTTTAATTTCGATACAAATTTTGGCAGGTATCTGTAACTTCGATACTAATTATGACAAGTCCATGTTATTCCGATACAAATAATGGCAGGTAACTGTAACTTCCATACTAATTATGACAGGTAACAGTAACTTCGATACTAATTATGACAGGAGACTGTAACTTCGTTACTAATTATGACAAGTAACTGTAATTTCGATACAAATTATGACAGGTAACTGTAACTTCGTTACTAATTATGACAAGTAACAGTACCTTCGATGCTAATTATGACAGGTAACTGTAACATCGATACTAATTATGACATGGAACTGTAATTTCGATACAAATTATGGCAGGTAACTGTAACTTCGTTACTAATTATGACAAGTAACTGTAATTTCGATACAAATTTTGGCAGGTAACTGTAACTTCGATACTAATTATGACAGGTAACAGTAACTTCGATACTAGTTATGACAAGTAACTGTAACTTCGATACTAATTATGACAGGTAACTGTAACTTCGTTACTAATTATGAGAAGTAACTATAACTCCGATACAAATTATGACAGGTAACTGTAACTTCGATACTAATTATGACAAGAAACTCTAACTTCATTACTAATTATGACAAGTAACTGTTATTTTGATTTTTAAAAAATTGGTAGGTAACTGTAACTTCAATACTAATTATGACAGGTAACAGTAACTTCGATACTAATTATGACAGGTAACAGTAACTTCGATACTAATTATGACAAGTAACTATAACTTCGATACAAATTATGACAGGTAACTGTAACTTCGATACTAATTATGACAAGAAACTCTAACTTCGTTACTAATTATGACAAGTAACTGTAATTTTGATTTAAAAAAAATTGGTAGGTAACTGTAACTTCAATACTAATTATGACAGGTAACAGTAACTTCGATACTAATTATGACAAGTAACTTTAATTTCGATACTTATTATGGCAGGTAACTGTAACTTCGTTACTAATTATGACAAGTCCCTGTAATTTCGATACAAATTATGGCAGGTAACTGTAACTTCGATACTAATTATGACAAGTTAATGTAACTTCGATACTAATTATAACAGGTAACTGTAACTTCGTTACTAATTATGACAAGTAACTGTATTTTCGATACAAATTTTGGCAGGTAACTGTAACTCCGATACTAATTATGACAGGTAACAGTTACGTCGATTCTAATTATGACGAGTAACTGTAACTTCGATACTAATTATGACAGGTAACTGTAACTTCGTTACTAATTATGACAAGTAACTGTAATTTCGATACAAATTATGGCAGGTAACTGTAACTTCGATACTAATTATGACAGGTACAGTAACTTCGATACTAATTATGACAAGAAACTCCAACTTCGTTAATAATTATGACAAGTAACTGTAATTTTGATAAAAATTATGGTAGGTAACTGTAACTTCAATACTAATTATGACAGGTAACAGTAACGTCGATACTAATTATGACAAGTAAGAGTACCTTCGATGCTAATTATGACAGGTAACTGTTACTTCGATAAAAATTATGACAAGGAACTGTAATTTCGATACAAATTATGGCAGGTAACTGTAACTTCGTTAGTAAATATGACAAGTAACTGTAATTTCGATACAAATTTTGGCAGGTATCTGTAACTTCGATACTAATTATGACAAGTCCATGTAATTTCGATACAAATTATGGCAGGTAACTGTAACTTCCATACTAATTATGACAGGTAACAGTAACTTCGATACTAATTATGACAGGAAACTGTAACTTCGTTACTAATTATGACAAGTAACTGTAATTTCGATACAAATTATGACAGGTAACTGTAACTTCGTTGCTATTTATGACAAGTAACTATAACTTCGATACGAATTATGACAGGTAACTGTAACTTCGATACTAATTATGACAAGAAACTCTAACTTCGCTACTAATTATGACAAGTAACTGTAATTTTGATTTAAAAAATGGTAGGTAACTGTAACTTAAATACTAATTATGACAGGTAACAGTAACTTCGATAATAATTATGACAAGTAACTGTAACTTCGATACTATTTATGACAGGTAACTGTAACTTCGTTACTAATTATGACAAGTAACAGTAATTTCGAAACAAATTATGGCAGGTAACAGTAACTTCGAAACTAATTAGACAGGTAACAGTAACTTCGATACTAATTATGACAAGTAACTATAACTTCGATACAAATTATGACAGGTAACTGTAACTTCGATACTAATTATGACAAGAAACTCCAACTTCGTTACTAATTATGATAAGTAACTGTAATTTTGATAAAAAATTATGGTAGGTAACTGTAACTTCAATACTAATTATGACAGGTAACAGTAACGTCGATACTAATTATGACAAGTAACAGTACCTTCGATGCTAATTATGACAGGTAACTGTAACATCGATACTAATTATGACAAGGAACTGTAACTTCGATACAAATTATGGCAGGTAACAGTAACTTCATTACTAAATATGACAAGTAACTTTAATTTCGATACAAATTTTGGCAGGTATCTGTAACTTCGATACTAATTATTACAAGTCCATGTCATTTCGATACAAATAATGGCAGGTAACTGTAACTTCCATACTAATTATGACAGGTAACAGTAACTTCGATACTAATTATGACAGGAGACTGTAACTTCGTTACTAATTATGACAAGTAACTGTAATTTCGATACAAATTATGACAGGTAACTGTAACTTCGTTACTAATTATGACAAGTAACAGTACCTTCGATGCTAATTATGACAGGTAACTGTAACTTCGATACTAATTATGACAAGGAACTGTAATTTCGATACAAATTATGGCAGGTAACTGTAACTTCGTTACTAATTATGACAAGTAATTGTAATTTCGATACAAATTTTGGCAGGTAACTGTAACTTCGATACTAATTATGACAGGTAACAGTAACTTCGATACTAATTATGACAAGTAACTGTAACTTCGATACTAATTATGACAGGTAACTGTAACTTCGTTACTAATTATGAGAAGTAACTATAACTCCGATACAAATTATGACAGGTAACTGTAACTTCGATACTAATTATGACAAGAAACTCTAACTTCGTTACTAATTATGACAAGTAACTGTTATTTTGATTTTTAAAAAATTGGTAGGTAACTGTAACTTCAATACTTATTATGACAGGTAACAGTAACTTCGATACTAATTATGACAGGTAACAGTAACTTCGATACTAATTATGACAAGTAACTATAACTTCGATACAAATTATGACAGGTAACTGTAACTTCGATACTAATTATGACAAGAAGCTCTAACTTCGTTACTAATTATGACAAGTAACTGTAATTTTGATAAAAAATTATGGTAGATAACTGTAACTTCAATACTAATAATGACAGGTAACTGTAACGTCGATACTAATTATAACAAGTAACAGTACCTTCGATGCTAATTATGTCAGGTAACTGTAACTTCGATACTAATTTCGATACAAATTATGGCAGGTAACTGTAATTTCGTTACTAATTATGACAAGTAACTGTAATTCCGATACAAATTTGGCAGGTAACTGTAACTTCGATACTAATTATGACAGGTAGCAGTAACTTCGATACTAATTATGACAAGTAACTATAACTTCGATACAAATTATGACAGGTAACTGTAACCTCGTTACTAATTATGACAAGTAACTGTAATTTCGATACAAATTTTGGCAGGTAACTGTAACTCGATACTAATTATGACAGGTAACAGTAACTTCGATACTAATTATGACAAGTAACTGTAACTTCGATACTATTTATGACAGGTAACTGTAACTTCGTTACTAATTATGACAAGTCCCTGTAATTTCGATACAAATTATGGCAGGTAACTGTAACTTCGATACTAATTATGACAAGTAAATGTAACTTCGATACTAATTATGACAAGTAACTGTAATTTCGAAACAAATTATGGCAGGTAACAGTAACTTCGATACTAATTAGACAGGTAACAGTAACTTCGATACTAATTATGACAGGAAACTATACCTTCGTTACTAATTATGACAAGTAACTGTAATTTTGATAAAAAATTATCGTAGGTAACTGTAACTTCAATACTAATTATGACAGGTAACAGTAACTTCGATACTATTTATGACAAGTAACTGTAACTTCGATACTAATTATGACAGGTAACTGTAACTTCGTTACTAATTATGAGAAGTAACTATAACTTCGATACAAATTATGACAGGTAACTGTAACTTCGATACTAATTATGACAAGAAACTCTAACTTCGTTACTAATTATGACAAGTAACTGTAATTTTGATTTTAAAAAAATTGGTAGGTAACTGTAACTTCAATACTAATTATGACAGGTAACAGTAACTTCGATACTAATTATGACAAGTAATTATAACTTCGATGCAAATTGTGACAGGTAACTGTAACTTCGTTACTAATTATGACAAGAAACTGTAATTTCGATACTAATTATGGCAGTTAACTGTAACTTCGATACTAATTATGACAGGTAAGAGTAACTTCGATATTAATTATGACAAGTAACTATAACTTCGATACAAATTATGACAGGTAACTGTAACTTCGATACTAATTATGACAAGAAACTCTAACTTCGTTACTAATTATGACAAGTAACTGTAATTTTGATAAAAAATTATGGTAGATAACTGTAACTTCAATACTAATAATGACAGGTAACTGTAACGTCGATACTAATTATAACAAGTAACAGTACCTTCGATGCTAATTATGTCAGTTAACTGTAACTTCGATACTAATTATGACAAGGATCTGTAATTTCGACACAAATTATGGCAGGTAACTGTAATTTCGTTACTAATTATAACAAGTAACTGTAATTCCGAAACAAATTTTGGCAGGTAACTGTAACTTCGATACTAATTATGACAGGTAGCAGTAACTTCGATACTAATTATGACAAGTAACTATAACTTCGATACAAATTATGACAGGTAACTGTAACCTCGTTACTAATTATGACAAGTAACTGTAAATTCGATACAAATTTTGGCAGGTAACTGTAACTCGATACTAATTATGACAGGTAACAGTAACTTCGATACTAATTATGACAAGTAACTGTAACTTCGATAGTATTTATGACAGGTAACTGTAACTTCGTTACTAATTATGACAAGTCCCTGTAATTTCGATACAAATTATGGCAGGTAACTGTAACTTCGTTAGTAAATATGACAAGTAACTGTAATTTCGATACAAATTTTGGCAGGTATCTGTAACTTCGATACTAATTATGACAAGTCCATGTAATTTCGATACAAATTATGGCAGGTAATTGTAACTTCCATACTAATTATGACAGGTAACAGTAACTTCGATACTAATTATGACAGGAAACTGTAACTTCGTTACTAATTATGACAAGTAACTGTAATTTCGATACAAATTATGACAGGTAACTGTAACTTCGTTGCTATTTATGACAAGTAACTATAACTTCGATACGAATTATGACAGGTAACTGTAACTTCGCTACTAATTATGACAAGAAACTCTAACTTCGCTACTAATTATGACAAGTAACTGTAATTTTGATTAAAAAATGGTAGGTAACTGTAACTTCAATACTAATTATGACAGGTAACAGTAACTTCGATAATAATTATGACAAGTAACTGTAACTTCGATACTATTTATGACAGGTAACTGTAACTTCGTTACTAATTATGACAAGTAACTGTAATTTCGAAACAAATTATGGCAGGTAACAGTAACTTCGAAACTAATTAGACAGGTAACAGTAACTTCGATACTAATTATGACAGGAAACTCTACCTTCGTTACTAATTATGACAAGTAACTGTAATTTTCATAAAAAATTATGGTAGGTAACTGTAACTTCAATACTAATTATGACAGGTAACAGAAACTTCGATACTAATTATGACAGGTAACTGTAACTTCGTTACTAATTATGACAAGTAACTTTAATTTCGATACTTATTATGGCAGGTAACTGTAACTTCGTTACTAATTATGACAAGTCCCTGTAATTTCGATACAAATTATAGCAGGTAACTGTAACTTCGATACTAATTATGACAAGTAAATGTAACTTCGATACTAATTATAACAGGTAACTGTAACTTCGTTACTAATTATGACAAGTAACTGCAATTTCGATACAAATTTTGGCAGGTAACTGTAACTTCGATACTAATTATGACAGCTAACAGTAACGTCGATTCTAATTATGACAAGTAACTGTAACTACGATACTAATTATAACAGGTAACTGTAACTTCGTTACTAATTATGACAAGTAACTGTAATTTCGATACAAATTATGGCAGGTAACTGTAATTTCGATACTAATTATGACAGGTAACAGTAACTTCGATACTAATTATGACAAGTAACTATAACTTCGATGCAAATTATGACAGGTAACTGTAACTTCGATACTAATTATGACAAGAAACTCCAACTTCGTTACTAATTATGATAAGTAACTGTAATTTTGATAAAAAATTATGGTAGGTAACTGTAACTTCAATACTAATTATGACAGGTAACAGTAACGTCGATACTAATTATGACAAGTAACAGTACCTTCGATGCTAATTATGACAGGTAACTGTAACATCGATAATAATTATGACAAGGAACTGTAATTTCGATACAAATTTTGGCAGGTAACAGTAACTTCATTACTAAATATGACAAGTAACTTTAATTTCGATACAAATTTTGGCAGGTATCTGTAACTTCGATACTAATTATGACAAGTCCATGTAAATTCGATACAAATTATGGCAGGTAACTGTAACTTCCATACTAATTATGACAGGTAACAGTAACTTCGATACTAATTATGACAGGAGACTGTAACTTCGTTACTAATTATGACAAGTAACTGTAATTTCGATACAAATTATGACAGTTAACTGTAACTTCGTTACTAATTATGACATGTAACAGTACCTTCGATGCTAATTATGACAGGTAGTTGTAACTTCGATACTAATTATGACAAGGAACTGTAATTTCGATACAAATTATGGCAGGAAACTGTAACTTCGTTACTAATTATGACAAGTAACTGTAATTTCGATACAAATTTTGGCAGGTAACTGTAACTTCGATACTAATTATGACAGGTAACAGTAACTTCGATACTAATTATGACAAGTAACTGTAACTTCGATACTAATTATGACAGGTAACTGTAACTTCGTTACTAATTATGAGAAGTAACTATAACTTCGATACAAATTATGACAGGTAACTGTAACTTCGATACTAATTATGACAAGAAACTCTAACTTCTTTACTAATTATGACAAGTAACTGTAATTTTGATAAAAAATTATGGTAGATAACTGTAACTTCAATACTAATAATGACAGTTAACTGTAACGTCGATACTAATTATAACAAGTAACAGTACCTTCGATGCTAATTATGTCAGGTAACTGTAACTTCGATACTAATTATGACAAGGATCTGTAATTTCGATACAAATTATGGCAGGTAACTGTAATTTCGTTACTAATTATGACAAGTAACTGTAATTCCGATACAAATTTTGGCAGGTAACTGTAACTTCGATACTAATTATGACAGGTAGCAGTAACTTCGATACTAATTATGACAAGTAACTATAACTTCGATACAAATTATGACAGGTAACTGTAACCTCGTTACTAATTATGACAAGTAACTGTAATTTCGATACAAATTTTGGCAGGTAACTGTAACTCGATACTAATTATGACAGGTAACTGTAACTTCGATACTAATTATGACAAGTAACTGTAACTTCGATACTATTTATGACAGGTAACTGTAACTTCGTTACTAATTATGACAAGTCCCTGTAATTTCGATACAAATTATGGCAGGTAACTGTAACTTCGATACTAATTATGACAAGTAAATGTAACTTCGATACTAATTATGACAAGTAACTGTAATTTCGAAACAAATTATGGCAGGTAACAGTAACTTCGATACTAATTAGACAGGTAACAGTAACTTCGATACTAATTATGACAGGAAACTCTACCTTCGTTACTAATTATGACAAGTAACTGTAATTTTGATAAAAAATTATGGTAGGTAACTGTAACTTCAATACTAATTATGACAGGTAACAGTAACTTCAATACTATTTATGACAAGTAACTGTAACTTCGATACTAATTATGACAGGTAACTGTAACTTCGTTACTAATTATGAGAAGTAACTATAACTTCGATACAAATTATGACAGGTAACTGTAACTTCGATACTAATTATGACAAGAAACTCTAACTTCGTTACTAATTATGACAAGTAACTGTAATTTTGATTTTAAAAAAATTGGTAGGTAACTGTAACTTCAATACTAATTATGACAGGTAACAGTAACTTCGATACTAATTATGACAAGTAATTATAACTTCGATGCAAATTGTGACAGGTAACTGTAACTTCGTTACTAATTATGACAAGTAACTGTAATTTCGATACTAAATATGGCAGTTAACTGTAACTTCGATACTAATTATGACAGGTAACAGTAACTTCGATACTAATTATGACAAGTAACTTTAACTTCGATACAAATTATGACAGGTAACTGTAACTTCGATACTAATTATGACAAGAAACTCTAACTTCGTTACTAATTATGACAAGTAACTGTAATTTTGATAAAAAATTATGGTAGATAACTGTAACTTCAATACTAATAATGACAGGTAACTGTAACGTCGATACTACTTATAACAAGTAACAGTACCTTCGATGCTAATTATGTCAGGTAACTGTAACTTCGATACTAATTATGACAAGGATCTGTAATTTCGATACAAATTATGGCAGGTAACTGTAATTTCGTTACTAATTATGACAAGTAACTGTAATTCCGATACAAATTTTGGCAGGTAACTGTAACTTCGATACTAATTATGACAGGTAGCAGTAACTTCGATACTAATTATGACAAGTAACTATAACTTCGATACAAATTATGACAGGTAACTGTAACCTCGTTACTAATTATGACAAGTAACTGTAATTTCGATACAAATTTTGGCAGGTAACTGTAACTCGATACTAATTATGACAGGTAACAGTAACTTCGATACTAATTATGACAAGTAACTGTAACTTCGATACTATTTATGACAGGTAACTGTAACTTCGTTACTAATTATGACAAGTCCCTGTAATTTCGATACAAATTATGGCAGGTAACTGTAACTTCGTTAGTAAATATGACAAGTAACTGTAATTTCGATACAAATTTTGGCAGGTATCTGTAACTTCGATACTAATTATGACAAGTCCATGTAATTTCGATACAAATTATGGCAGGTAACTGTAACTTCCATACTAATTATGACAGGTAACAGTAACTTCGATACTAATTATGACAGGAAACTGTAACTTCGTTACTAATTATGACAAGTAACTGTAATTTCGATACAAATTATGACAGGTAACTGTAACTTCGTTGCTATTTATGACAAGTAACTATAACTTCGATACGAATTATGACAGGTAACTGTAACTTCGATACTAATTATGACAAGAAACTCTAACTTCGCTACTAATTATGACAAGTAACTGTAATTTTGATTAAAAAAATGGTAGGTAACTGTAACTTCAATACTAATTATGACAGGTAACAGTAACTTCGATAATAATTATGACAAGTAACTGAAACTTCGATACTATTTATGACAGGTAACCGTAACTTCGTTACTAATTATGACAAGTAACTGTAATTTCGAAACAAATTATGGCAGGTAACAGTAACTTCGAAACTAATTAGACAGGTAACAGTAACTTCGATACTAATTATGACAGGAAACTCTACCTTCGTTACTAATTATGATAAGTAACTGTAATTTTGATAAAAAATTATGGTAGGTAACTGTAACTTCAATACTAATTATGACAGGTAACAGTAACGTCGATACTAATTATGACAAGTAACAGTACCTTCGATGCTAATTATGACAGGTAACTGTAACATCGATACTAATTATGACAAGGAACTGTAATTTCGATACAAATTATGGCAGGTAACAGTAACTTCATTACTAAATATGACAAGTAACTTTAATTTCGATACAAATTTTGGCAGGTATCTGTAACTTCGATACTAATTATGACAAGTCCATGTAATTTCGATACAAATTATGGCAGGTAACTGTAACTTCCATACTAATTATGACAGGTAACAGTAACTTCGATACTAATTATGACAGGAGACTGTAACTTCGTTACTAATTATGACAAGTAACTGTAATTTCGATACAAATTATGACAGGTAACTGTAACTTCGTTACTAATTATGACAAGTAACAGTACCTTCGATGCTAATTATGACAGGTAACTGTAACTTCGATACTAATTATGACAAGGAACTGTAATTTCGATACAAATTATGGCAGGTAACTGTAACTTCGTTACTAATTATGACAAGTAACTGTAATTTCGATACAAATTTTGGCAGGTAACTGTAACTTCGATACTAATTATGAGAGGTAACAGTAACTTCGATACTAATTATGACAAGTAACTGTAACTTCGATACTAATTATGACAGGTAACTGTAACTTCGTTACTAATTATGAGAAGTAACTATAACTTCGATACAAATTATGACAGGTAACTGTAACTTCGATACTAATTATGACAAGAAACTCTAACTTCGTTACTAATTATGACAAGTAACTGTAATTTTGATAAAAAATTATGGTAGATAACTGTAACTTCAATACTAATAATGACAGGTAACTGTAACGTCGATACTAATTATAACAAGTAACAGTACCTTCGATGCTAATTATGTCAGGTAACTGTAACTTCGATACTAATTATGACAAGGATCTGTAATTTCGATACAAATTATGGCAGGTAACTGTAATTTCGTTACTAATTATGACAAGTAACTGTAATTCCGATACAAATTTTGGCAGGTAACTGTAACTTCGATACTAATTATGACAGGTAGCAGTAACTTCGATACTAATTATGACAAGTAACTATAACTTCGATACAAATTATGACAGGTAACTGTAACCTCGTTACTAATTATGACAAGTAACTGTAATTTCGATACAAATTTTGGCAGGTAACTGTAACTCGATACTAATTATGACAGGTAACAGTAACTTCGATACTAATTATGACAAGTAACTGTAACTTCGATACTATTTATGACAGGTAACTGTAACTTCGTTACTAATTATGACAAGTCCCTGTAATTTCGATACAAATTATGGCAGGTAACTGTAACTTCGATACTAATTATGACAAGTAAATGTAACTTCGATACTAATTATGACAAGTAACTGTAATTTCGAAACAAATTATGGCAGGTAACAGTAACTTCGATACTAATTAGACAGGTAACAGTAACTTCGATACTAATTATGACAGGAAACTCTACCTTCGTTACTAATTATGACAAGTAACTGTAATTTTGATAAAAAATTATGGTAGGTAACTGTAACTTCAATACTAATTATGACAGGTAACAGTAACTTCGATACTATTTATGACAAGTAACTGTAACTTCGATACTAATTATGACAGGTAACTGTAACTTCGTTACTAATTATGAGAAATAACTATAACTTCGATACAAATTATGACAGGTAACTGTAACTTCGATACTAATTATGACAAGAAACTCTAACTTCGTTACTAATTATGACAAGTAACTGTAATTTTGATTTTAAAAAAATTGGTAGGTAACTGTAACTTCAATACTAATTATGACAGGTAACAGTAACTTCGATACTAATTATGACAAGTAATTATAACTTCGATGCAAATTGTGACAGGTAACTGTAACTTCGATACTAATTATGACAAGTAACTATAACTTCGATACAAATTATGACAGGTAACTGTAACTTCGATACTAATTATGACAGGTAACAGTAACTTCGATACTAATTATGACAAGTAACTATAACTTCGATACAAATTATGACAGGTAACTGTAACTTCGATACTAATTATGACAAGAAACTCTAACTTCGTTACTAATTATGACAAGTAACTGTAATTTTGATAAAAAATTATGGTAGATAACTGTAACTTCAATACTAATAATGACAGGTAACTGTAACGTCGATACTAATTATAACAAGTAACAGTACCTTCGATGCTAATTATGTCAGGTAACTGTAACTTCGATACTAATTATGACAAGGATCTGTAATTTCGATACAAATTATGGCAGGTAACTGTAATTTCGTTACTAATTATGACAAGTAACTGTAATTCCGATACAAATTTTGGCAGGTAACTGTAACTTCGATACTAATTATGACAGGTAGCAGTAACTTCGATACTAATTATGACAAGTAACTATAACTTCGATACAAATTATGACAGGTAACTGTAACCTCGTTACTAATTATGACAAGTAACTGTAATTTCGGTAAAAATTTTGGCAGGTAACTGTAACTCGATACTAATTATGACCGGTAACAGTAACTTCGATACTAATTATGACAAGTAACTGTAACTTCGATACTATTTATGACAGGTAACTGTAACTTCGTTACTAATTATGACAAGTCCCTGTAATTTCGATACAAATTATGGCAGGTAACTGTAACTTCGTTAGTAAATATGACAAGTAACTGTAATTTCGATACAAATTTTGGCAGGTATCTGTAACTTCGATACTAATTATGACAAGTCCATGTAATTTCGATACAAATTATGGCAGGTAACTGTAACTTCCATACTAATTATGACAGGTAACAGTAACTTCGATACTAATTATGACAGGAAACTGTAACTTCGTTACTAATTATGACAAGTAACTGTAATTTCGATACAAATTATGACAGGTAACTGTAACTTCGTTGCTATTTATGACAAGTAACTATAACTTCGATACGAATTATGACAGGTAACTGTAACTTCGATACTAATTATGACAAGAAACTCTAACTTCGCTACTAAATATGACAAGTAACTGTAATTTTGATTAAAAAAATGGTAGGTAACTGTAATTTCAATACTAATTATGACAGGTAACAGTAACTTCGATAATAATTATGACAAGTAACTGTAACTTCGATACTATTTATGACAGGTAACTGTAACTTCGTTACTAATTATGACAAGTAACTGTAATTTCGAAACAAATTATGGCAGGTAACAGTAACTTCGAAACTAATTAGACAGGTAACAGTAACTTCGATACTAATTATGACAGGAAACTCTACCTTCGTTACTAATTATGACAAGTAACTGTAATTTTCATAAAAAATTATGGTAGGTAACTGTAACTTCAATACTAATTATGACAGGTAACAGTAACTTCGATACTAATTATGACAGGTAACTGTAACTTCGTTACTAATTATGACAAGTAACTTTAATTTCGATACTTATTATGGCAGGTAACTGTAACTTCGTTACTAATTATGACAAGTCCCTGTAATTTCGATACAAATTATAGCAGGTAACTGTAACTTCGATACTAATTATGACAAGTAAATGTAACTTCGATACTAATTATAACAGGTAACTGTAACTTCGTTACTAATTATGAAAAGTAACTGCAATTTCGATACAAATTTTGGCAGGTAACTGTAACTTCGATACTAATTATGACAGGTAACAGTAACGTCGATTCTAATTATGACAAGTAACTGTAACTACGATACTAATTATGACAGGTAACTGTAACTTCGTTACTAATTATGACAAGTAACTGTAATTTCGATACAAATTATGGCAGGTAACTGTAATTTCGATACTAATTATGACAGGTAACAGTAACTTCGATACTAATTATGACAAGTAACTATAACTTCGATACAAATTATGACACGTAACTGTAACTTCGATACTAATTATGACAAGAAACTCCAACTTCGTTACTTATTATGATAAGTAACTGTAATTTTGATAAAAAATTATGGTAGGTAACTGTAACTTCAATACTAATTATGACAGGTAACAGTAACGTCGATACTAATTATGACAAGTAACAGTACCTTCGATGCTAATTATGACAGGTAACTGTAACATCGATACTAATTATGACAAGGAACTGTAATTTCGATACAAATTATGGCAGGTAACAGTAACTTCATTACTAAATATGACAAGTAACTTTAATTTCGATACAAATTTTGGCAGGTATCTGTAACTTCGATACTAATTATGACAAGTCCATGTAATTTCGATACAAATTATGGCAGGTAACTGTAACTTCCATACTAATTATGACAGGTAACAGTCACTTCGATACTAATTATGACAGGAGACTGTAACTTCGTTACTAATTATGACAAGTAACTGTAATTTCGATACAAATTATGACAGGTAACTGTAACTTCGTTACTAATTATGACAAGTAACAGTACCTTCGATGCTAATTATGACAGGTAACTGTAACTTCGATACTAATTATGACAAGGAACTGTAATTTCGATACAAATTATGGCAGGTAACTGTAACTTCGTTACTAATTATGACAAGTAACTGTAATTTCGATACAAATTTTGGCAGGTAACTGTAACTTCGATACTAATTATGACAGGTAACAGTAACTTCGATACTAATTATGACAAGTAACTGTAACTTCGATAATAATTATGACAGGTAACTGTAACTTCGTTACTAATTATGAGAAGTAACTATAACTTCGATACAAATTATGACAGGTAACTGTAACTTCGATACTAATTATGACAAGAAACTCTAACATCGTTACTAATTATGACAAGTAACTGTTATTTTGATTTTAAAAAAATTGGTAGGTAACTGTATCTTCAATACTAATTATGACAGGTAACAGTAACTTCGATACTAATTATGACAAGTAATTATAACTTCGATGCAAATTATGACAGGTAACTGTAACTTCGTTACTAATTATGACAAGTAACTGTAATTTCGATACAAATTATGGCAGTAAACTGTAACTTCGATACTAATTATGACAGGTAACAGTAACTTCGATACTAATTATGACAAGTAACTATAACTTCGATACAAATTATGACAGGTAACTCTAAGTTCGATACTAATTATGACAAGAAACTCTAACTTCGTTACTAATTATGACAAGTAACTGTAATTTTGATAAAAAATTATGGTAGATAGTTGTAACTTCAATACTAATAATGACAGGTAACTGTAACGTCGATACTAATTATAACAAGTAACAGTACCTTCGATGCTAATTATGTCAGGTAACTGTAACTTCGATACTAATTATGACAAGGATCTGTAATTTCGATACAAATTATGGCAGGTAACTGTAACTTCGATACTAATTATGACAAGTAAATGTAACTTCGATACTAATTATGACAAGTAACTGTAATTTCGAAACAAATTATGGCAGGTAACAGTAACTTGGATACTAATTAGACAGGTAACAGTAACTTCGATACTAATTATGACAGGAAACTCTACCTTCGTTACTAATTATGACAAGTAACTGTAATTTTGATAAAAAATTATGGTAGGTAACTGTAACTTCAATACTAATTATGACAGGTAACAGTAACTTCGATACTATTTATGACAAGTAACTGTAACTTCGATACTAATTATGACAGGTAACTGTAACTTCGTTACTAATTATGAGAAGTAACTATAACTTCGATACAAATTATGACAGGTAACTGTAACTTCGATACTAATTATGACAAGAAACTCTAACTTCGTTACTAATTATGACAAGTAACTGTAATTTTGATTTTAAAAAAATTGGTAGGTAACTGTAACTTCAATACTAATTATGACAGGTAACAGTAACTTCGATACTAATTATGACAAGTAATTATAACTTCGATGCAAATTGTGACAGGTAACTGTAACTTCGTTACTAATTATGACAAGTAACTGTAATTTCGATACTAATTATGGCAGTTAACTGTAACTTCGATACTAATTATGACAGGTAACAGTAACTTCGATACTAATTATGACAAGTAACTATAACTTCGATACAAATTATGACAGGTAACTGTAACTTCGATACTAATTATGACAAGAAACTCTAACTTCGTTACTAATTATGGCAAGTAACTGTAATTTTGATAAAAAATTATGGTAGATAACTGTAACTTCAATACTAATAATGACAGGTAACTGTAACGTCGATACTAATTATAACAAGTAACAGTACCTTCGATGCTAATTATGTCAGGTAACTGTAACTTCGATACTAATTATGACAAGGATCTGTAATTTCGATACAAATTATGGCAGGTAACTGTAATTTCGTTACTAATTATGACAAGTAACTGTAATTCCGATACAAATTTTGGCAGGTAACTGTAACTTCGATACTAATTATGACAGGTAGCAGTAACTTCGATACTAATTCTGACAAGTAACTATAACTTCGATACAAATTATGACAGGTAACTGTAACCTCGTTACTAATTATGACAAGTAACTGTAATTTCGATACAAATTTTGGCAGGTAACTGTAACTCGATACTAATTATGACAGGTAACAGTCACTTCGATACTAATTATGACAAGTAACTGTAACTTCGATACTATTTATGACAGGTAACTGTAACTTCGTTACTAATTATGACAAGTCCCTGTAATTTCGATACAAATTATGGCAGGTAACTGTAACTTCGTTAGTAAATATGACAAGTAACTGTAATTTCGATACAAATTTTGGCAGGTATCTGTAACTTCGATACTAATTATGACAAGTCCATGTAATTTCGATACAAATTATGGCAGGTAACTGTAACTTCCATACTAATTATGACAGGTAACAGTAACTTCGATACTAATAATGACAGGAAACTGTAACTTCGTTACTAATTAT
The DNA here is from genome assembly GCA_946902985.2 of Meconema thalassinum. Lineage (NCBI taxonomy): Eukaryota > Metazoa > Arthropoda > Insecta > Orthoptera > Tettigoniidae > Meconema > Meconema thalassinum. The sequence continues at coordinate 1,690,377,775 of OX336388.2, read as the reverse complement.
GACAAGTAACTGTAATTTCGATACAAATTATGACAGGTAACTGTAACTTCGTTGCTATTTATGACAAGTAACTATAACTTCGATACAAATTATGACAGGTAGCAGTAACTTCGATACTAATTATGACAAGTAACTATAACTTCGATACAAATTATGACAGGTAACTGTAACCTCGTTACTAATTATGACAAGTAACTGTAATTTCGATACAAATTTTGGCAGGTAACTGTAACTCGATACTAATTATGACAGGTAACAGTAACTTCGATACTAATTATGACAAGTAACTGTAACTTCGATACTATTTATGACAGGTAACTGTAACTTCGTTACTAATTATGACAAGTCCCTGTAATTTCGATACAAATTATGGCAGGTAACTGTAACTTCGATACTAATTATGACAAGTAAATGTAACTTCGATACTAATTATGACAAGTAACTGTAATTTCGAAACAAATTATGGCAGGTAACAGTAACTTCGATACTAATTAGACAGGTAACAGTAACTTCGATACTAATTATGACAGGAAACTCTACCTTCGTTACTAATTATGACAAGTAACTGTAATTTTGATAAAAAATTATGGTAGGTAACTGTAACTTCAATACTAATTATGACAGGTAACAGTAACTTCGATACTATTTATGACAAGTAACTGTAACTTCGATACTAATTATGACAGGTAACTGTAACTTCGTTACTAATTATGAGAAGTAACTATAACTTCGATACAAATTATGACAGGTAACTGTAACTTCGATACTAATTATGACAAGAAACTCTAACTTCGTTACTAATTATGAAAAGTAACTGTAATTTTGATTTTTAAAAAATTGGTAGGTAACTGTAACTTCAATACTAATAATGACAGGTAACAGTAACTTCGATACTAATTATGACAAATAATTATAACTTCGATGCAAATTGTGACAGGTAACTGTAACTTCGTTACTAATTATGACAAGTAACTGTAATTTCGATACTAATTATGGCAGTTAACTGTAACTTCGATACTAATTATGACAGGTAACAGTAACTTCGATACTAATTATGACAAGTAACTATAACTTCGATACAAATTATGACAGGTAACTGTAACTTCGATACTAATTATGACAAGAAACTCTAACTTCGTTACTAATTATGACAAGTAACTGTAATTTTGATAAAAAATTATGGTAGATAACTGTAACTTCAATACTAATAATGACAGGTAACTGTAACGTCGATACTAATTATAACAAGTAACAGTACCTTCGATGCTAATTATGTCAGGTAACTGTAACTTCGATACTAATTATGACAAGGATCTGTAATTTCGATACAAATTATGTCAGGTAACTGTAATTTCGTTACTAATTACGAGAAGTAACTGTAATTCCGATACAAATTTTGGCAGGTAACTGTAACTTCGATACTAATTATGACAGGTAGCAGTAACTTCGATACTAATTATGACAAGTAACTATAACTTCGATACAAATTATGACAGGTAACTGTAACCTCGTTACTAATTATGACAAGTAACTGTAATTTCGATACAAATTTTGGCAGGTAACTGTAACTCGATACTAATTATGACAGGTAACAGTAACTTCGATACTAATTATGACAAGTAACTGTAACTTCGATACTATTTATGACAGGTAACTGTAACTTCGTTACTAATTATGACAAGTCCCTGTAATTTCGATACAAATTATGGCAGGTAACTGTAACTTCGTTAGTAAATATGACAAGTAACTGTAATTTCGATACAAATTTTGGCAGGTATCTGTAACTTCGATACTAATTATGACAAGTCCATGTAATTTCGATACAAATTATGGCAGGTAACTGTAACTTCAATACTAATTATGACAGGTAACAGTAACTTCGATACTAATTATGACAGGAAACTGTAACTTCGTTACTAATTATGACAAGTAACTGTAATTTCGATACAAATTATGACAGGTAACTGTAACTTCGTTGCTATTTATGACAAGTAACTATAACTTCGATACGAATTATGACAGGTAACTGTAACTTCGATACTAATTATGACAGGAAACTCTAACTTCGCTACTAATTATGACAAGTAACTGTAATTTTGATTAAAAAAATGGTAGGTAACTGTAACTTCAATACTAATTATGACAGGTAACAGTAACTTCGATAATAATTATGACAAGTAACTGAAACTTCGATACTATTTATGACAGGTAACTGTAACTTCGTTACTAATTATGACAAGTAACTGTAATTTCGAAACAAATTATGGCAGGTAACAGTAACTTCGAAACTAATTAGACAGGTAACAGTAACTTCGATACTAATTATGACAGGAAACTCTACCTTCGTTACTAATTATGATAAGTAACTGTAATTTTGATAAAAAATTATGGTAGGTAACTGTAACTTCAATACTAATTATGACAGGTAACAGTAACGTCGATACTAATTATGACAAGTAACAGTACCTTCGATGCTAATTATGACAGGTAACTGTAACATCGATACTAATTATGACAAGGAACTGTAATTTCGATACAAATTATGGCAGGTAACAGTAACTTCATTACTAAATATGACAAGTAACTTTAATTTCGATACAAATTTTGGCAGGTATCTGTAACTTCGATACTAATTATGACAAGTCCATGTAATTTCGATACAAATTATGGCAGGTAACTGTAACTTCCATACTAATTATGACAGGTAACAGTAACTTCGATACTAATTATGACAGGAGACTGTAACTTCGTTACTAATTATGACAAGTAACTGTAATTTCGATACAAATTATGACAGGTAACTGTAACTTCGTTACTAATTATGACAAGTAACAGTACCTTCGATGCTAATTATGACAGGTAACTGTAACTTCGATACTAATTATGACAAGGAACTGTAATTTCGATACAAATTATGGCAGGTAACTGTAACTTCGTTACTAATTATGACAAGTAACTGTAATTTCGATACAAATTTTGGCAGGTAACTGTAACTTCGATACTAATTATGACAGGTAACAGTAACTTCGATACTAATTATGACAAGTAACTGTAACTTCGATACTAATTATGACAGGTAACTGTAACTTCGTTACTAATTATGAGAAGTAACTATAACTTCGATACAAATTATGACAGGTAACTGTAACTTCGATACTAATTATGACAAGAAACTCTAACTTCGTTACTAATTATGACAGGTAACTGTAATTTTGAAAAAAAATTATGGTAGATAACTGTAACTTCAATACTAATAATGACAGGTAACTGTAACGTCGATACTAATTATAACAAGTAACAGTACCTTCGATGCTAATTATGTCAGGTAACTGTAACTTCGATACTAATTATGACAAGGATCTGTAATTTCGATACAAATTATGGCAGGTAACTGTAATTTCGTTACTAATTATGACAAGTAACTGTAATTCCGATACAAATTTTGACAGGTAACTGTAACTTCGATACTAATTATGACAGGTAGCAGTAACTTCGATACTAATTATGACAAGTAACTATAACTTCGATACAAATTATGACAGGTAACTGTAACCTCGTTACTAATTATGACAAGTAACTGTAATTTCGATACAAATTTTGGCAGGTAACTGTAACTCGATACTAATTATGACAGGTAACAGTAACTTCGATACTAATTATGACAAGTAACTGTAACTTCGATACTATTTATGACAGGTAACTGTAACTTCGTTACTAATTATGACAAGTCCCTGTAATTTCGATACAAATTATGGCAGGTAACTGTAACTTCGATACTAATTATGACAAGTAAATGTAACTTCGATACTAATTATGACAAGTAACTGTAATTTCGAAACAAATTATGGCAGGTAACAGTAACTTCGATACTAATTAGACAGGTAACAGTAACTTCGATACTAATTATGACAGGAAACTCTACCTTCGTTACTAATTATGACAAGTAACTGTAATTTTGATAAAAAATTATGGTAGGTAACTGTAACTTCAATACTAATTATGACAGGTAACAGTAACTTCGATAATATTTATGACAAGTAACTGTAACTTCGATACTAATTATGACAGGTAACTGTAACTTCGTTACTAATTATGAGAAATAACTATAACTTCGATACAAATTATGACAGGTAACTGTAACTTCGATACTAATTATGACAAGAAACTCTAACTTCGTTACTAATTATGACAAGTAACTGTAATTTTGATTTTAAAAAAATTGGTAGGTAACTGTAACTTCAATACTAATTATGACAGGTAACAGTAACTTCGATACTAATTATGACAAGTAATTATAACTTCGATGCAAATTGTGACAGGTAACTGTAACTTCGATACTAATTATGACAAGTAACTATAACTTCGATACAAATTATGACAGGTAACTGTAACTTCGATACTAATTATGACAGGTAACAGTAACTTCGATACTAATTATGACAAGTAACTATAACTTCGATACAAATTATGACAGGTAACTGTAACTTCGATACTAATTATGACAAGAAACTCTAACTTCGTTACTAATTATGACAAGTAACTGTAATTTTGATAAAAAATTATGGTAGATAACTGTAACTTCAATACTAATAATGACAGGTAACTGTAACGTCGATACTAATTATAACAAGTAACAGTACCTTCGATGCTAATTATGTCAGGTAACTGTAACTTCGATACTAATTATGACAAGGATCTGTAATTTCGATACAAATTATGGCAGGTAACTGTAATTTCGTTACTAATTATGACAAGTAACTGTAATTCCGATACAAATTTTGGCAGGTAACTGTAACTTCGATACTAATTATGACAGGTAGCAGTAACTTCGATACTAATTATGACAAGTAACTATAACTTCGATACAAATTATGACAGGTAACTGTAACCTCGTTACTAATTATGACAAGTAACTGTAATTTCGATACAAATTTTGGCAGGTAACTGTAACTCGATACTAATTATGACCGGTAACAGTAACTTCGATACTAATTATGACAAGTAACTGTAACTTCGATACTATTTATGACAGGTAACTGTAACTTCGTTACTAATTATGACAAGTCCCTGTAATTTCGATACAAATTATGGCAGGTAACTGTAACTTCGTTAGTAAATATGACAAGTAACTGTAATTTCGATACAAATTTTGGCAGGTATCTGTAACTTCGATACTAATTATGACAAGTCCATGTAATTTCGATACAAATTATGGCAGGTAACTGTAACTTCCATACTAATTATGACAGGTAACAGTAACTTCGATACTAATTATGACAGGAAACTGTAACATCGTTACTAATTATGACAAGTAACTGTAATTTCGATACAAATTATGACAGGTAACTGTAACTTCGTTGCTATTTATGACAAGTAACTATAACTTCGATACGAATTATGACAGGTAACTGTAACTTCGATACTAATTATGACAAGAAACTCTAACTTCGCTACTAAATATGACAAGTAACTGTAATTTTGATTAAAAAAATGGTAGGTAACTGTAACTTCAATACTAATTATGACAGGTAACAGTAACTTCGATAATAATTATGACAAGTAACTGTAACTTCGATACTATTTATGACAGGTAACTGTAACTTCGTTACCAATTATGACAAGTAACTGTAATTTCGAAACAAATTATGGCAGGTAACAGTAACTTCGAAACTAATTAGACAGGTAACAGTAACTTCGATACTAATTATGACAGGAAACTCTACCTTCGTTACAAATTATGACAAGTAACTGTAATTTTCATAAAAAATTATGGTAGGTAACTGTAACTTCAATACTAATTATGACAGGTAACAGTAACTTCGATACTAATTATGACAGGTAACTGTAACTTCGTTACTAATTATGACAAGTAACTTTAATTTCGATACTTATTATGGCAGGTAACTGTAACTTCGTTACTAATTATGACAAGTCCCTGTAATTTCGATACAAATTATAGCAGGTAACTGTAACTTCGATACTAATTATGACAAGTAAATGTAACTTCGATACTAATTATAACAGGTAACTGTAACTTCGTTACTAATTATGACAAGTAACTGCAATTTCGATACAAATTTTGGCAGGTAACTGTAACTTCGATACTAATTATGACAGGTAACAGTAACGTCGATTCTAATTATGACAAGTAACTGTAACTACGATACTAATTATGACAGGTAACTGTAACTTCGTTACTAATTATGACAAGTAACTGTAATTTCGATACAAATTATGGCAGGTAACTGTAATTTCGATACTAATTATGACAGGTAACAGTAACTTCGATACTAATTATGACAAGTAACTATAACTTCGATACAAATTATGACTGGTAACTGTAACTTCGATACTAATTATGACAAGAAACTCCAACTTCGTTACTTATTATGATAAGTAACTGTAATTTTGATAAAAAATTATGGTAGGTAACTGTAACTTCAATACTAATTATGACAGGTAACAGTAACGTCGATACTAATTATGACAAGTAACAGTACCTTCGATGCTAATTATGACAGGTAACTGTAACATCGATACTAATTATGACAAGGAACTGTAATTTCGATACAAATTTTGGCAGGTAACAGTAACTTCATTACTAAATATGACAAGTAACTTTAATTTCGATACAAATTTTGGCAGGTATCTGTAACTTCGATACTAATTATGACAAGTCCATGTAATTTCGATACAAATTATGGCAGGTAACTGTAACTTCCATACTAATTATGACAGGTAACAGTAACTTCGATACTAATTATGACAGGAGACTGTAACTTCGTTACTAATTATGACAAGTAACTGTAATTTCGATACAAATTATGACAGGTAACTGTAACTTCGTTACTAATTATGACAAGTAACAGTACCTTCGATGCTAATTATGACAGGTAACTGTAACTTCGATACTAATTATGACAAGGAACTGTAATTTCGATACAAATTATGGCAGGTAACTGTAACTTCGTTACTAATTATGACAAGTAACTGTAATTTCGATACAAATTTTGGCAGGTAACTGTAACTTCGATACTAATTATGACAGGTAACAGTAACTTCGATACTAATTATGACAAGTAACTGTAACTTCGATAATAATTATGACAGGTAACTGTAACTGCGTTACTAATTATGAGAAGTAACTATAACTTCGATACAAATTATGACAGGTAACTGTAACTTCGATACTAATTATGACAAGAAACTCTAACTTCGTTACTAATTATGACAAGTAACTGTTATTTTGATTTTAAAAAAATTGGTAGGTAACTGTATCTTCAATACTAATTATGACAGGTAACAGTAACTTCGATACTAATTATGACAAGTAATTATAACTTCGATGCAAATTATGACAGGTAACTGTAACTTCGTTACTAATTATGACAAGTAACTGTAATTTCGATACAAATTATGGCAGTAAAATGTAACTTCGATACTAATTATGACAGGTAATAGTAACTTCGATACTAATTATGACAAGTAACTATAACTTCGATACAAATTATGACAGGTAACTCTAACATCGATACTAATTATGACAAGAAACTCTAACTTCGTTACTAATTATGACAAGTAACTGTAATTTTGATAAAAAATTATGGTAGATAGTTGTAACTTCAATACTAATAATGACAGGTAACTGTAACGTCGATACTAATTATAACAAGTAACAGTACCTTCGATGCTAATTATGTCAGGTAACTGTAACTTCGATACTAATTATGACAAGGATCTGTAATTTCGATACAAATTATGGCAGGTAACTGTAACTTCGATACTAATTATGACAAGTAAATGTAACTTCGATACTAATTATGACAAGTAACTGTAATTTCGAAACAAATTATGGCAGGTAACAGTAACTTGGATACTAATTAGACAGGTAACAGTAACTTCGATACTAATTATGACAGGAAACTCTACCTTCGTTACTAATTATGACAAGTAACTGTAATTTTGATAAAAAATTATGGTAGGTAACTGTAACTTCAATACTAATTATGACAGGTAACAGTAACTTCGATACTATTTATGACAAGTAACTGTAACTTCGATACTAATTATGACAGGTAACTGTAACTTCGTTACTAATTATGAGAAGTAACTATAACTTCGATACAAATTATGACAGGTAACTGTAACATCGATACTAATTATGACAAGAAACACTAACTTCGTTACTAATTATGACAAGTAACTGTAATTTTGATTTTAAAAAAATTGGTAGGTAACTGTAACTTCAATACTAATTATGACAGGTAACAGTAACTTCGATACTAATTAAGACAAGTAATTATAACTTCGATGCAAATTGTGACAGGTAACTGTAACTTCGTTACTAATTATGACAAGTAACTGTAATTTCATACTAATTATGGCAGTTAACTGTAACTTCGATACTAATTATGACAGGTAACAGTAACTTCGATACTAATTATGACAAGTAACTATAACTTCGATACAAATTATGACAGGTAACTGTAACTTCGACACTAATTATGACAAGAAACTCTAACTTCGTTACTAATTATGGCAAGTAACTGTAATTTTGATAAAAAATTATGGTAGATAACTGTAACTTCAATACTAATAATGACAGGTAACTGTAACGTCGATACTAATTATAACAAGTAACAGTACCTTCGATGCTAATTATGTCAGGTAACTATAACTTCGATACTAATTATGACAAGGATCTGTAATTTCGATACAAATTATGGCAGGTAACTGTAATTTCGTTACTAATTATGACAAGTAACTGTAATTCCGATACAAATTTTGGCAGGTAACTGTAACTTCGATACTAATTATGACAGGTAGCAGTAACTTCGATACTAATTATGACAAGTAACTATAACTTCGATACAAATTATGACAGGTAACTGTAACCTCGTTACTAATTATGACAAGTAACTGTAATTTCGATACAAATTTTGGCAGGTAACTGTATCTCGATACTAATTATGACAGGTAACAGTCACTTCGATACTAATTATGACAAGTAACTGTAACTTCGATACTATTTATGACAGGTAACTTTAACTTCGTTACTAATTATGACAAGTCCCTGTAATTTCGATACAAATTATGGCAGGTAACTGTAACTTCGTTAGTAAATATGACAAGTAACTGTAATTTCGATACAAATTTTGGCAGGTATCTGTAAATTCGATACTAATTATGACAAGTCCATGTAATTTCGATACAAATTATGGCAGGTAACTGTAACTTCCATACTAATTATGACAGGTAACAGTAACTTCGATACAAATAATGACAGGAAACTGTAACTTCGTTACTAATTATGACAAGTAACTGTAATTTGGATACAAATTATGACAGGTAACTGTAACTTCGTTGCTATTTATGACAAGTAACTATAACTTCGATACTAATTATGACAGGTAGCAGTAACTTCGATACTAATTATGACAGGAAACTGTAACTTCGTTACTAATTATGACAAGTGACTGTAATTTCGATACAAATTATGACAGGTAACTGTAACTTCGTTGCTATTTATGACAAGTAACTATAACTTCGATACGAATTATGACAGGTAACTGTAACTTCGATACTAATTATGACAAGAAACTCTAACTTCGCTACTAATTATGACAAGTAACTGTAATTTTGATTAAAAAAATGGTAGGTAACTGTAACTTCAATACTAATTATGACAGGTAACAGTAACTTCGATAATAATTATGACAAGTAACGGTAACTTCGATACTATTTATGACAGGTAACTGTAACTTCGTTACTAATTATGACAAGTAACTGTAATTTCGAAACAAATTATGGCAGGTAACAGTAACTTCGAAACTAATTAGACAGGTAACAGTAACTTCGATACTAATTATGACAGGAAACTCTAACTTCGTTACTAATTATGACAAGTAACTGTAATTTTCATAAAAAATTATGGTAGGTAACTGTAACTTCAATACTAATTATGACAGGTAACAGTAACTTCGATACTAATTATGACAGGTAACTGTAACTTCGTTACTAATTATGACAAGTAACTTTAATTTCGATACTTATTATGGCAGGTAACTGTAACTTCGTTACTAATTATGACAAGTCCCTGTAATTTCGATACAAATTATAGCAGGTAACTGTAACTTCGATACTAATTATGACAAGTAAATGTAACTTCGATACTAATTATAACAGGTAACTGTAACTTCGTTACTAATTATGACAAGTAACTGCAATTTCGATACAAATTTTGGCAGGTAACTGTAACTTCGATACTAATTATGACAGGTAACAGTAACGTCGATTCTAATTATGACAAGTAACTGTAACTACGATACTAATTATGACAGGTAACTGTAACTTCGTTACTAATTATGACAAGTAACTGTAATTTCGATACAAATTATGGCAGGTAACTGTAATTTCGATACTAATTATGACAGGTAACAGTAACTTCGATACTAATTATGACAAGTAACTATAACTTCGTTACAAATTATGACAGGTAACTGTAACTTCGATACAAATTATGACAAGAAACTCCAAATTCGTTACTAATTATGATAAGTAACTGTAATTATGATAAAAAATTATGGTAGGTAACTGTAACTTCAATACTAATTATGACAGGTAACAGTAACGTCGATACTAATTATGACAAGTAACAGTTCCTTCGATGCTAATTATGACAGGTAACTGTAACATCGATACTAATTATGACAAGGAACTGTAATTTCGATACAAATTATGGCAGGTAACTGTAACTTCATTACTATATATGACAAGTAACTTTAATTTCGATACAAATTTTGGCAGGTATCTGTAACTTCGATACTAATTATGACAAGTCCATGTAATTTCGATACAAATTATGGCAGGTAACTCTAACGTCCATACTAATTATGACAGGTAACAGTAACTTCGATACTAATTATGACAGGAGACTGTAACTTCGTTACTAATTATGACAAGTAACTGTAATTTCGATACAAATTATGACAGGTAACTGTAACTTCGTTACTAATTATGACAAGTAACAGTACCTTCGATGCTAATTATGACAGGTAACTGTAACTTCGATACTAATTATAACAAGGAACTGTAATTTCGATACAAATTATGGCAGGTAACTGTAACTTCGTTACTAATTATGACAAGTAACTGTAATTTCGATACAAATTTTGGCAGGTAACTGTAACTTCGATACTAATTATGACAGGTAACAGTAACTTCGATACTAATTATGACAAGTAACTGTAACTTCGATAATAATTATGACAGGTAACTGTAACTGCGTTACTAATTATGAGAAGTAACTATAACTTCGATACAAATTATGACAGGTAACTGTAACTTCGATACTAATTATGACAAGAAACTCTAACTTCGTTACTAATTATGACAAGTAACTGTTATTTTGATTTTAAAAAAATTGGTAGGTAACTGTATCTTCAATACTAATTATGACAGGTAACAGTAACTTCGATACTAATTATGACAAGTAATTATAACTTCGATGCAAATTATGACAGGTAACTGTAACTTCGTTACTAATTATGACAAGTAACTGTAATTTCGATACAAATTATGGCAGTAAAATGTAACTTCGATACTAATTATGACAGGTAACAGTAACTTCGATACTAATTATGACAAGTAACTATAACTTCGATACAAATTATGACAGGTAACTGTAACTTCGATACTAATTATGACAAGAAACTCTAACTTCGTTACTAATTATGACAAGTAACTGTAATTTTGATAAAAAATTATGGTAGATAGTTGTAACTTCAATACTAATAATGACAGGTAACTGTAACGTCGATACTAATTATAACAAGTAACAGTACCTTCGATGCTAATTATGTCAGGTAACTGTAACTTCGATACTAATTATGACAAGGATCTGTAATTTCGATACAAATTATGGCAGGTAACTGTAACTTCGATACTAATTATGACAAGTAAATGTAACTTCGATACTAATTATGACAAGTAACTGTAATTTCGAAACAAATTATGGCAGGTAACAGTAACTTGGATACTAATTAGACAGGTAACAGTAACTTCGATACTAATTATGACAGGAAACTCTACCTTCGTTACTAATTATGACAAGTAACTGTAATTTTGATAAAAAATTATGGTAGGTAACTGTAACTTCAATACTAATTATGACAGGTAACAGTAACTTCGATACTATTTATGACAAGTAACTGTAACTTCGATACTAATTATGACAGGTAACTGTAACTTCGTTACTAATTATGAGAAGTAACTATAACTTCGATACAAATTATGACAGGTAACTGTAACATCGATACTAATTATGACAAGAAACACTAACTTCGTTACTAATTATGACAAGTAACTGTAATTTTGATTTTAAAAAAATTGGTAGGTAACTGTAACTTCAATACTAATTATGACAGGTAACAGTAACTTCGATACTAATTAAGACAAGTAATTATAACTTCGATGCAAATTGTGACAGGTAACTGTAACTTCGTTACTAATTATGACAAGTAACTGTAATTTCGATACTAATTATGGCAGTTAACTGTAACTTCGATACTAATTATGACAGGTAACAGTAACTTCGATACTAATTATGACAAGTAACTATAACTTCGATACAAATTATGACAGGTAACTGTAACTTCGACACTAATTATGACAAGAAACTCTAACTTCGTTACTAATTATGGCAAGTAACTGTAATTTTGATAAAAAATTATGGTAGATAACTGTAACTTCAATACTAATAATGACAGGTAACTGTAACGTCGATACTAATTATAACAAGTAACAGTACCTTCGATGCTAATTATGTCAGGTAACTGCAACTTCGATACTAAATATGACAAGGATCTGTAATTTCGATACAAATTATGGCAGGTAACTGTAATTTCGTTACTAATTATGACAAGTAACTGTAATTCCGATACAAATTTTGGCAGGTAACTGTAACTTCGATACTAATTATGACAGGTAGCGGTAACTTCGATACTAATTATGACAAGTAACTATAACTTCGATACAAATTATGACAGGTAACTGTAACCTCGTTACTAATTATGACAAGTAACTGTAATTTCGATACAAATTTTGGCAGGTAACTGTAACTCGATACTAATTATGACAGGTAACAGTCACTTCGATACTAATTATGACAAGTAACTGTAACTTCGATACTATTTATGACAGGTAACTGTAACTTCGTTACTAATTATGACAAGTCCCTGTAATTTCGATACAAATTATGGCAGGTAACTGTAACTTCGTTAGTAAATATGACAAGTAACTGTAATTTCGATACAAATTTTGGCAGGTATCTGTAAATTCGATACTAATTATGACAAGTCCATGTAATTTCGATACAAATTATGGCAGGTAACTGTAACTTCCATACTAATTATGACAGGTAACAGTAACTTCGATACAAATAATGACAGGAAACTGTAACTTCGTTACTAATTATGACAAGTAACTGTAATTTGGATACAAATTATGACAGGTAACTGTAACTTCGTTGCTATTTATGACAAGTAACTATAACTTCGATACTAATTATGACAGGTAGCAGTAACTTCGATACTAATTATGACAGGAAACTGTAACTTCGTTACTAATTATGACAAGTAACTGTAATTTCGATACAAATTATGACAGGTAACTGTAACTTCGTTGCTATTTATGACAAGTAACTATAACTTCGATACGAATTATGACAGGTAACTGTAACTTCGATACTAATTATGACAAGAAACTCTAACTTCGCTACTAATTATGACAAGTAACTGTAATTTTGATTTAAAAAATGGTAGGTAACTGTAACTTCAATACTAATTATGACAGGTAACAGTAACTTCGATAATAATTATGACAAGTAACGGTAACTTCGATACTATTTATGACAGGTAACTGTAACTTCGTTACTAATTATGACAAGTAACTGTAATTTCGAAACAAATTATGGCAGGTAACAGTAACTTCGAAACTAATTAGACAGGTAACAGTAACTTCGATACTAATTATGACAGGAAACTCTAACTTCGTTACTAATTATGACAAGTAACTGTAATTTTCATAAAAAATTATGGTAGGTAACTGTAACTTCAATACTAATTATGACAGGTAACAGTAACTTCGATACTAATTATGACAGGTAACTGTAACTTCGTTACTAATTATGACAAGTAACTTTAATTTCGATACTTATTATGGCAGGTAACTGTAACTTCGTTACTAATTATGACAAGTCCCTGTAATTTCGATACAAATTATAGCAGGTAACTGTAACTTCGATACTAATTATGACAAGTAAATGTAACTTCGATACTAATTATAACAGGTAACTGTAACTTCGTTACTAATTATGACAAGTAACTGCAATTTCGATACAAATTTTGGCAGGTAACTGTAACTTCGATACTAATTATGACAGGTAACAGTAACGTCGATTCTAATTATGACAAGTAACTGTAACTACGATACTAATTATGACAGGTAACTGTAACTTCGTTACTAATTATGACAAGTAACTGTAATTTCGATACAAATTATGGCAGGTAACTGTAATTTCGATACTAATTATGACAGGTAACAGTAACTTCGATACTAATTATGACAAGTAACTATAACTTCGTTACAAATTATGACAGGTAACTGTAACTTCGATACAAATTATGACAAGAAACTCCAAATTCGTTACTAATTATGATAAGTAACTGTAATTATGATAAAAAATTATGGTAGGTAACTGTAACTTCAATACTAATTATGACAGGTAACAGTAACGTCGATACTAATTATGACAAGTAACAGTTCCTTCGATGCTAATTATGACAGGTAACTGTAACATCGATACTAATTATGACAAGGAACTGTAATTTCGATACAAATTATGGCAGGTAACTGTAACTTCATTACTATATATGACAAGTAACTTTAATTTCGATACAAATTTTGGCAGGTATCTGTAACTTCGATACTAATTATGACAAGTCCATGTAATTTCGATACAAATTATGGCAGGTAACTCTAACGTCCATACTAATTATGACAGGTAACAGTAACTTCGATACTAATTATGACAGGAGACTGTAACTTCGTTACTAATTATGACAAGTAACTGTAATTTCGATACAAATTATGACAGGTAACTGTAACTTCGTTACTAATTATGACAAGTAACAGTACCTTCGATGCTAATTATGACAGGTAACTGTAACTTCTATACTAATTATGACAAGGAACTGTAATTTCGATACAAATTATGGCAGGTAACTGTAACTTCGTTACTAATTATGACAAGTAACTGTAATTTCGATACAAATTTTGGCAGGTAACTGTAACTTCGATACTAATTATGACAGGTAACAGTAACTTCGATACTAATTATGACAAGTAACTGATACTTCGATACTAATTATGACAGGTAACTGTAACTTATATACTAATTATGACAAGGAACTGTAATTTCGATACAAATTATGGCAGGTAACTGTAACTTCGTTACTAATTATGACAAGTAACTGTAATTTCGATACAAATTATGGCAGGTAACTGTAACTTCGATACTAATTATGACAAGAAACTCTAACTTCGTTACTAATTATGACAAGTAACTGTAATTTTGATTTTAAAAAAATTGGTAGGTAACTGTAACTTCAATACTAATTATGACAGGTAACAGTAACTTCGATACTAATTATGACAAGTAATTATAACTTCGATGCAAATTATGACAGGTAACTGTAACTTCGTTACTATTTATGACAAGTAACTGTAATTTCGATACAAATTATGGCAGAAAACTGTAACTTCGATACTAATTATGACAGGTAACAGTAACTTCGATACTAATTATGACAAGTAACTATAACTTCGATACAAATTATGACAGGTAACTCTAACTTCGAAACTAATTATGACAAGAAACTCTAACTTCGTTACTAATTATGACAAGTAACTGTAATTTTGATAAAAAATTATGGTAGATAACTGTAACTTCAATACTAATAATGACAGGTAACTGTAACGTCGATACTAATTATAACAAGTAACAGTACCTTCGATGCTAATTATGTCAGGTAACTATAACTTCGATACTAATTATGACAAGGAACTGTAATTTCGATACAAATTATGGCAGGTAACTGTAATTTCGTTACTAATTATGACAAGTAACTGTAATTCCGATACAAATTTTGGCAGGTAACTGTAACTTCGATACTAATTATGACAGGTAGCAGTAACTTCGATACTAATTATGACAAGTAACTATAACTTCGATACAAATTATGACAGGTAACAGTAACCTCGTTACTAATTATGACAAGTAACTGTAATTTCGATACAAATTTTGGCAGGTAACTGTAACTCGATACTAATTATGACAGGTAGCTGTAACTTCGATACTAATTATGACAAGTAACTGTAACTTCGATACTATTTATGACAGGTAACTGTAACTTCGTTACTAATTATGACAAGTCCCTGTAATTTCGATACAAATTATGGCAGGTAACTGTAACTTCGATACTAATTATGACAAGTAAATGTAACTTCGATACTAATTATGACAAGTAACTGTAATTTCGAAACAAATTTTGGCTGGTAACAGTAACTTCGATACTAATTAGACAGGTAACAGTAACTTCGATACTAATTATGACAAGTAACTGTAACTTCGATACTAATTATGACAGGTAACTGTAACTTCGTTACTAATTATGAGAAGTAACTATAACTTCGATACAAATTATGACAGGTAACTGTAACTTCGATACTAATTATGACAAGAAACTCTAACTTCGTTACTAATTATGACAAGTAACTGTAATTTTGATTTTAAAAAAATTGGTAGGTAACTGTATCTTCAATACTAATTATGACAGGTAACAGTAACTTCGATACTAATTATGACAAGTAATTATAACTTCGATGCAAATTGTGACAGGTAACTGTAACTTCGTTACTAATTATGACAAGTAACTGTAATTTCGATACTAATTATGGCAGTTAACTGTAACTTCGATACTAATTATGACAGGTAACAGTAACTTCGATAATAATTATGACAAGTAACTATAACTTCGATACAAATTATGACAGGTAACTGTAACTTCGATACTAATTATGACAAGAAACTCTAACTTCGTTACTAATTATGACAAGTAACTGTAATTTTGATAAAAAATTATGGTAGATAACTGTAACTTCAATACTAATAATGACAGGTAACGGTAACGTCGATACTAATTATGACAAGTAACAGTACCTTCGATGCTAATTATGACAAGTAACTGTAATTCCGATACAAATTTAGGCAGGTAACAGTAACTTCGATACTAATTAGACAGGTAACAGTAACTTCGATACTAATTATGACAGGAAACTTTACCTTCGTTACTAATTATGATAAGTAACTGTAATTTTGATAAAAATTATGGTAGGTAACTGTAACTTCAATACTAATTATGACAGGTAACAGTAACGTCGATACTAATTATGACAAGTAACAGTACCTTCGATGCTAATTATGACAGGTAACTGTAACTTCGATAAAAATTATGACAAGGAACTGTAATTTCGATACAAATTATGGCAGGTAACTGTAACTTCGTTAGTAAATATGACAAGTAACTGTAATTTCAATACAAATTTTGGCAGGTATCTGTAACTTCGATACTAATTATGACAAGTCCATGTAATTTCGATACAAATTATGGCAGGTAACTGTTACTTCATTACTAAATATGACAAGTAACTTTAATTTCGATACAAATTTTTGCAGGTATCTGTAATTTCGATACAAATTATGGCAGGTAACTGTAACTTCATTACTAAATATGACAAGTAACATTAATTTCGATACAAATTTTGGCAGGTATCTGTAACTTCGATACTAATTATGACAAGTCCATGTAATTTCGATACAAATTATGGCAGGTAACTGTAACTTCCATACTAATTATGACAGGTAACAGTAACTTCGATACTAATTATGACAGGAAACTGTAACTTCGTTACTAATTATGACAAGTAACTGTAATTTTGATACAAATTATGACAGGTAACTGTAACTTCGTTACTAATTATGACAAGTAACAGTACCTTCGATGCTAATTATGACAGGTAACTGTAACTTCGATACTAATTATGACAAGTAACTGTAACTTCGATACTATTTATGACAGGTAACTGTAACTTCGTTACTAATTATGACAAGTTACTGTAATTTCGATACAAATTATGGCAGGTAACAGTAACTTCGATACTAATTAGACAGGTAACAGTAACTTCGATACTAATTATGACAGGAAACTTTACCTTCGTTACTAATTATGATAAGTAACTGTAATTTTGATAAAAAATTATGGTAGGTAACTGTAACTTCAATACTAATTATGACAGGTAACAGTACCTTCGATGCTAATTATGACAAGTAACTGTAATTCCGATACAAATTTTGGCAGGTAACTATAACTTCGATACTAATTATGACAGGTAGCAGTAACTTCGATACTAATTATGACAAGTAACTATAACTTCGATACAAATTATGACAGGTAGCTGTAACCTCGTTACTAATTATGACAAGTAACTGTAATTTCGATACAAATTTTGTCAGGTAACTGTAACTCGATACTAATTATGACAGGTAACAGTAACTTCGATACTAATTATGACAAGTAACTGTAACTTCGATACTATTTATGACAGGTAACTGTAACTTCGTTACTAATTATGACAAGTAACTGTAATTTCGATACAAATTATGGCAGGTAACAGTAACTTCGATACTAATTAGACAGGTAACAGTAACTTCGATACTAATTATGACAGGAAACTTTACCTTCGTTACTAATTATGATAAGTAACTGTAATTTTGATAAAAAATTATGGTAGGTAACTGTAACTTCAATACTAATTATGACAGGTAACAGTAACTTCGATACTAATTATGACAGGTAACTGTAACTACGTAACTAATTATGACAAGTAACTTTAATTTCGATACTTATTATGGCAGGTAACTGTAACTTCGTTACTAATTATGACAAGTCCCTGTAATTTCGATACAAATTATGGCAGGTAACTGTAACTTCGATACTAATTATGACAAGTAAATGTAACTTCGATATTAATTATAACAGGTAACTGTAACTTCGTTACTAATTATGACAAGTAACTGTATTTTCGATACAAATTTTGGCAGGTAACTGTAACTTCGATACTAATTATGACAGGTAACAGTTACGTCGATTCTAATTATGACGAGTAACTGTAACATCGATACTAATTATGACAGGTAACTGTAACTTCGTTACTAATTATGACAAGTAACTGTAATTTCGATACAAATTATGGCAGGTAACTGTAACTTGGATACTAATTATGACAGGTAACAGTAACTTCGATACTAATTATGACAAGAGACTCCAACTTCGTTAATAATTAAGACAAGTAACTGTAATTTTGATAAAAATTATGGTAGGTAACTGTAACTTCAATACTAATTATGACAGGTAACAGTAACGTCGATACTAATTATGACAAGTAACAGTACCTTCGATGCTAATTATGACAGGTAACTGTAACTTCGATAAAAATTATGACAAGGAACTGTAATTTCGATACAAATTATGGCAGGTAACTGTAACTTCGTTAGTAAATATGACAAGTAACTGTAATTTCGATACAAATTTTCGCAGGTATCTGTAACATCGATACTAATTATGACAAGTCCATGTAATTTCGATACAAATTATGGCAGGTAACTGTAACTTCCATACTAATTATGACAGGTAACAGTAACTTCGATACTAATTATGACAGGAAACTGTAACTTCGTTACTAATTATGACAAGTAACTGTAATTTCCATACAAATTATGACAGGTAACTGTAACTTCGTTGCTATTTATGACAAGTAACTATAACTTCGATACGAATTATGACATGTAACTGTAACTTCGATACTAATTATGACAAGAAACTCTAACTTCGCTACTAATTATGACAAGTAACTGTAATTTTGATTAAAAAAATGGTAGGTAACTGTAACTTCAATACTAATTATGACAGGTAGCAGTAACTTCGATAATAATTATGACAAGTAACTGTAACTTCGATACTATTTATGACAGGTAACTGTAACTTCGTTACTAAATATGACAAGTAACTGTAATTTCGAAACAAATTATGGCAGGTAACAGTAACTTCGAAACTAATTAGACAGGTAACAGTAACTTCGATACCAATTATGACAGGAAACTCTACCTTCGTTACTAATTATGACAAGTAACTGTAATTTTCATAAAAAATTATGGTAGGTAACTGTAACTTCAATACTAATTATGACAGGTAACAGTAACATCGATACTAATTATGACAGGTAACTGTAACTTCGTTACTAATTATGAAAAGGAACTTTAATTTTGATACTTATTATGGCAGGTAACTGTAACTTCGTTACTAATTATGACAAGTCCCTGTAATTTCGATACAAATTATAGCAGGTAACTGTAACTTCGATACTGATTATGACAAGTAAATGTAACTTCGATACTAATTATAACAGGTAACTGTAACTTCGTTACTAATTATGACAAGTAACTGCAATTTCGATACAAATTTTGGCAGGTAACTGTAACTTCGATACTAATTATGACAGGTAACAGTAACGTCGATACTAATTATGACAAGTAACAGTTCCTTCGATGCTAATTATGACAGGTAACTGTAACATCGATACTAATTATGACAAGGAACTATAACTTCGTTACAAATTATGACAGGTAACTGTAACTTCGATACAAATTATGACAAGAAACTCCAAATTCGTTACTAATTATGATAAGTAACTGTAATTTTGATAAAAAATTATGGTAGGTAACTGTAACTTCAATACTAATTATGACAGGTAACAGTAACGTCGATACTAATTATGACAAGTAACAGTTCCTTCGATGCTAATTATGACAGGTAACTGTAACATCGATACTAATTATGACAAGGAACTGTAATTTCGATACAAATTATGGCAGGTAACTGTAACTTCATTACTAAATATGACAAGTAACTTTAATTTCGATACAAATTTTGGCAGGTATCTGTAACTTCGATACTAATTATGACAAGTCCATGTAATTTCGATACAAATTATGGCAGGTAACTCTAACTTCCATACTAATTATGACAGGTAACAGTAACTTCGATACTAATTATGACAGGAGACTGTAACTTCGTTACTAATTATGACAAGTAACTGTAATTTCGATACAAATTATGACAGGTAACTGTAACTTCGTTACTAATTATGACAAGTAACAGTACCTTCGATGCTAATTATGACAGGTAACTGTAACTTCTATACTAATTATGACAAGGAACTGTAATTTCGATACAAATTATGGCAGGTAACTGTAACTTCGTTACTAATTATGACAAGTAACTGTAATTTCGATACAAATTTTGGCAGGTAACTGTAACTTCGATACTAATTATGCCAGGTAACAGTAACTTCGATACTAATTATGACAAGTAACTGATACTTCGATACTAATTATGACAGGTAAATGTAACTTCGTTACTAATTATGAGAAGTAACTATAACTTCGATACAAATTATGACAGGTAACTGTAACTTCGATACTAATTATGACAAGAAACTCTAACTTCGTTACTAATTATGACAAGTAACTGTAATTTTGATTTTAAAAAAATTGGTAGGTAACTGTAACTTCAATACTAATTATGACAGGTAACAGTAACTTCGATACTAATTATGACAAGTAATTATAACTTCGATGCAAATTATGACAGGTAACTGTAACTTCGTTACTATTTATGACAAGTAACTGTAATTTCGATACAAATTATGGCAGAAAACTGTAACTTCGATACTAATTATGACAGGTAACAGTAACTTCGATACTAATTATGACAAGTAACTATAACTTCGATACAAATTATGACAGGTAACTCTAACTTCGAAACTAATTATGACAAGAAACTCTAACTTCGTTACTAATTATGACAAGTAACTGTAATTTTGATAAAAAATTATGGTAGATAACTGTAACTTCAATACTAATAATGACAGGTAACTGTAACGTCGATACTAATTATAACAAGTAACAGTACCTTCGATGCTAATTATGTCAGGTAACTGTAACTTCGATACTAATTATGACAAGGAACTGTAATTTCGATACAAATTATGGCAGGTAACTGTAATTTCGTTACTAATTATGACAAGTAACTGTAATTCCGATACAAATTTTGGCAGGTAACTGTAACTTCGATACTAATTATGACAGGTAGCAGTAACTTCGATACTAATTATGACAAGTAACTATAACTTCGATACAAATTATGACAGGTAACTGTAACCTCGTTACTAATTATGACAAGTAACTGTAATTTCGATACAAATTTTGGCAGGTAACTGTAACTCGATACTAATTATGACAGGTAGCTGTAACTTCGATACTAATTATGACAAGTAACTGTAACTTCGATACTATTTATGACAGGTAACTGTAACTTCGTTACTAATTATGACAAGTCCCTGTAATTTCGATACAAATTATGGCAGGTAACTGTAACTTCGATACTAATTATGACAAGTAAATGTAACTTCGATACTAATTATGACAAGTAACTGTAATTTCGAAACAAATTTTGGCTGGTAACAGTATCTTCGATACTAATTAGACAGGTAACAGTAACTTCGATACTAATTATGACAAGTAACTGTAACTTCGATACTAATTATGACAGGTAACTGTAACTTCGTTACTAATTATGAGAAGTAACTATAACTTCGATACAAATTATGACAGGTAACTGTAACTTCGATACTAATTATGACAAGAAACTCTAACTTCGTTACTAATTATGACAAGTAACTGTAATTTTGATTTAAAAAAAAATGGTAGGTAACTGTAACTTCAATACTAATTATGACATGTAACAGTAACTTCGATACTAATTATGACAAGTAATTATAACTTCGATGCAAATTGTGACAGGTAACTGTAACTTCGTTACTAATTATGACAAGTAACTGTAATTTCGATACTAATTATGGCAGTTAACTGTAACTTCGATACTAATTATGACAGGTAACAGTAACTTCGATAATAATTATGACAAGTAACTATAACTTCGATACAAATTATGACAGGTAACTGTAACTTCGATACTAATTATGACAAGAAACTCTAACTTCGTTACTAATTATGACAAGTAACTGTAATTTTGATAAAAAATTATGGTAGATAACTGTAACTTCAATACTAATAATGACAGGTAACGGTAACGTCGATACTAATTATGACAAGTAACAGTACCTTCGATGCTAATTATGACAAGTAACTGTAATTCCGATACAAATTTAGGCAGGTAACAGTAACTTCGATACTAATTAGACAGGTAACAGTAACTTCGATACTAATTATGACAGGAAACTTTACCTTCGTTACTAATTATGATAAGTAAATGAAATTTTGATAAAAATTATGGTAGGTAACTGTAACTTCAATACTAATTATGACAGGTAACAGTAACGTCGATACTAATTATGACAAGTAACAGTACCTTCGATGCTAATTATGACAGGTAACTGTAACTTCGATAAAAATTATGACAAGGAACTGTAATTTCGATACAAATTATGGCAGGTAACTGTAA
Source organism: Meconema thalassinum (assembly GCA_946902985.2). Classification (NCBI taxonomy): domain Eukaryota; kingdom Metazoa; phylum Arthropoda; class Insecta; order Orthoptera; family Tettigoniidae; genus Meconema; species Meconema thalassinum. The sequence goes on along the minus strand of OX336388.2, from coordinate 1,690,354,076 downwards.
CTTCGTTAGTAAATATGACAAGTAACTGTAATTTCAATACAAATTTTGGCAGGTATCTGTAACTTCGATACTAATTATGACAAGTCCATGTAATTTCGATACAAATTATGGCAGGTAACTGTTACTTCATTACTTAATATGACAAGTAACTTTAATTTCGATACAAATTTTTGCAGGTATCTGTAATTTCGATACAAATTATGGCAGGTAACTGTAACTTCATTACGAAATATGACAAGTAACTTTAATTTCGATACAAATTTTGGCAGGTATCTGTAACTTCGATACTAATTATGACAAGTCCATGTAATTTCGATACAAATTATGGCAGGTAACTGTAACTTCCATACTAATTATGACAGGTAACAGTAACTTCGATACTAATTATGACAGGAAACTGTAACTTCGTTACTAATTATGACAAGTAACTGTAATTTCGATACAAATTATGACAGGTAACTGTAACTTCGTTACTAATTATGACAAGTAACAGTACCTTCGATGCTAATTATGACAGGTAACTGTAACTTCGATACTAATTATGACAAGTAACTGTAACTTCGATACTATTTATGACAGGTAACTGTAACTTCGTTACTAATTATGACAAGTTACTGTAATTTCGATACAAATTATGGCAGGTAACAGTAACTTCGATACTAATTAGACAGGTAACAGTAACTTCGATACTAATTATGACAGGAAACTTCACCTTCGTTACTAATTATGATAAGTAACTGTAATTTTGATAAAAAATTATGGTAGGTAACTGTAACTTCAATACTAATTATGACAGGTAACAGTACCTTCGATGCTAATTATGACAAGTAACTGTAATTCCGATACAAATTTTGGCAGGTAACTATAACTTCGATACTAATTATGACAGGTAGCAGTAACTTCGATACTAATTATGACAAGTAACTATAACTTCGATACAAATTATGACAGGTAGCTGTAACCTCGTTACTAATTATGACAAGTAACTGTAATTTCGATACAAATTTTGTCAAGTAACTGTAACTCGATACTAATTATGACAGGTAACAGTAACTTCGATACTAATTATGACAAGTAACAGTAACTTCGATACTATTTATGACAGGTAACTGTAACTTCGTTACTAATTATGACAAGTAACTGTAATTTCGATACAAATTATGGCAGGTAACAGTAACTTCGATACTAATTAGACAGGTAACAGTAACTTCGATACTAATTATGACAGGAAACTTTACCTTCGTTACTAATTATGATAAGTAACTGTAATTTTGATAAAAAATTATGGTAGGTAACTGTAACTTCAATACTAATTATGACAGGTAACAGTAACTTCGATACTAATTATGACAGGTAACTGTAACTACGTTACTAATTATGACAAGTAACTTTAATTTCGATACTTATTATGGCAGGTAACTGTAACTTCGTTACTAATTATGACAAGTCCCTGTAATTTCGATACAAATTATGGCAGGTAACTGTAACTTCGATACTAATTATGACAAGTAAATGTAACTTCGATATTAATTATAACAGGTAACTGTAACTTCGTTACTAATTATGACAAGTAACTGTATTTTCGATACAAATTTTGGCAGGTAACTGTAACTTCGATACTAATTATGACAGGTAACAGTTACGTCGATTCTAATTATGACGAGTAACTGTAACATCGATACTAATTATGACAGGTAACTGTAACTTCGTTACTAATTATGACAAGTAACTGTAATTTCGATACAAATTATGGCAGGTAACTGTAACTTCGATACTAATTATGACAAGTAACAGTAACTTCGATACTAATTATGACAAGAAACTCCAACTTCGTTAATAATTAAGACAAGTAACTGTAATTTTGATAAAAATTATGGTAGGTAACTGTAACTTCAATACTAATTATGACAGGTAACAGTAACGTCGATACTAATTATGACAAGTAACAGTACCTTCGATACTAATTATGACAGGTAACAGTAACTTCGATACTAATTATGACAAGTAACTGATACTTCGATACTAATTATGACAGGTAACTGTAACTTCGTTACTAATTATGAGAAGTAACTATAACTTCGATACAAATTATGACAGGTAACTGTAACTTCGATACTAATTATGACAAGAAACTCTAACTTCGTTACTAATTATGACAAGTAACTGTAATTTTGATTTTAAAAAAATTGGTAGGTAACTGTAACTTCAATACTAATTATGACAGGTAACAGTAACTTCGATACTAATTATGACAAGTAATTATAACTTCGATGCAAATTATGACAGGTAACTGTAACTTCGTTACTATTTATGACAAGTAACTGTAATTTCGATACAAATTATGGCAGAAAACTGTAACTTCGATACTAATTATGACAGGTAACAGTAACTTCGATACTAATTATGACAAGTAACTATAACTTCGATACAAATTATGACAGGTAACTCTAACTTCGAAACTAATTATGACAAGAAACTCTAACTTCGTTACTAATTATGACAAGTAACTGTAATTTTGATAAAAAATTATGGTAGATAACTGTAACTTCAATACTAATAATGACAGGTAACTGTAACGTCGATACTAATTATAACAAGTAACAGTACCTTCGATGCTAATTATGTCAGGTAACTGTAACTTCGATACTAATTATGACAAGGAACTGTAATTTCGATACAAATTATGGCAGGTAACTGTAATTTCGTTACTAATTATGACAAGTAACTGTAATTCCGATACAAATTTTGGCAGGTAACTGTAACTTCGATACTAATTATGACAGGTAGCAGTAACTTCGATACTAATTATGACAAGTAACTATAACTTCGATACAAATTATGACAGGTAACTGTAACCTCGTTACTAATTATGACAAGTAACTGTAATTTCGATACAAATTTTGGCAGGTAACTGTAACTCGATACTAATTATGACAGGTAGCTGTAACTTCGATACTAATTATGACAAGTAACTGTAACTTCGATACTATTTATGACAGGTAACTGTAACTTCGTTACTAATTATGACAAGTCCCTGTAATTTCGATACAAATTATGGCAGGTAACTGTAACTTCGATACTAATTATGACAAGTAAATGTAACTTCGATACTAATTATGACAAGTAACTGTAATTTCGAAACAAATTTTGGCTGGTAACAGTAACTTCGATACTAATTAGACAGGTAACAGTAACTTCGATACTAATTATGACAAGTAACTGTAACTTCGATACTAATTATGACAGGTAACTGTAACTTCGTTACTAATTATGAGAAGTAACTATAACTTCGATACAAATTATGACAGGTAACTGTAACTTCGATACTAATTATGACAAGAAACTCTAACTTCGTTACTAATTATGACAAGTAACTGTAATTTTGATTTTAAAAAAATTGGTAGGTAACTGTAACTTCAATACTAATTATGACAGGTAACAGTTACTTCGATACTAATTATGACAAGTAATTATAACTTCGATGCAAATTGTGACAGGTAACTGTAACTACGTTACTAATTATGACAAGTAACTGTAATTTCGATACTAATTATGGCAGTTAACTGTAACTTCGATACTAGTTATGACAGGTAACAGTAACTTCGATAATAATTATGACAAGTAACTATAACTTCGATACAAATTATGACAGGTAACTGTAACTTCGATACTAATTATGACAAGAAACTCTAACTTCGTTACTAATTATGACAAGTAACTGTAATTTTGATAAAAAATTATGGTAGATAACTGTAACTTCAATACTAATAATGACAGGTAACGGTAACGTCGATACTAATTATGACAAGTAACAGTACCTTCGATGCTAATTATGACAAGTAACTGTAATTCCGATACAAATTTAGGCAGGTAACAGTAACTTCGATACTAATTAGACAGGTAACAGTAACTTCGATACTAATTATGACAGGAAACTTCACCTTCGTTACTAATTATGATAAGTAACTGTAATTTTGATAAAAAATTATGGTAGGTAACTGTAACTTCAATACTAATTATGACAGGTAACAGTACCTTCGATGCTAATTATGACAAGTAACTGTAATTCCGATACAAATTTTGGCAGGTAACTATAACTTCGATACTAATTATGACAGGTAGCAGTAACTTCGATACTAATTATGACAAGTAACTATAACTTCGATACAAATTATGACAGGTAGCTGTAACCTCGTTACTAATTATGACAAGTAACTGTAATTTCGATACAAATTTTGTCAGGTAACTGTAACTCGATACTAATTATGACAGGTAACAGTAACTTCGATACTAATTATGACAAGTAACTGTAACTTCGATACTATTTATGACAGGTAACTGTAACTTCGTTACTAATTATGACAAGTAACTGTAATTTCGATACAAATTATGGCAGGTAACAGTAACTTCGATACTAATTAGACAGGTAACAGTAACTTCGATACTAATTATGACAGGAAACTTTACCTTCGTTACTAATTATGATAAGTAACTGTAATTTTGATAAAAAATTATGGTAGGTAACTGTAACTTCAATACTAATTATGACAGGTAACAGTAACTTCGATACTAATTATGACAGGTAACTGTAACTACGTTACTAATTATGACAAGTAACTTTAATTTCGATACTTATTATGGCAGGTAACTGTAACTTCGTTACTAATTATGACAAGTCCCTGTAATTTCGATACAAATTATGGCAGGTAACTGTAACTTCGATACTAATTATGACAAGTAAATGTAACTTCGATATTAATTATAACAGGTAACTGTAACTTCGTTACTAATTATGACAAGTAACTGTATTTTCGATACAAATTTTGGCAGGTAACTGTAACTTCGATACTAATTATGACAGGTAACAGTTACGTCGATTCTAATTATGACGAGTAACTGTAACATCGATACTAATTATGACAGGTAACTGTAACTTCGTTACTAATTATGACAAGTAACTGTAATTTCGATACAAATTATGGCAGGTAACTGTAACTTCGATACTAATTATGACAGGTAACAGTAACTTCGATACTAATTATGACAAGAAACTCCAACTTCGTTAATAATTAAGACAAGTAACTGTAATTTTGATAAAAATTATGGTAGGTAACTGTAACTTCAATACTAATTATGACAGGTAACAGTAACGTCGATACTAATTATGACAAGTAACAGTACCTTCGATGCTAATTATGACAGGTAACTGTAATTTCGATAAAAATTATGACAAGGAACTGTAATTTCGATACAAATTATGGCAGGTAACTGTAACTTCGTTAGTAAATATGACAAGTAACTGTAATTTCGATACAAATTTTCGCAGGTATCTGTAACATCGATACTAATTATGACAAGTCCATGTAATTTCGATACAAATTATGGCAGGTAACTGTAACTTCCATACTAATTATGACAGGTAACAGTAACTTCGATACTAATTATGACAGGAAACTGTAACTTCGTTACTAATTATGACAAGTAACTGTAATTTCCATACAAATTATGACAGGTAACTGTAACTTCGTTGCTATTTATGACAAGTAACTATAACTTCGATACGAATTATGACAGGTAACTGTAACGTCGATACTAATTATGACAAGAAACTCTAACTTCGCTACTAATTATGACAAGTAACTGTAATTTTGATTTAAAAAATGGTAGGTAACTGTAACTTCAATACTAATTATGACAGGTAGCAGTAACTTCGATAATAATTATGACAAGTAACTGTAACTTCGATACTATTTATGACAGGTAACTGTAACTTCGTTACTAATTATGACAAGTAACTGTAATTTCGAAACAAATTATGGCAGGTAACAGTAACTTCGAAACTAATTAGACAGGTAACAGTAACTTCGATACCAATTATGACAGGAAACTCTACCTTCGTTACTAATTATGACAAGTAACTGTAATTTTCATAAAAAATTATGGTAGGTAACTGTAACTTCAATACTAATTATGACAGGTAACAGTAACTTCGATACTAATTATGACAGGTAACTGTAACTTCGTTACTAATTATGACAAGTAACTTTAATTTCGATACTTATTATGGCAGGTAACTGTAACTTCGTTACTAATTATGACAAGTCCCTGTAATTTCGATACAAATTATAGCAGGTAACTGTAACTTCGATACTAATTATGACAAGTAAATGTAACTTCGATACTAATTATAACAGGTAACTGTAACTTCGTTACTAATTATGACAAGTAACTGCAATTTCGATACAAATTTTGGCAGGTAACTGTAACTTCGATACTAATTATGACAGGTAACAGTAACGTCGATTCTAATTATGACAAGTAACTGTAACTACGATACTAATTATGACAGGTAACTGTAACTTCGTTACTAATTATGACAAGTAACTGTAATTTCGATACAAATTATGGCAGGTAACTGTAATTTCGATACTAATTATGACAGGTAACAGTAACTTCGATACTAATTATGACAAGTAAATATAACTTCGATACAAATTATGACAGGTAACTGTAACTTCGATACAAATTATGACAAGAAACTCCAACTTCGTTACTAATTATGATAAGTAACTGTAATTTTGATAAAAAATTATGGTAGGTAACTGTAACTTCAATACTAATTATGACAGGTAACAGTAACGTCGATACTAATTATGACAAGTAACAGTTCCTTCGATGCTAATTATGACAGGTAACTGTAACATCGATACTAATTATGACAAGGAACTGTAATTTCGATACAAATTATGGCAGGTAACAACTTCATTATTAAATATGACAAGTAACTTTAATTTCGATACAAATTTTGGCAGGTATCTGTAACTTCGATACTAATTATGACAAGTCCATGTAATTTCGATACAAATTATGGCAGGTAACTGTAACTTCCATACTAATTATGACAGGTAACAGTAACTTCGATACTAATTATGACAGGAGACTGTAACTTCGTTACTAATTATGACAAGTAACTGTAATTTCGATACAAATTATGATAGGTAACTGTAACTTCGTTACTAATTATGACAAGTAACACTACCTTCGATGCTAATTATGACAGGTAACTGTAACTTCTATACTAATTATGACAAGGAACTGTAATTTCGATACAAATTATGGCAGGTAACTGTAACTTCGTTACTAATTATGACAAGTAACTGTAATTTCGATACAAATTTTGGCAGGTAACTGTAACTTCGATACTAATTATGACAGGTAACAGTAACTTCGATACTAATTATGACAAGTAACTGATACTTCGATACTAATTATGACAGGTAACTGTAACTTCGTTACTAATTATGAGAAGTAACTATAACTTCGATACAAATTATGACAGGTAACTGTAACTTCGATACTAATTATGACAAGAAACTCTAACTTCGTTACTAATTATGACAAGTAACTGTAATTTTGATTTTAAAAAAATTGGTAGGTAACTGTAACTTCAATACTAATTATGACAGGTAACAGTAACTTCGATACTAATTATGACAAGTAATTAAAACTTCGATGCAAATTATGACAGGTAACTGTAACTTCGTTACTAATTATGACAAGTAACTGTAATTTCGATACAAATTATGGCAGTAAACTGTAACTTCGATACTAATTATGACAGGTAACAGTAACTTCGATACTAATTATGACAAGTAACTATAACTTCGATACAAATTATGACAGGTAACTCTAACTTCAAAACTAATTATGACAAGAAACTCTAACTTCGTTACTAATTACGACAAGTAACTGTAATTTTGATAAAAAATTATGGTAGATAACTGTAACTTCAATACTAATAATGACAGGTAACTGTAACGTCGATACTAATTATAACAAGTAACAGTACCTTCGATATTATTATGTCAGGTAACTGTAACTTCGATACTAATTATGACAAGGAACTGTAATTTCGATACAAATTATGGCAGGTAACTGTAATTTCGTTACTAATTATGACAAGTAACTGTAATTCCGATACAAATTTTGGCAGGTAACTGTAACTTCGATACTAATTATGACAGGTAGCAGTAACTTCGATACTAATTATGACAAGTAACTATAACTTCGATACAAATTATGACAGGTAACTGTAACCTCGTTACTAATTATGACAAGTAACTGTAATTTCGATACAAATTTTGGCAGGTAACTGTAACTCGATACTAATTATGACAGGTAGCAGTAACTTCGATACTAATTATGACAAGTAACTGTAACTTCGATACTATTTATGACAGGTAACTGTAACTTCGTTACTAATTATGACAAGTCCCTGTAATTTCGATACAAATTATGGCAGGTAACAGTAACTTCGATACTAATTATGACAAGTAAATGTAACTTCGATACTAATTATGACAAGTAACTGTAATTTCGAAACAAATTTTGGCTGGTAACAGTAACTTCGATACTAATTAGACAGGTAACAGTAACTTCGATACTAATTATGACAAGTAACTGTAACTTCGATACTAATTATGACAGGTAACTGTAACTTCGTTACTAATTATGAGAAGTAACTATAACTTCGATACAAATTATGACAGGTAACTGTAACTTCGATACTAATTATGACAAGAAACTCTAACTTCGTTACTAATTATGACAAGTAACTGTAATTTTGATTTTAAAAAAATTGGTAGGTAACTGTAACTTCAATACTAATTATGACAGGTAACAGTAACTTCGATACTAATTATGACAAGTAATTATAACTTCGATGCAAATTGTGACAGGTAACTGTAACTTCGTTACTAATTATGACAAGTAACTGTAATTTCGATACTAATTATGGCAGTTAACTGTAACTTCGATACTAATTATGACAAGTCCATGTAATTTCGATACAAATTATGGCAGGTAACTGTAACTTCATTACTAAATATGACAAGTAACTTTAATTTCGATACAAATTTTGGCAGGTATCTGTAAATTCGATACAAATTATGACAGGTAACTCTAACTTCAAAACTAATCATGACAAGAAACTCTAACTTCGTTACTAATTACGACAAGTAACTGTAATTTTGATAAAAAATTATGGTAGATAACTGTAACTTCAATACTAATAATGACAGGTAACGGTAACGTCGATACTAATTATGACAAGTAACAGTACCTTCGATGCTAATTATGACAAGAAACTGTAATTCCGATACAAATTTTGGCAGGTAACAGTAACTTCGATACTAATTAGACAGGTAACAGTAACTTCGATACTAATTATGACAGGAAACTTTACCTTCGTTACTAATTATGATAAGTAACTGTAATTTTGATAAAAATTATGGTAGGTAACTGTAACTTCAATACTAATTATGACAGGTAACAGTAACGTCGATACTAATTATGACAAGTAACAGTACCTTCGATGCTAATTATGACAGGTAACTGTAACTTCGATAAAAATTATGACAAGGAACTGTAATTTCGATACAAATTATGGCAGGTAACTGTAACTTCGTTCGTAAATATGACAAGTAACTGTAATTTCAATACAAATTTTGGCAGGTATCTGTAACTTCGATACTAATTATGACAAGTCCATGTAATTTCGATACAAATTATGGCAGGTAACTGTAACTTCATTACTAAATATGACAAGTAACTTTAATTTCGATACAAATTTTGGCAGGTATCTGTAAATTCGATACAAATTATGGCAGGTAACTGTAACTTCATTACTAAATATGACAAGTAACTTTAATTTCGATACAAATTTTGGCAGGTATCTGTAACTTCGATACTAATTATGACAAGTCCATGTAATTCTGATACAAATTATGGCAGGTAACTGTAACTTCCATACTAATTATGACAGGTAACAGTAACTTCGATACTAATTATGACAGGAAACTGTAACTTCGTTACTAATTATGACAAGTAACTGTAATTTCGATACAAATTATGACAGGTAACTGTAACTTCGTTACTAATTATGACAAGTAACAGTACCTTCGATGCTAATTATGACAGGTAACTGTAACTTCGATACTAATTATGACAAGGAACTGTAATTTCGATACAAATTATGGCAGGTAACTGTAACTTCGTTACTAATTATGACAAGTAACTGTAATTTCGATACAAATTTTGGCAGGTAACTGTAACTTCGATACTAATTATGACAGGTAACAGTAACTTCGATACTAATTATGACAAGTAACTGTAACTTCGATACTAATTATGACAGGTAACTGTAACTTCGTTACTAATTATGAGAAGTAACTATAACTTCGATACAAATTATGACAGGTAACTGTAACTACGATACTAATTATGACAAGAAACTCTAACTTCGTTACTAATTATGACAAGTAACTGTAATTTTGATTTAAAAAAAATTGGTAGGTAACTGTAACTTCAATACTAATTATGACAGGTAACAGTAACTTCGATACTAATTATGACAAGTAATTATAACTTCGATGCAAATTATGACAGGTAACTGTAACTTCGTTACTAATTATGACAAGTAACTGTAATTTCGATACAAATTATGGCAGTAAACTGTAACTTCGATACTAATTATGACAGGTAACAGTAACTTCGATACTAATTATGACAAGTAACTATAACTTCGATACAAATTATGACAGGTAACTGTAACTTCGATACTAATTATGACAAGAAACTCTAACTTCGTTACTAATTATGACAAGTAACTGTAATTTTGATAAAAAATTATGGTAGATAACTGTAACTTCAATACTAATAATGACAGGTAACTGTAACGTCGATACTAATTATGACAAGTAACAGTACCTTCGATGCTAATTATGTCAGGTAACTGTAACTTCGATACTAATTATGACAAGGAACTGTAATTTCGATACAAATTATGGCAGGTAACTGTAATTTCGTTACTAATTATGACAAGTAAATGTAACTTCGATACTAATTATGACAGGTAACTGTAACTTCGTTACTAATTATGACAAGTAACTGTATTTTCGATACAAATTTTGGCAGGTAACTGTAACTTCGATACTAATTATGACAGGTAACAGTTACGTCGATTCTAATTATGACGAGTAACTGTAACTTCGATACTATTTATGACAGGTAACTGTAACTTCGTTACTAATTATGACAAGTCCCTGTGATTTCGATACAAATTATGGCAGGTAACTGTAACTTCGATACTAATTATCACAAGTAAATGTAACTTCGATACTAATTATGACAGGTAACTGTAACTTCGTTACTAATTATGACAAGTAACTGTATTTTCGATACAAATTTTGGCAGGTAACTGTAACTTCGATACTAATTATGACAGGTAACAGTTACGTCGATTCTAATTATGACGAGTAACTGTAACTTCGATACTAATTATGACAGGTAACTGTAACTTCGTTACTAATTATGACAAGTAACTGTAATTTCGATACAAATTATGGCAGGTAACTGTAACTTCGATACTAATTATGACAGGTAACAGTAACTTCGATACTAATTATGACAAGTAACTATAACTTCGATAAAAATTATGACAGGTAACTGTAACTTCGATACTAATTATGACAAGAAACTCCAACTTCGTTACTAATTATGACAAGTAACTGTAATTTTGATAAAAAATTATGGTAGGTAACTGTAAATTCAATACTAATTATGACAGGTAACAGTAACGTCGATACTAATTATGACAAATAACAGTACCTTCGATGCTAATTATGACAGGTAACTGTAACTTCGATACTAATTATGACAATGAACTGTAATTTCGATACAAATTATGGCAGGTAACAGTAACTTCGTTATTAATTATGACAAGTAACTGTAATTTCGATACAAATTTTGGCTGGTAACTGTAACTTCGATACTAATTATGATAAGTCCGTGTAATTTCGATACAAATTATGGCAGGTAACTGTAACTTCCATATTAATTATGACAGGTAACAGTAACTTCGATACTAATTATGACAGGAAACTGTAACTTCGTTACTAATTATGACATGTAACTGTAATTTCGATACAAATTATGACAGGTAACTGTAACTTCGTTACTAATTATGACAAGTAACAGTACCTTCGATGCTAATTATGACAGGTAACTGTAACTTCGATACTAATTATGACAAGGAACTGTAATTTCGATACAAATTATGGCAGGTAACTGTAACTTCGTTACTAATTATGACAAGTAACTGTAATTTCGATACAAATTTTGGCAGGTAACTGTAACTTCGATACTAATTATGACAGGTAACAGTAACTTCGATACTAATTATGACAAGTAACTGTAATTTCGATACAAATTTTGGCAGGTAACTGTAACTTCGATAATAATTATGACAGGTAACAGTAACTTCGATACTAATTATGACAAGGAACTGTAATTTCGATACAAATTATGGCAGGTAACTGTAACTTCGTTAATAATTATGACAAGTAACTGTAATTTCGTTACAAATTGTGGCAGGTAATTGTAATTTCGATACTAATTATGACAGGTAACGGTAACTTCGATACTAATTATGACAAGTAACAGTAACTTCGATACTAATTATGACAAGTAACTGTAACTTCGATACTAATTATGACAGGTAACTCTAACTTCGTTACTAATTTTGACAAGTAACTGTAATTTCGATACAAATTTTGGCAGGTAACTGTAACTTCGATACTAATTAAGACAGGTAACAGTAACTTCGATACTAATTATGACAAGTAACTGTAACTTCGATACTATTTATGACAGGTAACTGTAACTTCGTTACTAATTATGACAAGTAACAGTAATTTCGATACAAATTATGGCAGGTAACAGTAACTTCGATACTAATTAGACAGGTAACAGTAACTTCGATACTAATTATGACAGGAATCTCTACCTTCGTTACTAATTAAGACAAGTAACTGTAATTTTGATAAAAAATTATGGTAGGTAACTGTAACTTCAATACTAATTATGACAGGTAACAGTAACTTCGATGCTAATTATGACAGGTAACTGTAACTTCGTTACTAATTATGAAAAGTAACTTTAATTTCGATACTTATTATGGCAGGTAACTGTAACTTCGTTACTAATTATGACAAGTACCTGTAATTTCGATACAATTTATGGCAGGTAACTGTAACTTCTATACTAATTATGACAAGTTAATGTAACTTCGATACTAATTATGACAGGTAACTGTAACTTCGTTTCTAATTATGACAAGTAACTGTAATTTCGATACAAATTTTGGCAGGTAACTGTAACTTCGATAATAATTATGACAGGTAACCGTAACGTCGATTCTATTTATGACAAGTAACTGTAACTTCGATACTAATTATGACAGGTAACTGTAACTTCGTTACTAATTATGACAAGTAACTGTAATTTCGATACAAATTATGGCAGGTAACTGTAACTTCGATACTAATTATGACAGTTAACAGTAACTTCGATACTAATTATGACAAGTAACTATAACTTCGATACAAATTACGACAGGTAACTGTAACTTCGATACTAATTATGACAAGAAACTCCAACTTCGTTACTAATTATGACAAGTAACTGTAATTTCGATACAAATTTTGGCAGGTAACTGTAACTTCGATACTAATTATTACAGGTAACAGTAACATCGATACTAATTATGACAAGTAACTGTAACTTCGATACTAATTATGGCAGGTAACTGTAACTTCGTTACTAATTATGACAAGTAACTGTAATTTCGATACAAATTTTGGCAGGTAACTGTAACTTCGATACTAATTTATTTATTTATTCGTGTCAGAAGCAAACAAAATACTGGATTACACTAAAATTACATACATATTTACAAACAAAAAAAAGAGAAATAAACCATACAACACACAATGTATTTTCAAACCACGGTCAACCAAAAATGTGCAACCTGTATAGCATTGGAAGTTGCTAGTAAAAGATCTTCTGCTGTACAAGTGGCAGGGCACAGCGGACAATTCAGTAGATGCTCCATGGTATGGGGCATACCGCAGTCGCAGTTGGTGGAGTCGACGGGTAAGTGCCATTTCTGCAAGTTATCCTTAGATCTTCCAACAGCAGAACGGAGACGATTAAGTGCCCTCCACACGATCCATTTCTGATCATGTCCAGGTGGAAGGCTCTCCGAAGGGTGATCCCATAGAGAGTTATTCCCAAGCCGAGAAGTCCACAATTGTTTTCTAGCTGTAGCTGGTGTAGTTAGCAAGACTGCAGTGGTGTTGAGGAAACTTCTCCTGGACTTCAACCTACGGGTGGCTGGTACATAACCGTACAACGGATGGGAAAACTGATTTACCTGTTTAGCTCTCTCTTCATTGGCTGCTACCTCACGACGTATATCCGGTGGAGCTATCCCTGCAAGCTGATAAAGTTTTGCAAGAGGTGTAGGCTTCAAACAACCTGTAATAAGCCTACATGTTTCATTAAGCGCCTTGTTAACATTATTTGCATGGGTGGATTTGTACCACACTGGACATGCATATTCTGCAACACTGTAACATGTTGCAAGCGCTGTCGTTCTCAAGGTTGATGGTTGAGAGCCCCAGGTGCTACCAGTGATCTTACGTAGGATGTTATTCCTAGCTTCCACCTTTAGTCTGGTATTCCGGCAATGCTGTTTGTAGGTCAGAGTACGATCGAGGGTAACTCCCAGATATTTTGGATGAGGAGTGTTAACTAAGCGTGTTCCTTGCCAAGAGACGTTAAGTTCACGACGAGCCTGCTTGTGCTTCAGATGAAATGCACACAACTGAGTTTTTGATGGATTTGGACGAAGTTGATTATCATAGTAATAGACATCCAACTCAGTCAATGCTTGTGTTAAATGAGCTTCAACATCTTCGAAGGATTTCCCCTGACAAGCTAATGCTAGATCGTCGGCATAAAGAAAACTTCTAGTGTTCCTTGGAAGTGGTTGGTCGTTAGTGTAGACGTTAAACAACATTGGTGATAGAACACTACCTTGAGGTAAGCCATTTCTTTGACGTCTCCATCGACTGCGCTGTCCTTGGAATTCCACATAAAATCTCCTGTTTTGAAGGAAACTTTCAATAAGTTTTGTGAAACTGTAATCCTTCGTGATTCCATAAATCTTCTGTAACAAAGCACGATGATTGACAGTGTCATAGGCAGCGGTCAAATCGATAAAAGCTACTCCCGTGATATTCCGTGTTTCAAAGCCATCCTCAATGAATTGAGTGAGGTTAAGGATCTGGGATGTACAACTTTTCCCTGGTCTGAAGCCTGCTTGTTGTTGTATGAGAGCAGGCTCTACGACATGAACTAGGCGGTTCAGTAACATTCGTTCAAAGATTTTAAGCAGGTGACACAACAAGGATATTGGCCTGTAGTTTTGAGGTTCAGTTGACATTTTACCAGGTTTCAGAATCGGTATGACTCGTGATTTCCTCCAGGTTATTGGGAAATTGCAGGATTTCAAACAGTTGTTGAAGAAAGCTAGGACCCATTCTCTTGCTCGTTCCCCAAAGTGTTTGATCTGCTCTAATCTGATATCATCTACTCCTGCTGCCTTGCCGATCTTACAACTATCAATGGCTGCCGTCAGTTCTGCCATGCAAAAAGGTTGCATAAGTTGACTAGTCTCGAGTTCTTCTGACCGAGCAATTTTATGATCTGACCTGCGTAATGGATGGTCAGATTTACCATTTTCCACGAGCTGACGAGCAATCTGATTAGCTGTTATATTTTTGTGTCCCTCTTTTGTTGTTGGATCACAACTCAGGTACTTAAGGAGTCTCCAGGCTTTCTGACTACTCTTACTTAGATCCGTCTCCTCCATCAATTGGCACCATGCATCGTTCCTGTTCTTGGAAATCGCTGTTAAAAGATCTTCCCCAGCTTGAAGGGTATCGTTACCAAATGGGTCATTATCAAAGAGGTCAAGATAGTTTTTCAAAAGTTCCTCAGTTTCCGAAGTCAGACCTTTTATATATTGTGCTCTGCAGCCTCGGGGAATTGATACACGGGAACAATACTTCACGATGTTTAAAAAGTCGTCATATAATTCAGGAACTGGCTCAATATTTAGAATATTCTCATCTAGAGAAATGGTAAATTTCTCCCAATCAGCCTTCTTAAAATTGTATCTACGTCGGAAAGGAACTGACTGTGGTCGAATGGCAGCATAAATCTGGCATATAATAGGCCGGTGTTGCGTGTGAGGAATAGCTTGACCCACTGATTTTATTGATAAATGAGATATGTTTTCACTCACAAATATCATATCGGGATTATATCCACGCCTCCATCTTGCACTGTTGAAAGATGCTGGAAGTTTGTTATCATGCAATAAGTTGAGATCATATGAGTCGGCCCATTCAGCCACGGCCTCACCACTTTCATCGGTAGTTGAGTAACCCCATATTGTGTTACGGCTGTTGAAATCACCAACAACAAACTTCACAGATTGATGCTGGAAGTTGCTGGGTTCTACAAATTTAAATACAGTACCTGGGGGCTTATAAACTGATGTTACAGAACAGTTGCTAAGCTCTACTGTAAGAATTTCGGTGTCATCTACAATGGAAATTCCTGTGGAGACGATCTGAATATTAGGTTTGGCAAAGATAATGCTGCCATAATGTCGATGAGGATGTTCAACTATTAGGCTCATACCCTTGATTTTTGGACGGTAGAGAGTCAAGTCTCGGTGGGTTTCCTGAATACATAGTAAATCACATTTCTGATCATGGCATATCTGGCTTAATAACTCTTCCTTGGTGGATGAAAGACCTTCAATATTGACAGAGATGATTGTCAGTTTTGGCGCTGAAAAGGGACGGTTTATATTAATTTTCACCATTCATTGATTTGCTTCTGGATTGCTGACGTTCAGTTCGGTAATGGAAATATAATTCCAACTACCTTAGCAGGAGCACCACGGGCAGGAATCAGCTTCACCCCCTCGATACTAATTATGACAGGTAACAGTAACATCGATACTAATTATGACAAGTAACTGTAACTTCGATACTAATTATGACAGGTAACTGTAACTTCGTTACTAATTATGACAAGTAACTGTAATTTTGATACAAATTATGGCTGGTAACTGTAACTTCGATACTAATTATGACAGGTAACAGTAACTTCGTTACTAATTTTGACAAGTAACTATAACTTCGATACAAATTATGACAGGTAACTGTAACTTCGATATTAATTATGACAAGAAACTCTAACTTCGCTACTAATTATGACAAGGAACTGTAATTTTGATAAAAAAATGGTAGGTAACTGTAACTTCAATACTAATTATGACAGGTAACAGTAACTTCGATACTAATTATGACAAGTAACTATAACTTCGATGCAAATTATGACAGGTAACTGTAACTTCTTTACTAATTATGACAAGTAACTGTAATTTCGATACAGATTATGGCAGGTAACTGTAACTTCGATACTAATTATGACAGGTAACAGTAACTTCGGTACTAATTACGACAAGTAACTATAACTTCGATACAAATTATGACAGGTAACTGTAACTTCGTCACTAATTATGACAAGTAACTGTAATTTCGATACAAATTTTGGCAGGTAACTGTAACTCGATACTAATTATGACAGGTAACAATAACTTCGATAATAATTATGACAAGTAACTGTAACTTCGATACTATTTATGACAGGTAACTGTAACTTCGTTACTGATTATGACAAGTAACTGTAATTTCGAAACAAATTATGGCAGGTAACAGTAACTTCGAAACTAATTAGACAGGTAACAGTAACTTCGATACTAATTATGACAGGAAACTCTACCTTCGTTACTAATTATGACAAGTAACTGTAATTTTCATAAAAAATTATGGTAGGTAACTGTAACTTCAATACTAATTATGACAGGTAACAGTAACTTCGATACTAATTATGACAGGTAACTGTAACTTCGTCACTAATTATGACAAGTAACTTTAATTTCGATACTTATTATGGCAGGTAACTGTAACTTCGTTACTAATTAAGACAAGTCCCTGTAATTTCGATACAAATTATGGCAGGTAACTGTAACTTCGATACTAATTATGACAAGTAAATGTAACTTCGATACTAATTATGACAGGTAACTGTAACTTCGTTACTAATTATGACAAGTAACTGCAATTTCGATACAAATTTTGGCAGGTAACTGTAACTTCGATACTAATTATGACAGGTAACAGTAACGTCGATTCTAATTATGACAAGTAACTGTAACTTCGATACTAATTATGACAGGTAACTGTAACTTCGTTACTAATTATGACAAGTAACTGTAATTTCGATACAAATTATGGCAGGTAACTGTAATTTCGATACTAATTATGACAGGTAACAGTAACTTCGTTACTAATTATGACAAGTAACAATAACTTCGATACAAATTATGACAGGTAACTGTAACTTCGATACTAATTATGACAAGAAACTCCAACATCGTTACTAATTATGATAAGTAACTGTAATTTTGATAAAAAATTATGGTAGGTAACTGTAACTTCAATACTAATTATGACAGGTAACAGTAACGTCGATACTAATTATGACAAGTAACAGTACCTTCGATGCTAATTATGACAGGTAACTGTAACATCGATACTAATTATGACAAGGAACTGTAATTTCGATACAAATTATGGCAGGTAACTGTAACTTCGATACTAATTATGACAGGTAACAGTAACTTCGATACTAATTATGACAAGTAATTATAACTTCGATGCAAATTATGACAGGTAACTGTAACTTCGTTACTAATTATGACAAGTAACTGTAATTTCGATACAAATTATGGCAGTTAACTGTAACTTCGATACTAATTATGACAGGTAACAGTAACTTCGATACTAATTATGACAAGTAACTATAACTTCGATACAAATTATGACAGGTAACTGTAACTTCGATACTAATTATGACAAGAAACTCGAACTTCGTTACTAATTATGACAAGTAACTGTAATTTTGATTAAAAATTATGGTAGATAACTGTAACTTCAATACTAATAATGACAGGTAACGGTAACGTCGATACTAATTATGACAAGTAACAGTACCTTCGATGCTAATTATGTCAGGTAACTGTAACTTCGATACTAATTATGACAAGGAACTGTAATTTCGATACAAATTATGGCAGGTAACTGTAATTTCGTTACTAATTATGACAAGTAACTGTAATTCCGATACAAATTTTGGCAGGTAACTGTAACTTCGATACTAATTATGACAGGTAGCAGTAACTTCGATACTAATTATGACAAGTAACTATAACTTCGATACAAATTATGACAGGTAACTGTAACCTCGTTACTAATAATGACAAGTAACTGTAATTTCGATACAAATTATACTAATTATGATACTAATTAAGACAGGTAACAGTAACTTCGATACTAATTATGACAAGTAACTGTAACTTCGATACTATTTATGACAGGTAACTGTAACTTCGTTACTAATTATGACAAGTCCCTGTAATTTCGATACAAATTATGGCAGGTAACTGTAACTTCGATACTAATTATGACAAGTAAATGTAACTTCGATACTAATTATGACAGGTAACTGTAACTTCGTTACTAATTATGACAAGTAACTGTATTTTCGATACAAATTTTGGCAGGTAACTGTAACTTCGATGCTAATTATGACAGGTAACAGTTACGTCGATTCTAATTATGACGAGTAACTGTAACTTCGATACTAATTATGACATGTGACAGTAATTTCGATACAAATTATGGCAGGTAACAGTAACTTCGATACTAATTAGACAGGTAACAGTAACTTCGATACTAATTATGACAGGAATCTCTACCTTCGTTACTAATTAAGACAAGTAACTGTAGTTTTGATAAAAAATTATGGTAGGTAACTGTAACTTCAATACTAATTATGACAGGTAACAGTAACATCGATGCTAATTATGACAGGTAACTGTAACTTCGTTACTAATTATGAAAAGTAACTTTAATTTCGATACTTATTATGGCAGGTAACTGTAACTTCGTTACTAATTATGACAAGTACCTGTAATTTCGATACAATTTATGGCAGGTAACTGTAACTTCTATACTAATTATGACAAGTTAATGTAACTTCGATACTAATTATGACAGGTAACTGTAACTTCGTTACTAATTATGACAAGTAACTGTAATTTCGTTAGAAATTTTGGCAGGTAACTGTAACTTCGATAATAATTATGACAGGTAACAGTAACGTCGATTCTATTTATGACAAGTAACTGTAACTTCGATACTAATTATGACAGGTAACTGTAACTTCGTTACTAATTATGACAAGTAACTGTAATTTCGATACAAATTATGGCAGGTAACTGTAACTTCGATACTTATTATGACAGTTAACAGTAAATTCGATACTAATTATGACAAGTAACTATAACTTCGATACAAATTACGACAGGTAACTGTAACTTCGATACTAATTATGACAAGAAACTCCAACTTCGTTACTAATTATGACAAGTAACTGTAATTTTGATAAAAAATTATGTTAGGTAACTGTAACTTCAATACTAATTATGACAGGTAACAGTAACGTCGGTACTAATTATGACAAGTAACAGTACCTTCGATACTAATTATGACAGGTAACTGTAACTTCGTTACTAATTATGACAAGTAACTGTAATTTCGATACAAATTATGGCAGGTAACTGTAACTTCGATACTAATTATGACAGGTAACAGTAACTTCGATACTAATTATGACAAGTAACTATAACTTCGATAAAAATTATGACAGGTAACTGTAACTTCGATACTAATTATGACAAGAAACTCCAACTTCGTTACTAATTAAGACAAGTAACTGTAATTTTGATAAAAAATTATGGTAGGTAACTGTAAATTCAATACTAATTATGACAGGTAACAGTAACGTCGATACTAATTATGACAAATAACAGTACCATCGATGCTAATTATGACAGGTAACTGTAACTTCGATACTAATTATGACAATGAACTGTAATTTCGATACAAATTATGGCAGGTAACAGTAACTTCGTTACTAATTATGACAAGTAACTGTAATTTCGATACAAATTTTGGCTGGTAACTGTAACTTCGATACTAATTATGACAAGTCCGTGTAATTTCGATACAAATTATGGCAGGTAACTGTAACTTCCATACTAATTATGACAGGTAACAGTAACTTCGATACTAATTATGACAGGAAACTGTAACTTCGTTACTAATTATGACAAGTAACTGTAATTTCGATACAAATTATGACAGGTAACTGTAACTTCGTTACTAATTATGACAAGTAACAGTACCTTCGATGCTAATTATGACAGGTAACTGTAACTTCGATACTAATTATGACAAGGAACTGTAATTTCGATACAAATTATGGCAGGTAACTGTAACTTCGTTACTAATTATGACAAGTAACTGTAATTTCGATACAAATTTTGGCAGGTAACTGTAACTTCGATAATAATTATGACAGGTAACGGTAACTTCGATACTAATTATGACAAGTAACAGTAACTTCGATACTAATTATGACAAGTAACTGTAACTTCGATACTAATTATGACAGGTAACTGTAACTTCGTTACTAATTATGACAAGTAACTGTAATTTCGATACAAATTTTGGCAGGTAACTGTAACTTCGATACTAATTATGACAGGTAACAGTAACTTCGATACTAATTATGACAAGTAACTGTAACTTCGATACTATTTATGACAGGTTACTGTAACTTCGTTACTAATTATGACAAGTAACAGTAATTTCGATACAAATTATGGCAGGTAACAGTAACTTCGATACTAATTAGACAGGTAACAGTAACTTCGATACTAATTATGACAGGAATCTCTACCTTCGTTACTAATTAAGACAAGTAACTGTAATTTTGATAAAAAATTATGGTAGGTAACTGTAACTTCAATACTAATTATGACAGGTAACAGTAACTTCGATGCTAATTATGACAGGAAACTGTAACTTCCTTACTTATTATGAAAAGTAACTTTAATTTCGATACTTATTATGGCAGGTAACTGTAACTTCGTTACTAATTATGAGAAGTACCTGTAATTTCGATACAATTTATGGCAGGTAACTGTAACTTCTATACTAATTATGACAAGTTAATGTAACTTCGATACTAATTATGACAGGTAACTGTAACTTCGTTACTAATTATGACAAGTAACTGTAATTTCGATACAAATTTTGGCAGGTAACTGTAACTTCGATAATAATTATGACAGGTAACAGTAACGTCGATTCTATTTATGACAAGTAACTGTAACTTCGATACTAATTATGACAGGTAACTGTAACTTTGTTACTAATTATGACAAGTAACTGTAATTTCGATACAAATTATGGCAGGTAACTGTAACTTCGATACAAATTAAGACAGTTAACAGTAACTTCGATACTAATTATGACAAGTAACTATAACTTCGATACAAATTACGACAGGTAACTGTAACTTCGATACTAATTATGACAAGAAACTCCAACTTCGTTACTAATTATGACAAGTAACTGTAATTTTGATAAAAAATTATGGTAGGTAACTGTAACTTCAATACTAATTATGACAGGTAACAGTAACGTCGATACAAATTATGACAAGTAACAGTACCTTCGATACTAATTATGACAGGTAACTGTAACTTCGATAAAAATTATGACAAGGAACTGTAATTTCGATACAAATTATGGCAGGTAACTGTAACTTCGTTAGTAAATATGACAAGTAACTGTAATTTCGATACAAATTTTGGCAGGTATCTGTAACTTCGATACTAATTATGACAAGTCCATGTAATTTCGATACAAATTATGGCAGGTAACTGTAACTTCCATACTAATTATGACAGGTAACAGTAACTTCGATACTAATTATGACAGGAAACTGTAACTTCGTTACTAATTAGGACAAGTAACTTTAATTTCGATACAAATTTTGGCAGGTAACTGTAACTTCGATACTAATTATGACAGATAACAGTAACATCGATACTAATTATGACAAGTAACTGTAACTTCGATACTAATTATGGCAGGTAACTGTAACTTCGTTACTAATTATGACAAGTAACTGTAATTTCGATACAAATTTTGGCAGGTAACTGTAACTTCGATACTAATTATGACAGGTAACAGTAACATCGATACTAATTATGACAAGTAACTGTAACTTCGATACTAATTATGACAGGTAACTGTAACTTCGTTACTAATTATGACAAGTAACTGTAATTTTGATACAAATTATGGCTGGTAACTGTAACTTCGATACTAATTATGACAGGTAACATTAACTTCGTTACTAATTTTGACAAGTAACTATAACTTCGATACAAATTATGACAGGTAACTGTAACTTCGATATTAATTATGACAAGAAACTCTAACTTCGCTACTAATTATGACGAGTAACTGTAATTTTGATTAAAAAAATGGTAGGTAACTGTAACTTCAATACAAATTATGACAGGTAACAGTAACTTCGATACTAATTATGACAAGTAACTATAACTTCGATGCAAATTATGACAGGTAACTGTAACTTCTTTACTAATTATGACAAGTAACTGTAATTTCGATACAGATTATGGCAGGTAACTGTAACTTCGATACTGATTATGACAGGTAACAGTAACTTCGGTACTAATTACGACAAGTAACTATAACTTCGATACAAATTATGACAGTTAACTGTAACTCGATACTAATTATGACAGGTAACAGTAACTTCGATACTAATTATGACAAGTAACTGTAACTTCGATACTATTTATGACAGGTAACTGTAACTTCGTTACTAATTATGACAAGTAACTGTAATTTCGAAACAAATTATGGCAGTTAATAGTAACTTCGATACTAAGTAGACAGGTAACAGTAACTTCGATACTAATTATGACAGGAAACTCTACCTTCGTTACTAATTATGACAAGGTACTGTAATTTTGATAAAAAATTATGGTAGGTAACTGTAACTTCAATACTAATTATGACAAGTAAATGTAACTTCGATACTAATTATGACAGGTAACTGTAACTTCGATACTAATTATGACAGGTAACTGTAACTTCGTTACTAATTATGACAAGTAACTGTAATTTCGATACAAATTTTGGCAGGTAACTGTAACTTCGATACTAATTATGACAGGTTACAGTAACTTCGATACTAATTATGACAAGTAACTGTAACTTCGATACTATTTATGACAGGTAACTGTAATTTCGAAACAAATTATGGCAGGTAATAGTAACTTCGATACAAATTATGGCAGGTAACTGTAACTTCGATACTAATTATGACAAGTAAATGTAACTTCGATACTAATTATGACAGGAGACTGTAACTTCGTTACTAATTATGACAAGTAACTGCAAATTCGATACATATTTTGGCAGGTAACTGTAACTTCGATACTAATTATGACAGTTAACTGTAACGTCGATTCTAATTATGGCAAGTAACTGTAACTTCGATACTAATTATGACAGGTAACTGTAACTTCGTTACTAATTATGACAAGTGACTGTAATTTCGATACAAATTATGGCAGGTAACTGTAATTTCGATACTAATTATGACAGGTAACAGTAACTTCGATACTAATTATGACAAGTAACTATAACTTCGATACAAATTATGACAGGTAACTGTAACTTCGATACTAATTATGACAAGAAACTCCAACTTCGTTACTAATTATGATAAGTAACTGTAATGTTGATAAAAAATTATGGTAGGTAACTGTAACTTCAATACTAATTATGACAGGTAACAGTAACGTCGATACTAATTATGACAAGTAACAGTACCTTCGATGCTAATTATGACAGGTAACTGTAACTTCGATACTAATTATGACAAGGAACTGTAATTTCGATACAAATTATGGCAGGTAACTGTAACTTCGTTACTAAATATGACAAGTAACTGTAATTTCGATACAAATTTTGGCAGGTATCTGTAACTTCGATACTAATTATGACAAGTCCATGTAATTTCGATACAAATTATGGCAGGTAACTGTAACTTCCATACTAATTATGACAGGTAACAGTAACTTCGATACTAATTATGACAGGAAACTGTAACTTCGTTACTAATTAAGACAAGTAACTGTAATTTCGATACAAATTATGAC
The DNA here is from genome assembly GCA_946902985.2 of Meconema thalassinum. Lineage (NCBI taxonomy): Eukaryota > Metazoa > Arthropoda > Insecta > Orthoptera > Tettigoniidae > Meconema > Meconema thalassinum. Next base: position 1,690,328,920 of record OX336388.2, on the reverse strand, counting down.
AGGTAACTGTAACTTCGTAACTAATTATGACAAGTAACAGTACCTTCGATGCTAATTATGACAGGTAACTGTAACTTCGATACTAATTATGACAAGGAACTGTAATTTCGATACAAATTATGGCAGGTTACTGTAACTTCGTTACTAATTATGACAAGTAACTGTAATTTCGATACAAATTTTGGCAGGTAACTGTAACTTCGATACTAATTATGATAGGTAACAGTAACTTCGATACTAATTATGACAAGTAACTGTAACTTCGATACTAATTATGACAGGTAACTGTAACTTCGTTACTAATTATGAGAAGTAACTATAACTTCAATACAAATTATGACAGGTAACTGTAACTTCGATACTAATTATGACAAGAAACTCTAACTTCGTTACTAATTATGACAAGTAACTGTAATTTTGATTTTAAAAAATTGGTAGGTAACTGTAACTTCAATACTAATTATGACAGGTAACAGTAACTTCGATACTAATTATGACAAGTAATTATAAATTCGATGCAAATTATGACAGGTAACTGTAAATTCGTTACTAATTATGACAAATAACTGTAATTTCGATACAAATTATGGCAGTTAACTGTAACTTCGATACTAATTATGACAGGTAACAGTAACTTCGATACTAATTATGACAAGTAACTATAACTTCGATACAAATTATGACAGGTAACTGTAACTTCGATACTAATTATGACAAGAAACTCTAACTTCGTTACTAATTATGACAAGTAACTGTAATTTTGATAAAAAATTATGGTAGATAACTGTAACTTCAATACTAATAATGACAGGTAACGGTAACGTCGATACTAATTATGACATGTAACAGTACCTTCGATGCTAATTATGACAGGTAACTGTAACTTCGATACTAATTATGACAAGGAACTGCAATTTCGATACAAATTATGGCAGGTAACTGTAATTTCGTTACAAATTATGACAAGTAACTGTAATTCCGATACAAATTTTGGCAGGTAACTGTAACTTCGATACTAATTATGACAGGTAGCAGTAACTTCGATACTAATTATGACAAGTAACTATAACTTCGATACAAATTATGACAGGTAACTCTAACCTCGTTACTAATTATGACAAGTAACTGTAATTTCGATACAAATTTTGGCAGGTAACTGTAACTCGATACTAATTATGACAGGTAACAGTAACTTCGATACTAATTATGACAAGTAACTGTAACTTCGATACTATTTATGACAGGTAACTGTAACTTCGTTACTAATTATGACAAGTAACTGTAATTTCGATACAAATTATGGCAGGTAACAGTAACTTCAATACTAATTAGACAGGTAACAGTAACTTCGATACTAATTATGACAGGAAACTCTACCTTCGTTACTAATTATGACAAGTAACTGTAATTTTGATAAAAAATTATGGTAGGTAACTGTAGCTTCAATACTAATTATGACAGGTAACAGTAACTTCGATACTAATTATGACAGGTAACTGTAACTACGTTACTAATTATGACAAGTAACTTTAATTTCGATACTTATTATGGCAGGTAACTGTAACTTCGTTACTAATTATGACAAGTCCCTGTAATTTCGATACAAATTATGGCAGGTAACTGTAACTTCGATACTAATTATGACAAGTAAATGTAACTTCGATACTAATTATGACAGCTAACTGTAACTTCGTTACTAATTAAGACAAGTAACTGTATTTTCGATACAAATTTTGGCAGGTAACTGTTACTTCGATACTAATTATGACAGGTAACAGTTACGTCGATTCTCATTATGACGAGTAACTGTAACTTCGATAATAATTATGACAGGTAACTGTAACTTCGATACTAATTATGACAAGAAACTCTACCTTCGTTACTAATTATGACAAGTAACTCTAATTTTGATAAGAATTATGGTAGGTAACTGTAACTCCAATACTAATTATGACAGGTAACAGTAACTTCGATACTATTTATGACAAGTAACTGTAACCTCAACAATAATTATGACAGGTAACTGTAACTTCGTTACTAATTATGACAAGTAACTGTAATTTCGATACAAATTATGGCAGGTAACTGTAACTTCGATACTAATTATGACAGGTAACAGTAACTTCGATACTAATTATGACATTTAACTATAACTTCGATACAAATTATGGCAGGTAACTGTAACTTCGTTACTAATTACGACAAGTCACTGTAATTTCGATATAAATTATGCCAGGTTACTGTAACTTCGATACTAATTATGACAAGTAACTGTAACTTCGATACTAATTATGACAGGTAACTGTAACATCGTTACTAATTATGACAAGTAATTGTAGTTTCGAAGAAATTTTAGCAGGTAACTGTAACGTCGATAATAATTATGACGGGTAACTGTAGCTTCGTTACTAATTATGACAAGTAACTGTAATTTCGATACAAATTATAGCTGGTAACTGTAACTTCGATACTAATTATGACAGGTAAGAGTAACTTCGATACTAATTATGACATTTAACTATAACTTCGATACAAGTTATGACAGGTAACTGTAACTTCAATACTAATTATGACAAGAAACTCTAACTTCGTTACTAATTATGACAAGTAACTGTAATTTTGATAAAAAATTATGGAAGGAAACTGTATCTTCAATACTAATTATGACAGGTAACAGTAACTTCGATAATAATTATGACAGGGAACTGTCACTTCGTTACTAATTATGACAAGTAACTTTAATTTCAATACTAATTATGGCAGGTAACTGTAACTTCGTTACTAATTATGACAAGTCCATGTAATTTCGATACAAATTATGGCAGGTAACTGTAACTTCCATAATAATTATGACAGGTAACAGTATCTTCGATACTAATTATGACAGGAAACGGTAACTTCGTTACTAATTATGACAAGTAACTGTAATTTCGATACAATTTATGACAGATAACTGTAACTTAGTTACTAATTATGACAAGTAACAGTACCTTCGATGCTAATTATAACAGGTAACTGTAACTTCGATACTAATTATGACAGGTAACAGTAACTTCGATACTAATTATGACATGTAACTGTAACTTCGATACTAATTATGACAGGTAACTGTAACTTCGATACTAATTATGACAAGTAACTCTAACTTCGTTACTAATTATGACAAGTAACTGTAATTATGATAAAAAATTATGGCAGGTAACTGTAACTTCGATACTAATTATGAGAGGTAACAGTAACTTCGATACTAATTATGACAGGTAACAGCAACTTCGTTACTAATTATGACAAGTAACTGTAATTTCGATATTAATTATGGCAGGTAAATGTAACTTCGTTACTAATTATGAGAAGTAACTTTAATTTCGATACAAATTATGGCAGGTAACTGTAATTTCGATACTAATTATGACAGGTAACAGTAACTTCGATACTAATTATGACAAGTAACTGTAACTTCGATACTAATTATGACAGGTAACTGTAACTTCGTTACTAATTATGACAAGTAACTGTAATTTCGATACAAATTACGGCAGGCAACTGTAACTTCGATACTAATTATGACAGGTAACAGAAACTTCGATACCAATTATGACAGGTAACAGTAACTTCGATACTAATTATGACTAGTAACTGTAACTTCGTTGTAATTATGGCAAGTAACTGTAATTTCGATACAAATTATGGCAGGTAACTGTAACATCGATACTAATTATGACAGGTAACAGTAACTTCGATACTAATTTTGACAAATAACTGTAATTTGGACACAAATTATGACAGGTAACTGTAAATTCGTTACTAATTATGACAAGTAACTGTAATTTCGATACAAATGATGGCAGGTAACTGTAACTTCGATACTAATTATGACAGGTAACAGTAACTTCGATACTAATTATGACAGAAAACAGTAACTTCGATACTAAATATGACAGGTAACAGTAACTTCGATACTAATTATGGCAGGTAAATCTAACTTCGATACTAATGATGACAGGTAACTGTAACTACGTTACTAATTATGACAAGTAACTGTAATTTCGATACAAATTATAGCTGGTAACTGTAACTTCGATACTAATTATGACAGGTAAGAGTAACTTCGATACTAATTATGACATATAACTATAACTTCGATACAAATTAAGACAGGTAACTGTAACTTCGATACTAATTATGACAAGAAACTCCAACTTCGTTACTAATTATGATAAGTAACTGTAATGTTGATAAAAAATTATGGTAGGTAACTGTAACTTCAATACTAATTATGACAGGTAACAGTAACGTCGATACTAATTATGACAAGTAACAGTACCTTCGATGCTAATTATGACAGGTAACTGTAACTTCGATACTAATTATGACAAGGAACTGTAATTTCGATACAAATTATGGCAGGTAACTGTAACTTCGTTACTAAATATGACAAGTAACTGTAATTTCGATACAAATTTTGGCAGGTATCTGTAACTTCGATACTAATTATGACAAGTCCATGTAATTTCGATACAAATTATGGCAGGTAACTGTAACTTCCATACTAATTATGACAGGTAACAGTAACTTCGATACTAATTATGACAGGAAACTGTAACTTCGTTACTAATTAAGACAAGTAACTGTAATTTCGATACAAATTATGACAGGTAACTGTAACTTCGTAACTAATTATGACAAGTAACAGTACCTTCGATGCTAATTATGACAGGTAACTGTAACTTCGATACTAATTATGACAAGGAACTGTAATTTCGATACAAATTATGGCAGGTTACTGTAACTTCGTTACTAATTATGACAAGTAACTGTAATTTCGATACAAATTTTGGCAGGTAACTGTAACTTCGATACTAATTATGATAGGTAACAGTAACTTCGATACTAATTATGACAAGTAACTGTAACTTCGATACTAATTATGACAGGTAACTGTAACTTCGTTACTAATTATGAGAAGTAACTATAACTTCAATACAAATTATGACAGGTAACTGTAACTTCGATACTAATTATGACAAGAAACTCTAACTTCGTTACTAATTATGACAAGTAACTGTAATTTTGATTTTAAAAAATTGGTAGGTAACTGTAACTTCAATACTAATTATGACAGGTAACAGTAACTTCGATACTAATTATGACAAGTAATTATAAATTCGATGCAAATTATGACAGGTAACTGTAAATTCGTTACTAATTATGACAAATAACTGTAATTTCGATACAAATTATGGCAGTTAACTGTAACTTCGATACTAATTATGACAGGTAACAGTAACTTCGATACTAATTATGACAAGTAACTATAACTTCGATACAAATTATGACAGGTAACTGTAACTTCGATACTAATTATGACAAGAAACTCTAACTTCGTTACTAATTATGACAAGTAACTGTAATTTTGATAAAAAATTATGGTAGATAACTGTAACTTCAATACTAATAATGACAGGTAACGGTAACGTCGATACTAATTATGACATGTAACAGTACCTTCGATGCTAATTATGACAGGTAACTGTAACTTCGATACTAATTATGACAAGGAACTGCAATTTCGATACAAATTATGGCAGGTAACTGTAATTTCGTTACAAATTATGACAAGTAACTGTAATTCCGATACAAATTTTGGCAGGTAACTGTAACTTCGATACTAATTATGACAGGTAGCAGTAACTTCGATACTAATTATGACAAGTAACTATAACTTCGATACAAATTATGACAGGTAACTCTAACCTCGTTACTAATTATGACAAGTAACTGTAATTTCGATACAAATTTTGGCAGGTAACTGTAACTCGATACTAATTATGACAGGTAACAGTAACTTCGATACTAATTATGACAAGTAACTGTAACTTCGATACTATTTATGACAGGTAACTGTAACTTCGTTACTAATTATGACAAGTAACTGTAATTTCGATACAAATTATGGCAGGTAACAGTAACTTCAATACTAATTAGACAGGTAACAGTAACTTCGATACTAATTATGACAGGAAACTCTACCTTCGTTACTAATTATGACAAGTAACTGTAATTTTGATAAAAAATTATGGTAGGTAACTGTAGCTTCAATACTAATTATGACAGGTAACAGTAACTTCGATACTAATTATGACAGGTAACTGTAACTACGTTACTAATTATGACAAGTAACTTTAATTTCGATACTTATTATGGCAGGTAACTGTAACTTCGTTACTAATTATGACAAGTCCCTGTAATTTCGATACAAATTATGGCAGGTAACTGTAACTTCGATACTAATTATGACAAGTAAATGTAACTTCGATACTAATTATGACAGCTAACTGTAACTTCGTTACTAATTAAGACAAGTAACTGTATTTTCGATACAAATTTTGGCAGGTAACTGTTACTTCGATACTAATTATGACAGGTAACAGTTACGTCGATTCTCATTATGACGAGTAACTGTAACTTCGATAATAATTATGACAGGTAACTGTAACTTCGATACTAATTATGACAAGAAACTCTACCTTCGTTACTAATTATGACAAGTAACTCTAATTTTGATAAGAATTATGGTAGGTAACTGTAACTCCAATACTAATTATGACAGGTAACAGTAACTTCGATACTATTTATGACAAGTAACTGTAACCTCAACAATAATTATGACAGGTAACTGTAACTTCGTTACTAATTATGACAAGTAACTGTAATTTCGATACAAATTATGGCAGGTAACTGTAACTTCGATACTAATTATGACAGGTAACAGTAACTTCGATACTAATTATGACATTTAACTATAACTTCGATACAAATTATGGCAGGTAACTGTAACTTCGTTACTAATTACGACAAGTCACTGTAATTTCGATATAAATTATGCCAGGTTACTGTAACTTCGATACTAATTATGACAAGTAACTGTAACTTCGATACTAATTATGACAGGTAACTGTAACATCGTTACTAATTATGACAAGTAATTGTAGTTTCGAAGAAATTTTAGCAGGTAACTGTAACGTCGATAATAATTATGACGGGTAACTGTAGCTTCGTTACTAATTATGACAAGTAACTGTAATTTCGATACAAATTATAGCTGGTAACTGTAACTTCGATACTAATTATGACAGGTAAGAGTAACTTCGATACTAATTATGACATTTAACTATAACTTCGATACAAGTTATGACAGGTAACTGTAACTTCAATACTAATTATGACAAGAAACTCTAACTTCGTTACTAATTATGACAAGTAACTGTAATTTTGATAAAAAATTATGGAAGGAAACTGTATCTTCAATACTAATTATGACAGGTAACAGTAACTTCGATAATAATTATGACAGGGAACTGTCACTTCGTTACTAATTATGACAAGTAACTTTAATTTCAATACTAATTATGGCAGGTAACTGTAACTTCGTTACTAATTATGACAAGTCCATGTAATTTCGATACAAATTATGGCAGGTAACTGTAACTTCCATAATAATTATGACAGGTAACAGTATCTTCGATACTAATTATGACAGGAAACGGTAACTTCGTTACTAATTATGACAAGTAACTGTAATTTCGATACAATTTATGACAGATAACTGTAACTTAGTTACTAATTATGACAAGTAACAGTACCTTCGATGCTAATTATAACAGGTAACTGTAACTTCGATACTAATTATGACAGGTAACAGTAACTTCGATACTAATTATGACATGTAACTGTAACTTCGATACTAATTATGACAGGTAACTGTAACTTCGATACTAATTATGACAAGTAACTCTAACTTCGTTACTAATTATGACAAGTAACTGTAATTATGATAAAAAATTATGGCAGGTAACTGTAACTTCGATACTAATTATGAGAGGTAACAGTAACTTCGATACTAATTATGACAGGTAACAGCAACTTCGTTACTAATTATGACAAGTAACTGTAATTTCGATATTAATTATGGCAGGTAAATGTAACTTCGTTACTAATTATGAGAAGTAACTTTAATTTCGATACAAATTATGGCAGGTAACTGTAATTTCGATACTAATTATGACAGGTAACAGTAACTTCGATACTAATTATGACAAGTAACTGTAACTTCGATACTAATTATGACAGGTAACTGTAACTTCGTTACTAATTATGACAAGTAACTGTAATTTCGATACAAATTACGGCAGGCAACTGTAACTTCGATACTAATTATGACAGGTAACAGAAACTTCGATACCAATTATGACAGGTAACAGTAACTTCGATACTAATTATGACTAGTAACTGTAACTTCGTTGTAATTATGGCAAGTAACTGTAATTTCGATACAAATTATGGCAGGTAACTGTAACATCGATACTAATTATGACAGGTAACAGTAACTTCGATACTAATTTTGACAAATAACTGTAATTTGGACACAAATTATGACAGGTAACTGTAAATTCGTTACTAATTATGACAAGTAACTGTAATTTCGATACAAATGATGGCAGGTAACTGTAACTTCGATACTAATTATGACAGGTAACAGTAACTTCGATACTAATTATGACAGAAAACAGTAACTTCGATACTAAATATGACAGGTAACAGTAACTTCGATACTAATTATGGCAGGTAAATCTAACTTCGATACTAATGATGACAGGTAACTGTAACTACGTTACTAATTATGACAAGTAACTGTAATTTCGATACAAATTATAGCTGGTAACTGTAACTTCGATACTAATTATGACAGGTAAGAGTAACTTCGATACTAATTATGACATATAACTATAACTTCGATACAAATTAAGACAGGTAATTGTAACTTCGATACTAATTATGACAAGAAACTCTAACTTCGTTACTAATTATGACAAGTAACTGTAATTTTGATAAAAAATTATGGAAGGTAACTGTATCTTCAATACTAATTATGACAGGTAACAGTAACTTCGATAATAATTATGACAGGGAACTGTAACTTCGTTACTAATTATGACTAGTAACTTTAATTTCAATACTAATTATGACAGGTAACAGTAACTTCGGTACTAATTACGACAAGTAACTATAACTTCGATACAAATTATGACAGGTAACTGTAACTTCGTTACTAATTATGACAAGTAACTGTAATTTCGATACAAATTTTGGCAGGTAACTGTAACTCGATACTAATTATGACAGGTAACAGTAACTTCGATACTAATTATTACAAGTAACTGTAACTTCGATACTATTTATGACAGGTAACTGTAACTTCGTTACTAATTATGACAAGTAACTGTAATTTCGAAACAAATTATGGCAGGTAACAGTAACTTCGATACTAATTAGACAGGTAACAGTAACTTCGATACTAATTATGACAGGAAACTCTACCTTCGTTACTAATTATGACAAGTAACTGTAATTTTGATAAAAAATTTTGGTAGGTAACTGTAACTTCAATACTAATTATGACAGGTAACAGTAACTTCGATACTAATTATGACAGGTAACTGTAACTTCGTTACTAATTATGACAAGTAACTTTAACTTCGATACTTATTCTGGCAGGTGACTGTAACTTCGTTACTAATTATGACAAGTCCCTGTAATTTCGATACAAATTATAGCAGGTAACTGTAACTTCGATACTAATTATGACAAGTAAATGTAACTTCGATACTAATTATGACAGGTAACTGTAACTTCGTTACTAATTATGACAAGTAACTGCAATTTCGATACAAATTTTGGCAGGTAACTGTAACATCGATACTAATTATGACAGGTAACAGTAACGTCGATTCTAATTATGACAAGTAACTGTAACTTCGATACTAATTATGACAGGTAACTGTAACTTCGTTACTAATTATGACAAGTGACTGTAATTTCGATACAAATTATGGCAGGTAACTGTAATTTCGATACTAATTATGACAGGTAACAGTAACTTCGATACTAATTATGACAAGTAACTATAACTTCGATACAAATTATGACAGGTAACTGTAACTTCGATACTAATTATGACAAGAAATTCCAACTTCGTTACTAATTATGATAAGTAACTGTTATTTTGATAAAAAATTATGGTAGGTAACTGTAACTTCAATACTAATTATGACAGGTAACAGTAACGTCGATACTAATTATGACAAGTAACAGTACCTTCGATGCTAATTATGACAGGTAACTGTAACTTCGATACTAATTATGACAAGGAACTGTAATTTCGATACAAATTATGGCAGGTAACTGTAACTTCGTTACTAAATATGACAAGTAACTGTAATTTCGATACAAATATTGGCAGGTATCTGTAACTTCGATACTAATTATGACAAGTCCATGTAATTTCGATACAAATTATGGCAGGTAACTGTAACTTCCATACTAATTATGACAGGTAACAGTAACTTCGATACTAATTATGACAGGAAACTGTAACTTCGTTACTAATTATGACAAGTAACTGTAATTTCGATACAAATTATGACAGGTAACTGTAACTTCGTTACTAATTATGACAAGTAACAGTACCTTCGATGCTAATTATGACAGGTAACTGTAACTTCGATACTAATTATGACAAGGAACTGTAATTTCGATACAAATTACGGCAGGTAACTGCAATTTCGTTACTAATTATGACAAGTAACTGTAATTTCGATACAAATTTTGGCAGGTAACTGTAACTTCGATACTAATTATGACAGGTAACAGTAACTTCGATACTAATTATGACAAGTATCTGTAACTTCGATACTAATTATGACAGGTAACTGTAACTTCGTTACTAATTATGAGAAGTAACTATAACTTCGATACAAATTATGACAGGTAACTGTAACTTCGATACTAATTATGACAGGTAACAGTAACTTCGATACTAATTATGACAAGTAATTATAAATTCGATGCAAATTATGACAGGTAACTGTAACTTCGTTACTAATTATGACAAATAACTGTAATTTCGATACAAATTATGGCAGTTAACTGTATTTTCGATACTAATTATGACAAGTCCATGTAATTTCGATACAAATTATGGCAGGTAACTGTATCTTCCATAATAATTATGACAGGTAACAGTATCTTCGATACTAATTATGACAGGAAACGGTAACTTCGTTACTAATTATGACAAGTAACTGTAATTTCGATACAATTTATGACAGATAACTGTAACTTAGTTACTAATTATGACAAGTAACAGTACCTTCGATGCTAATTATGACAGGTAACTGTAACTTCGATACTAATTATGACAGGTAACAGTAACTTCGATACCAATTATGACAAGTAACTGTAACTTCGATACTAATTATGACAGGTAACTGTAACTTCGATACTAATTATGACAAGTAACTCTAACTTCGTTACTAATTATGACAAGTAACTGTAATTATGATAAAAAATTATGGCAGGTAACTGTAACTTCGATACTAATTATGAGAGGTAACAGTAACTTCGATACTAATTATGACAGGTAACAGCAACTTCGTTACTAATTATGACACGTAACTGTAATTTCGATATTAATTATGGCAGGTAAATGTAACTTCGTTACTAATTATGAGAAGTAACTTTAATTTCGATACAAATTATGGCAGGTAACTGTAATTTCGATACTAATTATGACAGGTAACAGTAACTTCGATACTAATTATGACAAGTAACTGTAACTTCGATACTAATTATGACAGGTAACTGTAACTTCGTTACTAATTATGACAAGTAACTGTAATTTCGATACAAATTACGGCAGGCAACTGTAACTTCGATACTAATTATGACAGGTAACAGAAACTTCGATACCAATTATGACAGGTAACAGTAACTTGGATACTAATTATGACTGGTAACTGTAACTTCGTTGTAATTATGGCAAGTAACTGTAATTTCGATGCAAATTATGGCAGGTAACTGTAACATCGATACTAATTATGACAGGTAACAGTAACTTCGATACTAATTTTGACAAATAACTGTAATTTGGACACAAATTATGACAGGTAACTGTAAATTCGTTACTAATTATGACAAGTAACTGTAATTTCGATACAAATGATGGCAGGTAACTGTAACTTCGATACTAATTATGACAGGTAACAGTAACTTCGATACTAATTATGACAGAAAACAGTAACTTCGATACTAAATATGACAGGTAACAGTAACTTCGATACTAATTATGGCAGGTAAATCTAACTTCGATACTAATGATGACAGGTAACTGTAACTACGTTACTAATTATGACAAGTAACTGTAATTTCGATACAAATTATAGCTGGTAACTGTAACTTCGATACTAATTATGACAGGTAAGAGTAACTTCGATACTAATTATGACATTTAACTATAACTTCGATACAAATTAAGACAGGTAACTGTAACTTCGATACTAATTATGACAAGAAACTCTAACTTCGTTACTAATTATGACAAGTAACTGTAATTTTGATAAAAAATTATGGAAGGTAACTGTATCTTCAATACTAATTATGACAGGTAACAGTAACCTCGATAATAATTATGACAGGGAACTGTCACTTCGTTACTAATTATGACTAGTAACTTTAATTTCAATACTAATTATGACAGGTAACAGTAACTTCGGTACTAATTACGACAAGTAACTATAACTTCGATACAAATTATGACAGGTAACTGTAACTTCGTTACTAATTATGACAAGTAACTGTAATTTCGATACAAATTTTGGCAGGTAACTGTAACTCGATACTAATTATGACAGGTAACAGTAACTTCGATACTAATTATTACAAGTAACTGTAACTTCGATACTATTTATGACAGGTAACTGTAACTTCGTTACTAATTATGACAAGTAACTGTAATTTCGAAACAAATTATGGCAGGTAACAGTAACTTCGATACTAATTAGACAGGTAACAGTAACTTCGATACTAATTATGACAGGAAACTCTACCTTCGTTACTAATTATGACAAGTAACTGTAATTTTGATAAAAAATTTTGGTAGGTAACTGTAACTTCAATACTAATTATGACAGGTAACAGTAACTTCGATACTAATTATGACAGGTAACTGTAACTTCGTTACTAATTATGACAAGTAACTTTAACTTCGATACTTATTCTGGCAGGTGACTGTAACTTCGTTACTAATTATGACAAGTCCCTGTAATTTCGATACAAATTATAGCATGTAACTGTAACTTCGATACTAATTATGACAAGTAAATGTAACTTCGATACTATTTATGACAGGTAACTGTAACTTCGTTACTAATTATGACAAGTAACTGCAATTTCGATACAAATTTTGGCAGGTAACTGTAACATCGATACTAATTATGACAGGTAACAGTAACGTCGATTCTAATTATGACAAGTAACTGTAACTTCGATACTAATTATGACAGGTAACTGTAACTTCGTTACTAATTATGACAAGTGACTGTAATTTCGATACAAATTATGGCAGGTAACTTTAATTTCGATACTAATTATGACAGGTAACAGTAACTTCGATACTAATTATGACAAGTAACTATAACTTCGATACAAATTATGACAGGTAACTGTAACTTCGATACTAATTATGACAAGAAATTCCAACTTCGTTACTAATTATGATAAGTAACTGTAATTTTGATAAAAAATTATGGTAGGTAACTGTAACTTCAATACTAATTATGACAGGTAACAGTAACGTCGATACTAATTATGACAAGTAACAGTACCTTCGATGCTAATTATGACAGGTAACTGTAACTTCGATACTAATTATGACAAGGAACTGTAATTTCGATACAAATTATGGCAGGTAACTGTAACTTCGTTACTAAATATGACAAGTAACTGTAATTTCGATACAAATTTTGGCAGGTTTCTGTAACTTCGATACTAATTATGACAAGTCCATGTAATTTCGATACAAATTATGGCAGGTAACTGTAACTTCCATACTAATTATGACAGGTAACAGTAACTTCGATAATAATTATGACAGGAAACTGTAACTTCGTTACTAATTATGACGCGTAACTGTAATTTCGATACAAATTATGACAGGTAACTGTAACTTCGTTATTAATTATGACAAGTAACAGTACCTTCGATGCTAATTATGACAGGTAACTGTAACTTCGATACTAATTATGACAAGGAACTGTAATTTCGATACAAATTATGGCAGGTAACTGTAACTTCGTTACCAATTATGACAAGTAACTGTAATTTCGATACAAATTTTGGCAGGTAACTGTAACTTCGATACTAATTATGACAGGTAACAGTTACTTCGATACTAATTATGACAAGTATCTGTAACTTCGATACTAATTATGACAGGTAACTGTAACTTCGTTACTAATTATGAGAAGTAACTATAACTTCGATACAAATTATGACAGGTAACTGTAACTTCGATACTAATTATGACAGGTAACAGTAACTTCGATACTAATTATGACAAGTAATTATAAATTCGATGCAAATTATGACAGGTAACTGTAACTTCGTTACTAATTATGACAAATAACTGTAATTTCGATACAAATTATGGCAGTTAACTGTAACTTCGATACTAATTATGACAGGTAACAGTAACTTCGATACTAATTATGACAAGTAACTATAACTTCGATACAAATTATGACAGGTAACTGTAACTTCGATACTAATTATGACAAGAAACTCTAACTTCGTTACTAATTATGACAAGTAACTGTAATTTTGATAAAAAATTATGGTAGATAACTGTAACTTCAATACTAATAATGACAGGTAACGGTAACGTCGATACTAATTATGACAAGTAACAGTACCTTCGATGCTAATTATGACAGGTAACTGTAACTTCGATACGAATTATGACAAGGAACTGCAATTTCGATACAAATTATGGCAGGTAACTGTAATTTCGTTACTAATTATGACAAGTAACTGTAATTCCGATACAAATTTTGGCAGGTAACTGTAACTTCGATACTAATTATGACAGGTAGCAGTAACTTCGATACTAATTATGACAAGTAACTATAACTTCGATACAAATCATGACAGCTAACTGTAACCTCGTTAATAATTATGACAAGTAACTGTAATTTCGATACAAATTTTGGCAGGTAACTGTAACTCGATACTAATTATGACAGGTAACAGTAACTTCGATACTAATTATGACAAGTAACTGTAACTTCGATACTACTTATGACAGGTAACTGTAACTTCGTTACTAATTATGACAAGTAACTGTAATTTCGATACAAATTATGGTAGGTAACTGTAGCTTCAATACTAATTATGACAGGTAACAGTAACTGCGATACTAATTATGACAGGTAACTGTATCTACGTTACTAATTATGACAAGTAACTTTAATTTCGATACTTATTATGGCAGGTAACTGTAACTTCGTTACTAATTATGACAAGTCCCTGTAATTTCGATACAAATTATGGCAGGTAACTGTAACTTCGATACTAATTATGACAAGTAAATGTAACTTCGATACTAATTATGACAGGTAACTGAATTTCGTTACTAATTAAGACAAGTAACTGTATTTTCGATACAAATTTTGGCAGGTAACTGTTACTTCGATACTAATTATGACAGGTAACAGTTACGTAGATTCTAATTATGACGAGTAACTGTAACTTCGATACTAATTATGACAGGTAACTGTAACTTCGATATTAATTATGACAAGAAACTCTACCTTCGTTACTAATTATGACAAGTAACTCTAATTTTGATAAGAATTATGGTAGGTAACTGTAACTCCAATACTAATTATGACAGGTAACAGTAACTTCGATACTATTTATGACAAATAACTGTAACCTCAACAATAATTATGACAGGTAACTGTAACTTCGTTACTAATTATGACAAGTAACTGTAATTTCGATACAAATTATGGCAGGTAACTGTAACTTGGATACTAATTATGACAGGTAACAGTAACTTCGATACTAATTATGACATTTAACTATAACTTCGATACAAATTATGGCAGGTAACTGTAACTTCGTTACTAAATACGACAAGTCACTGTAATTTCGATATAAATTATGGCAGGTAACTGTAACTTCGATACTAATTATGACAAGTAACTGTAACTTCGATACTAATTATGACAGGTAACTGTAACTTCGTTACTAATAATGACAAGTAACTGTAGTTTCGATAGAAATTTTAGCAGGTAACTGTAACTTCGATACTAATTATGACAGGTAACAGTAACTTCGATACTAATTATGACAAGTAACTGTAACCTCGATAATAATTATGACGGGTAACTGTAACTTCGTTACTAATTATGACAAGTAACTGTAATTTCGATACAAATTATAGCTGGTAACTGTAACTTCGATACTAATTATGACAGGTAGCAGTAACTTCGATAATAATTATGACAGGGAACTGTCACTTCGTTACTAATTATGACAAGCAACTTTAATTTCAATACTAATTATGGCAGGTAACTGTAACTTCGTTACTAATTATGACATGTCCATGTAATTTCAATACAAATTATTGCAGGTAACTGTAACTTCCATAATAATTATGACAGGTAACAGTATCTTCGATACTAATTATGACAGGAAACGGTAACTTCGTTACTAATTATGACAAATAACTGTAATTTCGATACTAATTATGGCAGGTAAATGTAATTTCGTTACTAATTATGAGAAGTAACTTTAATTTCGATACAAATTATGGCAGGTAACTGTAATTTCGATACTAATTATGACAGGTAACAGTAACTTCGATAGTAATTATGACAAGTAACTGTAACTTCGATACTAATTATGACAGGTAACTGTAACTTCGATACTAATTATGACAAGTAACTCTAACTTCGTTACTAATTATGACAAGTAACAGAACCTTCGATGCTAATTATGACAGGTAATTGTAACTTCGATACTAATTATGACAGGTAACAGTAACTTCGATACTAATTATGACAAGTAACTGTAACTTCGATACTAATTATGACAGGTAACTGTAACTTCGATACTAATTATGACAAGTAACTCTAACTTCGTTACTAATTATGACAAGTAACTGTAATTATGATAAAAAATTACGGCAGGTAACTGTAACTTCGATACTAATTATGAGAGGTAACAGTAAATTCGATACTAATTATGACAGGTAACAGCAACTTCGTTACTAATTATGACAAATAACTGTAATTTCGATACTAATTATGGCAGGTAAATGTAACTTCGCTACTAATTATGAGAAGTAACTTTAATTTCTATACAAATTATGGCAGGTAACTGTAATTTCGATACTAATTATGACAGGTAACAGTAACTTCGATACTAATTATGACAACTAACTGTAACTTCGATACTAATTATGACAGGTAACTGTAACTTCGTTACTAATTATGACAAGTAACTGTAATTTCGATACAAATTATGGCAGGCAACTGTAACTTCGATACTAATTCTGACAGGTAACAGTAACTTCGATACTAATTATGACAGGTAACAGTAACTTCGATACTAATTATGACTAGTAACTGTAACTTCGTTGTAATTATGGCAAGTAACTGTAATTTCGATACAAATTATGGCAGGTAACTGTAATTTCGATACTAATTATGACAGGTAACAGTAACTTCGATACTAATTATGACAAGTAACTGTAACTTCGATACTAATGATGACAGGTTACTGTAACTACGTTACTAATTATGACAAGTAACTGTAATTTCGATACAAATTATGGCAGGTAACTGTAACTTCGATACTAATTATGACAGGTAACAGTAACTTCGATACTAATTATGACATGTAACTGTAACTTCGATACCAATTATGACAGGGAACTGTTACTTCGATATTAATAATTACAATTAACTCGAACTTCGTTACTAATTATGACAAGTAACTGTAATTTTCATAAAAAATTACGGCAGGTCAATGTAACTTCGATACTATTTATGACAGGTAACAGTAACTTCGATACTAATTATGACAGGTAACTGCAACTTCGTTACTAATTATGACAAGTAACTGTAATTTCTATACTAATTATGGCAAGTAACTGTAACTTTGTTACTAATTATGAAAAGTAACTGTAGTTTCGATACAAATTATGGCAGGTAACTGTAATTTCGATACAAATTATGGCAGGTAACTGTAACTTCGATACTAATTATGACAGGTAACAGTAACCTCGATACTAATTATGACATGTAACAGTAACATCATTCTAATTATGACCAGTAAATGTGATTTCGATACAAATTATGGCAGGTAACAGTAACTGCGATACTAATTATGACTAGTAACAGAAACTTCGATACTAATTATGACAGGAAACAGTAACTTCGATAATAATTATGGCTGGTAACTGTAACTTCGATACTAATTATGACAAAAAACTGTAACTTCGATACTAATTATGACAGGTAACTGTAACTTCGTCACTAATTATGACAAGTAACTGTAATTTCGATACAAATTTTGGCAGGTAACTGTAACTTCGATACTAATTATGACAGGTAACAGTAACTTCGATTCTAATTATGACAAGTAACTGTAACTTCGATACTAATTATGACAGGTAACTGTAACTTCGTTACTAATTATGACAAGTAACTGTAATTTCGATACAAATTATGGCAGGTAACTGTAACTTCGATACTAATTATGACAGGTAACAGTAACTTCGATACTAATTATGACAAGTAACTATAACTTCGATACAAATTATGACAGGTAACTGTAACTTCGATACTAATTATGACAAGAAACTCCAACTTCGTTACTAATTATGACAAGTAACTGTAACTTCGATACTAATTATGACAGGTAACTGTAACTTCGTTACTAATTATGACAAGTAACTGTAATTTCGATACAAATTATGACTGGTAACTGTAATTTCGATACTAATTATGACAGGTAACAGTAACCTCGATACTAATTATGACATGTAACAGTAACATCATTCTAATTATGACCAGTAAATGTGATTTCGATACAAATTATGGCAGGTAACTGTAACTGCGATACTAATTATGACTAGTAACAGTAACTTCGATACTAATTATGACAGGTAACAGTAACTTCGATAATAATTATGGCTGGTAACTGTAACTTCGATACTAATTATGACAAAAAACTGTAACTTCGATACTAATTATGACAGGTAACTGTAACTTCGTCACTAATTATGACAAGTAACTGTAATTTCGATACAAATTTTGGCAGGTAACTGTAACTTCGATACTAATTATGACAGGTAACAGTAACTTCGATTCTAATTATGACAAGTAACTGTAACTTCGATACTAATTATGACAGGTAACTGTAACTTCGTTACTAATTATGACAAGTAACTGTAATTTCGATACAAATTATGGCAGGTAACTGTAACTTCGATACTAATTATGACAGGTAACAGTAACTTCGATACTAATTATGACAAGTAACTATAACTTCGATACAAATTATGACAGGTAACTGTAACTTCGATACTAATTATGACAAGAAACTCTAACTTCGTTACTAATTATGACAAGTAACTGTAATTTTGATAAAAAATTATGGTAGGTAACTGTAACTGCAATACTAATTATGACAGGTAACAGTAACGTCGATACTAATTATGACAAGTAACAGTACCTTCGATGCTAATTATGACAGGTAACTGTAACTTCGATACTAATTATGACAAGGAACTGTAATTTCGATACAAATTATGGAAGGTAACTGTAACTTCGTTACTAATTATGACAAGTAACTGTAATTTCGATACAAATTTTGGCAGGTAACTGTAACTTCGATACTAATTTTGACAAGTCCCTGTAATTTCGATACAAATTATGGCAGGTAACTGTAACTTCCATACTAATTATGACAGGTAACAGTAACTTCGATACTAATTATGACAGGAAACTGTAACTTCGTTACTAATTATGACAAGTAACTGTAATTTCGATACAAATTATAACAGGTAACTGTAACTTCGTTACTAATTATGACAAGTAACAGTACCTTCGATGCTAATTATGACAAGTAACTGTAACTTCGATACTAATTATGACAGGTAACTGTAACTTCGTTACTAATTATGACAAGTAACTGTAATTTTGATACAAATTATGGCAGGTAACTGTAACATCGATACTAATTATGACAGGAAACAGTAACTTCGTTACTAATTATGACAAGTAACTATAACTTCGATACAAATTATGACAGGTAACTGTAACTTCGATACTAATTATGACAAGAAACTATAAATTCGTTACTAATTATGACAAGTAACTATAACTTCGATACAAATTATGACAGGTAACTGTAACTTCAATACTAATTATGACAGGTAACAGTAACTTCGAAACTAATTATGACAAGTAACTATAACTTCGATGCAAATTATGACAGGTAACTGTAACTTCATTACTAATTATGACATGTAACTGTAATTTCGATGCAAATTATGGCAGGTAACTGTAACTTCGATACTAATTATGGCAAGGGACTGCAATTTCGATACAAATTATGGCAGGTAACTGTAATTTCGTTACTAATTATGACAAGTAACTGTAATTCCGATACAAATTTTGGCAGGTAACTGTAACTTCGATACTAATTATGACAGGTAGCAGTAACTTCGATACTAATTATGACAAGTAACTATAACTTCGATACAAATTATGACAGGTAACTGTAACCTCGTTACTAATTATGACAAGTAACTGTAATTTCAATACAAATTTTGGCAGGAAACTGTAACTCGATACTAATTATGACAGGTATCAGTAACTTCGATACTAATTATGACAAGTAACTGTAACTTCGATACTATTTATGACAGGTAACTGTAACTTCGTTACTAATTATGACAAGTAACTGTAATTTCGATACAAATTATGGCAGGTAACAGTAACTTCAATACTAATTAGACAGGTAACAGTAACTTCGATACTAATTATGACAGGAGACTCTACCTTCGTTACTAATTATGACAAGTAACTGTAATTTTGATAAAAAATTATGGTAGGTAACTGTAGCTTCAATACTAATTATGACAGGTAACAGTAACGTCGATACTAATTATGACAGGTAACTGTAACTACGTTACTAATTATGACAAGTACCTTTAATTTCGATACTTATTATGGCAGGTAACTGTAACTTCGTTACTAATTATGACAAGTCCCTGTAATTTCGATACAAATTATAGCAGGTAACTGTAACTTCGATACTAATTATGACAAGTAAATGTAACTTCGATACTAATTATGACAGGTAACTGTAACTTCGATACTAATTATGACAAGAAACTCTACCTTCGTTACTAATTATGACAAGTAACTCTAATTTTGATAAGAATTATGGTAGGTAACTGTAACTCCAATACTAATTATGACAGGTAACAGTAACTTCGATACTATTTATGACAAGTAACTGTAACCTCAACAATTATTATGACAGGTAACTGTAACTTCGTTACTAATTATGACAAGTAACTGTAATTTCGATACAAATTATGGCAGGTAACTGTAACTTCGATACTTATTATGACAGGTAACAGTAACTTCGATACTAATTATGACATTTAACTATAACTTCGATACAAATTATGGCAGGTAACTGTAACTTCGATACTAATTATGACAAGAAACTCTAACTTCGTTACTAATTATGACAAGTCACTGTAATTTCGATATAAATTATGGCAGGTAACTGTAACTTCGATACTAATTATGACAGGTAACTGTAACTTCGTTACTAATTATGACAAGTAACTGTAGTTTCGATAGAAATTTTAGCAGGTAACTGTAACTTCGATACTAATTATGACAGGTAACAGTAACTTCGATACTAATTATGACAAGTAACTGTAAACTCGATAATAATTATGACGGGTAACTGTAGCTTCGTTACTAATTATGACAAGTAACTGTAATTTCGATACAAATTATAGCTGGTAACTGTAACTTCGATACAAATTATGACAGGTAACTGTAACTTCGATACTAATTATGACAAGAAACTCTAAGTTCGTTACTAATTATGACAAGTAACTGTAATTTTGATAAGAAATTATGGAAGGTAACTGTATCTTCAATACTAATTATGACAGGTAACAGTAACTTCGATAATAATTATGACAGGGAACTGTCACTTCGTTACTAATTATGACAAGTAACTTTAATTTCAATACTAATTATGGCAGGTAACTGTAACTTCGTTACTAATTATGACATAACCATGTAATTTCGATACAAATTATGGCAGGTAACTGTAACTTCCATAATAATTATGACAGGTAACAGTATCTTCGATACTAATTATGACAAGAAACGGTAACTTCGTTACTAATTATGACAAGTAACTGTAATTTCGATACAATTTATGACAGATAACTGTAACTTAGTTACTAATTATGACAAGTAACAGTACCTTCGATGCTAATTATGACAGGTAATTGTAACTTCGATACTAATTATGACAGGTAACAGTAACTTCGATACTAATTATGACAAGTAACTCTAACTTCGTTACTAATTATGACAAGTAACTGTAATTATGATAAAAAATTATGGCAGGTAACTGTAACTTCGATACTAATTATGAGAGGTAACAGTAACTTCGATACTAATTATGACAGGTAACAGAACTTCGTTACTAATTATGACAAGTAACTGTAATTTCGATACTAATTATGGCAGGTAAATGTAACTTCGTTACTAATTATGAGAAGTAACTTTAATTTCGATACAAATTATGGCAGGTAACTGTAATTTCGATACTAATTATGACAGGTAACAGTAACTTCAATACTAATTATGACAAGTAACTGTAACTTCGATACTAATTATGACAGGTAACTGTAACTTCGTTACTAATTATGACAAGTAACTGTAATTTCGATACAAATTATGGCAGGCAACTGTAACTTCGATACTAATTATGACAGGTAACAGTAACTTCGATACTAATTATGACAGGTAACAGTAACTTCGATACTAATTATGACTAGTAACTGTAACTTCGTTGTTATTATGGCAAGTAACTGTAATTTCGATACAAATTATGGCAGGTAACTGTAACATCGATACTAATTATGACAGGTAACAGTAACTTCGATACTAATTTTGACAAATAACTGTAATTTGGACAAAAATTATGACAGGTAACTGTAAATTCGTTACTAATTATGACAAGTAACTGTAATTTCGATACAAATGATGGCAGGTAACTGTAACTTCGATACTAATTATGACAGGTAACAGTAACTTCGATACTAATTATGACAGAAAACAGTAACTTCGATACTAAATATGACAGGTAACAGTAACTTCGATACTAATTATGGCAGGTAAATCTAACTTCGATACTAATGATGACAGGTAACTGTAACTACGTTACTAATTATGACAAGTAACTGTAATTTCGATACAAATTATGGCAGGTAACTGTAACTTCGATACTAATTATGACAGGTAACAGTAACTTCGATACTAATTATGACATGTAACTGTAACTTCGATACCAATTATGACAGGGAACTGTTACTTCGATATTAATAATGACAATTAACTCGAACTTCGTTACTAATTATGACAAGTAACTGTAATTTTCATTAAAAATTACGGCAGGGAACTGTAACTTCGATACTATTTATGACAGGTAACGGTAACTTCGATACTAATTATGACAGGTAACAGTAACCTCGATACTAATTATGACATGTAACAGTAACATCATTCTTATTATGACCAGTAAATGTGATTTCGATACAAATTATGGCAGGTAACTGTAACTGCGATACTAATTATGACTAGTAACAGTAACTTCGATACTAATTATGACAGGTAACAGTAACTTCGATAATAATTAAGGCTGGTAACTGTAACTTCGATACTAATTATGACAAAAAACTGTAACTTCGATACTAATTATGACAGGTAACTGTTACTTCGTCACTAATTATGACAAGTAACTGTAATTTCGATACAAATTTTGGCAGGTAACTGTAACTTCGATACTAATTATGACAGGTAACAGTAACTTCGATTCTAATTATGACAAGTAACTGTAACTTCGATACTAATTATGAGAAGTAACTATAACTTCGATACAAATTATGACAGGTAACTGTAACTTCGATACTAATTATGACAGGTAACAGTAACTTCGATACTAATTATGACAAGTAATTATAAATTCTATGCAAATTATGACAGGTAACTGTAACTTCGTTACTAATTATGACAAATAACTGTAATTTCGATACAAATTATGGCAGTTAACTGTATTTTCGAGACTAATTATGACAAGTCCATGTAATTTCGATACAAATTATGGCAGGTAACTGTAACTTCCATAATAATTATGACAGGTAACAGTATCTTCGATACTAATTATGACAGGAAACGGTAACTTCGTTACTAATTATGACAAGTAACTGTAATTTCGATACAATTTATGACAGATAACTGTAACTTAGTTACTAATTATGACAAGTAACAGTACCTTCGATGCTAATTATGACAGGTAACTGTAACTTCGATACTAATTATGACAGGTAACAGTAACTTCGATACCAATTATGACAAGTAACTGTAACTTCGATACTAATTATGACAGGTAACTGTAACTTCGATACTAATTATGACAAGTAACTCTAACTTCGTTACTAATTATGACAAGTAACTGTAATTATGATAAAAAATTATGGCAGGTAACTGTAACTTCGATACTAATTATGAGAGGTAACAGTAACTTCGATACTAATTATGACAGGTAACAGCAACTTCGTTACTAATTATGACACGTAACTGTAATTTCGATATTAATTATGGCAGGTAAATGTAACTTCGTTACTAATTATGAGAAGTAACTTTAATTTCGATACAAATTATGGCAGGTAACTGTAATTTCGATACTAATTATGACAGGTAACAGTAACTTCGATACTAATTATGACAAGTAACTGTAACTTCGATACTAATTATGACAGGTAACTGTAACTTCGTTACTAATTATGACAAGTAACTGTAATTTCGATACAAATTACGGCAGGCAACTGTAACTTCGATACTAATTATGACAGGTAACAGAAACTTCGATACCAATTATGACAGGTAACAGTAACTTCGATACTAATTATGACTGGTAACTGTAACTTCGTTGTAATTATGGCAAGTAACTGTAATTTCGATGCAAATTATGGCAGGTAACTGTAACATCGATACTAATTATGACAGGTAACAGTAACTTCGATACTAATTTTGACAAATAACTGTAATTTGGACACAAATTATGACAGGTAACTGTAAATTCGTTACTAATTATGACAAGTAACTGTAATTTCGATACAAATGATGGCAGGTAACTGTAACTTCGATACTAATTATGACAGGTAACAGTAACTTCGATACTAATTATGACAGAAAACAGTAACTTCGATACTAAATATGACAGGTAACAGTAACTTCGATACTAATTATGGCAGGTAAATCTAACTTCGATACTAATGATGACAGGTAACTGTAACTACGTTACTAATTATGACAAGTAACTGTAATTTCGATACAAATTATAGCTGGTAACTGTAACTTCGATACTAATTATGACAGGTAAGAGTAACTTCGATACTAATTATGACATTTAACTATAACTTCGATACAAATTAAGACAGGTAACTGTAACTTCGATACTAATTATGACAAGAAACTCTAACTTCGTTACTAATTATGACAAGTAACTGTAATTTTGATAAAAAATTATGGAAGGTAACTGTATCTTCAATACTAATTATGACAGGTAACAGTAACCTCGATAATAATTATGACAGGGAACTGTCACTTCGTTACTAATTATGACTAGTAACTTTAATTTCAATACTAATTATGACAGGTAACAGTAACTTCGGTACTAATTACGACAAGTAACTATAACTTCGATACAAATTGTGACAGGTAACTGTAACTTCGTTACTAATTATGACAAGTAACTGTAATTTCGATACAAATTTTGGCAGGTAACTGTAACTCGATACTAATTATGACAGGTAACAGTAACTTCGATACTAATTATTACAAGTAACTGTAACTTCGATACTATTTATGACAGGTAACTGTAACTTCGTTACTAATTATGACAAGTAACTGTAATTTCGAAACAAATTATGGCAGGTAACAGTAACTTCGATACTAATTAGACAGGTAACAGTAACTTCGATACTAATTATGACAGGAAACTCTACCTTCGTTACTAATTATGACAAGTAACTGTAATTTTGATAAAAAATTTTGGTAGGTAACTGTAACTTCAATACTAATTATGACAGGTAACAGTAACTTCGATACTAATTATGACAGGTAACTGTAACTTCGTTACTAATTATGACAAGTAACTTTAACTTCGATACTTATTCTGGCAGGTGACTGTAACTTCGTTACTAATTATGACAAGTCCCTGTAATTTCGATACAAATTATAGCAGGTAACTGTAACTTCGATACTAATTATGACAAGTAAATGTAACTTCGATACTAATTATGAAAGGTAACTGTAACTTCGTTACTAATTATGACAAGTAACTGCAATTTCGATACAAATTTTGGCAGGTAACTGTAACATCGATACTAATTATGACAGGTAACAGTAACGTCGATTCTAATTATGACAAGTAACTGTAACTTCGATACTAATTATGACAGGTAACTGTAACTTCGTTACTAATTATGACAAGTGACTGTAATTTCGATACAAATTATGGCAGGTAACTGTAATTTCGATACTAATTATGACAGGTAACAGTAACTTCGATACTAATTATGACAAGTAACTATAACTTCGATACAAATTATGACAGGTAACTGTAACTTCGATACTAATTATGACAAGAAATTCCAACTTCGTTACTAATTATGATAAGTAACTGTAATTTTGATAAAAAATTATGGTAGGTAACTGTAACTTCAATACTAATTATGACAGGTAACAGTAACGTCGATACTAATTATGACAAGTAACAGTACCTTCGATGCTAATTATGACAGGTAACTGTAACTTCGATACTAATTATGACAAGGAACTGTAATTTCGATACAAATTATGGCAGGTAACTGTAACTTCGTTACTAAATATGACAAGTAACTGTAATTTCGATACAAATTTTGGCAGGTTTCTGTAACTTCGATACTAATTATGACAAGTCCATGTAATTTCGATACAAATTATGGCAGGTAACTGTAACTTCCATACTAATTATGACAGGTAACAGTAACTTCGATACTAATTATGACAGGAAACTGTAACTTCGTTACTAATTATGACGAGTAACTGTAATTTCGATACAAATTATGACAGGTAACTGTAACTTCGTTACTAATTATGACAAGTAACAGTACCTTCGATGCTAATTATGACAGGTAACTGTAACTTCGATACTAATTATGACAAGGAACTGTAATTTCGATACAAATTATGGCAGGTAACTGTAACTTCGTTACTAATTATGACAAGTAACTGTAATTTCGATACAAATTTTGGCAGGTAACTGTAACTTCGATACTAATTATGACAGGTAACAGTAACTTCGATACTAATTATGACAAGTATCTGTAACTTCGATACTAATTATGACAGGTAACTGTAACTTCGTTACTAATTATGAGAAGTAACTATAACTTCGATACAAATTATGACAGGTAACTGTAACTTCGATACTAATTATGACAGGTAACAGTAACTTCGATACTAATTATGACAAGTAATTATAAATTCGATGCAAATTATGACAGGTAACTGTAACTTCGTTACTAATTATGACAAATAACTGTAATTTCGATACAAATTATGGCAGTTAACTGTAACTTCGATACTAATTATGACAGGTAACAGTAACTTCGATACTAATTATGACAAGTAACTATAACTTCGATACAAATTATGACAGGTAACTGTAACTTCGATACTAATTATGACAAGAAACTCTAACTTCGTTACTAATTATGACAAGTAACTGTAATTTTGATAAAAAATTATGATAGATAACTGTAACTTCAATACTAATAATGACAGGTAACGGTAACGTCGATACTAATTATGACAAGTAACAGTACCTTCGATGCTAATTATGACAGGTAACTGTAACTTCGATACTAATTATGACAAGGAACTGCAATTTCGATACAAATTATGGCAGGTAACTGTAATTTCGTTACTAATTATGACAAGTAACTGTAATTCCGATACAAATTTTGGCAGGTAACTGTAACTTCGATACTAATTATGACAGGTAGCAGTAACTTCGATACTAATTATGACAAGTAACTATAACTTCGATACAAATCATGACAGCTAACTGTAACCTCGTTAATAATTATGACAAGTAACTGTAATTTCGATACAAATTTTGGCAGGTAACTGTAACTCGATACTAATTATGACAGGTAACAGTAACTTCGATACTAATTATGACAAGTAACTGTAACTTCGATACTACTTATGACAGGTAACTGTAACTTCGTTACTAATTATGACAAGTAACTGTAATTTCGATACAAATTATGGCAGGTAACAGTAACTTCAATACTAATTAGACAGGTAACAGTAACTTCGATACTAATTATGACAGGAAACTCTACCTTCGTTACTAATTATGACAAATAACTGCA
Source organism: Meconema thalassinum (assembly GCA_946902985.2). Lineage (NCBI taxonomy): Eukaryota > Metazoa > Arthropoda > Insecta > Orthoptera > Tettigoniidae > Meconema > Meconema thalassinum. The sequence continues at coordinate 1,690,300,260 of OX336388.2, read as the reverse complement.
ATTTTGATAAAAAATTATGGTAGGTAACTGTAGCTTCAATATTAATTATGACAGGTAACAGTAACTGCGATACTAATTATGACAGGTAACTGTAACTACGTTACTAATTATGACAAGTAACTTTAATTTCGATACTTATTATGGCAGGTAACTGTAACTTCGTTACTAATTATGACAAGTCCCTGTAATTTCGATACAAATTATGGCAGGTAACTGTAACTTCGATACTAATTATGACAAGTAAATGTAACTTCGATACTAATTATGACAGGTAACTGAATTTCGTTACTAATTAAGACAAGTAACTGTATTTTCGATACAAATTTTGGCAGGTAACTGTTACTTCGATACTAATTATGACAGGTAACAGTTACGTAGATTCTAATTATGACGAGTAACTGTAACTTCGATACTAATTATGACAGGTAACTGTAACTTCGATATTAATTATGACAAGAAACTCTACCATCGTTACTAATTATGACAAGTAACTCTAATTTTGATAAGAATTAAGGTAGGTAACTGTAACTCCAATACTAATTATGACAGGTAACAGTAACTTCGATACTATTTATGACAAATAACTGTAACCTCAACAATAATTATGACAGGTAACTGTAACTTCGTTACTAATTATGACAAGTAACTGTAATTTCGATACAAATTATGGCAGGTAACTGTAACTTGGATACTAATTATGACAGGTAACAGTAACTTCGATACTAATTATGACATTTAACTATAACTTCGATACAAATTATGGCAGGTAACTGTAACTTCGTTACTAAATACGACAAGTCACTGTAATTTCGATATAAATTATGGCAGGTAACTGTAACTTCGATACTAATTATGACAAGTAACTGTAACTTCGATACTAATTATGACAGGTAACTGTAACTTCGTTACTAATAATGACAAGTAACTGTAGTTTCGATAGAAATTTTAGCAGGTAACTGTAACTTCGATACTAATTATGACAGGTAACAGTAACTTCGATACTAATTATGACAAGTAACTGTAACCTCGATAATAATTATGACGGGTAACTGTAGCTTCGTTACTAATTATGACAAGTAACTGTAATTTCGATACAAATTATAGCTGGTAACTGTAACTTCGATACTAATTATGACAGGTAGCAGTAACTTCGATAATAATTATGACAGGGAACTGTCACTTCGTTACTAATTATGACAAGCAACTTTAATTTCAATACTAATTATGGCAGGTAACTGTAACTTCGTTACTAATTATGACATGTCCATGTAATTTCAATACAAATTATTGCAGGTAACTGTAACTTCCATAATAATTATGACAGGTAACAGTATCTTCGATACTAATTATGACAGGAAACGGTAACTTCGTTACTAATTATGACAAATAACTGTAATTTCGATACTAATTATGGCAGGTAAATGTAATTTCGTTACTAATTATGAGAAGTAACTGTAATTTCGATACTAATTATGACAGGTAACAGTAACTTCGATACTAATTATGACAAGTAACTGTAACTTCGATACTAATTATGACAGGTAACTGTAACTTCGTTACTAATTATGACAAGTAACTGTAATTTCGATACAAATTACGGCAGGCAACTGTAACTTCGATACTAATTATGACAGGTAACAGAAACTTCGATACCAATTATGACAGGTAACAGTAACTTCGATACTAATTATGACTGGTAACTGTAACTTCGTTGTAATTATGGCAAGTAACTGTAATTTCGATGCAAATTATGGCAGGTAACTGTAACATCGATACTAATTATGACAGGTAACAGTAACTTCGATACTAATTTTGACAAATAACTGTAATTTGGACACAAATTATGACAGGTAACTGTAAATTCGTTACTAATTATGACAAGTAACTGTAATTTCGATACAAATCATGGCAGGTAACTGTAACTTCGATACTAATTATGACAGGTAACAGTAACTTCGATACTAATTATGACAGAAAACAGTAACTTCGATACTAAATATGACAGGTAACAGTAACTTCGATACTAATTATGGCAGGTAAATCTAACTTCGATACTAATGATGACAGGTAACTGTAACAACGTTACTAATTATGACAAGTAACTGTAATTTCGATACAAATTATAGCTGGTAACTGTAACTTCGATACTAATTATGACAGGTAAGAGTAACTTCGATACTAATTATGACATTTAACTATAACTTCGATACAAATTAAGACAGGTAACTGTAACTTCGATACTAATTATGACAACAAACTCTAACTTCGTTACTAATTATGACAAGTAACTGTAATTTTGATAAAAAATTATGGAAGGTAACTGTATCTTCAATACTAATTATGACAGGTAACAGTAACCTCGATAATAATTATGACAGGGAACTGTCACTTCGTTACTAATTATGACTAGTATCTTTAATTTCAATACTAATTATGACAGGTAACAGTAACTTCGGTACTAATTACGACAAGTAACTATAACTTCGATACAAATTATGGCAGGTAACTGTAACTTCGTTACTAATTATGACAAGTAACTGTAATTTCGATACAAATTTTGTCAGGTAACTGTAACTCGATACTAATTATGACAGGTAACAGTAACTTCGATACTAATTATTACAAGTAACTGTAACTTCGATACTATTTATGACAGGTAACTGTAACTTCGTTACTAATTATGACAAGTAACTGTAATTTCGAAACAAATTATGGCAGGTAACAGTAACTTCGATACTAATTAGACAGGTAACAGTAACTTCGATACTAATTATGACAGGAAACTCTACCTTCGTTACTAATTATGACAAGTAACTGTAATTTTGATAAAAAAATTTGGTAGGTAACTGTAACTTCAATACTAATTATGACAGGTAACAGTAACTTCGATACTAATTATGACAGGTAACTGTAACTTCGTTACTTATTATGACAAATAACTTTAACTTCGATACTTATTCTGGCAGGTGACTGTAACTTCGTTACTAATTATGACAAGTCCCTGTAATTTCGATACAAATTATAGCAGGTAACTGTAACTTCGATACTAATTATGACAAGTAAATGTAACTTCGATACTAATTATGACAGGTAACTGTAACTTCGTTACTAATTATGACAAGTAACTGCAATTTCGATACAAATTTTGGCAGGTAACTGTAACATCGATACTAATTATGACAGGTAACAGTAACGTCGATTCTAATTATGACAAGTAACTGTAACTTCGATACTAATTATGACAGGTAACTGTAACTTCGTTACTAATTATGACAAGTGACTGTAATTTCGATACAAATTATGGCAGGTAACTGTAATTTCGATACTAATTATGACAGGTAACAGTAACTTCGATACTAATTATGACAAGTAACTATAACTTCGATACAAATTATGACAGGTAACTGTAACTTCGATACTAATTATGACAAGAAATTCCAACTTCGTTACTAATTATGATAAGTAACTGTAATTTTGATAAAAAATTATGGTAGGTAACTGTAACTTCAATACTAATTATGACAGGTAACAGTAACGTCGATACTAATTATGACAAGTAACAGTACCTTCGATGCTAATTATGACAGGTAACTGTAACTTCGATACTAATTATGACAAGGAACTGTAATTTCGATACAAATTATGGCAGGTAACTGTAACTTCGTTACTAAATATGACAAGTAACTGTAATTTCGATACAAATTTTGGCAGGTTTCTGTAACTTCGATACTAATTATGACAAGTCCATGTAATTTCGATACAAATTATGGCAGGTAACTGTAACTTCCATACTAATTATGACAGGTAACAGTAACTTCGATACTAATTATGACAGGAAACTGTAACTTCGTTACTAATTATGACGAGTAACTGTAATTTCGATACAAATTATGACAGGTAACTGTAACTTCGTTACTAATTATGACAAGTAACAGTACCTTCGATGCTAATTATGACAGGTAACTGTAACTTCGATACTAATTATGACAAGGAACTGTAATTTCGATACAAATTATGGCAGGTAACTGTAACTTCGTTACTAATTATGACAAGTAACTGTAATTTCGATACAAATTTTGGCAGGTAACTGTAACTTCGATACTAATTATGACAGGTAACAGTAACTTCGATACTAATTATGACAAGTATCTGTAACTTCGATACTAATTATGACAGGTAACTGTAACTTCGTTACTAATTATGAGAAGTAACTATAACTTCGATACAAATTATGACAGGTAACTGTAACTTCGATACTAATTATGACAGGTAACAGTAACTTCGATACTAATTATGACAAGTAATTATAAATTCGATGCAAATTATGACAGGTAACTGTAACTTCGTTACTAATTATGACAAATAACTGTAATTTCGATACAAATTATGGCAGTTAACTGTAACTTCGATACTAATTATGACAGGTAACAGTATCTTCGATACTAATTATGACAAGTAACTATAACTTCGATACAAATTATGACAGGTAACTGTAACTTCGATACTAATTATGACAAGAAACTCTAACTTCGTTACTAATTATGACAAGTAACTGTAATTTTGATAAAAAATTATGGTAGATAACTGTAACTTCAATACTAATAATGACAGGTAACGGTAACGTCGATACTAATTATGACAAGTAACAGTACCTTCGATGCTAATTATGACAGGTAACTGTAACTTCGATACTAATTATGACAAGGAACTGCAATTTCGATACAAATTATGGCAGGTAACTGTAATTTCGTTACTAATTATGACAAGTAACTGTAATTCCGATACAAATTTTGGCAGGTAACTGTAACTTCGATACTAATTATGACAGGTAGCAGTAACTTCGATACTAATTATGACAAGTAACTATAACTTCGATACAAATCATGACAGCTAACTGTAACCTCGTTAATAATTATGACAAGTAACTGTAATTTCGATACAAATTTTGGCAGGTAACTGTAACTCGATACTAATTATGACAGGTAACAGTAACTTCGATACTAATTATGACAAGTAACTGTAACTTCGATACTACTTATGACAGGTAACTGTAACTTCGTTACTAATTATGACAAGTAACTGTAGTTTCGATACAAATTATGGCAGGTAACAGTAACTTCAATACTAATTAGACAGGTAACAGTAACTTCGATACTAATTATGACAGGAAACTCTACCTTCGTTACTAATTATGACAAATAACTGCAATTTTGATAAAAAATTATGGTAGGTAACTGTAGCTTCAATACTAATTATGACAGGTAACAGTAACTGCGATACTAATTATGACAGGTAACTGTAACTACGTTACTAATTATGACAAGTAACTTTAATTTCGATACTTATTATGGCAGGTAACTGTAACTTCGTTACTAATTATGACAAGTCCCTGTAATTTCGATACAAATTATGGCAGGTAACTGTAACTTCGATACTAATTATGACAAGTAAATGTAACTTCGATACTAATTATGACAGGTAACTGAATTTCGTTACTAATTAAGACAAGTAACTGTATTTTCGATACAAATTTTGGCAGGTAACTGTTACTTCGATACTAATTATGACAGGTAACAGTTACGTAGATTCTAATTATGACGAGTAACTGTAACTTCGATACTAATTATGACAGGTAACTGTAACTTCGATATTAATTATGACAAGAAACTCTACCATCGTTACTAATTATGACAAGTAACTCTAATTTTGATAAGAATTAAGGTAGGTAACTGTAACTCCAATACTAATTATGACAGGTAACAGTAACTTCGATACTATTTATGACAAATAACTGTAACCTCAACAATAATTATGACAGGTAACTGTAACTTCGTTACTAATTATGACAAGTAACTGTAATTTCGATACAAATTATGGCAGGTAACTGTAACTTGGATACTAATTATGACAGGTAACAGTAACTTCGATACTAATTATGACATTTAACTATAACTTCGATACAAATTATGGCAGGTAACTGTAACTTCGTTACTAAATACGACAAGTCACTGTAATTTCGATATAAATTATGGCAGGTAACTGTAACTTCGATACTAATTATGACAAGTATCTGTAACTTCGATACTAATTATGACAGGTAACTGTAACTTCGTTACTAATAATGACAAGTAACTGTAGTTTCGATAGAAATTTTAGCAGGTAACTGTAACTTCGATACTAATTATGACAGGTAACAGTAACTTCGATACTAATTATGACAAGTAACTGTAACCTCGATAATAATTATGACGGGTAACTGTAGCTTCGTTACTAATTATGACAAGTAACTGTAATTTCGATACAAATTATAGCTGGTATCTGTAACTTCGATACTAATTATGACAGGTAGCAGTAACTTCGATAATAATTATGACAGGGAACTGTCACTTCGTTACTAATTATGACAAGCAACTTTAATTTCAATACTAATTATGGCAGGTAACTGTAACTTCGTTACTAATTATGACATGTCCATGTAATTTCAATACAAATTATTGCAGGTAACTGTAACTTCCATAATAATTATGACAGGTAACAGTATCTTCGATACTAATTATGACAGGAAACGGTAACTTCGTTACTAATTATGACAAATAACTGTAATTTCGATACTAATTATGGCAGGTAAATGTAATTTCGTTACTAATTATGAGAAGTAACTTTAATTTCGATACAAATTATGGCAGGTAACTGTAATTTCGATACTAATTATGACAGGTAACAGTAACTTCGATAGTAATTATGACAAGTAACTGTAACTTCGATACTAATTATGACAGGTAACTGTAACTTCGATACTAATTATGACAAGTAACTCTAACTTCGTTACTAATTATGACAAGTAACAGAACCTTCGATGCTAATTATGACAGGTAATTGTAACTTCGATACTAATTATGACAGGTAACAGTAACTTCGATACTAATTATGACAAGTAACTGTAACTTCGATACTAATTATGACAGGTAACTGTAACTTGGATACTAATTATGACAAGTAACTCTAACTTCGTTACTAATTATGACAAGTAACTGTAATTATGATAATAAATTACGGCAGGTAACTGTAACTTCGATACTAATTATGAGAGGTAACAGTAAATTCGATACTAATTATGACAGGTAACAGCAACTTCGTTACTAATTATGACAAATAACTGTAATTTCGATACTAATTATGGCAGGTAAATGTAACTTCGTTACTAATTATGAGAAGTAACTTTAATTTCGATACAAATTATGGCAGGTAACTGTAATTTCGATACTAATTATGACAGGTAACAGTAACTTCGATACTAATTATGACAACTAACTGTAACTTCGATACTAATTATGACAGGTAACTGTAACTTCGTTACTAATTATGACAAGTAACTGTAATTTCGATACAAATTATGGCAGGCAACTGTAACTTCGATACTAATTCTGACAGGTAACAGTAACTTCGATACTAATTATGACAGGTAACAGTAACTTCGATACTAATTATGACTAGTAACTGTAACTTCGTTGTAATTATGGCAAGTAACTGTAATTTCGATACAAATTATGGCAGGTAACTGTAATTTCGATACTAATTATGACAGGTAACAGTAACTTCGATACTAATTATGACAAGTAACTGTAACTTCGATACTAATGATGACAGGTAACTGTAACTACGTTACTAATTATGACAAGTAACTGTAATTTCGATACAAATTATGGCAGGTAACTGTAACTTCGATACTAATTATGACAGGTAACAGTAACTTCGATACTAATTATGACATGTAACTGTAACTTCGATACCAATTATGACAGGGAACTGATACTTCGATATTAATAATTACAATTAACTCGAACTTCGTTACTAATTATGACAAGTAACTGTAATTTTCATAAAAAATTACGGCAGGTCACTGTAACTTCGATACTATTTATGACAGGTAACAGTAACTTCGATACTAATTATGACAGGTAACTGCAACTTCGTTACTAATTATGACAAGTAACTGTAATTTCTATACTAATTATGGCAAGTAACTGTAACTTTGTTACTAATTATGAAAAGTAACTGTAATTTCGATACAAATTATGGCAGGTAACTGTAATTTCGATACAAATTATGGCAGGTAACTGTAACTTCGATACTAATTATGACAGGTAACAGTAACCTCGATACTAATTATGACATGTAACAGTAACATCATTCTAAATATGACCAGTAAATGTGATTTCGATACAAATTATGGCAGGTAACAGTAACTGCGATACTAATTATGACTAGTAACAGAAACTTCGATACTAATTATGACAGGAAACAGTAACTTCGATAATAATTATGGCTGGTAACTGTAACTTCGATACTAATTATGACAAAAAACTGTAACTTCGATACTAATTATGACAGGTAACTGTAACTTCGTCACTAATTATGACAAGTAACTGTAATTTCGATACAAATTTTGGCAGGTAACTGTAACTTCGATACTAATTATGACAGGTAACAGTAACTTCGATTCTAATTATGACAAGTAACTGTAACTTCGATACTAATTATGACAGGTAACTGTAACTTCGTTACTAATTATGACAAGTAACTGTAATTTCGATACAAATTATGGCAGGTAACTGTAACTTCGATACTAATTATGACAGGTAACAGTAACTTCGATACTAATTATGACAAGTAACTATAACTTCGATACAAATTATGACAGGTAACTGTAACTTCGATACTAATTATGACAAGAAACTCCAACTTCGTTACTAATTATGACAAGTAACTGTAACTTCGATACTAATTATGACAGGTAACTGTAACTTCGTTACTAATTATGACAAGTAACTGTAATTTCGATACAAATTATGACTGGTAACTGTAATTTCGATACTAATTATGACAGGTAACAGTAACCTCGATACTAATTATGACATGTAACAGTAACATCATTCTAATTATGACCAGTAAATGTGATTTCGATACAAATTATGGCAGGTAACTGTAACTGCGATACTAATTATGACTAGTAACAGTAACTTCGATACTAATTATGACAGGTAACAGTAACTTCGATAATAATTATGGCTGGTAACTGTAACTTCGATACTAATTATGACAAAAAACTGTAACTTCGATACTAATTATGACAGGTAACTGTAACTTCGTCACTAATTATGACAAGTAACTGTAATTTCGATACAAATTTTGGCAGGTAACTGTAACTTCGATACTAATTATGACAGGTAACAGTAACTTCGATTCTAATTATGACAAGTAACTGTAACTTCGATACTAATTATGACAGGTAACTGTAACTTCGTTACTAATTATGACAAGTAACTGTAATTTCGATACAAATTATGGCAGGTAACTGTAACTTCGATACTAATTATGACAGGTAACAGTAACTTCGATACTAATTATGACAAGTAACTATAACTTCGATACAAATTATGACAGGTAACTGTAACTTCGATGATAATTATGACAAGAAACTCTAACTTCGTTACTAATTATGACAAGTAACTGTAATTTTGATAAAAAATTATGGTAGGTAACTGTAACTTCAATACTAATTATGACAGGTAACAGTAACGTCGATACTAATTATGACAAGTAACAGTACCTTCGATGCTAATTATGACAGGTAACTGTAACTTCGATACTAATTATGACAAGGAACTGTAATTTCGATACAAATTTTGGCAGGTAACTGTAACTTCGATACTAATTTTGACAAGTCCCTGTAATTTCGATACAAATTATGGCAGGTAACTGTAACTTCCATACTAATTATGACAGGTAACAGTAACTTCGATACTAATTATGACAGGAAACTGTAACTTCGTTACTAATTATGACAAGTAACTGTAATTTCGATACAAATTATAACAGGTAACTGTAACTTCGTTACTAATTATGACAAGTAACAGTACCTTCGATGCTAATTATGACAAGTAACTGTAACTTCGATACTAATTATGACAGGTAACTGTAACTTCGTTACTAATTATGACAAGTAACTGTAATTTTGATACAAATTATGGCAGGTAACTGTAACATCGATACTAATTATGACAGGAAACAGTAACTTCGTTACTAATTATGACAAGTAACTATAACTTCGATACAAATTATGACAGGTAACTGTAACTTCGATACTAATTATGACAAGAAACTATAACTTCGTTACTAATTATGACAAGTAACTATAACTTCGATACAAATTATGACAGGTAACTGTAACTTCAATACTAATTATGACAGGTAACAGTAACTTCGATACTAATTATGACAAGTAACTATAACTTCGATGCAAATTATGACAGGTAACTGTAACTTCATTACTAATTATGACATGTAACTGTAATTTCGATACAAATTATGGCAGGTAACTGTAACTTCGATACTAATTATGGCAAGGGACTGCAATTTCGATACAAATTATGGCAGGTAACTGTAATTTCGTTACTAATTATGACAAGTAACTGTAATTCCGATACAAATTTTGGCAGGTAACTGTAACTTCGATACTAATTATGACAGGTAGCAGTAACTTCGATACTAATTATGACAAGTAACTATAACTTCGATACAAATTATGACCGGTAACTGTAACCTCGTTACTAATTATGACAAGTAACTGTAATTTCAATACAAATTTTGGCAGGAAACTGTAACTCGATACTAATTATGACAGGTAACAGTAACTTCGATACTAATTATGACAAGTAACTGTAACTTCGATACTATTTATGACAGGTAACTGTAACTTCGTTACTAATTATGACAAGTAACTGTAATTTCGATACAAATTATGGCAGGTAACAGTAACTTCAATACTAATTAGACAGGTAACAGTAACTTCGATACTAATTATGACAGGAGACTCTACCTTCGTTACTAATTATGACAAGTAACTGTAATTTTGATAAAAATTATGGTAGGTAACTGTAGCTTCAATACTAATTATGACAGGTAACAGTAACGTCGATACTAATTATGACAGGTAACTGTAACTACGTTACTAATTATGACAAGTACCTTTAATTTCGATACTTATTATGGCAGGTAACTGTAACTTCGTTACTAATTATGACAAGTCCCTGTAATTTCGATACAAATTATGGCAGGTAACTGTAACTTCGATACTAATTATGACAAGTAAATGTAACATCGATACTAATTATGACAGGTAACTGTAACTTCGATACTAATTATGACAAGAAACTCTACCTTCGTTACTAATTATGACAAGTAACTCTAATTTTGATAAGAATTATGGTAGGTAACTGTAACTCCAATACTAATTATGACAGGTAACAGTAACTTCGATACTATTTATGACAAGTAACTGTAACCTCAACAATTATTATGACAGGTAACTGTAACTTCGTTACTAATTATGACAAGTAACTGTAATTTCGATACAAATTATGGCAGGTAACTGTAACTTCGATACTTATTATGACAGGTAACAGTAACTTCGATACTAATTATGACATTTAACTATAACTTCGATACAAATTATGGCAGGTAACTGTAACTTCGATACTAATTATGACAAGTAAATGTAACTTCGATACTAATTATGACAGGTAACTGTAACTTCGATACTAATTATGACAAGAAACTCTACCTTCGTTACTAATTATGACAAGTAACTCTAATTTTGATAAGAATTATGGTAGGTAACTGTAACTCCAATACTAATTATGACAGGTAACAGTAACTTCGATACTATTTATGACAAGTAACTGTAACCTCAACAATTATTATGACAGGTAACTGTAACTTCGTTACTAATTATGACAAGTCACTGTAATTTCGATATAAATTATGGCAGGTAACTGTAACTTCGATACTAATTATGACAGGTAACTGTAACTTCGTTACTAATTATGACAAGTAACTGTAGTTTCGATAGAAATTTTAGCAGGTAACTGTAACTTCGATACTAATTATGACAGGTAACAGTAACTTCGATACTAATTATGACAAGTAACTGTAAACTCGATAATAATTATGACGGGTAACTGTAGCTTCGTTACTAATTATGACAAGTAACTGTAATTTCGATACAAATTATAGCTGGTAACTGTAACTTCGATACAAATTATGACAGGTAACTGTAACTTCGATACTAATTATGACAAGAAACTCTAAGTTCGTTACTAATTATGACAAGTAACTGTAATTTTGATAAAAAATTATGGAAGGTAACTGTATCTTCAATACTAATTATGACAGGTAACAGTAACTTCGATAATAATTATGACAGGGAACTGTCACTTCGTTACTAATTATGACAAGTAACTTTAATTTCAATACTAATTATGGCAGGTAACTGTAACTTCGTTACTAATTATGACATAACCATGTAATTTCGATACAAATTATGGCAGGTAACTGTAACTTCCATAATAATTATGACAGGTAACAGTATCTTCGATACTAATTATGACAGGAAACGGTAACTTCGTTACTAATTATGACAAGTAACTGTAATTTCGATACAATTTATGACAGATAACTGTAACTTAGTTACTAATTATGACAAGTAACAGTACCTTCGATGCTAATTATGACAGGTAATTGTAACTTCGATACTAATTATGACAGGTAACAGTAACTTCGATACTAATTATGACAAGTAACTCTAACTTCGTTACTAATTATGACAAGTAACTGTAATTATGATAAAAAATTATGGCAGGTAACTGTAACTTCGATACTAATTATGAGAGGTAACAGTAACTTCGATACTAATTATGACAGGTAACAGCAACTTCGTTACTAATTATGACAAGTAACTGTAATTTCGATACTAATTATGGCAGGTAAATGTAACTTCGTTACTAATTATGAGAAGTAACTTTAATTTCGATACAAATTATGGCAGGTAACTGTAATTTCGATACTAATTATGACAGGTAACAGTAACTTCAATACTAATTATGACAAGTAACTGTAACTTCGATACTAATTATGACAGGTAACTGTAACTTCGTTACTAATTATGACAAGTAACTGTAATTTCGATACAAATTATGGCAGGCAACTGTAACTTCGATACTAATTATGACAGGTAACAGTAACTTCGATACTAATTATGACAGGTAACAGTAACTTCGATACTAATTATGACTAGTAACTGTAACTTCGTTGTTATTATGGCAAGTAACTGTAATTTCGATACAAATTATGGCAGGTAACTGTAACATCGATACTAATTATGACAGGTAACAGTAACTTCGATACTAATTTTGACAAATAACTGTAATTTGGACACAAATTATGACAGGTAACTGTAAATTCGTTACTAATTATGACAAGTAACTGTAATTTCGATACAAATGATGGCAGGTAACTGTAACTTCGATACTAATTATGACAGGTAACAGTAACTTCGATACTAATTATGACAGAAAACAGTAACTTCGATACTAAATATGACAGGTAACAGTAACTTCGATACTAATTATGGCAGGTAAATCTAACTTCGATACTAATGATGACAGGCAACTGTAACTACGTTACTAATTATGACAAGTAACTGTAATTTCGATACAAATTATGGCAGGTAACTGTAACTTCGATACTAATTATGACAGGTAACAGTAACTTCGATACTAATTATGACATGTAACTGTAACTTCGATACCAATTATGACAGGGAACTGTTACTTCGATATTAATAATGACAATTAACTCGAACTTCGTTACTAATTATGACAAGTAACTGTAATTTTCATTAAAAATTACGGCAGGGAACTGTAACTTCGATACTATTTATGACAGGTAACGGTAACTTCGATACTAATTATGACAGGTAACAGTAACCTCGATACTAATTATGACATGTAACAGTAACATCATTCTTATTATGACCAGTAAATGTGATTTCGATACAAATTATTGCAGGTAACTGTAACTGCGATACTAATTATGACTAGTAACAGTAACTTCGATACTAATTATGACAGGTAACAGTAACTTCGATAATAATTATGGCTGGTAACTGTAACTTCGATACTAATTATGACAAAAAACTGTAACTTCGATACTAATTATGACAGGTAACTGTTACTTCGTCACTAATTATGACAAGTAACTGTAATTTCGATACAAATTTTGGCAGGTAACTGTAACTTCGATACTAATTATGACAGGTAACAGTAACTTCGATTCTAATTATGACAAGTAACTGTAACTTCGATACTAATTATGACAGGTAACTGTAACTTCGTTACTAATTATGACAAGTAACTGTAATTTCGATACAAATTATGGCAGGTAACTGTAACTTCGATACTAATTATGACAGGTAACAGTAACTTCGATACTAATTATGACAAGTAACTATAACTTCGATACAAATTATGACAGGTAACTGTAACTTCGATACTAATTATGACAAGAAACTCTAACTTCGTTACTAATTATGACAAGTAACTGTAATTTTGATAAAAATTATGGTAGGTAACTGTAACTTCAATACTAATTATGACAGGTAACAGTGACGTCGATACTAATTATGACAAGTAACAGTACCTTCGATGCTAATTATGACAGGTAACTGTAACTTCGATACTAATTATGACAAGGAACTGTAATTTCGATACAAATTATGGAAGGTAACTGTAACTTCGTTACTAATTATGACAAGTAACTGTAATTTCGATACAAATTTAGGCAGGTAACTGTAATTTCGATACTAATTTTGACAAGTCCCTGTAATTTCGATACAAATTATGGCAGGTAACTGTAACTTCCTTACTAATTATGACAGGTAACAGTAACTTCGATACTAATTATGACAGGAAACTGTAACTTCGTTACTAATTATGACAAGTAACTGTAATTTCGATACAAATTATAACAGGTAACTGTAACTTCGTTACTAATTATGACAAGTAACAGTACCTTCGATGCTAATTATGACAGGTAACTGTAACTCCGATACTAATTATGACAAGGAACTGTAATTTCGATACAAATTATGGCAAGTAACTGTAACTTCGTTACTAATTATGACAAGTAACTGTAATTTCGATACAAATTTTGGCAGGTAACTGTAACTTCGATAATAATTATGACAGGTAACAGTAACATCGATACTAATTATGACAAGTAACTGTAACATCGATACTAATTATGACAGGTAACTGTAACTTCGTTACTAATTATGACAAGTAACTGTAATTTTGATACAAATTATGGCAGGAAACTGTAACATCGATACTAATTATGACAGGAAACAGTAACTTCGTTACTAATTATGACAAGTAACTATAACTTCGATACAAATTATGACAGGTAACTGTAACTTCAATACTAATTATGACAGGTAACCGTAACTTCGATACTAATTATGACAAGTAACTATAACTTCGATGCAAATTATGACAGGTAACTGTAACTTCATTACTAATTATGACATGTAACTGTAATTTCGATACAAATTATGGCAGGTTACTGTAACTTCGATACTAATTATGTCAGGTAACAGTAACTTCGAAACTAATTATGACAAGTAACTATAACTTCGATACAAATTATGACAGGTAACTGTAACTTCGATACTAATTATGACAAGAAACTCTAACTTCGTTACTAATTATGACAAGTAACTGTAATTTTGATACAAAATTATGGTAGATAACTGTAACTTCAATACTAATTATGACAGGTAACAGTAACGTCGATACTAATTATGACAAGTAACTGTAATTTCTATACAAATTTTGGCAGGTAACTGTAACTTCGATACTAATTATGACAGGAACAGTAACTTCGATACTAATTATGACAAGTCCCTGTAATTTCGATACAAATTATGGCAGGTAACTGTAACATCCATACTAATTATGACAGGTAACAGGAACTTCGATACTAATTATGACAGGAAACTGTAACTTCGATACTAATTATGACAAGTAATTGTAACTTCGATACTAATTATGACAAGTAACTGTAACTTGGATACTAATTATGACAGGCAACTGTAACTTCGTTACTAATTATGGCAAGTAACTGTAATTTCGTTACAAATTATAGCAGGTAATTGTAATTTCGATACTAATTATGACAAGGAACTGTAATTTCGATACAAATTATGGCAGGTAACTGTAACTTCATTACTAATTATGACAAGTAATTGTAATTTCGATACAAATTTTGGCAGGTAACTGTAACTTCGATACTAATTATGACAAGTCCCTGTAATTTCGATACAAATTATGGCAGGTAACTGTAACATCCATACTAATTATGACAGGTAACAGGAACTTCGATACTAATTATGACAGGAAACTGTAACTTCGATACTAATTATGACAAGTAATTGTAACTTCGATACTAATTATGACAAGTAACTGTAACTTCGATACTAATTATGACAGGTAACTGTAACTTCGTTACTAATTATGACAAGTAACTGTAATTTCGTTACAAATTATAGCAGGTAATTGTAATTTCGATACTAATTATGACAGGTAACAGTAACTTCGATACTAATTATGACAAGTAACAGTAACTTCGATACTAATTATGACAAAAAACTGTAACTTCGATACTAATTATGACAGGTAACTGTAACTTCGTTACTAATTATGACAAGTTACTGTAATTTCTATACAAATTTTGGCAGGTAACTGTAACTTCGATACTAATTATGACAGGAACAGTAACTTCGATACTAATTATGACAAGTAACTGTAACTTGGATACTAATTATGACAGGCAACTGTAACTTCGTTACTAATTATGGCAAGTAACTTTAATTTCGATACTTATTATGGCAGGTAACTGTAACTTCGTTACTAAATATGACAAGTCCCTGTAATTTCGATACAAATTATGGCAGGTAACTGTAACTTCGATACTAATTATGACAGGTAACAGTAACTTCGATACTAATTATGACAGGAAACTGTAACTTCGTTACAAATTCTGACAAGTAACTGTAATTTCGATACAAATTATGACAGGTAACTGTAACTTCGTTACTAATTATGACAAGTAACTGTAATTTCGATACAAATAATGGCAGGTAAAAGTACCTTCGATACTAATTATGACTGGTAACTGTAACTTCGATACTAATTATGACAAGGAACTGTAATTTCGATACAAATTATGGCAGGTAACTGTAACTTCGATACTAATTATGACAGGTAACAGTAACTTCGACACTAATTATGATAAGTAACTATAACTTCGATACAAATTATGACAGGTAACTGTAACTTCGATACTAATTATGACAAGAAACTCTACCTTCGTTACTAATTATGACAAGTAACTCTAATTTTGATAAGAATTATGGTAGGTAACTGTAACTTCAATACTAATTATGACAGGTAACAGTAACTTCGATACTATTTATGACAAGTAACTGTAACCTCAACAATAATTATGACAGGTAACTGTATCTTCGTTACTAATTATGACAAGTAACTGTAATTTCGATACAAATTATGGCAGGTAACTGTAACTTCGATACTAATTATGACAGGTAACAGTAACTTCGATACTAATTATGACATTTAAATATAACTTCGATACAAATTATGGCAGGTAACTGTAACTTCGTTACTAATAACGACAAGTCCCTGTAATTTCGATATAAATTATGGCAGGTAACTGTAACTTCGATACTAATTATGAAGTAACTGTAACTTCGATACTAATTATGACAGGTAACTGTAACTTCGTTACTAATCATGACAAGTAACTGTAGTTTCGATAGAAATTTTAGCAGGTAACTGTAACTTCGATACTAATTATGACAGGTAACAGTAACTTCGATACTAATTATGACAAGTAACTGTAACCTCGATAATAATTATGACGGGTAACTGTAGCTTCGTTACTAATTATGACAAGTAACTGTAATTTCGATACAAATTATAGCTGGTAACAGTAACTTCGATACTAATTATGACAGGTAAGAGTAACTTCGATACTAATTATGACATTTAACTATAACTTCGATACAAATTATGACAGGTAACTGTAACTTCGATGCTAATTATGACAAGAAACTCTAACTTCGTTACTAATTATGACAAGTAACTGTAATTTTGATAAAACATTATGGAAGGTAACTGTATCTTCAATACTAATTATGACAGGTAACAGTAACTTCGATAATAATTATGACAGGGAACTGTCACTTCGTTACTAATTATGACAAGTAACTTTAATTTCAATACTAATTATGGCAGGTAACTGTAACTTCGTTATTAATTATGAAAAGTAACTGTAGTTTCGATACAAATTATGGCAGGTAACTGTAATTTCGATACAAATTATGGCAGGTAACTGTAACTTCGATACTAATTATGACAGGTAACAGTAACCTCGATACTAATTTTGACTAATAACTGTAATTTTAACACAAATTATGACAGGTAACTGTAAATTCGTTACTAATTATGACAAGTAACTGTAATTTCGATACAAATGATGGCAGGTAACTGTAACTTCGATACTAATTATGACAGGTAACAGTAACTTCGATACTAATTATGACAGAAAACAGTAACGTCGATACTAAATATGACAGGTAACAGTAACTTCGATACTAATTATGGCAGGTAAATCTAACTTCGTTACTAATGATGACAGGTAACTGTAACTACGTTACTAATTATGACAAGTAACTGTAATTTCGATACAAATTATGGCAGGTAACTGTAACTTCGATACTAATTATGACAGGTAACAGTAACTTCGATACTAATTATGACATGTAACTGTAACTTCGATACCAATTATGACAGGGAACTGTTACTTCGATATTAATAATGACAATTAACTCGAACTTCGTTACTAATTATGACAAGTAACTGTAATTTTCATAAAAAATTACGGCAGGTAACTGTAACTTCGATACTATTTATGACAGGTAACAGTAACTTCGATACTAATTATGACAGGTAACTGCAACTTCGTTACTAATTATGACAAGTAACTGTAATTTCTATACTAATTATGGCAAGTAACTGTAACTTCGTTACTAATTATGAAAAGTAACTGTAGTTTCGATACAAATTATGGCAGGTAACTGTAATTTCGATACAAATTATGGCAGGTAACTGTAACTTCGATACTAATTATGACAGGTAACAGTAACCTCGATACTAATTATGACATGTAACAGTAACATCATTCTAATTATGACCAGAAAATGTGATTTCGTTACAAATTATGGCAAGTAACTGTAACTGCGATACTAATTATGACTAGTAACAGTAACTTCGATACTAATTATGACAGGTAACAGTAACTTCGATAATAATTATGGCTGGTAACTGTAATTTCGATACTAATTATGACAAAAAACTGTAACTTCGATACTAATTATGACAGGTAACTGTAACTTCGTCACTAATTATGACAAGTAACTGTAATTTCGATACAAATTTTGGCAGGTAACTGTAACTTCGATACTAATTATGACAGGTAACAGTAACTTCGATTCTAATTATGACAAGTAACTGTAACTTCGATACTAATTATGACAGGTAACTGTAACTTCGTTACTAATTATGACAAGTAACTGTAATTTCGATACAAATTATGGCAGGTAACTGTAACTTCGATACTAATTATGACAGGTAACAGTAACTTCGATACTAATTATGACAAGTAACTATAACTTCGATACAAATTATGACAGGTAACTGTAACTTCGATACTAATTATAACAAGAAACCCTATCTTCGTTACTAATTATGACAAGTAACTGTAACTTCGATACTAATTATGACAGGTAACTGTAACTTCGTTACTAATTATGACAAGTAACTGTAATTTCGATACAATTTATGACAGATAACTGTAACTTAGTTACTAATTATGACAAGTAACAGTACCTTCGATGCTAATTATGACAGGTAATTGTAACTTCGATACTAATTATGACAGGTAACAGTAACTTCGATACTAATTATGACAAGTAACTCTAACTTCGTTACTAATTATGACAAGTAACTGTAATTATGATAAAAAATTATGGCAGGTAACTGTAACTTCGATACTAATTATGAGAGGTAACAGTAACTTCGATACTAATTTGACAGGTAACAGCAACTTCGTTACTAATTATGACAAGTAACTGTAATTTCGATACTAAATATGACAAGTAACTATAACTTCGATACAAATTATGACAGGTAACTGTAACTTCGATACTAATTATAACAAGAAACCCTAACTTCGTTACTAATTATGACAGGTAACAGTATCTTCGATACTAATTATGACAGGAAACGGTAACTTCGTTACTAATTATGACAAGTAACTGTAATTTCGATACAATTTATGACAGATAACTGTAACTTAGTTACTAATTATGACAAGTAACAGTACCTTCGATGCTAATTATGACAGGTAATTGTAACTTCGATACTAATTATGACAGGTAACAGTAACTTCGATACTAATTATGACAAGTAACTCTAACTTCGTTACTAATTATGACAAGTAACTGTAATTATGATAAAAAATTATGGCAGGTAACTGTAACTTCGATACTAATTATGAGAGGTAACAGTAACTTCGATACTAATTATGACAGGTAACAGCAACTTCGTTACTAATTATGACAAGTAACTGTAATTTCGATACTAATTATGGCAGGTAAATGTAACTTCGTTACTAATTATGAGAAGTAACTTTAATTTCGATACAAATTATGGCAGGTAACTGTAATTTCGATACTAATTATGACAGGTAACAGTAACTTCAATACTAATTATGACAAGTAACTGTAACTTCGATACTAATTATGACAGGTAACTGTAACTTCGTTACTAATTATGACAAGTAACTGTAATTTCGATACAAATTATGGCAGGCAACTGTAATTTCGATACTAATTATGACAGGTAACAGTAACTTCGATACTAATTATGACAGGTAACAGTAACTTCGATACTAATTATGACTAGTAACTGTAACTTCGTTGTTATTATGGCAAGTAACTGTAATTTCGATACAAATTATGGCAGGTAACTGTAACATCGATACTAATTATGACAGGTAACAGTAACTTCGATACTAATTTTGACAAATAACTGTAATTTGGACACAAATTATGACAGGTAACTGTAAATTCGTTACTAATTATGACAAGTAACTGTAATTTCGATACAAATGATGGCAGGTAACTGTAACTTCGATACTAATTATGACAGGTAACAGTAACTTCGATACTAATTATGACAGAAAACAGTAACGTCGATACTAAATATGACAGGTAACAGTAACTTCGATACTAATTATGGCAGGTAAATCTAACTTCGATACTAATGATGACAGGTAACTGTAACTACGTTACTAATTATGACAAGTAACTGTAATTTCGATACAAATTATGGCAGGTAACTGTAACTTCGATACTAATTATGACAGGTAACAGTAACTTCGATACTAATTATGACATGTAACTGTAACTTCGATAGCAATTATGACAGGGAACTGTTACTTCGATATTAATAATGACAATTAACTCGAACTTCGTTACTAATTATGACAAGTAACTGTAATTTTCATTAAAAATTACGGCAGGGAACTGTAACTTCGATACTATTTATGACAGGTAACGGTAACTTCGATACTAATTATGACAGGTAACAGTAACCTCGATACTAATTATGACATGTAACAGTAACATCATTCTTATTATGACCAGTAAATGTGATTTCGATACAAATTATGGCAGGTAACTGTAACTGCGATACTAATTATGACTAGTAACAGTAACTTCGATACTAATTATGACAGGTAACAGTAACTTCGATAATAATTATGGCTGGTAACTGTAACTTCGATACTAATTATGACAAAAACCTGTAACTTCGATACTAATTATGACAGGTAACTGTAACTTCGTCACTAATTATGACAAGTAACTGTAATTTCGATACAAATTTTGGCAGGTAACTGTAACTTCGATACTAATTATGACAGGTAACAGTAACTTCGATTCTAATTATGACAAGTAACTGTAACTTCGATACTAATTATGACAGGTAACTGTAACTTCGTTACTAATTATGACAAGTAACTGTAATTTCGATACAAATTATGGCAGGTAACTGTAACTTCGATACTAATTATGACAGGTAACAGTAACTTCGATACTAATTATGACAAGTAATTATAACTTCGATACAAATTATGACAGGTAACTGTAACTTCGATACTAATTATGACAAGAAACTCTAACTTCGTTACTAATTATGACAAGTAACTGTAAATTTGATAAAAAATTATGGTAGGTAACTGTAACTTCAATACTAATTATGACAGGTAACAGTGACGTCGATACTAATTATGACAAGTAACAGTACCTTCGATGCTAATTATGACAGGTAACTGTAACTTCGATACTAATTATGACAAGGAACTGTAATTTCGATACAAATTATGGAAGGTAACTGTAACTTCGTTACTAATTATGACAAGTAACTGTAATTTCGATACAAATTTTGGCAGGTAACTGTAATTTCGATACTAATTTTGACAAGTCCCTGTAATTTCGATACAAATTATGGCAGGTAACTGTAACTTCCTTACTAATTATGACAGGTAACAGTAACTTCGATACTAATTATGACAGGAAACTGTAACTTAGTTACTAATTATGACAAGTAACTTTAATTTCGATACAAATTATAACAGGTAACTGTAACTTCGTTACTAATTATGACAAGTAACAGTACCTTCGATGCTAATTATGACAGGTAACTGTAACACCGATACTAATTATGACAAGGAACTGTAATTTCGATACAAATTATGGCAAGTAACTGTAACTTCGTTACTAATTATGACAAGTAACTGTAATTTCGATACAAATTTTGGCAGGTAACTGTAACTTCGATAATAATTATGACAGGTAACAGTAACATCGATACTAATTATGACAAGTAACTGTAACATCGATACTAATTATGACAGGTAACTGTAACTTCGTTACTAATTATGACAAGTAACTGTAATTTTGATACAAATTATGGCAGGAAACTGTAACATCGATACTAATTATGACAGGAAACAGTAACTTCGTTACTAATTATGACAAGTAACTATAACTTCGATACAAATTATGACAGGTAACTGTAACTTCGATACTAATTATTACAAGAAACTATAACTTCGTTACTAATTATGACAAGTAACTATAACTTCGATACAAATTATGACAGGTAACTGTAACTTCGATACTAATTATGACAAGAAACTCAAACTTCGTTACTAATTATGACAAGTAACTGTAATTTTGATACAAAATTATGGTAGATAACTGTAACTTCAATACTAATTATGACAGGTAACAGTAACGTCGATACTAATTATGACAAGTAACAGTACCTTCGATGCTAATTATGACAGGTAACTGTAACTTCGATACTAATTATGACAAGGAACTGTAATTTCGATACAAATTATGGCAGGTAACTGTAACTTCATTACTAATTATGACAAGTAATTGTAATTTCGATACAAATTTTGGCAGGTAACTGTAACTTCGATACTAATTATGACAAGTCCCTGTAATTTCGATACAAATTATGGCAGGTAACTGTAACATCCATACTAATTATGACAGGTAACAGGAACTTCGATACTAATTATGACAGGAAACTGTAACTTCGATACTAATTATGACAAGTAATTGTAACTTCGATACTAATTATGACAAGTAACTGTAACTTCGATACTAATTATGACAGGTAACTGTAACTTTGTTACTATTTATGACAAGTAACTGTAATTTCGTTACAAATTATAGCAGGTAATTGTAATTTCGATACTAATTATGACAGGTAACAGTAACTTCGATACTAATTATGACAAGTAACAGTAACTTCGATACTAATTATGACAAAAAACTGTAACTTCGATACTAATTATGACAGGTAACTGTAACTTCGTTACTAATTATGACAAGTAACTGTAATTTCTATACAAATTTTGGCAGGTAACTGTAACTTCGATACTAATTATGACAGGAACAGTAACTTCGATACTAATTATGACAAGTAACTATAACTTCGATACTAATTATGACAGGCAACTGTAACTTCGTTACTAATTATGGCAAGTAACTTTAATTTCGATACTTATTATGGCAGGTAACTGTAACTTCGTTACTAAATATGACAAGTCCCTGTAATTTCGATACAAATTATGGCAGGTAACTGTAACTTCGATACTAATTATGACAGGTAACAGTAACTTCGATACTAATTATGACAGGAAACTGTAACTTCGTTACAAATTCTGACAAGTAACTGAAATTTCGATACAAATTATGACAGGTAACTGTAACTTCATTACTAATTATGAAGTAACTGTAACTTCGATACTAATTATGACAGGTAACTGTAACTTCGTTACTAATCATGACAAGTAACTGTAGTTTCGATAGAAATTTTAGCAGGTAACTGTAATTTTGATACTAATTATGACAGGTAACAGTAACTTCGATACTATTTATGACAAGTAACTGTAACCTCAACAATAATTATGACAGGTAACTGTATCTTCGTTACTAATTATGACAAGTAACTGTAATTTCGATACAAATTATGGCAGGTAACTGTAACTTCGATACTAATTATGACAGGTAACATTAACTTCGATACTAATTATGACATTTAAATATAACTTCGATACAAATTATGGCAGGTAACTGTAACTTCGTTACTAATAACGACAAGTCCCTGTAATTTCGATATAAATTATGGCAGGTAACTGTAACTTCGATACTAATTATGAAGTAACTGTAACTTCGATACTAATTATGACAGGTAACTGTAACTTCGTTACTAATCATGACAAGTAACTGTAGTTTCGATAGAAATTTTAGCAGGTAACTGTAATTTTGATACTAATTATGACAGGTAACAGTAACTTCGATACTAATTATGACAAGTAACTGTAACCTCGATAATAATTATGACGGGTTACTGTAGCTTCGTTACTAATTATGACAAGTAACTGTAATTTCGATACAAATTATAGCTGGTAACAGTAACTTCGATACTAATTATGACAGGTAAGAGTAACTTCGATACTAATTATGACATTTAACTATAACTTCGATACAAATTATGACAGGTAACTGTAACTTCGATGCTAATTATGACAAGAAACTCTAACTTCGTTACTAATTATGACAAGTAACTGTAATTTTGATAAAACATTATGGAAGGTAACTGTATCTTCAATACTAATTATGACAGGTAACAGTAACTTCGATAATAATTATGACAGGGAACTGTCACTTCGTTACTAATTATGACAAGTAACTTTAATTTCAATACTAATTATGGCAGGTAACTGTAACTTCGTTACTAATTATGAAAAGTAACTGTAGTTTCGATACAAATTATGGCAGGTAACTGTAATTTCGATACAAATTATGGCAGGTAACTGTAACTTCGATACTAATTATGACAGGTAACAGTAACCTCGATACTAATTTTGACAAATAACTGTAATTTTAACACAAATTATGACAGGTAACTGTAAATTCGTTACTAATTATGTCAAGTAACTGTAATTTCGATACAAATGATGGCAGGTAACTGTAACTTCGATACTAATTATGACAGGTAACAGTAACTTCGATACTAATTATGACAGAAAACAGTAACTTCGATACTAAATATGACAGGTAACAGTAACTTCGATACTAATTATGGCAGGTAAATCTAACTTCGTTACTAATGATGACAGGTAACTGTAACTACGTTACTAATTATGACAAGTAACTGTAATTTCGATACAAATTATGGCAGGTAACTGTAACTTCGATACTAATTATGACAGGTAACAGTAACTTCGATACTAATTATGACATGTAACTGTAACTTCGATACCAATTATGACAGGGAACTGTTACTTCGATATTAATAATGACAATTAACTCGAACTTCGTTACTAATTATGACAAGTAACTGTAATTTTCATAAAAAAATACGGCAGGTAACTGTAACTTCGATACTATTTATGACAGGTAACAGTAACTTCGATACTAATTATGACAGGTAACTGCAACTTTGTTACTAATTATGACAAGTAACTGTAATTTCTATACTAATTATGGCAAGTAACTGTAACTTCGATACTAATTATGACAGGTAACAGTAACTTCGATACTAATTATGACAAGTAACTATAACTTCGATACAAATTATGACAGGTAACTGTAACTTCGATACTAATTATAACAAGAAACCCTAACTTTGTTACTAATTATGACAAGTAACTGTAACTTCGATACTAATTATGACAAGTAACTATAACTTCGATACAAATTATGACAGGTAACTGTAACTTCGATACTAATTATGACAAGAAACTCTAACTTCGTTACTAATTTTGACAAGTAACTGTAATTTTGATAAAAAATTATGGTAGGTAACTGTAACTTCAATACTAATTATGACAGGTAACAGTAACGTCGATACTAATTATGACAAGTAACAGTACCTTCGATGCTAATTATGACAGGTAACTGTAAATTCGATACTAATTATGACAAGGAACTGTAATTTCGATACAAATTATGGAAGGTAACTGTAACTTCGTTACTAATTATGACAAGTAACTGTAATTTCGATACAAATTATAACAGGTAACTGTAACTTCGTTACTAATTATGACAAGTAACAGTACCTTCGATGCTAATTATGACAGGTAATTGTAACTCCGATACTAATTAAGACAAGGAACTGTAATTTCGATACAAATTATGGCAAGTAACTGTAACTTCGTTACTAATTATGACAAGTAACTGTAATTTCGATACAAATTTTGGCAGGTAACTGTAACTTCGATACTAATTTTGACAAGTCCCTGTAATTTCGATACAAATTACGGCAGGTAACTGTAACTTCCATACTAATTATGACAGGTAACAGTAACTTCGATACTAATTATGACAAGTAACTATTACTTCGATACAAATTATGACAGGTAACTGTAACTTCGATACTAATTATGACAAGAAACTCTAACTTCGTTACTAATTATGACAAGTAACTGTAATTTTGATAAAAAATTATGGTAGGTAACTGTAACTTCAATACTAATTATGACAGGTAACAGTAACGTCGATACTAATTATGACAAGTAACAGTACCTTCGATGCTAATTATGACAGGTAACTGTAAATTCGATACTAATTATGACAAGGAACTGTAATTTCGATACAAATTATGGAAGGTAACTGTAACTTCGTTACTAATTATGACAAGTAACTGTAATTTCGATACAAATTATAACAGGTAACTGTAACTTCGTTACTAATTATGACAAGTAACTGTAATTTCGATACAAATTATGGCAGTTAACTGTAACTTCGATACTAATTATGACAGGTAACAGTAACTTCGATACTAATTATGACAAGTAACTATAACTTCGATACAAATTATGACAGGTAACTGTTACTTCGATACTAATTATGACAAGAAACTCTAACTTCGTTACTAATTATGACAAGTAACTGAAATTTCGATACAAATTATGGCAGGTAACTGTAACTTCGATACTAATTATGGCAGGTAACAGTAACTTCGATACTAATTATGACAAGTAACTATAACTTCGATACAAATTATGACAGCTAACAGTAACTTCGATACTAATTATGACAGGAAACTGTAACTTCGTTACTAATTATGACAAGTAACTGTAATTTCGATACAAATTATAACAGGTAACTGTAACTTCGTTACTAATTATGACAAGTAACAGTACCTTCGATGCTAATTATGACAGGTAACTGTAACTCCGATACTAATTAAGACAAGGAACTGTAATTTCGATACAAATTATGGCAAGTAACTGTAACTTCGTTACTAATTATGACAAGTAACTGTAATTTCGATACAAATTTTGGCAGGTAACTGTAACTTCGATACTAATTATGACAGGTAACTGTAACTTCGTCACTAATTATGACAAGTAACTGTAATTTCGATACAAATTTTGGCAGGTAACTGTAACTTCGATACTAATTATGACAGGTAACAGTAACTTCGATTCTAATTATGACAAGTAACTGTAACTTCGATACTAATTATGACAGGTAACTGTAACTTCGTTACTAATTATGACAAGTAACAGTAATTTCGATACAAATTATGGCAGGTAACTGTAACTTCGATACTAATTATGACAGGTAACAGTAACTTCGATACTAATTATGACAAGTAACTATAACTTCGATACCAATTATGACAGGTAACTGTAACTTCGATACTAATTATGACAAGAAATTCTAACTTCGTTACTAATTATGACAAGTAACTGTAATTTTGATAAAAAATTATGGTAGGTAACTGTAACTTCAATACTAATTATGACAGGTAACAGTAACGTCGATACTAATTATGACAAGTAACAGTACCTTCGATGCTAATTATGACAGGTAACTGTAACTTCGATACTAATTATGACAAGGAACTGTAATTTCGATACAAATTATGGAAGGTAACTGTAACTTCGTTACTAATTATGACAAGTAACTGTAATTTCGATACAAATTTTGGCAGGTAACTTTAACTTCGATACTAATTTTGACAAGTCCCTGTAATTTCGATACAAATTATGGCAGGTAACTGTAACTGCCATACTAATTATGACAGGTAACAGTAACTTCGATACTAATTATGACAGGAAACTGTAACTTCGTTACTAATTATGACAAGTAACTGTAATTTCGATACAAATTATAACAGGTAACTGTAACTTCGTTACTAATTATGACAAGTAACAGTACCTTCGATGGTAATTATGACAGGTAACTGTAACTCCGATACTAATTATGACAAGGAACTGTAATTTCGATACAAATTATGGCAAGTAACTGTAACTTCGCTACTAATTATGACAAGTAACTGTAATTTCGATACAAATTTTGGCAGGTAACTGTAACTTCGATAATAATTATGACAGGTAACAGTAACATCGATACTAATTATGACAAGTAACTGTAACATCGATACTAATTATGACAGGTAACTGTAACTTCGTTACTAATTATGACAAGTAACTGTAATTTTGATACAAATTATGGCAGGAAACTGTAACATCGATACTAATTATGACAGGAAACAGTAACTTCGTTACTAATTATGACAAGTAACTATGATTTCGATACAAATTATGACAGGTAACTGTAACTTCGATACTAATTATGACAAGAAACTATAACTTCGTTACTAATTATGACAAGTAACTATAACTTCGATACAAATTATGACAGGTAACTGTAACTTCAATACTAATTATGACAGGTAACAGTAACTTCGATACTAATTATCACAAGTAACTATAACTTGGATGCAAATTATGACAGGTAACTGTAACTTCATTACTAATTATGACATGTAACTGTAATTTCGATACAAATTATGGCAGGTAAATGTAACTTCGATACTAATTATGACAGGTAACAGTAACTTCGAAACTAATTATGACAAGTAACTATAACTTCGATACAAATTATGACAGGTAACTGTAACTTCGATACTAATTATGACAAGAAACTCTAACTTCGTTACTAATTATGACAAGTAACTGTAATTTTGATACAAAATTATGGTAGATAACTGTAACTTCAATACTAATTATGACAGGTAACAGTAACGTCGATACTAATTATGACAAGTAACAGTACCTACGATGCTAATTATGACAGGTAACTGTAACTTCGATACTAATTATGACAGGTAACAGTAACTTCGATACTAATTATGACAAGTAACTGTAACTTCGATACTAATTATGACAGGCAACTGTAACTTCGTTACTAATTATGGCAAGTATCTTTAATTTCGATACTTATTATGGCAGGTAACTGTAACTTCGTTACTAATTATGACAAGTCCCTGTAATTTCGATACAAATTATGGCAGGTAACTGTAACTTCGATACTAATTATGACAGGTAACAGTAACTTCGATACTAATTATGACAGGAAACTGTAACTTCGTTACAAATTCTGACAAGTAACTGTAATTTCGATACAAATTATGACAGGTAACTGTAACTTCGTTACTAATTATGACAAGTAACTGTAATTTCGATACAAATTATGGCAGGTAAAAGTACCTTCGATACTAATTATGACTGGTAACCGTAACTTCGATACTAATTATGACAAGGAACTGTAATTTCGATACAAATTATGGCAGGTAACTGTAACTTCGATACTAATTATGACAGGTAACAGTAACTTCGATACTAATTATGATAAGTAACTATAACTTCGATACAAATTATGACAGGTAACTGTAACTTCGATACTAATTAAGACAAGAAACTCTACCTTCGTTACTAATTATGACAAGTAACTCTAATTTTGATAAGAATTATGGTAGGTAACTGTAACTTCAATACTAATTATGACAGGTAACAGTAACTTCGATACTATTTATGACAAGTAACTGTAACCTCAACAATAATTATGACAGGTAACTGTATCTTCGTTACTAATTATGACAAGTAACTGTAATTTCGATACAAATTATGGCAGGTAACTGTAACTTCGATACTAATTATCACAGGTAACAGTAACTTCGATTCTAATTATGACATTTAACTAGAACTTCGATACAAATTATGGCAGGTAACTGTAACTTCGTTACTAATTACGACAAGTCCCTGAAATTTCGATATAAATTATGGCAGGTAACTGTAACTTCGATACTAATTATGAAGTAACTGTAACTTCGATACTAATTATGACAGGTAACTGTAACTTCGTTACTAATCATGACAAGTAACTGTAGTTTCGATAGAAATTTTAGCAGGTAACTGTAACTTCGATACTAATTATGACAGGTAACAGTAACTTCGATACTAATTATGACAAGTAACTGTAACCTCGATAATAATTATGACGGGTAACTGTAGCTTCGTTACTAATTATGACATGTAACTGTAATTTCGATACAAATTATAGCTGGTAACTGTAACTTCGATACTAATTATGACAGGTAAGAGTAACTTCGATACTAATTATGACATTTAACTATAACTTCGATACAAATTATGACAGGTAACTGTAACTTCGATGCTAATTATGACAAGAAACTCTAACTTCGTTACTAATTATGACAAGTAACTGTAATTTTGATAAAACATTATGGAAGGTAACTGTATCTTCAATACTAATTATGACAGGTAACAGTAACTTCGATAATAATTATGACAGGGAACTGTCACTTCGTTACTAATTATGACAAGTAACTTTAATTTCAATACTAATTATGGCAGGTAACTGTAACTTCGTTACTAATTATGAAAAGTAACTGTAGTTTCGATACAAATTATGGCAGGTAACTGTAATTTCGATACAAATTATGGCAGGTAACTGTAACTTCGATACTAATTATGACAGGTAACAGTAACCTCGATACTAATTTTGACAAATAACTGTAATTTGGACACAAATTATGACAGGTAACTGTAAATTCGTTACTAATTATGACAAGTAACTGTAATTTCGATACAAATGATGGCAGGTAACTGTAACTTCGATACTAATTATGACAGGTAACAGTAACTTCGATACTAATTATGACAGAAAACAGTAACTTCGATACTAAATATGACAGGTAACAGTAACTTCGATACTAATTATGGCAGGTAAATCTAACTTCGATACTAATGATGACAGGTAACTGTAACTACGTTACTAATTATGACAAGTAACTGTAATTTCGATACAAATTATGGCAGGTAACTGTAACTTCGATACTAATTATGACAGGTAACAGTAACTTCGATACTAATTATGACATGTAACTGTAACTTCGATACCAATTATGACAGGGAACTGTTACTTCGATATCAATAATGACAATTAACTCGAACTTCGTTACTAATTATGACAAGTAACTGTAATTTTCATAAAAAATTACGGCAGGTAACTGTAACTTCGATACTATTTATGACAGGTAACAGTAGCTTCGATACTAATTATGACAGGTAACTGCAACTTCGTTACTAATTATGACAAGTAACTGTAATTTCTATACTAATTATGGCAAGTAACTGTAACTTCGTTACTAATTATGAAAAGTAACTGTAGTTTCGATACAAATTATGGCAGGTAACTGTAATTTCGATACAAATTATGGCAGGTAACTGTAACTTCGATACTAATTATGACAGGTAACAGTAACCTCGATACTAATTATGACATGTAACAGTAACATCATTCTAATTATGACCAGTAAATGTGATTTCGATACAAATTATGGCAGGTAAATGTAACTGCGATACTAATTATGACTAGTAACAGTAACTTCGATACTAATTATGACAGGTAACAGTAACTTCGATAATAATTATGGCTGGTAACTGTAATTTCGATACTAATTATGACAAAAAACTGTAACTTCGATACTAATTATGACAGGTAACTGTAACTTCGTCACTAATTATGACAAGTAACTGTAATTTCGATACAAATTTTGGCAGGTAACTGTCACTTCGATACTAATTATGACAGGTAACAGTAACTTCGATTCTAATTATGACAAGTAACTGTAACTTCGATACTAATTATGACAGGTAACTGTAACTTCGTTACTAATTATGACAAGTAACTGTAATTTCGATACAAATTATGGCAGGTAACTGTAACTTCGATACTAATTATGACAGGTAACAGTAACTTCGATACTAATTATGACAAGTAACTATAACTTCGATACAAATTATGACAGGTAACTGTAACTTCGATACTAATTATGACAAGAAACTCTAACTTCGTTACTAATGATGACAAGTAACTGTAACTTCGATACTAATTATGACAGGTAACTGTAACTTCGTTACTATTTATGACAAGTAACTGTAATTTCGATACAAATTATGGCAGGTAACTGTAACTTGGATACTAATTATGACAGGTAACAGTAACCTCGATACTAATTATGACATGTAACAGTAACATCATTCTAATTATGACCAGTAAATGTGATTTCGATACAAATTATGGCAGATAACTGTAACTGCGATACTAATTATGACTAGTAACAGTAACTTCGATACTAATTATGACTGGTAACAGGAACTTCGATAATAATTATGGCTGGTAACTGTAACTTCGATACTAATTATGACAAAAAACTGTAACTTCGATACTAATTATGACAGGTAACTGTAACTTCGTCACTAATTATGACAAGTAACTGTAATTTCGATACAAATTTTGGCAGGTAACTGTAACTTCGATACTAATTATGACAGGTAACAGTAACTTCGATTCTAATTATGACAAGTAACTGTAACTTCGATACTAATTATGACAGGTAACTGTAACTTCGTTACTAATTATGACAAGTAACTGTAATTTCGATACAAATTATGGCAGGTAACTGTAACTTCGATACTAATTATGACAGGTAACAGTAACTTCGATACTAATTATGACAAGTAACTATAACTTCGATACAAATTATGACAGGTAACTGTAACTTCGATACTAATTATGACAAGAAACTCTAACTTCGTTACTAATTATGACAAGTAACTGTAATTTTGATAAAAAATTATGGTAGGTAACTGTAACTTCAATACTAATTATGACAGGTAACAGTAACGTCGATACTAATTATGACAAGTAACAGTACCTTCGATGCTAATTATGACAGGTAACTGTAAATTCGATACTAATTATGACAAGGAACTGTAATTTCGATACAAATTATGGAAGGTTACTGTAACTTCGTTACTAATTATGACAAGTAACTGTAATTTCGATACAAATTTTGGCAGGTAACTGTAACTTCGATACTAATTTTGACAAGTCCCTGTAATTTCGATACAAATTATGGCAGGTAACTGTAACTTCCATACTAATTATGACTGGTAACAGTAACTTCGATACTAATTATGACAGGAAACTGTAACTTCGTTACTAATTATGACAAGTAACTGTAATTTCGATACAAATTATAACAGGTAACTGTAACTTCGTTACTAATTATGACAAGTAACAGTACCTTCGATGCTAATTATGACAGGTAACTGTAACTCCGATACTAATTAAGACAAGGAACTGTCATTTCGATACAAATTATGGCAAGTAACTGTAACTTCGTTACTAATTATGACAAGTAACTGTAATTTCGATACAAATTTTGGCAGGTAACTGTAACTTCGATAATAATTATGACAGGTAACAGTAACCTCGATACTAATTATGACATGTAACAGTAACATCATTCTAATTATGACCAGTAAATGTGATTTCGATACAAATTATGGCAGGTAACTGTAACTGCGATACTAATTATGACTAGTAACAGTAACTTCGATACTAATTATGACAGGTAACAGTAACTTCGATAATAATTATGGCTGGTAACTGTAACTTCGATACTAATTATGACAAAAAACTGTAACTTCGATACTAATTATGACAGGTAACTGTAACTTCGTCACTAATTATGACAAGTAACTGTAATTTCGATACAAATTTTGGCAGGTAACTGTAACTTCGATACTAATTATGACAGGTAACAGTAACTTCGATTCTAATTATGACAAGTAACTGTAACTTTGATACTAATTATGACAGGTAACTGTAACTTCGTTACTAATTATGACAAGTAACTGTAATTACGATACAATTTATGGAAGGTAACTGTAACTTCGATACTAATTATGACAGGTAACAGTAACTTCGATACTAATTATGACAAGTAACTATACCGTCGATACAAATTATGACAGGTAACTGTAACTTCGATACTAATTATGACAAGAAACTCTAACTTCGTTACTAATTATGACAAGTAACTGTAATTTTGATAAAAAATTATGGTAGGTAACTGTAACTTCAATACTAATTATGACAGGTAACAGTAACGTCGATACTAATTATGACAAGTAACAGTACCTTCGATGCTAATTATGACAGGTAACTGTAACTTCGATACTAATTATGACAAGGAACTGTAATTTCGATACAAATTATGGAAGGTAACTGTAACTTCGTTACTAATTATGACAAGTAACTGTAATTTCGATACAAATTTTGGCAGGTAACTGTAACTTCGATACTAATTTTGACAAGTCCCTGTAATTTCGATACAAATTATGGCAGGTAACTGTAACTTCCATACTAATTATGACAGGTAACAGTAACTTCGATACTAATTATGACAGGTAACAGTAACCTCGATACTAATTTTGACAAATAACTGTAATTTGGACACAAATTATGACAGGTAACTGTAAATTCGTTACTAATTATGACAAGTAACTGTAATTTCGATACAAATGATGGCAGGTAACTGTAACTTCGATACTAATTATGACAGGTAACAGTAACTTCGATACTAATTATGACAGAAAACAGTAACTTCGATACTAAATATGACAGGTAACAGTAACTTCGATACTAATTATGGCAGGTAAATCTAACTTCGATACTAATGATGACAGGTAACTGTAACTACGTTACTAATTATGACAAGTAACTGTAATTTCGATACAAATTATGGCAGGTAACTGTAACTTCGATACTAATTATGACAGGTAACAGTAACTTCGATACTAATTATGACATGTAACTGTAACTTCGATACCAATTATGACAGGGAACTGTTACTTCGATATTAATAATGACAATTAACTCGAACTTCGTTACTAATTATGACAAGTAACTGTAATTTTCATAAAAAATTACGGCAGGTAACTGTAACTTCGATACTATTTATGACAGGTAACAGTAACTTCGATACTAATTATGACAGGTAACTGCAACTTCGTTACTAATTATGACAAGTAACTGTAATTTCTATACTAATTATGGCAAGTAACTGTAACTTCGTTACTAATTATGAAAAGTAACTGTAGTTTCGATACAAATTATGGCAGGTAACTGTAATCTCGATACAAATTATGGCAGGTAACTGTAACTTCGATACTAATTATGACAGGTAACAGTAACCTCTATACTAATTATGACATGTAACAGTAACATCATTCTAATTATGACCAGTAAATGTGATTTCGATACAAATTATGGCAGGTAACTGTAACTGCGATACTAATTATGACTAGTAACAGTAACTTCGATACTAATTATGACAGGTAACAGTAACTTCGATAATAATTATGGCTGGTAACTGTAATTTCGATACTAATTATGACAAAAAACTGTAACTTCGATACTAATTATGACAGGTAACTGTAACTTCGTCACTAATTATGACAAGTAACTGTAATTTCGATACAAATTTTGGCAGGTAACTGTAACTTCGATACTAATTATGACAGGTAACAGTAACTTCGATTCTAATTATGACAAGTAACTGTAACTTCGATACTAATTATGACAGGTAACTGTAACT
This sequence comes from Meconema thalassinum, assembly GCA_946902985.2. NCBI lineage: Eukaryota > Metazoa > Arthropoda > Insecta > Orthoptera > Tettigoniidae > Meconema > Meconema thalassinum. Next base: position 1,690,263,865 of record OX336388.2, on the reverse strand, counting down.
TCGTTACTAATTATGACAAGTAACTGTAATTTCGATACAAATTATGGCAGGTAACTGTAACTTCGATACTAATTATGACAGGTAACAGTAACTTCGATACTAATTATGACAAGTAACTATAATTTCGATACAAATTATGACAGGTAACTGTAACTTCGATACTAATTATGACAAGAAACTCTAACTTCGTTACTAATTATGACAAGTAACTGTAACTTCGATACTAATTATGACAGGTAACTGTAACTTCGTTACTATTTATGACAAGTAACTGTAATTTCGATACAAATTATGGCAGGTAACTGTAACTTCGATACTAATTATGACAGGTAACAGTAACCTCGATACTAATTATGACATGTAACAGTAACATCATTCTAATTATGACCAGTAAATGTGATTTCGATACAAATTATGGCAGATAACTGTAACTGCGATACTAATTATGACTAGTAACAGTAACTTCGATACTAATTATGACAGGTAACAGTAACTTCGATAATAATTATGGCTGGTAACTGTAACTTCGATACTAATTATGACAAAAAACTGTAACTTCGATACTAATTATGACAGGTAACTGTAACTTCGTCACTAATTATGACAAGTAACTGTAATTTCGATACAAATTTTGGCAGGTAACTGTAACTTCGATACTAATTATGACAGGTAACAGTAACTTCGATTCTAATTATGACTAGTAACTGTAACTTCGATACTAATTATGACAGGTAACTGTAACTTCGTTACTAATTATGACAAGTAACTGTAATTTCGATACAAATTATGGCAGGTAACTGTAACTTCGATACTAATTATGACAGGTAACAGTAACTTCGATACTAATTATGACAAGTAACAGTACCTTCGATGCTAATTATGACAGGTAACTGTAAATTCGATACTAATTATGACAAGGAACTGTAATTTCGATACAAATTATGGAAGGTTACTGTAACTTCGTTACTAATTATGACAAGTAACTGTAATTTCGATAGAAATTTTGGCAGGTAACTGTAACTTCGATACTAATTTTGACAAGTCCCTGTAATTTCGATACAAATTATGGCAGGTAACTGTAACTTCCATACTAATTATGACTGGTAACAGTAACTTCGATACTAATTATGACAGGAAACTGTAACTTCGTTACTAATTATGACAAGTAACTGTAATTTCGATACAAATTATAACAGGTAACTGTAACTTCGTTACTAATTATGACTAGTAACAGTACCTTCGATGCTAATTATGACAGGTAACTGTAACTCCGATACTAATTAAGACAAGGAACTGTAATTTCGATACAAATTATGGCAAGTAACTGTAACTTCGTTACTAATTATGACAAGTAACTGTAATTTCGATACAAATTTTGGCAGGTAACTGTAACTTCGATAATAATTATGACAGGTAACAGTAACCTCGATACTAATTATGACATGTAACAGTAACATCATTCTAATTATGACCAGTAAATGTGATTTCGATACAAATTATGGCAGGTAACTGTAACTGCGATACTAATTATGACTAGTAACAGTAACTTCGATACTAATTATGACAGGTAACAGTAACTTCGATAATAATTATGGCTGGTAACTGTAACTTCGATACTAATTATGACAAAAAACTGTAACTTCGATACTAATTATGACAGGTAACTGTAACTTCGTCACTAATTATGACAAGTAACTGTAATTTCGATACAAATTTTGGCAGGTAACTGTAACTTCGATACTAATTATGACAGGTAACAGTAACTTCGATTCTAATTATGACAAGTAACTGTAACTTTGATACTAATTATGACAGGTAACTGTAACTTCGTTACTAATTATGACAAGTAACTGTAATTTCGATACAAATTATGGCAGGTAACTGTAACTTCGATACTAATTATGACAGGTAACAGTAACTTCGATACTAATTATGACAAGTAACTATACCTTCGATACAAATTATGACAGGTAACTGTAACTTCGATACTAATTATGACAAGAAACTCTAACTTCGTTACTAATTATGACAAGTAACTGTAATTTTGATAAAAAATTATGGTAGGTAACTGTAACTTCAATACTAATTATGACAGGTAACAGTAACGTCGATACTTATTATGACAAGTAACAGTACCTTCGATGCTAATTATGACAGGTAGCTGTAACTTCGATACTAATTATGACAAGGAACTGTAATTTCGATACAAATTATGGAAGGTAACTGTAACTTCGTTACTAATTATGACAAGTAACTGTAATTTCGATACAAATTTTGGCAGGTAACTGTAACTTCGATACTAATTTTGACAAGTCCCTGTAATTTCGATACAAATTATGGCAGGTAACTGTAACTTCCACACTAATTATGACAGGTAACAGTAACTTCGATACTAATTATGACAGGAAACTGTAACTTCGTTACTAATTATGACAAGTAACTGTAATTTCGATACAAATTATAACAGGTAACTGTAACTTCGTTACTAATTATGACAAGTAACAGTACCTTCGATGCTAATTATGACAGGTAACTGTAACTCCGATACTAATTATGACAAGGAACTGTAATTTCGATACAAATTATGGCAAGTAACTGTAACTTCGTTACTAATTATGACAAGTAACTGTAATTTCGATACAAATTTTGGCAGGTAACTGTAACTTCGATAATAATTATGACAGGTAACAGTAACATCGATACTAATTATGACAAGTAACTGTAACTTCGATACTAATTATGACAGGTAACTGTAACTTCGTTACTAATTATGACAAGTAACTGTAATTTTGATACAAATTATGGCAGGTAACTGTAACATCGATACTAATTATGACAGGAAACAGTAACTTCGTTACTAATTATGACAAGTAACTATAACTTCGATACAAATTATGACAGGTAACTGTAACTTCGATACTAATTATGACAAGAAACTATAACTTCGTTACTAATTATGACAAGTAACTATAACTTCGATACAAATTATGACAGGTAACTGTAACTTCAATACTAATTATGACAGGTAACAGTAACTTCGATACTAATTATGACAAGTAACTATAACTTCGATGCAAATTATGACAGGTAACTGTAACTTCATTACTAATGAATACATGTAACTGTAATTTCGATACAAATTATGGCAGGTAACTGTAACTTCGATACTAATTATGACAGGTAACAGTAACTTCGAAACTAATTATGACAAGTAACTATAACTTCGATACAAATTATGACAGGTAACTGTAACTTCGATACTAATTATGACAAGAAACTCTAACTTCGTTACTAATTATGACAAGTAACTGTAATTTTGATACAAAATTATGGTAGATAACTGTAACTTCAATACTAATTATGACAGGTAACAGTAACGTCGATACTAATTATGACAAGTAACAGTACCTTCGATGCTAATTATGACAGGTAACTGTAACTTCGATACTAATTATGACAAGTAACTGTAATTTGGATACAAATTATGGCAGGTAACTGTAACTTCGTTACTAATTATGACAAGTAATTGTAATTTCGATACAAATTTTGGCAGGTAACTGTAACTTCGATACTAATTATGACAAGTCCCTGTAATTTCGATACAAATTATGGCAGGTAACTGTAACATCGATACTAATTATGACAAGTCCCTGTAATTTCGATACAAATTATGGCAGGTAACTGTAACATCGATACTAATTATGACAGGTAACAGTAACTTCGATACTAATTATGACAAGTAACTGTAACTTCGATACTAACTATGACAGGTAACTGTAACTTCGTTACTAATTATGACAAGTAACTGTAATTTCGTTACAAATTATAGCAGGTAATTGTAATTTCGATACTAATTATGACAGGTAACAGTAACTTCGATACTAATTATGACAAGGAACTGTAATTTCGATACAAATTATGGAAGGTAACTGTAACTTCGTTACTAATTATGACAAGTAACTGTAATTTTGATAAAAAATTATGGTAGGTAACTGTAACTTCAATACTAATTATGACAGGTAACAGTAACGTCGATACTAATTATGACAAGTAACAGTACCTTCGATGCTAATTATGACAGGTAACTGTAACTTCGATACTAATTATGACAAGGAACTGTAATTTCGATACAAATTATGGAAGGTAACTGTAACTTCGTTACTAATTATGACAAGTAACTGTAATTTCGATACAAATTTTGGCAGGTAACTGTAACTTCGATACTAATTTTGACAAGTCCCTGTAATTTCGTTACAAATTATGGCAGGTAACTGTAACTTCCATACTAATTATGACAGGTAACAGTAACTTCGATACTAATTATGACAGGTAACAGTAACCTCGATACTAATTTTGACAAATGACTGTAATTTGGACACAAAATATGACAGGTAACTGTAAATTCGTTACTAATTATGACAAGTAACTGTAATTTCGATACAAATGATGGCAGGTAACTGTAACTTCGATACTAATTATGACAGGTAACAGTAACTTCGATACTAATTATGACAGAAAACAGTAACTTCGATACTAAATATGACAGGTAACAGTAACTTCGATACTAATTATGGCAGGTAAATCTAACTTCGATACTAATGATGACAGGTAACTGTAACTACGTTACTAATTATGACAAGTAACTGTAATTTCGATACAAATTATGGCAGGTAACTGTAACTTCGATACTAATTATGACAGGTAACAGTAACTTCGATACTAATTATGACATGTAACTGTAACTTCGATACCAATTATGACAGGGAACTGTTACTTCGATATTAATAATGACAATTAACTCGAACTTCGTAACTAATTATGACAAGTAACTGTAATTTTCATAAAAAATTACGGCAGGTAACTGTAACTTCGATACTATTTATGACAGGTAACAGTAACTTCGATACTAATTATGACAGGTAACTGCAACTTCGTTACTAATTATGACAAGTAACTGTAATATCTATACTAATTATGGCAAGTAACTGTAACTTCGTTACTAATTATGAAAAGTAACTGTAGTTTCGATACAAATTATGGCAGGTAACTGTAATTTCGATACAAATTATGGCAGGTAACTGTAACTTCGATACTAATTATGACAGGTAACAGTAACCTCGATACTAATTATGACATGTAACAGTAACATCATTCTAATTATGACCAGTAAATGTGATTTCGATACAAATTATGGCAGGTAACTGTAACTGCGATACTAATTATGACTAGTAACAGTAACTTCGATACTAATTATGACAGGTAACAGTAACTTCGATAATAATTATGGCTGGTAACTGTAATTTCGATACTAATTATGACAAAAAACTGTAACTTCGATACTAATTATGACAGGTAACTGTAACTTCGTCACTAATTATGACAAGTAACTGTAATTTCGATACAAATTTTGGCAGGTAACTGTAACTTCGATACTAATTATGACAGGTATCAGTAACTTCGATTCTAATTATGACAAGTAACTGTAACTTCGATACTAATTATGACAGGTAACTGTAACTTCGTTACTAATTATGACAAGTAACTGTAATTTCGATACAAATTAAGGCAGGTAACTGTAACTTCGATACTAATTATGACAGGTAACAGTAACTTCGATACTAATTATGAGAAGTAACTATAACTTCGATACAAATTATGACAGGTAACTGTAACTTCGATACTAATTATGACAAGAAACTCTAACTTCGTTACTAATTATGACAAGTAACTGTAACTTCGATACTAATTATGACAGGTAACTGTAACTTCGTTACTATTTATGACAAGTAACTGTAATTTCGATACAAATGATGGCAGGTAACTGTAACTTCGATACTAATTATGACAGGTAACAGTAACCTCGATACTAATGATGACATGTAACAGTAACATCATTCTAATTATGACCAGTAAATGTGATTTCGATACAAATTATGGCAGATAACTTTAACTGCGATACTAATTATGACTAGTAACAGTAACTTCGATACTAATTATGACAGGTAACAGTAACTTCGATAATAATTATGGCTGGTAACTGTAACTTCGATACTAATTATGACAAAAAACTGTAACTTCGATACTAATTATGACAGGTAACTGTAACTTCGTCACTAATTATGACAAGTAACTGTAATTTCGATACAAATTTTGGCAGGTATCTGTAACTTCGATACTAATTATGACAGGTAACAGTAACTTCGATTCTAATTATGACAAGTAACTGTAACTTCGATACTAATTATGACAGGTAACTGTAACTTCGTTACTAATTATGACAAGTAACTGTAATTTCGATACAAATTATGGCAGGTAACTGTAACTTCGATACTAATTATGACAGGTAACAGTAACTTCGATACTAATTATGACAAGTAACTATAACTTCGATACAAATTATGACAGGTAACTGTAACTTCGATAATAATTATGACAAGAAACTCTAACTTCGTTACTAATTATGACAAGTAACTGTAATTTTGATAAAAAATTATGGTAGGTAACTGTAACTTCAATACTAATTATGACAGGTAACAATAACGTCGATACTAATTATGACAAGTAACAGTACCTTCGATGCTAATTATGACAGGTAACTGTAAATTCGATACTAATTATGACAAGGAACTGTAATTTCGATACAAATTATGGAAGGTTACTGTAACTTCGTTACTAATTATGACAAGTAACTGTAATTTCGATACAAATTTTGGCAGGTAACTGTAACTTCGATACTAATTTTGACAAGTCCCTGTAATTTCGATACAAATTATGGCAGGTAACTGTAACTTCCATACTAATTATGACTGGTAACAGTAACTTCGATACTAATTATGACAGGAAACTGTAACTTCGTTACTAATTATGACAAGTAACTGTAATTTCGATACAAATTATAACAGGTAACTGTAACTTCGTTACTAATTATGACAAGTAACAGTACCTTCGATGCTAATTATGACAGGTAACTGTAACTCCGATACTAATTAAGACAAGGAACTGTAATTTCGATACAAATTATGGCAAGTAACTGTAACTTCGTTACTAATTATGACAAGTAACTGTAATTTCGATACAAATTTTGGCAGGTAACTGTAACTTCGATAATAATTATGACAGGTAACAGTAACCTCGATACTAATTATGACATGTAACAGTAACATCATTCTAATTATGACCAGTAAATGTGATTTCGATACAAATTATGGCAGGTAACTGAAACTGCGATACTAATTATGACTAGTAACAGTAACTTCGATACTAATTATGACAGGTAACAGTAACTTCGTCACTAATTATGACAAGTAACTGTAATTTCGATACAAATTTTGGCAGGTAACTGTAACTTCGATACTAATTTTGACAGGTAACAGTAACTTCGATTCTAATTATGACAAGTAACTGTAACTTTGATACTAATTATGACAGGTAACTGTAACTTCGTTACTAATTATGACAAGTAACTGTAATTTCGATACAAATTATGGCAGGTAACTGTAACTTCGATACTAATTATGACAGGTAACAGTAACTTCGATACTAATTATGACAAGTAACTATACCTTCGATACAAATTATGACAGGTTACTGTAACTTCGATACTAATTATGACAAGAAACTCTAACTTCGTTACTAATTATGACAAGTAACTGTAATTTTGATAAAAAAAATATGGTAGGTAACTGTAACTTCAATACTAATTATGACAGGTAACAGTAACGTCGATACTAATTATGACAAGTAACAGTACCTTCGATGCTAATTATGACAGGTAACTGTAACTTCGATACTAATTATGACAAGGACCTGTAATTTCGATACAAATTATGGAAGGTAACTGTAACTTCGTTACTAATTATGACAAGTAACTGTAATTTCGATACAAATTCTGGCAGGTAACTGTAACTTCGATACTAATTTTGACAAGTCCCTGTAATTTCGATACAAATTATGGCAGGTTACTGTAACTTCCATACTAATTATGACAGGTAACAGTAACTTCGATACTAATTATGACAGGAAACTGTAACTTCGTTACTAATTATGACAAGTAACTGTAATTTCGATACAAATTATAACAGGTAACTGTAACTTCGTTACTAATTATGACAAGTAACAGTACCTTCGATGCTAATTATGACAGGTAACTGTAACTCCGATACTAATTATGACAAGGAACTGTAATTTCGATACAAATTATGGCAAGTAACTGTAACTTCGTTACTAATTATGACAAGTAACTGTAATTTCGATACAAATTTTGGCACGTAACTGTAACTTCGATAATAATTATGACAGGTAACAGTAACATCGATACTAATTATGACAAGTAGCTGTAACTTCGATACTAATTATGACAGGTAACTGTAACTTCGTTACTAATTATGACAAGTAACTGTAATTTTGATACAAATTATGGCAGGTAACTGTAACATCGATACTAATTATGACAGGAAACAGTAACTTCGTTACTAATTATGACAAGTAACTATAACTTCGATACAAATTATGACAGGTAACTGTAACTTCGATACTAATTATGACAAGAAACTATAACTTCGTTACTAATTATGACAAGTAACTATAACTTCGATACAAATTATGACAGGTAACTGTAACTTCAATAATAATTATGACAGGTAACAGTAACTTCGATACTAATTATGACAAGTAACTATAACTTCGATGCAAATTATGACAGGTAACTGTAACTTCATTACTAATTAATACATGTAACTGTAATTTCGATACAAATTATGGCAGGTAACTGTAACTTCGATACTAATTATGACAGGTAACAGTAACTTCGAAACTAATTATGACAAGTAACTATAACTTCGATACAAATTATGACAGGTAACTGTAACTTCGATACTAATTATGACTAGAAACTCTAACTTCGTTACTAATTATGACAAGTAACTGTAATTTTGATACAAAATTATGGTAGATAACTGTAACTTCAATACTAATTATGACAGGTAACAGTAACGTCGATACTAATTATGACAAGTAACAGTACCTTCGATGCTAATTATGACAGGTAACTGTAACTTCGATACTAATTATGACAAGGAACTGTAATTTGGATACAAATTATGGCAGGTAACTGTAACTTCGTTACTAATTATGACAAGTAATTGTAATTTCGATACAAATTTTGGCAGGGAACTGTAACTTCGATACTAATTATGACAAGTCCCTGTAATTTCGATACAAATTATGGCAGGTAACTGTAACATCCATACTAATTATGACAGGTAACAGTAACTTCGATACTAATTATGACAGGAAACTGTAACTTCGATACTAATTATGACAAGTAATTGTAACTTCGATACTAATTATGACAAGTAACTGTAACTTCGATACTAACTATGACAGGTAACTGTAACTTCGTTACTAATTATGACAAGTAACTGTAATTTCGATACAAATTATGGCAGGTAACTGTAACTTCGATACTAATTATGACAGGTAACAGTAACTTCGAAACTAATTATGACAAGTAACTATAACTTCGATACAAATTATGACAGGTAACAGTAACTTCGATACTAATTATGACAAGTAACAGTAACTTCGATACTAATTATGACAAAAAACTGTAACTTCGATACTAATTATGACAGGTAACTGTAACTTCGTTACTAATTATGACAAGTAACTGTAATTTCTATACAAATTTTGGCAGGTAACTGTAACTTCGATACTAATTATGACAGGTAACAGTAACTTCGATACTAATTATGACAAGTAACTGTAACTTCGATACTTATTATGACAGGCAACTGTAACTTCGTTACTAATTATGACAAGTTACTTTAATTTCGATACTTATTATGGCAGGTAACTGTAACTTCGTTACTAATTATGACAAGTCCCTGTAATTTGATACAAATTATGGCAGGTAACTGTAACTTCGATACTAATTATGACAGGAACCTATAACTTCGATACAAATTATGACAGGTAACTGTAACTTCGATACTAATTATGACAAGAAACACTACCTTCGTTACTAATTATGACAAGTAACTCTAATTTTGATAAGAATTATGGTATGTAACTGTAACTTCAATACTAATTATGACAGGTAACATTAACTTCGATACTATTTATGACAAGTAACTGTAACCTCAACAATAATTATGACAGGTAACTGTAATTCGTTACTAATTATGACAAGTAACTGTAATTTCTATACAAATTATGGCAGGTAACTGTAACTTCGATACTAATTATGACAGGTAACAGTAACTTCGATACTAATTATGACATTTAACTATAACTTCGATACAAATTATGGCAGGTAACTGTAACTTCGTTACTAATTACGACAAGTCACTGTAATTTCGATATAAATTATGACAGGTAACTGTAACTTCGATACTAATTATGAAGTAACTGTAACTTCGATACTAATTATGACAGGTAACTGTAACTTCGTTACTAATTATGACAAGTAATTGTAGTTTCGATAGACATTTTAGCAGGTAACTGTAACTTCGATACTAATTATGGCAGGTAACAGTAACTTCGATACTAATTATGACAAGCAACTGTAACCTCGATAATAATTATGACGGGTAACTGTAGCTTCGTTACTAATTATGAAAAGTAACTGTAATTTCGATACAAATTATAGCTGGTAACTGTAACTTCGATACTGATTATGACAGGTAAGAGTAACTTCGATACTAATTATGACATTTAACTATCACTTCGATACAAATTATGACAGGTAACTGTAACTTCGATGCTAATTATGACAAGAAACTCTAACTTCGTTACTAATTATGACAAGTAACTGTAATTTTGATAAAAAATTATGGAAGGTAACTGTATCTTCAATACTAATTATGACAGGTAACAGTAACTTCGATAATAATTATGACAGGGAACTGTCACTTCGTTACTAATTATGACAAGTAACTTTAATTTCAATACTAATTACGGCAGGTAACTGTAACTTCGTTACTAATTATGACAAGTCCATGTAATTTCGATACAAATTATGGCAGGTAACTGTCACTTCCATAATAATTATGACAGGTAACAGTATCTTCGATACTAATTATGACAGGAAACGGTAACTTCGTTACTAATTATGACAAGTAACTGTAATTTCGATACAATTTATGACAGATAACTGTAACTTAGTTACTAATTATGACAAGTAACAGTACCTTCGATGCTAATTATGACAGGTAACTGTAACTTCGATACTAATTATGACAGGTAACAGTAACTTCGATACTGTTTATGACAAGTAACTGTAACTTCGATACTAATTATGACAGGTAACTGTAACTTCGATACTAATTATGACAAGTAACTCTAACTTCGTTACTAATTATGACAAGTAACTGTAATTATGATAAAAAATTATGGCAGGTAACTGTAACTTCGATACTAATTATGAGAGGTAACAGTAACTTCGATACTAATTATGACAGGTAACAGAAACTTCGTTACTAATTATGACAAGTAACTGTAATTTCGATACTAATTATGGCACGTAAATGTAACTTCGTTACTAATTATGAGAAGTAACTTTAATTTCGATACAAATTATGGCAGGTAACTGTAATTTGGTACAAATTATGGCAGGTAACTGTAACTTCGATACTAATTATGACAGGTAACAGTAACCTCGATACTAATTATGACATGTAACAGTAACATCATTCTAATTATGACCAGTAAATGTGATTTCGATACAAATTATGGCAGGTAACTGTAACTGCGATACTAATTATGACTAGTAACAGTAACTTCGATACTAATTATGACAGGTAACAGTAACTTCGATGATAATTATGGCTGGTAACTGTAATTTCGATACTAATTATGACAAAAAACTGTAACTTCGATACTAATTATGACAGGTAACTGTAACTTCGTCACTAATTATGACAAGTAACTGTAATTTCGATACAAATTTTGGCAGGTAACTGTAACTTCGATACTAATTATGACAGGTAACAGTAACCTCGATACTAATTATGACAGGTAACTGCAACTTCGTTACTAATTATGACAAGTAACTGTAATTTCTATACTAATTATGGCAAGTAACTGTAACTTCGTTACTAATTATGAAAAGTAACTGTAGTTTCGATACAAATTATGGCAGGTAACTGTAATTTCGATACAAATTATGGCAGGTAACTGTAACTTCGATACTAATTATGACAGGAAACAGTAACCTCGATACTAATTATGACATGTAACAGAAACATCATTCTAATTATGACCAGTAAATGTGATTTCGATACAAATTATGGCAGGTAGCTGTAACTGCGATACTAATTATGACTAGTAACAGTAACTTCGATACTAATTATGACAGGTAACAGTAACTTCGATAATAATTATGGCTGGTAACTGTAATTTCGATACTAATTATGACAAAAAACTGTAACTTCGATACTAATTATGACAGGTAACTGTAACTTCGTCACTAATTATGACAAGTAACTGTAATTTCGATACAAATTTTGGCAGGTAACTGTAACTTCGATACTAATTATGACAGGTAACAGTAACTTCGATACTAATTATGACAAGTAACTGTAACTTCGATACTTATTATGACAGGCAACTGTAACTTCGTTACTAATTATGACAAGTTACTTTAATTTCGATACTTATTATGGCAGGTAACTGTAACTTCGTTACTAATTATGACAAGTCCCTGTAATTTGATACAAATTATGGCAGGTAACTGTAACTTCGATACTAATTATGACAGGAACCTATAACTTCGATACAAATTATGACAGGTAACTGTAACTTCGATACTAATTATGACAAGAAACACTACCTTCGTTACTAATTATGACAAGTAACTCTAATTTTGATAAGAATTATGGTATGTAACTGTAACTTCAATACTAATTATGACAGGTAACATTAACTTCGATACTATTTATGACAAGTAACTGTAACCTCAACAATAATTATGACAGGTAACTGTAATTCGTTACTAATTATGACAAGTAACTGTAATTTCTATACAAATTATGGCAGGTAACTGTAACTTCGATACTAATTATGACAGGTAACAGTAACTTCGATACTAATTATGACATTTAACTATAACTTCGATACAAATTATGGCAGGTAACTGTAACTTCGTTACTAATTACGACAAGTCACTGTAATTTCGATATAAATTATGACAGGTAACTGTAACTTCGATACTAATTATGAAGTAACTGTAACTTCGATACTAATTATGACAGGTAACTGTAACTTCGTTACTAATTATGACAAGTAATTGTAGTTTCGATAGACATTTTAGCAGGTAACTGTAACTTCGATACTAATTATGGCAGGTAACAGTAACTTCGATACTAATTATGACAAGCAACTGTAACCTCGATAATAATTATGACGGGTAACTGTAGCTTCGTTACTAATTATGAAAAGTAACTGTAATTTCGATACAAATTATAGCTGGTAACTGTAACTTCGATACTGATTATGACAGGTAAGAGTAACTTCGATACTAATTATGACATTTAACTATCACTTCGATACAAATTATGACAGGTAACTGTAACTTCGATGCTAATTATGACAAGAAACTCTAACTTCGTTACTAATTATGACAAGTAACTGTAATTTTGATAAAAAATTATGGAAGGTAACTGTATCTTCAATACTAATTATGACAGGTAACAGTAACTTCGATAATAATTATGACAGGGAACTGTCACTTCGTTACTAATTATGACAAGTAACTTTAATTTCAATACTAATTACGGCAGGTAACTGTAACTTCGTTACTAATTATGACAAGTCCATGTAATTTCGATACAAATTATGGCAGGTAACTGTCACTTCCATAATAATTATGACAGGTAACAGTATCTTCGATACTAATTATGACAGGAAACGGTAACTTCGTTACTAATTATGACAAGTAACTGTAATTTCGATACAATTTATGACAGATAAATGTAACTTAGTTACTAATTATGACAAGTAACAGTACCTTCGATGCTAATTATGACAGGTAACTGTAACTTCGATACTAATTATGACAGGTAACAGTAACTTCGATACTGTTTATGACAAGTAACTGTAACTTCGATACTAATTATGACAGGTAACTGTAACTTCGATACTAATTATGACAAGTAACTCTAACTTCGTTACTAATTATGACAAGTAACTGTAATTATGATAAAAAATTATGGCAGGTAACTGTAACTTCGATACTAATTATGAGAGGTAACAGTAACTTCGATACTAATTATGACAGGTAACAGAAACTTCGTTACTAATTATGACAAGTAACTGTAATTTCGATACTAATTATGGCACGTAAATGTAACTTCGTTACTAATTATGAGAAGTAACTTTAATTTCGATACAAATTATGGCAGGTAACTGTAATTTGGTACAAATTATGGCAGGTAACTGTAACTTCGATACTAATTATGACAGGTAACAGTAACCTCGATACTAATTATGACATGTAACAGTAACATCATTCTAATTATGACCAGTAAATGTGATTTCGATACAAATTATGGCAGGTAACTGTAACTGCGATACTAATTATGACTAGTAACAGTAACTTCGATACTAATTATGACAGGTAACAGTAACTTCGATGATAATTATGGCTGGTAACTGTAATTTCGATACTAATTATGACAAAAAACTGTAACTTCGATACTAATTATGACAGGTAACTGTAACTTCGTCACTAATTATGACAAGTAACTGTAATTTCGATACAAATTTTGGCAGGTAACTGTAACTTCGATACTAATTATGACAGGTAACAGTAACCTCGATACTAATTATGACAGGTAACTGCAACTTCGTTACTAATTATGACAAGTAACTGTAATTTCTATACTAATTATGGCAAGTAACTGTAACTTCGTTACTAATTATGAAAAGTAACTGTAGTTTCGATACAAATTATGGCAGGTAACTGTAATTTCGATACAAATTATGGCAGGTAACTGTAACTTCGATACTAATTATGACAGGAAACAGTAACCTCGATACTAATTATGACATGTAACAGAAACATCATTCTAATTATGACCAGTAAATGTGATTTCGATACAAATTATGGCAGGTAGCTGTAACTGCGATACTAATTATGACTAGTAACAGTAACTTCGATACTAATTATGACAGGTAACAGTAACTTCGATAATAATTATGGCTGGTAACTGTAATTTCGATACTAATTATGACAAAAAACTGTAACTTCGATACTAATTATGACAGGTAACTGTAACTTCGTCACTAATTATGACAAGTAACTGTAATTTCGATACAAATTTTGGCAGGTAACTGTAACTTCGATAGTTATTATGACACGTAACAGTAACTTCGATTCTAATTATGACAAGTAACTGTAATTTCGATACAAATTATGGCAGGTAACTGTAACTTCGATACTAATTATGACAGGTAACAGTAACTTCGATACTAATTATGACAAGTAACTATAACTTCGATACAAATTATGACAGGTAACTGTAACTTCGATACTAATTATGACAAGAAACTCTAACTTCGTTACTAATTATGACAAATAACTGTAACTTCGATACTAATTATGACAGGTAACTGTAACTTCGTTACTAATTATGACAAGTAACTGTAATTTCGATACAATTTATGACAGATAAATGTAACTTAGTTACTAATTATGACAAGTAACAGTACCTTCGATGCTAATTATGACAGGTAACTGTAACTTCGATACTAATTATGACAGGTAACAGTAACTTCGATACTGTTTATGACAAGTAACTGTAACTTCGATACTAATTATGACAGGTAACTGTAACTTCGATACTAATTATGACAAGTAACTCTAACTTCGTTACTAATTATGACAAGTAACTGTAATTATGATAAAAAATTATGGCAGGTAACTGTAACTTCGATACTAATTATGAGAGGTAACAGTAACTTCGATACTAATTATGACAGGTAACAGAAACTTCGTTACTAATTATGACAAGTAACTGTAATTTCGATACTAATTATGGCACGTAAATGTAACTTCGTTACTAATTATGAGAAGTAACTTTAATTTCGATACAAATTATGGCAGGTAACTGTAATTTGGTACAAATTATGGCAGGTAACTGTAACTTCGATACTAATTATGACAGGTAACAGTAACCTCGATACTAATTATGACATGTAACAGTAACATCATTCTAATTATGACCAGTAAATGTGATTTCGATACAAATTATGGCAGGTAACTGTAACTGCGATACTAATTATGACTAGTAACAGTAACTTCGATACTAATTATGACAGGTAACAGTAACTTCGATGATAATTATGGCTGGTAACTGTAATTTCGATACTAATTATGACAAAAAACTGTAACTTCGATACTAATTATGACAGGTAACTGTAACTTCGTCACTAATTATGACAAGTAACTGTAATTTCGATACAAATTTTGGCAGGTAACTGTAACTTCGATACTAATTATGACAGGTAACAGTAACCTCGATACTAATTATGACAGGTAACTGCAACTTCGTTACTAATTATGACAAGTAACTGTAATTTCTATACTAATTATGGCAAGTAACTGTAACTTCGTTACTAATTATGAAAAGTAACTGTAGTTTCGATACAAATTATGGCAGGTAACTGTAATTTCGATACAAATTATGGCAGGTAACTGTAACTTCGATACTAATTATGACAGGAAACAGTAACCTCGATACTAATTATGACATGTAACAGAAACATCATTCTAATTATGACCAGTAAATGTGATTTCGATACAAATTATGGCAGGTAGCTGTAACTGCGATACTAATTATGACTAGTAACAGTAACTTCGATACTAATTATGACAGGTAACAGTAACTTCGATAATAATTATGGCTGGTAACTGTAATTTCGATACTAATTATGACAAAAAACTGTAACTTCGATACTAATTATGACAGGTAACTGTAACTTCGTCACTAATTATGACAAGTAACTGTAATTTCGATACAAATTTTGGCAGGTAACTGTAACTTCGATAGTTATTATGACACGTAACAGTAACTTCGATTCTAATTATGACAAGTAACTGTAATTTCGATACAAATTATGGCAGGTAACTGTAACTTCGATACTAATTATGACAGGTAACAGTAACTTCGATACTAATTATGACAAGTAACTATAACTTCGATACAAATTATGACAGGTAACTGTAACTTCGATACTAATTATGACAAGAAACTCTAACTTCGTTACTAATTATGACAAATAACTGTAACTTCGATACTAATTATGACAGGTAACTGTAACTTCGTTACTAATTATGACAAGTAACTGTAATTTCGATACAAATTATGGCAGGTAACTGTAACTTCGATACTAATTATGACAGGTAACAGTAACCTCGATACTAATTATGACATGTAACAGTAACATCATTCTAATTATGACCAGTAAATGTGATTTCGATACCAATTATGGCAGGTAACTCTAACTGCGATACTAATTATGACTAGTAACAGTAACTTCGATACTAATTATGACAGGTAACAGTAACTTCGATAATAATTATGGCTGGTAACTGTAACTTCGATACTAATTATGACAAAAAACTGTAACTTCGATACTAATTATGACAGGTAACTGTAACTTCGTCACAAATTATGACAAGTAACTGTAATTTCGATACAAATTTTGGCAGGTAACTGTAACTTCGATACTAATTATGACAGGTAACAGTAACTTCGATTCTAATTATGACAAGTAACTGTAACTTCGATACTAATTATGACAGGTAACTGTAACTTCGTTACTAATTATGACAAGTAACTGTAATTTCGATACAAATTATGGAAGGTAACTGTAACTTCGATACTAATTATGACAGGTAACAGTAACTTCGATACAAATTATGACAAGTAACTATAACTTCGATACAAATTATGACAGGTAACTGTAACTTCGATACTAATTATGACAAGAAACTCTAACTTCGTTACTAATTATGACAAGTAACTGTAATTTTGATAAAAAATTATGGTAGGTAACTGTAACTTCAATACTAATTATGACAGGTAACAGTAACGTCGATACTAATTATGACAAGTAACAGTACCTTCGACGCTAATTATGACATGTAACTGTAAATTCGATACTAATTATGACAAGTAACTGTAACTTCGATACTAATTATGACAGGTAACTGTAACTTCGTTACTAATTATGACAAGTAACTGTAATTTCGATACAAATTATGGCAGGTAACTGTAACTTCGATACTAATTATGACAGGTAACAGTAACCTCGATACTAATTATGACATGTAACAGTAAATTCATTCTAATTATGACCAGTAAATGTGATTTCGATACAAATTATGGCAGGTAACTGTAACTGCGTTACTAATTATGACTAGTAACAGTAACTTCGATACTAATTATGACAGGTAACAGTAACTTCGATAATAATTATGGCTGGTAACTGTAACTTCGATACTAATTATGACAAAAAACTGTAACTTCGATACTAATTATGACAGGTAACTGTAACTTCGTCACTAATTATGACAAGTAACTGTAATATCGATACAAATTTTGGCAGGTAACTGTAACTTCGATACTAATTATGACAGGTAACAGTAACTTCGATTCTAATTATGACAAGTAACTGTAACTTCGATACTAATTATGACAGGTAACTGTAACTTCGTTACTAATTATGACAAGTAACTGTAATTTCGATACAAATTATGGCAGGTAATTGTAACTTCGATACTGATTATGACAGGTAACAGTAACTTCGATACTAATTATGACAAGTAACTATAACTTCGATACAAATTATGACAGGTAACTGTAACTTCGATACTAATTATGACAAGAAACTCTAACTTCGTTACTAATTATGACAAGTAACTGTAATTTTGATAAAAAATTATGGTAGGTAACTGTAACTTCAATACTAATTATGACAGGTAACAGTAACGTCGATACTAATTATGACAAGTAACAGTACCTTCGACGCTAATTATGACAGGTAACTGTAAATTCGATACTAATTATGACAAGGAACTGTAATTTCGATACAAATTATGGAAGGTAACTGTAACTTCGTTACTAATTATGACAAGTAACTGTAATTTCGATACAAATTTTGGCAGGTAACTGTAACTTCGATACTAATTTGGACAAGTCCCTGTAATTTCGATACAAATTATGGCAGGTAACTGTAACTTCCATACTAATTATGACAGGTAACAGTAACTTCGATACTAATTATGACAGGAAACTGTAACTTCGTTACTAATTATGACAAGTAACTGTAATTTCGATACAAATTATAACAGGTAACTGTAACTTCGTTACTAATTATGACAAGTAACTGTAATTTCGATACAAATTTTGGCAGTTAACTGTAACTTCGATAATAATTATGACAGGTAACAGTAACCTCGATACTAATTATGACATGTAACAGTAACATCATTCTAATTATGACCAGTAAATGTGATTTCGATACAAATTATGGCAGGTAACTGTAACTGCGATACTAATTATGACTAGTAACAGTAACTTCGATACTAATTATGACAGGTAACAGTAACTTCGATAATAATTATGGCTGGTAACTGTAACTTCGATACTAATTATGACAAAAAACTGTAACTTCGATACTAATTATGACAGGTAACTGTAACTTCGTCACTAATTATGACAAGTAACTGTAATTTCGATACAAATTTTGGCAGGTAACTGTAACTTCGATACTAATTATGACAGGTAACAGTAACTTCGATTCTAATTATGACAAGTAACTGTAACTTCGATACTAATTATGACAGGTAACTGTAACTTCGTTACTAATTATGACAAGTAACTGTAATTTCGATACAAATTATGGCAGGTAACTGTAACTTCGATACTAATTATGACAGGTAACAGTAACTTCGATTCTAATTATGACAAGTAACTATACCTTCGATACAAATTATGACAGGTAACTGTAACTTCGATACTAATTATGACAAGAAACTCTAACTTCGTTACTAATTATGACAAGTAACTGTAATTTTGATAAAAAATTATGGTAGGTAACTGTAACTTCAATACTAATTATGACAGGTAACAGTAACGTCGATACTAATTATGACAAGTAACAGTACCTTCGATGCTAATTATGACAGGTAACTGTAACTTCGATACTAATTATGACAAGGAACTGTAATTTCGATACAAATTATGGAAGGTAACTGTAACTTCGTTACTAATTATGACAAGTAACTGTAATTTCGATACAAATTTTGGCAGGTAACTGTAACTTCGATACTAATTTTGACAAGTCCCTGTAATTTCGATACAAATTATGGCAGGTAACTGTAACTTCCATACTAATTATGACAGGTAACAGTAACTTCGATACTAATTATGACAGGAAACTGAAACTTCGTTACTAATTATGACAAGTAACTGTAATTTCGATACAAATTATAACAGGTAACTGTAACTTCGTTACTAATTATGACAGGTAACAGTAACTTCGAAACTAATTATGACAAGTAACTATAACTTCGATACAAATTATGACAGGTAACTGTAACTTCGATACTAATTATGACAAGAAACTCTAACTTCGTTACTAATTATGACAAGTAACTGTAATTTTGATACAAAATTATGGTAGATAACTGTAACTTCAATACTAATTATGACAGGTAACAGTAACGTCGATACTAATTATGACAAGTAACAGTACCTTCGATGCTAATTATGACAGGTAACTGTAACTTCGATACTAATTATGACAAGGAACTGTAATTTCGATACAAATTATGGCAGGTAACTGAAACTTCGTTACTAATTATGACAAGTAATTGTAATTTCGATACAAATTTTGGCAGGTAACTGTAACTTCGATACTAATTATGACAAGTCCCTGTAATTTCGATACAAATTATGGCAGGTAACTGTAACATCCATACTAATTATGACAGGTAACAGTAACTTCGATACTAATTATGACAGGAAACTGTAACTTCGATACTAATTATGACAAGTAATTGTAACTTCGATACTAATTATGACAAGTAACTGTAACTTCGATACTAATTATGACAGGTAACTGTAACTTCGTTACTAATTATGACAAGGAACTGTAATTTCGTTACAAATTATAGCAGGTAATTGTAATTTCGATACTAATTATGACAGGTAACAGTAACTTCGATACTAATTATGACAAGTAACAGTAACTTCGATACTAATTATGACAAAAAACTGTAACTTCGATACTAATTATGACAGGTAACTGTAACTTCGTTACTAATTATGACAAGTAACTGTAATTTCTATACAAATTTTGGCAGGTAACTGTAACTTCGATACTAATTATGACAGGTAACAGTAACTTCGATACTAATTATGACAAGTAACTGTAACTTCGATACTAATTATGACAGGCAACTGTAACTTCGTTACTAATTATGACAAGTAACTTTAATTTCGATACTTATTATGGCAGGTAACTGTAACTTCGTTACTAATTATGACAAGTCCCTGTAATTTCGATACAAATTATGGCAGGTAACTGTAACTTCGATACTAATTATGACAGGTAACTATAACTCGCGATACAAATTATGACAGGTAACTGTAACTTCGATACTAATTATGACAAGAAACTCTACCTACGTTACTAATTATGACAAGTAACTCTAATTTTGATAAGAATTATGGTAGGTAACTGTAACTTCAATACTAATTATGACAGGTAACAGTAACTTCGATACTATTTATGACAAGTAACTGTAACCTCAACAACAGGTAACTGTAACTTCGTTACTAATTATGACAAGTAACTGTAATTTCGATACAAATTATGGCAGGTAACTGTAACTTCGATACTAATTATGACAGGTAACAGTAACTTCGATACTAATTATGACATTTAACTATAACTTCGATACAAATTATGGCAGGTAACGGTAACTTCGTTACTAATTACGACAAGTCACTGTAATTTCGATATAAATTATGGCAGGTAACTGTAACTTCGATACTAATTATGAAGTAACTGTAACTTCGATACTAATTATGACAGGTAACTGTAACTTCGTTACTAATTATGACAAGTAATTGTAGTTTCGATAGAAATTTTAGCAGGTAACTGTAACTTCGATACTAATTATGGCAGGTAACAGTAACTTCGATACTAATTATGACAAGCAACTGTAACCTCGATAATAATTATGACGGGTAACTGTAGCTTCGTTACTAATTATGAAAAGTAACTGTAATTTCGATACAAATTATAGCTGGTAACTGTAACTTCGACACTAATTATGACAGGTAAGAGTAACTTCGATACTAATTATGACATTTAACTATCACTTCGATACAAATTATGACAGGTAACTGTAACTTCCATGCTAATTATGACAAGAAACTCTAACTTCGTTACTAATTATGACAAGTAACTGTAATTTTGATAAAAAATTATGGCAGGTAACTGTAACTTCGATACTAATTATGAAGTAACTGTAACTTCGATACTAATTATGACAGGTAACTGTAACTTCGTTACTAATTATGACAAGTAATTGTAGTTTCGATAGAAATTTTAGCAGGTAACTGTAACTTCGATACTAATTATGGCAGGTAACTGTATCTTCAATACTAATTATGACAGGTAACAGTAACTTCGATAATAATTATGACAGGGAACTGTCACTTCGTTACTAATTATGACAAGTAACTTTAATTTCAATACTAATTATGGCAGGTAACTGTAACTTCGTTACTAATTATGACAAGTCCATGTAATTTCGATACAAATTATGGCAGGTAACTGTCACTTCCATAATAATTATGACAGGTAACAGTATCTTCGATACTAATTATGACAGGAAACGGTAACTTCGTTACTAATTATGACAAGTAACTGTAATTTCGATACAATTTATGACAGATAACTGTAACTTAGTTACTAATTATGACAAGTAACAGTACCTTCGATGCTAATTATGACAGGTAACTGTAACTTCGATACTAATTATGACAGGTAACAGTAACTTCGATACTGTTTATGACAAGTAACTGTAACTTCGATACTAATTATGACAGGTAACTATAACTTCGATACTAATTATGACAAGTAACTCGAACTTCGTTACTAATTATGACAAGTAACTGTAATTATGATAAAAAATTATGGCAGGTAACTGTAACTTCGATACTAATTATGAGAGGTAACAGTAACTTCGATACTAATTATGACAGGTAACAGCAACTTCGTTACTAATTATGACAAGTAACTGTAATTTCGATACTAATTATGGCAGGTAAATGTAACTTCGTTACTAATTATGAGAAGTAACTTTAATTTCGATACAAATTATGGCAGGTAACTGTAATTTTGATACTAATTATGACAGGTAACAGTAACTTCGATACTAATTATGACAAGTAACTGTAACTTCGATACTAATTATGACAGGTTACTGTAACTTCGTTACTAATTATGACAAGTAACTGTAATTTCGATACAAATTATGGCAGGCAACTGTAACTTCGATACTAATTATGACAGGTAACAGTAACTTCGATACTAATTATGACAGGTAACAGTAACTTCGATACTAATTATGACTAGTAACTGTAACTTCGTTGTAATTATGGCAAGTAACTGTAATTTCGATACAAATTATGGCAGGTAACTGTAACATCGATACTAATTATGACAGGTAACAGTTACTTCGATACTAATTATGACAAGTAACTATAACTTCGATACAAATTATGACAGGTAACTGTAACTTCGATACTAATTATGACAAGAAACTCTAACTTCGTTACTAATTATGACAAGTAACTGTAATTTTGATACAAAATTATGGTAGATAACTGTATCTTCAATACTAATTATGACAGGTAACAGTAACGTCGATACTAATTATGACAAGTAACAGTACCTTCGATGCTAATTATGACAGGTAACTGTAACTTCGATACTAATTATGACAAGGAACTGTAATTTCGATACAAATTATGGCAGGTAACTGAAACTTCGTTACTAATTATGACTAGTAATTGTAATTTCGATACAAATTTTGCAGGTAACTGTAACTTCGATACTAATTATGACAAGTCCCTGTAATTTCGATACAAATTATGGCAGATAACTGTAACATCCATACTAATTATGACAGGTAACAGTAACTTCGATACTAATTATGACAGGAAACTGTAACTTCGATACTAATTATGACAAGTAATTGTAACTTCGATACTAATTATGACAAGTAACTGTAACTTCGATACTAATTATGACAGGTAACTGTAACTTCGTTACTAATTATGACAAGTAACTGTAATTTCGTTACAAATTATAGCAGGTAATTGTAATTTCGATACTTATTATGACAGGTAACAGTAACTTCGATACTAATTATGACAAGTAACAGTAACTTCGATACTAATTATGACAAAAAACTGTAACTTCGATACTAATTATGACAGGTAACTGTAACTTCGTTACTAATTATGACAAGTAACTGTAATTTCTATACAAATTTTGGCAGGTAACTGTAACTTCGATACTAATTATGACAGGTAACAGTAACTTAGATACTAATTATGACAAGTAACTGTAACCTCGATACTAATTATGACAGGCAACTGTAACTTCGTTACTAATTATGACAAGTAACTTTAATTTCGATACTTATTATGGCAGGTAACTGTAACTTCGTTACTAATTATGACAAGTCCCTGTAATTTCGATACAAATTATGGCAGGTAACTGTAACTTCGATACTAATTATGACAGGTAATAACTTCGATACAAATTATGACAGGTAACTGTAACTTCGATACTAATTATGACAAGAAACTCTACCTACGTTACTAATTATGACAAGTAACTCTAATTTTGATAAGAATTATGGTAGGTAACTGTAACTTCAATACTAATTATGACAGGTAACAGTAACTTCGATACTATTTATGACAAGTAACTGTAACCTCAACAATAATTATGACAGGTAACTGTAACTTCGTTACTAATTATGACAAGTAACTGTAATTTCGATACAAATTATGGCAGGTAACTGTAACTTCGATACTAATTATGACAGGTAACATTAACTTCGATACTAATTATGACATTTAACTATAACTTCGATACAAATTATGGCAGGTAACGGTAACTTCGTTACTAATTACGACAAGTCACTGTAATTTCGATATAAATTATGGCAGGTAACGGTAACTTCGTTACTAATTACGACAAGTCACTGTAATTTCGATATAAATTATGGCAGGTAACTGTAACTTCGATACTAATTATGAAGTAACTGTAACTTCGATACTAATTATGACAGGTAACTGTAACTTCGTTACTAATTATGACAAGTAATTGTAGTTTCGATAGAAATTTTAGCAGGTAACTGTAACTTCGATACTAATTATGGCAGGTAACAGTAACTTCGATACTAATTATGACAAGCAACTGTAACCTCGATAATAATTATGACGGGTAACTGTAGCTTCGTTACTAATTATGAAAAGTAACTGTAATTTCGATACAAATTATAGCTGGTAACTGTAACTTCGATACTAATTATGACAGGTAAGAGTAACTTCGATACTAATTATGACATTTAACTATCACTTCGATACAAATTATGACAGGTAACTGTAACTTCGATGCTAATTATGACAAGAAACTCTAACTTCGTTACTAATTATGACAAGTAACTGTAATTTTGATAAAAAATTATGGAAGGTAACTGTATCTTCAATACTAATTATGACAGGTAACAGTAACTTCGATAATAATTATGACAGGGAACTGTCACTTCGTTACTAATTATGACAAGTAACTTTAATTTCAATACTAGTTATGGCAGGTAACTGTAACTTCGTTACTAATTATGACAAGTCCATGTAATTTCGATACAAATTATGGCAGGTAACTGTCACTTCCATAATAATTATGACAGGTAACAGTATCTTCGATACTAATTATGACAGGAAACGGTAACTTCGTTACTAATTATGACAAGTAACTGTAATTTCGATACAATTTATGACAGATAACTGTAACTTAGTTACTAATTATGACAAGTAACAGTACCTTCGATGCTAATTATGACAGGTAACTGTAACTTCGATACTAATTATGACAGGTAACAGTAACTTCGATACTGTTTATGACAAGTAACTGTAACTTCGATACTAATTATGACAGGTAACTTTGACTTCGATACTAATTATGACAAGTAACTCTAACTTCGTTACTAATTATGACAAGTAACTGTAATTATGATAAAAAATTATGGCAGGTAACTGTAACTTCGATACTAATTATGAGAGGTAAAAGTAACTTCGATACTAATTATGACAGGTAACAGCAACTTCGTTACTAATTATGACAAGTAACTGTAATTTCGATACTAATTATGGCAGGTAAATGTAACTTCGTTACTAATTATGAGAAGTAACTTTAATTTCGATACAAATTATGGCAGGTAACTGTAATTTTGATACTAATTATGACAGGTAACAGTAACTTCGATACTAATTATGACAAGTAACTGTAACTTCGCTACTAATTATGACAGGTAACTGTAACTTCGTTACAAATTATGACAAGTAACTGTAATTTCGATACAAATTATGGCAGGCAACTGTAACTTCGATACTAATTATGACAGGTAACAGTAACTTCGATACTAATTATGACAGGTAACAGTAACGTCGATACTAATTATGACTAGTAACTGTAACTTCGTTGTAATTATGGCAAGTAACTGTAATTTCGATACAAATTATGGCAGGTAACTGTAACATCGATACTAATTATGACAGGTAACAGTTACTTCGATACTAATTTTGACAAATAACTGTAATTTGGACACAAATTATGACAGGTAACTGTAAATTCGTTACTAATTATGACAAGTAACTGTAATTTCGATACAAATGATGGCAGGTAACTGTAACTTTGATACTAATTATGACAGGTAACAGTAACTTCGATACTAATTATGACAGAAAACAGTAACTTCGATACTAAATATGACAGGTAACAGTAACTTCGATACTAATTATGGCAGGTAAATCTAACTTCGATACTAATGATGACAGGTAACTGTAACTACGTTACTAATTATGACAAGTAACTGTAATTTCGATACAAATTATGGCAGGTAACTGTAACTTCGATACTAATTATGACAGGTAACAGTAACTTCGATACTAATTATGACATGTAACTGTAACTTCGATACCAATTATGACAGGGAACTGTTACTTCGATATTAATAATGACAATTAACTCGAACTTCGTTACTAATTATGACACGTAACTGTAATTTTCATAAAAAATTACGGCAGGTAACTGTAACTTCGATACTATTTATGACAGGTAACAGTAACTTCGATACTAATTATGGCAGGTAACAGCAACTTCGTTACTAATTATGACAAGTAACTGTAATTTCTATACTAATTATGGCAAGTAACTGTTACTTCGTTACTAATTATGAAAAGTAAATGTAGTTTCGATACAAATTAAGGCAGGTAACTGTAATTTCGATACAAATTTAGGCAGGTAACTGTAACATCGATAATAATTATGACAGGTAACAGTAACCTCGATACTAATTATGACATGTAACAGTAACATCATTCTAATTATGACCAGTAAATGTGATTTCGATACAAATTATGGCAGGTAACTGTAACTGCGATACTAATTATGACTAGTAACAGTAACTTCGATACTAATTATGACAGGTAACAGTAACATCGATAATAATTATGGCTGGTAACTGTAACTTCGATACTAATTATGACAAAAAACTGTAACTTCGATACTAATTATGACAGGTAACTGTAACTTCGTCACTAATTATGACAAGTAACTGTAATTTCGATACAAATTATGGCAGGTAACTGTAACTTCGATACTAATTATGTCAGGTAACAGTAACTTCGATACTAATTATGACAAGTAACTATATCTTCGATACAAATTATGACAGGTAACTGTAACTTCGATAATAATTATGACAAGAAACTCTAACTACGTTACTAACTATGACAAGTAACTGTAATTTTGATAAAAAAAATTGGTAGGTAACTGTAACTTCAATACTAATTATGACAGGTAACAGTAACTTCGATACTAAGTATGACAGGTAACTGTAACTTCGTTACTAATTATGACAAGTAACTTTAATTTCGTTACAAATTATGGCAGGTAATTGTAATTTCGATACTAACTATGACAGGTAACAGTAACTTCGATACTAATTATGACAAGTAACAGTAACTTCGATACTAATTATGACAGGCAACTGTAACTTCGTTACAAATTATGACAAGTAACTGTAATTTCGTTACAAATTATGGCGGGTAACTGTAACTTCGATACTAATTATGACAGGTAACAGTAACCCCGATAGTAATTATGACAAGTAACTATAACTTCGATACAAATTATGACAGGTAACTGAACTTCGATACTAATTATGACAAGAAACTCTAACTTCGTTACTAATTATGACAGGTAACTGTAATTTTGATAAAAAAGTATGGTAGGTAACTGTAACTTCAATACTAATTATGACAGGTAAGAGTAACGTCGATACTAATTATGACAAGTAACAGTATCTTCGATGCTAATTATGACAGGTAACTGTAACTTCGATACTAATTATGACAAGGAACTGTAATTTCGATACAAATTATGGCAGGTAACTGTAACTTCGTTTCTAATTATGACAAGTAACTGTAATTTCGATACAAATTATGACAGGTGACTGTAACTTCGTTACTAATTACGACAAGTAACAGTACCTTCGATGCTAATTATGACAGGTAACAGTAACTTCGATACTAATTATGACAAGGAACTGTAATTTCGATACAAATTATGGCAGGTTACTGTAACTTCGTTACTAATTATGACAAGTAACTGTAATTTCGATGCAAATTGTGGCAGGTAACTGTAACTTCGATATTAATTATGACAGGTAACAGTAACTTCGATACTAATTATGACAAGTAACTGTAACTTCGATACTAATTATGACAGGTAACTGGAACTTCGTTACTAATTATGACAAGTAACTTTAATTTCAATACTAATTATGGCAGGTAACTGTAACTTCGTTACTAATTATAACATGTCCATGTGATTTCGATACATATTATGGCAGGAAACTGTAACTTCCATAATAATTATGACAGGTAACAGTATCTTCGATACTAATTATGACAGGAAACGGTAACTTCGTTACTAATTATGACAAGTAACTGTAATTTCGATACAATTTATGACAGATAACTGTAACTTAGTTATTAATTATGACAAGTAACAGTACCTTCGATGCTAATTATGACAGGTAACTGTAACTTCGATACTAATTATGACAGGTAACAGTAACTTCGTTACTAATTATGACAAGTAACTGTAACTTCGATACTAATTATGACAGGTAACTGTAACTTCGATACTAATTATGACAAGTAACTCTAACTTCGTTACTAATTATGACAAGTAACTATAATTTTGATAAAAAATTATGGCAGGTAACTGTAACTTCGATACTAATTATGATAGGTAACAGTAACTTCGATACTAATTATGACAGGTAACAGCAACTTCGTTACTAATTATGACAAGTAACTGTAATTTCGATACTAATTATGGCAGGTAAATGTAACTTCGTTACTAATTATGATAAGTAACTTTAATTTCGATACAATTTATGGCAGGTAACTGTAATTTCGATACTAATTATGACAGGTAACAGTAACTTCTATACTAATTATGACAAGTTACTGTAACTTCGATACTTATTATGACAGGTAACTGTAACTTCGTTACTAATTATGACAAGTAACTGTAATTTCGATACAAATTATGGCAGGCAACTGTAACTTCGATATTAATTATTATGAGTAACAGTAACTTCGATACTAATTATGACAGGTAACAGTAACTTCGATACTAATTATGACTAGTAACTGTAACTTCGTTGTAATTATGGCAAGTAACTGTAATTTCGATACAAATTATGGCAGGTAACTGTAACTTCGATACTAATTATGACAGGTAACAGTAACTTCGATACTAATTTTGACAAATAACTGTAATTTGGACACAAATTATGACAGGTAACTGTAAATTCGTTACTAATTATGACAAGTAACTGTAATTTCGATACAAATGATGGCAGGTAACTGTAACTTCGATACTAATTATGACAGGTAACAGTAACTTCGATACTAAGTATGACAGAAAACAGTAACTTCGATACTAAATATGACAGGTAACAGTAACTTCGATACTAATTATGGCAGGTAAATCTAACTTCGATACTAATGATGACAGGTAACTGTAACTACGTTACTAATTATGACAAGTAACTGTAATTTCGATACAAATTATGGCAGGTAACTGTAACTTGGATACTAATTATGACAGGTTACAGTAACTTCGATACTAATTATGACATGTAACTGTAACTTCGATACCAATTATGACAGGGAACTGTTACTTCGATATTAATAATGACAATTAACTCGAACTTCGTTACTAATTATGACAAGTAACTGTTATTTTCATAAAAAATTACGGCAGGTAACTGTAACTTCGATACTATTTATGACAGGTAACAGTAACATCGATACTAATTATGACATGTAACAGTAACATCATTCTAATTATGACCAGTAAATGTGATTTCGATACAAATTATGGCAGGTAACTGTAACTGCGATAGTAATTATGACTAGTAACAGTAACTTCGATACTAATTATGACAGGTAACAGTAACTTCGATAATAATTATGGCTGGTAACTGTAACTTCGATACTAATTATGACAAAAAACTGTAACTTCGATACTAATTATGACAGGTAACTGTAACTTTGTCACTAATTATGACAAGTAACTGTAATTTCGATACAAACTTTGGCAGGTAACTGTAACTTCGATACTAATTATGACAGGTAACAGTAACTTCGATTCTAATTATGACAAGTAACTGTAACTTCGATACTAATTATGACAGGTAACTGTAACTTCGTTACTAATTATGACAAGTAACTGTAATTTCGATACAAATTATGGCAGGTAACTGTAACTTCGATACTAATTATGACAGGTAACAGTAACTTCGATACTAATTATGACAAGTAACTATACCTTCGATACAAATTATGACAGGTAACTGCAACTTCGATACTAATTATGACAAGAAACTCTAACTTCGTTACTAATTATGACAAGTATCTGTAATTTTGATAAAAAATTATGGTAGGTAACTGTAACTTCAATACTAATTATGACAGGTAACAGTAACGTCGATACTAATTATGACAAGGAACTGTAATTTCGATACAAATTATGGCAGGTAACTGTAACTTCGTTACTAATTATGACAAGTAACTGTAATTTCGATGCAAATTGTGGCAGGTAACTGTAACTTCGATATTAATTATGACAGGTAACAGTAACTTCGATACTAATTATGACAAGTAACTGTAACTTCGATACTAATTATGACAGGTAACTGGAACTTCGTTACAAATTATGACAAGTAACTTTAATTTCAATACTAATTATGGCAGGTAACTGTAACTTCGTTACTAATTATAACATGTCCATGTGATTTCGATACATATTATGGCAGGAAACTGTAACTTCCATAATAATTATGACAGGTAACAGTATCTTCGATACTAATTATGACAGGAAACGGTAACTTCGTTACTAATTATGACAAGTAACTGTAATTTCGATACAATTTATGACAGATAACTGTAACTTAGTTACTAATTATGACAAGTAACAGTACCTTCGATGCTAATTATGACAGGTAACTGTAACTTCGATACTAATTATGACAGGTAACAGTAACTTCGTTACTAATTATGACAAGTAACTGTAACTTCGATACTAATTATGACAGGTAACTGTAACTTCGATACTAATTATGACAAGTAACTCTAACTTCGTTACTAATTATGACAAGTAACTATAATTTTGATAAAAAATTATGGCAGGTAACTGTAACTTCGATACTAATTATGAGAGGTAACAGTAACTTCGATACTAATTATGACAGGTAACAGCAACTTCGTTACTAATTATGACAAGTAACTGTAATTTCGATACTAATTATGGCAGGTAAATGTAACTTCGTTACTAATTATGAGAAGTAACTTTAATTTCGATACAAATTATGGCAGGTAACTGTAATTTCGATACTAATTATGACAGGTAACAGTAACTTCTATACTAATTATGACAAGTTACTGTAACTTCGATACTAATTATGACAGGTAACTGTAACTTCGTTACTAATTATGACAAGTAACTGTAATTTCGATACAAATTATGGCAGGCAACTGTAACTTCGATATTAATTATTATGAGTAACAGTAACTTCGATACTAATTATGACAGGTAACAGTAACTTCGATACTAATTATGACTAGTAACTGTAACTTCGTTGTAATTATGGCAAGTAACTGTAATTTCGATACAAATTATGGCAGGTAACTGTAACTTCGATACTAATTATGACAGGTAACAGTAACTTCGATACTAAGTATGACAGAAAACAGTAACTTCGATACTAAATATGACAGGTAACAGTAACTTCGATACTAATTATGGCAGGTAAATCTAACTTCGATACTAATGATGACAGGTAACTGTAACTACGTTACTAATTATGTCAAGTAACTGTAATTTCGATACAAATTATGGCAGGTAACTGTAACTTGGATACTAATTATGACAGGTTACAGTAACTTCGATACTAATTATGACATGTAACTGTAACTTCGATACCAATTATGACAGGGAACTGTTACTTCGATATTAATAATGACAATTAACTCGAACTTCGTTACTAATTATGACAAGTAACTGTTATTTTCATAAAAAATTACGGCAGGTAACTGTAACTTCGATACTATTTATGACAGGTAACAGTAACATCGTTACTAATTATGACATGTAACAGTAACATCATTCTAATTATGACCAGTAAATGTGATTTCGATACAAATTATGGCAGGTAACTGTAACTGCGATAGTAATTATGACTAGTAACAGTAACTTCGATACTAATTATGACAGGTAACAGTAACTTCGATAATAATTATGGCTGGTAACTGTAACTTCGATACTAATTATGACAAAAAACTGTAACTTCGATACTAATTATGACAGGTAACTGTAACTTTGTCACTAATTATGACAAGTAACTGTAATTTCGATACAAACTTTGGCAGGTAACTGTAACTTCGATACTAATTATGACAGGTAACAGTAACTTCGATTCTAATTATGACAAGTAACTGTAACTTCGATACTAATTATGACAGGTAACTGTAACTTCGTTACTAATTATGACAAGTAACTGTAATTTTGATACAAATTATGGCAGGTAACTGTAACTTCGATACTAATTATGACAGGTAACAGTAACTTCGATACTAATTATGACAAGTAACTATACCTTCGATACAAATTATGACAGGTAACTGCAACTTCGATACTAATTATGACAAGAAACTCTAACTTCGTTACTAATTATGACAAGTAACTGTAATTTTGATAAAAAATTATGGTAGGTAACTGTAACTTCAATACTAATTATGACAGGTAACAATAACGTCGATACTAATTATGACAAGTAACAGTACCTTCGATGCTAATTATGACAGGTAACTGTAACTTCGATACTAATTATGACAAGGAACTGTAATATCGATACAAATTATGGAAGGTAACTGTAACTTCGTTACTAATTATGACAAGTAACTGTAATTTCGATACAAATTTTGGCAGGTAACTGTAACTTCGATACTAATTTTGACAAGTCCCTGTAATTTCGATACAAATTATGGCAGGTAACTGTAACTTCCATACTAATTATGACAGGTAACAGTAACTTCGATACTAATTATGATAGGAAACTGTAACTTCGTTACTAATTATGACAAGTAACTGTAATTTCGATACAAATTATAAGAGGTAACTGTAACTTCGTTACTAATTATGACAGGTAACAGTAACTTCGAAACTAATTATGACAAGTAACTATAACTTCGATACAAATTATGACAAGTAACTGTAACTTCGATCCTAATTATGACAAGAAACTCTAACTTCGTTACTAATTATGAAAAGTAACTGTAATTTTGATACAAAATTATGGTAGATAACTGTAACTTCAATACTAATTATGACAGGTAACAGTAACGTCGATACTAATTATGACAAGTAACAGTACCTTCGATGCTAATTATGACAGGTAACTGTAACTTCGATACTAATTATGACAAGGAACTGTAATTTCGATACAAATTATGGCAGGTAACTGAAACTTCGTTACTAATTATGACAAGTAATTGTAATTTCGATACAAATTTTGGCAGGTAACTGTAACTTCGATACTAATTAGGACAAGTCCCTGTAATTTCGATACAAATTATGGCAGGTAACTGTAACATCCATACTAATTATGACAGGTAACAGTAACTTCGATACTAATTATGACAGGAAACTGTAACTTCGATACTAATTATGACAAGTAATTGCAACTTCGATACTAATTATGACAAGTAACAGTAACTTCGATACTAATTATGACAGGTAACTGTTACTTCGTTACTAATTATGACAAGTAACTGTAATTTCGTTACAAATTATAGCAGGTAATTGTAATTTCGATACTAATTATGACAGGTAACAGTAACTTCGATACTAATTATGACAAGTAACAGTAACTTCGATACTAATTATGACAAAAAACTGTAACATCGATACTAATTATGACAGGTAACTGTAACTTCGTTACTAATTATGACAAGTAACTGTAATTTCTATACAAATTATGGCAGGCAACTGTAACTTCGATACTAATTATGACAAGTCCCTGTAATTTCGATACAAATTATGGCAGGTAACTGTAACTTCGATACTAATTATGACAGGTAACTATAACTTCGATACAAATTATGACAGGTAACAGTAACTTCGATACTATTTATGACAAGTAACTGTAACCTCAACAATAATTATGACAGGTAACTGTAACTTCGTTACTAATTATGACAAGTAACTGTAATTTCGATACAAATTATGGCAGGTAACTGTAACTTCGATACTAATTATGACAGGTAACAGTAACTTCGATACTAATTATGACATTTAACTCTAACTTCGTTACTAATTATGACAAGTAACTGTAATTATGATAAAAAATTATGGCAGGTAACTGTAACTTCGATACTAATTATGAGAGGTAACAGTAACTTCGATACTAATTATGACAGGTAACAGCAACTTCGTTACTAATTATGACAAGTAACTGTAATTTCGATACTAATTATGGCAGGTAAATGTAACTTCGTTACTAATTATGAGAAGTAACTTTAATTTCGATACAAATTATGGCAGGTAACTGTAATTTTGATACTAATTATGACACGTAACAGTAACTTCGATACTAATTATGACAAGTAACTGTAATTTCTATACAAATTATGGCAGGCAACTGTAACTTCGATACTAATTATGAAATGTAACAGTAACTTCGATACTAATTATGACAGGTAACAGTAACTTCGATACTACTTATGACTAGTAACTGTAACTTCGTTGTAATTATGGCAAGTAACTGTAATTTCGATACAAATTATGGCAGGTAACTGTAACATCGATACTAATTATGACAGGCAACAGTAACTTCGATACTAATTTTGACAAATAACTGTAATTTGGACACAAATTATGACAGGTAACTGTAAATTCGTTACTAATTATGACAAGTAACTGTAATTTCGATACAAATGATGGCAGGTAACTGTAACTTCGATACTAATTATGACAGGTAACAGTAACTTCGATACTAATTATGACAGAAAACAGTAACTTCGATACTAAATATGACAGGTAACAGTAACTTCGATACTAATTATGGCAGGTAAATCTAACTTCGATACTAATGATGACAGGTAACTGTAACTACGTTACTAATTATGACAAGTAACTGTAATTTCGATACAAATTATGGCAGGTAACTGTAACTTCGATACTAATTATGACAGGTAACAGTAACCTCGATACTAATTATGACATGTAACTGTAACTTCTATACCAATTATGACAGGGAACTGTTACTTCGATATTAATAATGACAATTAACTCGAACTTCGTTACTAATTATGACAAGTAACTGTAATTTTCATAAAAAATTACGGCAGGTAACTGTAACTTCGATACTATTTATGACAGGTAACAGTAACTTCGATACTAATTATGGCAGGTAACTGCAACTTCGTTACTAATTATGACAAGTAACTGTAATTTCTATACTAATTATGG
Organism: Meconema thalassinum; assembly: GCA_946902985.2. NCBI lineage: Eukaryota > Metazoa > Arthropoda > Insecta > Orthoptera > Tettigoniidae > Meconema > Meconema thalassinum. The sequence goes on along the minus strand of OX336388.2, from coordinate 1,690,227,442 downwards.
CAAGTAACTGTAACTTCGTTACTAATTATGAAAAGTAACTGTAGTTTCGATACAAATTATGGCAGGTAAATGTAATTTCGATACAAATTATGGCAGGTAACTGTAACTTCGATACTAATTATGACAGGTAACAGTAACCTCGATACTAATTATGACATGTAACAGTAACATCATTCTAATTATGACCAGTAAATGTGATTTAGATACAAATTATGGCAGGTAACTGTAACTGCGATACTAATTATGACTAGTAACAGTAACTTCGATACTAATTATGACAGGTAACAGTAACTTCGATACTAATTAAGACTAGTAACTGTAACTTCGTTGTAATTATGGCAAGTAACTGTAATTTCGATACAAATTATGGCAGGTAACTGTAACTTCGATACTAATTATGACAGGTAACAGTAACTTCGATACTAATTTTGACAAATAACTGTAATTTGGACACAAATGATGACAGGTAACTGTAAATTCGTTACTAATTATGACAAGTAACTGTAATTTCGATACAAATGATGGCAGGTAACTGTAACTTCGATACTAATTATGACAGGTCACAGTAACTTCGATACTAAGTATGACAGAAAACAGTAACTTCGATACTAAATATGACAGGTAACAGTAACTTCGATACTAATTATGGCAGGTAAATCTAACTTCGATACTAATGATGACAGGTAACTGTAACTACGTTACTAATTATGACAAGTAACTGTAATTTCGATACAAATTATGGCAGGTAACTGTAACTTGGATACTAATTATGACAGGTTACAGTAACTTCGATACTAATTATGACATGTAACTTTAACTTCGATACCAATTATGACAGGGAACTGTTACTTCGAAATTTATAATGACAATTAACTCGAACTTCGTTACTAATTATGACAAGTAACTGTTATTTTCATAAAAAATTACGGCAGGTAACTGTAACTTCGATACTATTTATGACAGGTAACAGTAACATCGATACTAATTATGACATGTAACAGTAACATCATTCTAATTATGACCAGTAAATGTGATTTAGATACAAATTATGGCAGGTAACTGTAACTGCGATACTAATTATGACTAGTAACAGTAACTTCGATACTAATTATGACAGGTAACAGTAACTTCGATACTAATTAAGACTAGTAACTGTAACTTCGTTGTAATTATGGCAAGTAACTGTAATTTCGATACAAATTATGGCAGGTAACTGTAACTTCGATACTAATTATGACCAGTAAATGTGATTTCGATACAAATTATGGCAGGTAACTGTAACTTTGATACTAATTATGACTAGTAACAGTAACTTCGATACTAATTATGACAGGTAACAGTAACTTCGATAATAATTATGGCTGGTAACTGTAACTTCGGTACTAATTATGTCAGGTAACAGTAACTTCGATACTAATTATGACAGGTAACTGTAACTTCGTCACTAATTATGACAAGTAACTGTAATTTCGATACAAATTATGGCAGGTAACTGTAACTTCGATACTAATTATGTCAGGTAACAGTAACTTCGATACTAATTATAACAAGTAACTATATCTTCGATACAAATTATGACAGGTACTGTAACTTCGATACTAATTATGACAAGAAACTCTAACTACGTTACTAACTATGACAAGTAACTGTAATATTGATTAAAAATTTTGGTAGGTAACTGTAACTTCAATACTAATTATGACAGGTAACAGTAACTTCGATACTAATTATGACAGGTAACTGTAACTTCGTTACTAATTATGACAAGTAAATTTAATTTCGTTACAAATTATGGCAGGTAATTGTAATTTCGATACTAACTATGACGGGTAACAGTAACTTCGATACTAATTATGACAAGTAACAGTAACTTCGATACTAATTATGACAGGTAACTGTAACTTCGTTACAAAATTATGACCAGTAACTGTAATTTCATTACAAATTATGGCAGTTAATTGTAATCTCGATACTAATTATGACAGGTTACAGTAACTTCGATACTAATTATGACAAGTAACAGTAACTTCGATACTAATTATGACAAGTTATTGTAACTTCGATACTAATAATGACAGGTAACTGTAACTTCGTTAATAATTATGACAAGTAACTGTAATTTCGATACAAATTTTGGCAGGTAACTGTAACTTCGATACTAATTATGACAGGTAACAGTAACTTCGATACAAATTATGACAAGTAACTGTAACTTCGATACTAATTATGACAGGTAACTGTAACTTCGTTACTAATTATGACAAGTTACTGTAATTTCGATACAAATTATGGCGGGTAACTGTAACTTCGATACCAATTATGACAGGTAACAGTAACCCCGATAGTAATTATGAAAAGTAACTATAACTTCGATACAAATTATGACAGGTAACTGTAACTTCGATACTAATTATGACAAGAAACTCTAACTTCGTTACTAATTATGACAAGTAACTGTAATTTTGATAAAAAATTATGGTAGGTAACTGTAACTTCAATACTAATTATGACAGGTAAGAGTAACGTCGATACTAATTATGACAAGTAACAGTACCTTCGATGCTAATTATGACAGGTAACTGTAACTTCGATACTAATTATGACAAGGAACTGTAATTTCGATACAAATTATGGCAGGTAACTGTAACTTCGTTTCTAATTATGACAATTAATTCTAATTTCGATACAAATTTTGGCAGGTAACTGTAACTTCGATACTAATTATGACAAGTCCCTGTAATTTCGATACAAATTATGGCAGGTAGCTGTAACTTCCATACTAATTATGACAGGTAACAGTAACTTCGATACTAATTATGACAGGAAACTGTAAGTTCGTTACTAATTATGACAAGTAACTGTAATTTCGATACAAATTATGACAGGTGACTGTAACTTCGTTACTAATTATGACAAGTAACAGTACCTTCGATGCTAATTATGACAGGTAACTGTAACTTCGATACTAATTATGACAAGGAACTGTAATTTCGATACAAATTATGGCAGGTAACTGTAACTTCGTTACTAATTATGACAAATAACTGTAATTTCGATACAAATTGTGGCAGGTAACTGTAACTTCGATACTAATTATGACTAGTAACAGTAACTTCGATACTAATTATGACAAGTAACTGTAACTTCGATACTAATTATGACAGGTAACTGGAACTTCGTTACTAATTATGACAAGTAACTGTAATTTCGATAAAAATTATGGCAGGTAACTGTAACTTCGATACTAATTATGGCAGGTAACTGTAACTTCGATACTAATTATGAGAGGTAACAGGAACTTCGATGCTAATTATGACAGGTAACTGTAACTTCGTTACTAATTATGATAAGTAACTGTAATTTCTTTACAAATTATGGCAGGTAACAGTACCTTCGATACTTATTATGACAGGTAACTGTAACTTCAATACTAAATATGACAAGGAACTGTAATTTCGATACAAATTATGGCAGGTAACTGTAACTTTGATAATAAATATGACAAGTAACAGTAACTTCGATACTAATTATGACAAGTAACAGTAACTTCGTTACTAATTATGACAAGTAACTCTAATTTTGATAAAAAATTATGGCAGGTAACTGTAACTTCGATACTAATTAATACAGGTAACAGTAAATTCGATACTAATTATGACAGGTTACTTTAACATCGTTACTAATTACATCAAGTAACTGTAACTTCGATACTAATTATGACAAGTAACTGTAACTTCGATACTAATTGTGACAGGTAACAGTAACTTCGATATTAATTATGACAAGTAACAGTAACTTCAATACTAATTATGACAAGTAATTGTAATTTCGATACAAATGTTAGCAGGTGACTGTAACTTCGATACTAATTATGACAGGTAACTGTAACTTCGATACTTATTATGACAAGTAACTGTAACTTCGATACTAATTATGACAAGTAACTGTAACTTCGATACTAATTATGACAGGTAACTGTAACTTCGTTACTAATTATGACAAGTAACTGTAATTTCGATACAAATTTTGGCAGGTAACGGTAACTTCGATACTAATTATGACAGGTAACAGTAACTTCGATACTAATTAAGACAAGTAACTGTAACTTCTATACTAATTATGACAGGTAACTGTAACTTCGTTACTTATTATGAAAAGTAACTGTAATTTCGATACAAATTATTGCAGGTAACTGTAACTTCGATACTAATTATGACAGGTAACAGTATCTTCGATACTAATTATGACATGTAACTATAACTTCGATACAAATTATGACAGGTAACTGTAACTTCGATACTAATTATGACAAGAAACTCCAACTTCGTTACTAATTATGACAAGTAACTGTAATTTTGATAAAAAATTATGGTAGGTAACTGTAACTTCAATACTAATTATGACAGTTAACAGAAACTTCGATACTAAATACGACAGGTAACTGTAACTTCGTTACTAATTATGAAACATATCGTTAATTTCGATACTAATTATGGCAGGTAACTGTAACTTCGTTACTTATTATGACAAGTCCCTGTAATTTCGATACAAATTATGGCAGGTAACTGTAACTTCGATACTAATTATGACAAGTCCCTGTAATTTCGATACAAATTATGGCAGGTAACTGTAACTTCCATACTAATTATGACAGGTAACAGTAACTTCGATACTAATTATGACAGGAAGCTGTAACTTCATTACTAATTATGACAAGTAACAGTACCTTCGATACTAATTATGACAAGTAACTATAACTTCGATACTAATTATGACAAGAAACTCTAACTTCGTTACTAATTATGACAAGTAACTGTAATTTTGATAAAAAAATTATGGTAGGTAACTGTAACTTCGATACTAATTATGACAGGTAACAGTAACTTCGATACTAATTATGACAGGTAACAGTAACTTTGATACTAATTATGACTAGTAACTGTAACTTCGTTGTAATTATGGCAAGTAACTGTAATTTCGATTCAAATTATGGCAGGTAACTGTAACTTCGATACTAATTATGACAGGTAACAGTAACTTCGATACTAATTTTGACAAATAACTCTAATTTGGACACAAATTATGACAGGTAACTGTAAATTCGTTACTAATTATGACAAGTAACTGTAATTTCGATACAAATGATGGCAGGTAACTGTAACATCGATACTAATTATGACAGGTAACAGTAACTTCGATACTAAGTATGACAGAAAACAGTAACTTCGATACTAAATATGACAGGTAACAGTAACTTCGATACTAATTATGGCAGGTAAATCTAACTTCGATACTAATGATGACAGGTAACTGTAACTACGTTACTAATTATGACAAGTAACTGTAATTTCGATACAAATTATGGCAGGTAACTGTAACTTGGATACTAATTATGACAGGTTACAGTAACTTCGATACTAATTATGACATGTAACTGTAACTTCGATACCAATTATGACAGGGAACTGTTACTTCGATATTAATAATGACAATTAACTCGAACTTCGTTACTAATTACGACAAGTAACTGTTATTTTCATAAAAAATTACGGCAGGTAACTGTAACTTCGATACTATTTATGACAGGTAACAGTAACATCGATACTAATTATGACATGTAACAGTAACATCATTCTAATTATGACCAGTAAATGTGATTTCGATACAAATTATGGCAGGTAACTGTAACTGCGATACTAATTATGACTAGTAACAGTAACTTCGATACTAATTATGACAGGTAACAGTAACTTCGATAATAATTATGGCTGGTAACTGTAACTTCGATACTAATTATGACAAAAAACTGTAACTTCGATACTAATTATGACAGGTAACTGTAACTTCGTCACTAATTATGACAAGTAACTGTAATTTCGATACAAATTTTGGCAGGTAACTGTAACTTCGATACTAATTATGACAGGTAACAGTAACTTCGATTCTAATTATGACAAGTAACTGTAACTTCGATACTAATTATGACAGGTAACTGTAACTTCGTTACTAATTATGACAAGTAAATGTAATTTCGATACAAATTATGGCAGGTAACTGTAACTTCGATACTAATTATGACAGGTAACAGTAACTTCGATACTAATTATGACAAGTAACTATACCTTCGATACAAATTATGACAGGTAACTGTAACTTCGATACTAATTATGACAAGAAACTCTAACTTCGTTACTAATTATGACAAGTAACTGTAATTTTGATAAAAAATTATGGTAGGTAACTGTAACTTCAATACTAATTATGACAGGTAACAGTAACGTCGATACTAATTATGACAAGTAACAGTACCTTCGATGCTAATTATGACAGGTAACTGTAACTTCGATACTAATTATGACAAGGAACTGTAATTTCGATACAAATTATGGAAGGTAACTGTAACTTCGTTACTAATTATGACAAGTAACTGTAATTTCGATACAAATTTTGGCAGGTAACTGTAACTTCGATACTAATTTTGACAAGTCCCTGTAATTTCGATACAAATTATGGCAGGTAACTGTAACTTCCATACTAATTATGACAGGTAACAGTAACTTCGATACTAATTATGACAGGAAACTGTTACTTCGTTACTAATTATGACAAGTAACTGTAATTTCGATACAAATTATAAGAGGTAACTGTAACTTCGTTACTAATTATGACAGGTATCAGTAACTTCGAAACTAATTATGACAAGTAACTATAACTTCGATACAAATTATGACAGGTAACTGTAACTTCGATCCTAATTATGACAAGAAACTCTAACTTCGTTACTAATTATGAAAAGTAACTGTAATTTTGATACAAAATTATGGTAGATAACTGTAACTTCAATACTAATTATGACAGGTAACAGTAACGTCGATACTAATTATGACAAGTAACAGTACCTTCGATGCTAATTATGACAGGTAACAGTAACTTCGATACTAATTATGACAAGGAACTGTAATTTCGATACAAATTATGGCAGGTAACTGAAACTTCGTTACTAATTATGACAAGTAATTGTAATTTCGATACAAATTTTGGCAGGTAACTGTAACTTCGATACTAATTAGGACAAGTCCCTGTAATTTCGATACAAATTATGGCAGGTAACTGTAACATCCATACTAATTATGACAGGTAACAGTAACTTCGATACTAATTATGACAGGAAACTGTAACTTCGATACTAATTATGACAAGTAATTGTAACTTCGATACTAATTATGACAAGTAACAGTAACTTCGATACTAATTATGACAGGTAACTGTAACTTCGTTACTAATTATGACAAGTAACTGTAATTTCGTTACAAATTATAGCAGGTAATTGTAATTTCGATACTAATTATGGCAGGTAACAGTAACTTCGATACTAATTATGACAAGTAACAGTAACTTCGATACTAATTATGACAAAAAACTGTAACTTCGATACTAATTATGACAGGTAACTGTAACTTCGTTACTAATTATGACAAGTAACTGTAATTTCTATACAAATTTTGGCAGGTAACTGTAACTTCGATACTAATTATGACAGGTAACAGTAACTTCGATACTAATTATGACAAGTAACTGTAACTTCGATACTAATTATGACAGGCAACTGTAACTTCGTTACTAATTATGACAAGTAACTTTAATTTCGATACTTATTATGGCAGGTAACTGTAACTTCGTTACTAATTATGACAAGTCCCTGTAATTTCGATAAAAATTATGGCAGGTAACTGTAACTTCGATACTAATTATGACAGGTAACTATAACTTCGATACAAATTATGACAGGTAACTGTAACATCGATACTAATTATGACAAGAAACTCTACCTTCGTTACTAATTATGACAAGTAACTCTAATTTTGATAAGAATTATGGTAGGTAACTGTAACTTCAATACTAATTATGACAGGTAACAGTAACTTCGATACTATTTATGACAAGTAACTGTAACCTCAACAATAATTATGACTGGTAACTGTAACTTCGTTACTAATTATGACAAGTAACTGTAATTTCGATACAAATTATGGCAGGTAACTGTAACTTCGATACTAATTATGACAGGTAACAGTAACTTCGATACTAATTATGACATTTAACTCTAACTTCGTTACTAATTATGACAAGTAACTGTAATTAGATAAAAAATTATGGCAGGTAACTGTAACTTCGATACTAATTATGAGAGGTAACAGTAACTTCGATACTAATTATGACAGGTAACAGCAACTTAGTTACTAATTATGACAAGTAACTGTCATTTCGATACTAATTATGGCAGGTAAATGTAACTTCGTTACTAATTATGAGAAGTAACTTTAATTTCGATACAAATTATGGCAGGTAACTGTAATTTTGATACTAATTATGACAGGTAACAGTAACTTCGATACTAATTATGACAAGTAACTGTAACTTCGATACTAATTATGACAGGTAACTGTAACTTTGTTACTAATTATGACAAGTAACTGTAATTTCTATACAAATTATGGCAGGCAACTGTAACTTCGATACTAATTATGACAGGTAACAGTAACTTCGATACTAATTATGACAGGTAACAGTCACTTCGATACTACTTATGACTAGTAACTGTAACTTCGTTGTAATTATGGCAAGTAACTGTAATTTCGATACAAATTATGGCAGGTAACTGTAACATCGATACTAATTATGACAGGTAACAGTAACTTCGATACTAATTTTGACAAATAACTGTAATTTGGACACAAATTATGACAGGTAACTGTAAATTCGTTACTAATTATGACAAGTAACTGTAATTTCGATACAAATGATGGCAGGTAACTGTAACTTCGATACTAATTATGACAGGTAACAGTAACTTCGATACTAATTATGACAGAAAACAGTAACTTCGATACTAAATATGACAGGTAACAGTAACTTCGATACTAATTATGGCAGGTAAATCTAACTTCGATACTAATGATGACAGGTAACTGTAACTACGTTACTAATTATGACAAGTAACTGTAATTTCGATACAAATTATGGCAGGTAACTGTAACTTCGATACTAATTATGACAGGTAACAGTAACTTCGATACTAATTATGACATGTAACTGTAACTTCTATACCAATTATGACAGGGAACTGTTACTTCGATATTAATAATGACAATTAACTCGAACTTCGTTACTAATTATGACAAGTAACTGTAATTTTCATAAAAAATTACGGCAGGTAACTGTAACTTCGATACTATTTATGACAGGTAACAGTAACTTCGATACTAATTATGGCAGGTAACTGCAACTTCGTTACTAATTATGACAAGTAACTGTAATTTCTATACTAATTATGGCAAGTAACTGTAACTTCGTTACTAATTATGAAAAGTAACTGTAGTTTCTATACAAATTATGGCAGGTAACTGTAATTTCGATTCAAATTATGGCAGGTAACTGTAACTTCGATACTAATTATGACAGGTAACAGTAACCTCGATACTAATTATGACATGTAACAGTAACATCATTCTAATTATGACCAGTAAATGTGATTTAGATACAAATTATGGCAGGTAACTGTAACTGCGATACTAATTATGACTAGTAACAGTAACTTCGATACTAATTATGACAGGTAACAGTAACTTCGATACTAATTATGACTAGTAACTGTAACTTCGTTGTAATTATGGCAAGTAACTGTAATTTCGATACAAATTATGGCAGGTAACTGTAACTTCGATACTAATTATGACAGGTAACAGTAACTTCGATACTAATTTTGACAAATAACTGTAATTTGGACACAAATGATGACAGGTAACTGTAAATTCGTTACTAATTATGACAAGTAACTGTAATTTCGATACAAATGATGGCAGGTAACTGTAACTTCGATACTAATTATGACAGGTCACAGTAACTTCGATACTAAGTATGACATAAAACAGTAACTTCGATACTAAATATGACAGGTAACAGTAACTTCGATACTAATTATGGCAGGTAAATCTAACTTCGATACTAATGATGACAGGTAACTGTAACTACGTTACTAATTATGACAAGTAACTGTAATTTCGATACAAATTATGGCAGGTAACTGTAACTGGGATACTAATTATGACAGGTTACAGTAACTTCGATACTAATTATGACATGTAACTTTAAATTCGATACCAATTATGACAGGGAACTGTTACTTCGATATTAATAATGACAATTAACTCGAACTTCGTTACTAATTATGACAAGTAACTGTTATTTTCATAAAAAATTACGGCAGGTAACTGTAACTTCGATACTATTTATGACAGGTAACAGTAACATCGATACTAATTATGACAGGTAACTGCAACTTCGTTACTAATTAAGACAAGTAACTGTAATTTCTATAATAATTATGGCAAGTAACTGTAACTTCGTTACTAATTATGAAAAGTAACTGTAGTTTCGATACAAATTATGGCAGGTAACTGTAATTTCTATACAAATTATGGCAGGTAACTGTAACTTCGATACTAATTATGATAGGTAACAGTAACCTCGATACTAATTATGACATGTAACAGTATCATCTTTCTAATTATGACCAGTAAATGTGATTTCGATACAAATTATGGCAGGTAACTGTAACTGCGATACTAATTATGACTAGTAACAGTAACTTCGATACTAATTATGACAGGTAACAGTAACTTCGATAATAATTATGGCTGGTAACTGTAACTTCGATACTAATTATGTCAGGTAACAGTACCTTCGATACTAATTATGACAGGTAACTGTAACTTCGTCACTAATTATGACAAGTAACTGTAATTTCGATACAAATTATGGCAGGTAACTGTAACTTCGATACTAATTATGTCAGGTAACAGTAACTTCGATACTAATTATGACAAGTAACTATATCTTCGATACAAATTATGACAGGTACTGTAACTTCGATACTAATTATGACAAGAAACTCTAACTACGTTACTAACTATGACAAGTAACTGTAATATTGATTAAAAATTTTGGTAGGTAACTGTAACTTCAATACTAATTATGACAGGTAACAGTAACTTCGATACTAATTATGACAGGTAACTGTAACTTCGTTACTAATTATGACAAGTAAATTTAATTTCGTTACAAATTATGGCAGGTAATTGTAATTTCGATACTCACTATGACGGGTAACAGTAACTTCGATACTAATTATGACAAGTAACAGTAACTTCGATACTAATTATGACAGGTAACTGTAACTTCGTTACTAATTATGACAGGTAACAGTAACTTCGATACTAATTAAGACAAGTAACTGTAACTTCTATACTAATTATGACAGGTAACTGTAACTTCGTTACAAAATTATGACCAGTAACTGTAATTTCATTACAAATTATGGCAGGTAATTGTAATTTCGATACTAATTATGACAGGTTACAGTAACTTCGATACTAATTATGACAAGTAACAGTAACTTCGATACTAATTATGACAAGTTATTGTAACTTCGATACTAATAATGACAGGTAACTGTAACTTCGTTACTAATTATGACAAGTAACTGTAATTTCGATACAAATTTTGGCAGGTAACTGTAACTTCGATACTAATTATGACAGGTAACAGTAACTTCGATACAAATTATGACAAGTAACTGTAACTTCGATACTAATTATGACAGGTAACTGTAACTTCGTTACTAATTATGACAAGTTACTGTAATTTCGATACAAATTATGGCGGGTAACTGTAACTTCGATACCAATTATGACAGGTAACAGTAACCCCGATAGTAATTATGAAAAGTAACTATAACTTCGATACAAATTATGACAGGTAACTGTAACTTCGATACTAATTATGACAAGAAACTCTAACTTCGTTACTAATTATGACAAGTAACTGTAATTTTGATAAAAAATTATGGTAGGTAACTGTAACTTCAATACTAATTATGACAGATGAGTAACGTCGATACTAATTATGACAAGTAACAGTACCTTCGATGCTAATTATGACAGGTAACTGTAACTTCGATACTAATTATGACAAGGAACTGTAATTTCGATACAAATTATGGCAGGTAACTGTAACTTCGTTTCTAATTATGACAAGTAATTCTAATTTCGATACAAATTTTGGCAGGTAACTGTAACTTCGATACTAATTATGACAAGTCCCTGTAATTTCGATACAAATTATGGCAGGTAGCTGTAACTTCCATACTAATTATGACAGGTAACAGTAACTTCGATACTAATTATGACAGGAAACTGTAAGTTCGTTACTAATTATGACAAGTAACTGTAATTTCGATACAAATTATGACAGGTGACTGTAACTTCGTTACTAATTATGACAAGTAACAGTACCTTCGATGCTAATTATGACAGGTAACTGTAACTTCGATACTAATTATGACAAGGAACTGTAATTTCGATACAAATTATGGCAGGTAACTGTAACTTCGTTACTAATTATGACAAATAACTGTAATTTCGATACAAATTGTTGCAGGTAACTGTAACTTCGATACTAATTATGACTAGTAACAGTATCTTCGATACTAATTATGACAAGTAACTGTAACTTCGATACTAATTATGACAGGTAACTGGAACTTCGTTACTAATTATGACAAGTAACTGTAATTTCGATAAAAATTATGGCAGGTAACTGTAACTTCGATACTAATTATGGCAGGTAACTGTAACTTCGATACTAATTATGAGAGGTAACAGGAACTTCGATGCTAATTATGACAGGTAACTGTAACTTCGTTACTAATTATGATAAGTAACTGTAATTTCTTTACAAATTATGGCAGGTAACAGTACCTTCGATACTAATTATGACAGGTAACTGTAACTTCAATACTAAATATGACAAGGAACTGTAATTTCGATACAAATTATGGCAGGTAACTGTAACTTTGATAATAATTATGACAGGTAACAGTAACTTCGATACTAATTATGACAAGTAACAGTAACTTCGTTACTAATTATGACAAGTAACTCTAATTTTGATAAAAAATTATGGCAGTTAACTGTAACTTCGATACTAATTAATACAGGTAACAGTAAATTCGATACTGATTATGACAGGTTACTTTAACATCGTTACTAATTACATCAAGTAACTGTAACTTCGATACTAATTATGACAAGTAACTGTAACTTCGATACTAATTGTGACAGGTAACAGTAACTTCGATATTAATTATGACAAGTAACAGTAACTTCAATACTAATTATGACAAGTAATTGTAATTTCGATACAAATTTTAGCAGGTGACTGTAACTTCGATACTAATTATGACAGGTAACTGTAACTTCGATACTTATTATGACAATTAACGGTAACTTCGATACTAATTATGACAAGTAACTGTAACTTCGATACTAATTGTGACAGGTAACAGTAACTTCGGTATTAATTATGACAAGTAACAGTAACTTCGATACTAATTATGGCAGGTAACTGTAACTTCGTTACTAATTATGTCAAGTAACTGTAATTTCGATACAAATTATGGCAGGTAACTGTAACTTCGATACTAATTATGACAGGTAACAGTAACTTCGATACTAATTATGGCAGGTAAATGTAACTTCGATACTAATTATGACAGGTATCAGTAACTTCGGTACTAATTATGACAAGTATCTGTAACATCGATACTAATTATGACAGGTAACTGTAACTTCGTTACTAATTATGACAAGTAACTGTAATTTCGTTACAAATTATGGCAGGTAATTGTAATTTCGATACTAATTATGACAGGTAACAGTAACTTCGATACTAATTAGGACAAGTAACAGTAACTTCGATACTAATTATGACAAGTAACTGTAACTTCGATACTAATTATGACAGGTAACTGTAACTTCGTTACTAATTATGACAAGTAACTGTAATTTCGATACAAATTTTGGCAGGTAACGGTAACTTCGATACTAATTATGACAGGTAACAGTAACTTCGATACTAATTAAGACAAGTAACTGTAACTTCTATACTAATTATGACAGGTAACTGTAACTTCGTTACTTATTATGAAAAGTAACTGTAATTTCGATACAAATTATTGCAGGTAACTGTAACTTCGATACTAATTATGACAGGTAACAGTATCTTCGATACTAATTATGACATGTAACTATAACTTCGATACAAATTATGACAGGTAACTGTAACTTCGATACTAATTATGACAAGAAACTCCAACTTCGTTACTAATTATGACAAGTAACTGTAATTTTGATAAAAAATTATGGTAGGTAACTGTAACTTCAATACTAATTATGACAGGTAACAGTAACTTCGATACTAATTATGACCGGTAACTGTTACTTCGTTACTAATTATGACAAGTCCCTGTAATTTCGATACAAATTATGGCAGGTAACTGTAATTTCGATACTAATTATGACAGGTAACAGTAACTTCGAACTAATTATGACAGGAAACTGTATCTTCGTTACTTATTATGAAAAGTAACTGTAATTTCGATACTAATTATGACAGGTAACAGTAACTTCGATACTAATTATGACCGGTAACTGTTAATTCGTTACTAATTATGACAAGTCCCTGTAATTTCGATACAAATTATGGCAGGTAACTGTAACTTCGATACTAATTATGGCAGGTAACTGTAACTTCGATACTAATTATGACAGGTAACAGTAACTTCGATACTAGTTATGGCAGGTAACTGTAACTTCGATACTAATTATGACAGGTATCAGTAACTTCGGTACTAATTATGACAAGTATCTGTAACATCGATACTAATTATGACAGGTAACTGTAACTTCGATACTTATTATGACAGGTAACTGTAACTTCGTTACTAATTATGACAAGTAACTGTAATTTCGTTACAAATTATGGCAGGTAATTGTAATTTCGATACTAATTATGACAGGTCACAGTAACTTCGATACTAATTAGGACAAGTAACAGTAACTTCGATACTAATTATGACAAGTAACTGTAACTTCGATACTAATTATGACAGGTAACTGTAACTTCGTTACTAATTATGACAAGTAACTGTAATTTCGATACAAATTATGACAGGTAACTGTAACTTCGTTACTTATTATGACAAGTAACTGGAATTTCGATACAAATTATGGCAGGTAACAGTACCTTCGGTACTAATTATGACAGGTAACTGTAACTTCGATACTAATTATGGCAAGGAACTGTAATTTCGATACAAATTATGGCAGGTAACTGTAACTTCGATACTAATTATGACAGGTGACAGTAACTTCGATACTAATTATGACAAGTAACTATAACTTCGATACAAATTATGACAGGTAACAGTAACTTCGATACTAATTATGACAAGAAACTCTACCTTCGTTACTAATAATGACAAGTAACTGTAATTTTGATAAAAAATTATGGTAGGTAACTGTAACTTCAATACTAATTATGACAGTTAACAGAAACTTCGATACTAAATACGACAGGTAACTGTAACTTCGTTACTAATTATGAAAAATATCGTTAATTTCGATACTAATTATGGTAGGTAACTGTAACTTCGTTACTTATTATGACAAGTCCCTGTAATTTCGATACAAATTATGGCAGGTAACTGTAACTTCGATACTAATTATGACAAGTCCCTGTAATTTC